>CM038147.1:407291042-408491042 GCA_021437245.1 Aegilops speltoides
AACAAGCAGAGGCAACAAGAGAGGCCTGCCCGAGGCCGCGACAAGAAAGAGGAAGATATCGATCATGATGATGATGACGAGTCCACCGAGCATGAGTTTCAGAAGGCAACAGAGGTCATGTGTGTTAATGGAGGTGCCTCGTTGCATTCTTCCCACTGCCAACTTAAGCAGTGGGCGTGTGAGATTAATGCGACGGAATCGATGGTCGACACCCAAAAGCCACTAAAGTGGTCCCACACGCCTATGATTTTTGATGCCGAGGATCACCCCGATCGCACAACCGCGGTCAAGTGTTTGCCTTTGTTGGTCTCACCAATGATACGCAACCTCAAGGTGACGAAAATGTTAGTTGACGGTAGGGCCGGTCTGAACTTGATCTCGTCCAACGTGATTAAGAGGCTGTAGATCCCTGATGAAGATCTCGAGGAAATGGGTACATTCCAAGGGATCATTCCAGGGAGAAGGTCACGCTACCAGTTACATTTGGTGGCGACCTAAACTACAGGATAGAGAAGATCGTTTTTGATGTCGCCGAGATCCCGTTGCCATATAACGTGATTCTTGGCCGTCTAGCACTAGACAAGTTCATGGCGGCGGCACACTACGCATACAACAGGTTGAAGATGCTCGGCCCATTGAGCATCATCACCGTCAGCTGTGATAAGGGGGATGCACTCATTTGTGACGATCAACTCTATAGAGAGGCAGTTGCAGCATCCGCAGCCAAGATACTTGCTCCTTCCGCCGAGGAGAAGACCGGCAAGGCTTCGGCCACGGCAAGACTCCTGGCTCCGGCAAGGGCTCCTGCACTCACTCGAGCAAACACGCCTCTTTGGAGTGTTGCATTCTCGCTGAGGACGTGCCAGAGAGCTCTACCAGCAAGAGCAAGAAGTCCAAGGCGGCCCCACCGGAAACCAAGAAGGTACCCATCAAGGAGGATGGCACGGGTGGAGCTTTTACCATAAGCTCCGCCCTTGACCGCAAATAGGAAAGCGTGCTCGTCGCCTTCCTGCGGGCGAATGTCGATGTGTTTGCATGGCAAGCATCCGACATCCCCGGTGTTCCCAGGGAGGTGATTGAGCACCACCTTGCCGTCTGTCCCAATGCGCGACCTGTCAAGCAGAAGGTTAGGAAGCAAGCTTTGGAGCGACAAGAGTTTATCATCAAGGAGATTAAGAAGTTGGAAGCGGCAGGCTTGGTCAAAGGAGTGCTCCACTCTACGTGGTTGGCCAATCCAGTGGTAGTGCGTAAGGCGAATGGAAAGTGGAGGCTGCGTATTGACTATACAGATATCAATAAAGCCTATCCAAAGGATCCCTTCCCTTTGCCACACATTGACCAAATAGTGGCCTCCACTACTGGGTGCGACCTGCTGTCGTTCCTCGACGCCTACTCAGGATACCACCAGATCTTCATGACGAAGGAAGATGAAGAAAAGACCGCGTTCATCACCCCATGTGGTACGTACTGTTTTGTACGAACGCCTTTCGAGTTGAAAAGCGCTGGTTCGATGTTTGCCCGAGCAGTCCAGATTGGTTTTGATCCCCAACTAATAGAAATATGGAAGCTTATATGGATGATATAGTGGTCAAAACCAAGGACAGGGCCACGCTCGTGCAGGATCTGGAGGAAACATTTGCAAATCTGCGCAAGATCCACCTTAAGTTCAACCCTGAGAAGTGTGTGTTCGGCGTCCCATCCGGCAAACTTCTTGAGTTCTTTGTGTCTCAACGTGGAATTGAAGCAAATCCCGACAAGATAAAAGAAATTGAGCAGATTGAGGGGCCGAAATGAGTCAAGGATGTCCGTAGGCTCGCTGGCTACGTTGCCGCCTTGAGTAGGTTCATCTCCAAATCTGCCGAGCGCGCCCTCCCCTTTTTCAAAATTTTGAAAAAGGCATGTCCAATGAAATGGACTCCGGAGGCAGAGGCAGTGCTGCAAGATTTGAAGAGATACCTCTCCTCTACGCCCATACTAGTTGCGCCCAAACCGCAAGAGCCGTTGCTGCTATATTTAGCGGTAACGAATCAAGTGGTCTGTGCTGTGCTAGTGGCATAGAGAGAAGTTGAGGAGGAGGCAACGGCGGCGCCGAGGCCATCGGATGAAGAGCCGGGGTCTTTCCCGGCAGAGCTTGATGCACGCAAGACAGAACCCCCGGCAAAACTCGATCTCGGCGAGACAGAGTTCGTGCGAGCAAGCAAGGGTGGACATAAAAAGAAGGTGGTGCAGCACCCGGTTTATTTTGTCAGCTCCCTCTTGTAGGGGGCTAGATCAAGATATTATGGCATGCAGAAGTTGCTTTTCGCCTTCTTATGGCCTCGAGAAGTTGCGTCACTATTTCCAAGCACATGAGATCACTGTTGTCACTCGCCTCGCATTGCAACGAATCTTGCACAACCCGGATGCAACTGGGAGGATTGTGGAGTGGGCATTGGAACTGTCAAGCTTTGGCCCCAAGTTTGAAAGCACTTCGACGATCAAGAGTAGAGCCTTGGTAGAGTTCCTAGCAGAATCAACCTCCACGCCTGAAGAAGAAGTTCAAGAGACCACTCTTCCCGGCAACACTACAAAAAAAAGACACATCCGTGACATTTTGGGCCGAACGATTTTTTTTTCTGTCATACATATGACACTTCTATGACGATAATTGTGACAGAACCCGGTATCATCATAGATGTGGTGGGCTGCTACTTCTATGACAAAATATCATGATAGAAAATGGGCTTTTCAACCTGGGCGGGCCGGAGACGCAGTTGCATGACATTCTTTGGGCCGTCCATGACGGAAAAAACTGTGGTAGAAGCGAGGGGTAGGAAAATTTCAGGGAGTTGCCAGTTACAATGGGAGGTCGGGGGCCGAGCGATGCAAGTTTCTCTCGTACACGTACACGCGTGTGTGCGAGGCGTTGGCTCTAACTGAACCCGAGCAAGGTGTTGGGCTCTAATCAACCCGAAGCGACAGACCGCAGGCTACGCGTTCTCGAACCCGAGCGATCGATCGATGGTGTTAATCGAACCCGATCGAGCGATTCTTCGCCATCGCCGCTAATCAAGCCGATCGATTGATGAACAAAGGAGCGCTGCGGGGGGGGGGTTGGATGAACAGTTAGTGGTGGCGTTGCCTCTGGATGAACATGACCCCGTGGTGTGGAGGGCTGGATGAACAGTAGATGGTGGAGGGGTGTCCATGGAGGGGTGGTTGAACAGTACCCCCGTGGTGTGGAGGGCTGGATGAATAGTAGACGGTGAAGGGGTGCCCGTGGAGGGGTGGTTGAATAGTAGCCAGTGGAGTGGCGTGCGGTGGAGGTTGGATGAACAGGAGCCCATGGAGGCTGGAGGAGGTCGACGGTGGAGATGAACAGTATCCCGTGGAGTCTCGTTTTGCGGTACGCCACACCCCTGCCGATGAACAGGACCCTTGTTTCGACCGTAGGAGGTCAGTTTCGTCCGTTTTGCGGTACGCCACACCCCTCCCGATCAACAGGACCCTCGTTTCGACCGTAGGAGGTCCATTTCGTCCGTTTTGCGGTACGACACACCCCTCCCAATCAACAGGACCCCCATTTCGATCGTAGGAGGTCAGTTTCGTCCGTTTTGCAGTACGCCACACCCCTCCTGATCAACAGGACCCCCGTTTTGACCGTAGGAGGTCCGTTTCCTCCGTTTTGCGATACGCGAGGCCCCTCTCGATCAACAGATCCTGTTTGAACGTGGCGATCGAACACAAGGCCGCTTCTTCACAGCGGTACGCCAGGCCTTGTTTCCATCGCCTGGTCCGTCCAAGCCCTCCCGATGAACACGACCATGCATTCCGTTCTGACCCTGCCGGTTGGCTCCCCATGAACACGACGACGACGCTGTTTCTCTGTTCCGACCCAGCCATGTACGTATGCGCGATAGGCGTTCGAGACCCTGCCCGTATGTTTGTACATGGCCGTATTTTCTTTCTTGCACCCTCACCGCTGTAAGTACATGTACATGCTACGTGCACGCCTCTACTACGACATGTGCGCGCCTCTACTACGACACGTGCGCGCCTCTACATTGACCACTATGTACGTACACGTTCCCGACCAGAATGACAACGCTATGTACGCTTCGACCAGGTGGGTCCTGACTGTCAGGCACTTCCTTGCCTGCGAAGATGTAGCTGGTGGGTCCCAGCAGTCAGGGGGGCGAATCATTTTTTTTGCCCGGTCGCACTTCCTTGCGTGCGAAGATGTAGCTGGTGGATTGTAACGCCCTCGATGCGGCTATATCTCCCACGTGTCGAAGCACGACTTAGAGGCATAACCGCATTGAAAGCAATGTCGCAAGTGAGGTAATCTTCACACAACCCATTTAATACATAAGGGAAAGAGATACATAGTTGGCTTACAATCGCCACTTCACACAATTACATGAATAAGGCATTACGTCATCCAGATACAATCAAGGTCCGACTACGGAACCAAAATAAAAGAAGAACCCCAAAAGCGACAAAGGTCCCCGATCGACCCCAACTGGGCTCCACTACTGATGAACTAGAACGAAACAACACAAAGGGCAAGATCTTCATCGAGCTCCTCCTTGAGCTTGGTTGCGCCACCGCCGGTAACATAGGCACCGCAAACTGGTTTTGAAGTATCTAGTGAGCCACGAGGACTCAAAGAATCCCATTACCATGGGTATCAAGACTAGCAAAGCTTAATGGGAAAGGAAGGGGTAAAGTGGTGAGGTTGCAGCAGCGACTAAGCAAGATATGGTGGCTAACATACGCAAACAAGAGCGAGAAGAGAACAAGCGGAACGGTCGTCAACTAGCAATGATCAAGAGGTGATCCTGAACACCTACTTACGTCAAACATAACACAGAAACCGTGTTCACTTCCCGGACTCCGCCGAGAAGAGACCATCACGGCTACACACGCGGTTGATGCGTTTTAATTCGGATCAAGTGTCAAGTTGTCTACAACCGACATTAACAAATTCCCATCTGCCACATAACCGCTGGCACGGCTCTCGAAAGTTTATACCCTGCAGGGGTGTCCCAACTTAGCCCATGACAAGCTCTCGCGATCATCGGCGAATAGACCTTCACCGAGACACTCCGATCAGGCTCGGTATCCCGGTACATCAAGACATTTCGACAATGGTAAAACAAGACCAGCAAGACCTCCCGGCGTGCCGACATCCTGATAGTAGCCGCGTGTATCTCGTCTCAGGCCACGACCGGATGAGCACTACGTACAACTAGAACCAGCCCTCAAGTTTCCCCGAGGTGGCGCTGCAAGTGGCTCTAGTTTGGACCAACACTTAGACAAGCATTGGCCCGGGGGGCTATAAAAAGATGACCCATGGGATGCGCGACTCCCAAGGGAAAAAGTAGGTGGTGGTGAGGCAAATGGTAAAAGTCAATGTTGGGCCTTGCTGGACAAGTTTTATTCAAAGCGAACTGTCAGGGGGGTCCCATAAATCACCCGACCGCGTTAGGAACGCAAAATCTGGGAACATAACACCGGTATGAGGGAAACTAGGGCGGCAAGAGTGGAACAAAACACCAGACATAAGGCCGAGCCTTCCACCCTTTACCAAGTATATATAGATGCATTAATAATATAAGAGATATTGTGATATCCCAACATAAACCCTGTCCACCATGGAGCAATCTTCAACTTCACCTGCAACTAGCAACGCTATAAGAGGGGCTGAGCAAAGTGGTAACATAGCCAAACAACGGTTTGCATAGGAAAGGTGTCAAAGGTTAGGGGTTCATGGCAATATGGGATGGCTTGACAAACAGGTAATAGGTAGTGCAGCATAGCGATAGAACGGAGCAACTAGCATAGCAATGATAGTAGTGAGATCCAGGGTAGCGGTCATCTTGCCTGAAATCCCGCAAGGAAGAAGAACGAGTCCATGAAGAAGATGAAACCATGAAGACGAATCACACGCAGACGAACGCATCCTCACGATCGCAACGAAACGGGAACTATCGAGAAGAAGCACACAACATAGTAAACACACCACACATGAACAAGACATGATGCACAACAAGCATGATGCATGACAAAGCTACATGAAGCTATTCATGGCAAGAGATGATGCACACAAGAACAACACATCAAGGCAAGTTTAAATGAGGCCGGGAACAACATATAACAATTCCGGTAAGTCCTCATATGCAAATTTCGAAATTGGTCCAGAACTGAATAAACCTTATATTCAAGTTGTTAAACAGCAAGTTAAGATGCACCATGATGATCTACACGAAATTCTAGTCAAGTTACATATAAAGTTCATTAGATTCGGAGCTACGGCCTAGAAGATATGAGCAAAACAAGATAATCATGGCATTGATGCAAAATGCACACAAACATCAAGCAAACACCTCAAAACAAGGATGCAACAAGGTAATATGAAACTACATGCAAAATCAAGCAAGTTTCATATAGAACACACTCAAAACGGAGCAACGGGGCAACACATGCACACTATACAAGTCATAGCCACAATCTGTCCAAAACAGCAACTAGGCATATTGCAAGCATCAAAACAATATGCTACAGCACCCCAAAATAATAACAAAAGGCATGGGCATGAAGTACACGTAAAGCATAACAAAACATGAGCACTGAGCTATCTCCAGAAATCACTAGAACATGCTCAAAACGACATGGAGATATTGCAAGTAATAACAATTTCAGACTTTAGCAGAAATAACATCAAGTTGCAATGTTTAGAGCTATCAAACAACATGTTACATGAACTTATCATGGCAAAAAAAGGCATGGCATGAATCTACTAATTGCATATATCAAAAGACTCTTACTGACCATGAGCCAAAAAGGCACAGAAAATATGATGTCACCCATGTAAACATGGCAAGTTATATTACAGATTCATACATGGCAGGAACAACAATAAGTAGGCATGTTCGTGAGCTTGAACCACTCACCACAGAGCAATACATGGCATGGCAAGGCAACCAACAGTAAGAAGGCATGTTTATGAAGCTAAGCATGGCAAGAGCAAGGTCATAGGGTGCATGGATCACTAGGAAAACACATGGGAACAAGTGAACTTAATGTTAACAGGCTGACAAACAACATTTTCAAGCAAATTTGGAGCAAGAAATGAACATGTTCCAGCAGGCTATAATTGCAACCAATGGCATGAATGGATAGAGAATGACATGTATATCAAAACATGTTTATAGAGCATCTCCAGATTATGCATGGATTGATTACTAGAAGCATGTTAACATAGCAACAAAATATAACAGAATCTGCCAGGAAAACAGCAACAGCAACTACCCTACTTTACAAGCTCAATGCACTCAGCACACAACTCCCAAAAATACAAGGTCAACACCCCTGGAAAGATGGCATGGCATAGTTCAACATTCATGTGGATCTCATACTCATAGGATGCACACATAAATCATGGCAAAAATGATAAAACAAAGAATTATAACAGCCAAAGAGATTAACATCAACATGCACTCTTCCAACAAATTTCGGGCATCAAGATGAGCTCAAATGAAAATGATGCAATGGAATGAAATGAAGTACTCGTCGAGACGAACAATATGACATATTACACACGCAAAACGGAGCTACGGGTGCAGAGATGTGATGCAATGAAAATGGCATGAAAATGCAAAAATCTCAGGGACTTAGCAGTTTTGGGGGGTCAACCTTAGGGTGCACGGGAACCGAGGTACGCCGGAAAATTCGCCGGAGACGCTGGAGAGGGGCGAGGAGCGGCGGATCCGGGCTCCTCCGGCCGGATCTCGCCGGATCCGGTCCGGGGCGAGGTACGGCGAGGCGGGCAGAGGGCGCTGGGCGGGCCATGCGCGGGTCCGCGGGCGGCGGGCGGCGAGCCGAGGCGCGCGGGCTGCTGGCTGCTCCGGCTAGGGCGAGGCCGCTGGGAGGCGCGGTGGCCGGAGCAGGCTCGGGCGGCGGCGAGATGCGGCGGGCGGCAGCGCTGCGGCTTCAGCGGGCGGCGAGCCGAGCCGCGGCGGGCGGGCGGATGGGCGGGCGGGCCCACCGGCCCGGGCGGGCGGGTGGAGGCGGCGCGGGCGACGTGGCGGCGCGCGTGAGTGGAGGAGGGCGGCGGCGCTGACGTGTCGCGCCTGATTATGCGGAGCGAGGTGGCAAGGACGTGTCCGCTCCGTCCGGACATGTCCGTGGCGGAGAGGAGCGGGCTAGGGTTAGGGGGATTTCATCCGCGAATTTGGAGGGGGATCACTTATTTATAGATAGAGGGAGCTAGGAGAGTCCAAATGAGGAGCGGTTTTCGGCCACGCGATCGTGATCGAACGACCGAGAGCATGGAGGGGAGTTAGATGGGTTTTGGGCCACTTTGGAAGGGGTGTTGGGCTGCAACTCAAAGAGGCCTTTGCGGTTACCCGGTTAACCATTGGAGTACCAAACGACCTCCAAATGGCACGAAACTTGACAGGCGGTCTACCGGTGGTATACCAAGGCCGCTTGGCAAACCTCGGGCCATTCCGAGAAAGTTTAACACCCGCTCACAACAGGAGAGAAGAAGGAGACGCCGGAGGACATAGGAGCGCCGGATTGCAAAACGGACAACGGGGAAAATGCTCGGACGCATGAGATGAACATGTATGCAAAATGAAATGCACATGATGGCGTGATGAAATGCATATGATGACATGGCAAAGTGCAACACGCAAGCACATGACATGGCAACAACGGCGAATAATCAAGGACACTGGCGCGATCGGATCCGGGGCGTTACAACACTCCACCACTATGAGAGGATCTCGTCCCGAGATCTAGGATGGCACCGGAGGGAAAACGGAAGAGGAAGAGAAAAGGTAAAACTAAGTTGCTTCTTTGACGAACGAGTGAAACCATGAACCTTGAGAGGTTGAGCAAAATGAAAGGAAGAAAATAACGAAGATGAGCAAAGTTGAAAACACTCCGTTAGAAAAGAGGAGCAAGGGATACAACGAGAACCAAGAGGTTTAGTGATAAGATAGGTATTGAAACCACTCCTGTTAAGACTAGATTGAGAAGGGGTAAGATTGATATAACTTGGGTAGCACTTCGACTGAAAGAAGAAGGAAAACTTGATGAGATGAAAAGCACTTGAAGAGATGATACAACACTCCGGTTAAAAGGATAAGCAAGAAAAGATCATGATCCTCACAATCGATGATGATGAGTGAAGAGAGCAGCATCACAATGCCTCCGTAACGAAAGAATAGAAGATAGACCATTGGAATAAAAGAATGGAGCAGAAAATGCCAACTTCTGCCACAAATGAGCTTGGAAAGCATCCTTGCAAATAAGAATTGAACGGAGTTGTTGGAAAATCGACAACGAAAAGCACAAGCTTGTTGTGGGCTTATGGCAAACATCTCGAGACTATGAGGTGACAACCGGCCACAAATGGAAACCATTGATTTGATTGAGAGCACCAAAGAGATGAAAAACTACTTCATCGAGATGAGACTGAGAAAATTGGATCATTGATAAGCACCACAATAGCAACATTCCTTAGGGAAGGCTTTAGGTGAAATCTATACCAAGATAACTCCAGAGAAGAGATTGATGGATTTAAAAATACCTCATTCTTGACAACATGTGAATCATGAAACACGAACTCAAATATTCAAGAATGACATAACACCATCTCAAAAGATAAGGTAGAAGGAATTGCACTTTGGAATGCAAGACGGAGTATACTTGAGCTTCTCAAAACAAAACAAGTGTTGGGCACCCTGTTTAATTTTGAGTATAGCTTGGCGGGTCATAGCTTCAAGAGAAATCTTGAAGAACAATTGGAGAATGAAAAGAATCCTTGACGAACAACCATGTAGAGCCTCCATGAAGAGCTCCGGTAATTAAAATGATGGTGGAAAGAAGGAGAAGTTGAAAACACAAGGTGAAGCCTTGCGATGATTTAGAAGGAGCTTCGCGACGAGATAATTGAGAGAGCTTGGAACTCCGAAAAAAAGGAAAAGATGAAACACTAGAACCGAGAATCACTTCATCCTGAACAATCTTCGGAAGAAAAGAATTGAATCACCTCGAGGAAATAAAAATAAGATTTATTGTATGCTTATCCTTCATCAAATTTAATTGATGACAAACAACGGATTTGGCATACTACTTATTCCCATTGAAAAAGGATAAAGAGAGATATAGCGTAAACTTGAGAAGGTCTTCAACGAACCACCGGTAGGATTGGAACAACAAATGAATTGATATGATGAACAAGGAAGAGAGATCTTGAAAGAACCACCGTAAGAATTGAAAATGAATGTAGCGAAGGCACAATTCACCGGGAAGAATTGGAAAACGAATGAAGATACTTGAGGGGATTTAGATACATGAGAACGAAGACATCATGAGCTTATTAGAGGGTATTTGAGCGATGCACCGGCAAGATTTGGAGAATGATAGCTACACGCTGAGAATAAAGAATTATGACATGATGGCCTTCGGAGGAAATAAATGGAAACAACTCATGAAATGCTCCGGATGGTAAGAAAAGAATTGTCGCAATGAAAAACAATTATGAGGATGGCATGAAGCTAGAACCATGAATCTTGAAGAGAATGGAGCAAGATTTAAGAGAAATCCTTCTTCGGTCTTCAAATGATGAGAATGACAACGAGAAACACCACCAAGAATTATTGAGGCACACCGGAAGAATCAAATGCGAAGAGGTTGAGCCAACTATGAAAAGAATTTGAAAGATCTTGGAGAAAAGCATTTGACTGATGAGTCAAACTTGGGGAAGAATTTAGGATAGCTCTGGGAAAATAGAAGAGTCTGGTAAGATCCTGGGAAAAAAACCTGTGGGTTAGGGCCCACTCAAAAGAAAACACCGTTGAGAATGATATTAAAGAGAGATTGCACCGGTTGAATTAAATGGCTTGAATGAGATACCAATCTCGAAAGAGCTTGAACGAATGCAGAGTGGAAACACGAATCTTCGAGATATCTTGAGCACTCCGAAATAACAAATAGCGAGAAGAAGAATGGTAATGAGGTGCACCGGCATAAGAAAGCATTTGAAACAAGGAAAGGGATATGATGAATATCACAAGCTTGATATGGGTCCACCGGACAATTAAAAAAAACGAAGGATGATGAACTTGAAACTATTGAGCATCTTCATGGGGAATTCACCGGATAAGAACATTGAAAGAAAAGAGTGAAGTGACTTCACATGAATAAATGGATACTTGATTAAGAAATCTGAGTCCTTGAAGAAAAAGGGTGGGAGGGCGGGAAAACAAAGGCAACTTGGGATGAACGAAACAAACACCGTTGATAAAACTTAGAATTGATCTTGCGGATGGGAAAAATGATGGGAATCACTTGAAGAGAAGCACGCCGGTTGGAAAAGAATTAACATGACGACCTCGATGATCAAGAAGGATTAGTATTCACATAGCAATATGAGAACCCCGTTTAGGAAAGGTACGGAATCAACATTTGACTTCGAAGCAACTCGAATACCACAAATAAAACAAAACAAAGGATTGGCTTGCAGAATAAGCCGGAACAAATTCATATGATAGAGATTTACCCAATCCCATATCATGCATCTGTCGGAAAGATATTCTAGGAGCTACTTGAATTCCCACCTATAAAACTCCCGAAACTTTCTGGTTATGCAATCTGGTGTTGGGGATACAGGGGAAGCAATATATCTCACCCAAACTAACAATACCTACATCCAGCTGTATCCATCCGTCAACACATAACCAAGAAACCTTCGGAAATCGTGTACCTCAACCTTTGAAAAGCATCCGTTATACGAGTCATGGCAATACTCCCGTACTCACCTCAGTACTGGGTTATCGGGGTTATCTCACCAACAACTGCATAAAAGAGATTTTCGATGTCGGCGTACTAAACTCAGGTATTCCAGAACTGCAACGATAAAATTATGACGACAACACCTCGGAGCTCAACTCCCCGGGACACCTCCACTAAAAAAACCCTCCGACGGGAGGCACCAAGACAATGTTGTCATCATAAAACCATCGGAACGATTCTAAGATACCCGCGTGATCCTAAAAAAATTTAGTGAAATTTGAGAAGAGAAGAGTCAAAACTCTACGCCAGGAGACCTCACCAGAGCGATGAAGGGACTGAGGAGTAAAAAGAATTCCTAACTCTCCGATATATATAATCCTAAATGACTCAAAACATTTTTTCTAGACACAACTCGGCGCTAAAAACGATCAAGCAATGGGGCTCCTAAGGTCGGGCGGCTCGATTACCAACTTATAGCGCCCTCGATGCGGCTATATCTCCCACGTGTCGAAGCACGACTTAGAGGCATAACCGCATTGAAAGCAATGTCGCAAGTGAGGTAATCTTCACACAACCCATTTAATACATAAGGGAAAGAGATACATAGTTGGCTTACAATCGCCACTTCACACAATTACATGAATAAGGCATTACGTCATCCAGATACAATCAAGGTCCGACTACGGAACCAAAATAAAAGAAGAACCCCAAAAGCGACAAAGGTCCCCGATCGACCCCAACTGGGCTCCACTACTGATCAACTAGAACGAAACAACACAAAGGGCAAGATCTTCATCGAGCTCCTCCTTGAGCTTGGTTGCGTCTCCTGCTCGGTAACATAGGCACCGCAAATTGGTTTTGAAGTATCCGTGAGCCACGAGGACTCAAAGAATCCCATTACCATGGGTATCAAGACTAGCAAAGCTTAATGGGAAAGGAAGGGGTAAAGTGGTGAGGTTGCAGCAGCGACTAAGCATGATATGGTGGCTAACATACGCAAACAAGAGCGAGAAGAGAACAAGCGGAACGGTCGTCAACTAGCAATGATCAAGAGGTGATCCTGAACACCTACTTACGTCAAACATAACACAGAACCCGTGTTCACTTCCCGGACTCCGCCGAGAAGAGACCATCACGGCTACACACACGGTTGATGCGTTTTAATTCGGATCAAGTGTCAAGTTGTCTACAACCGGACATTAACAAATTCCCATCTGCCACATAACCGCGGGCACGGCTCTCGAAGTTTATACCTGCAGGGTGTCCCAACTTAGCCCATGACAAGCTCTCGCGATCATCGGCTGAATAGACCTTCACCCGAGACACTCGATCAGGCTCGGTATCCCGTACATCAAGACATTTCGACAATGGTAAAACAAGACCAGCAAGACCTCCCGCGTGCCGACATCCCGATAGTAGCCGCGTATCTCGCCTCGTGCCACGACCGGATGAGCACTACGCATAACTAGAACCAGCCCTCAAGTTTCCCGAGGTGGCGCCGCAAGTGGTTCTAGTTTGGACCAACACTTAGACAAGCATTGGCCCGGGGCTATAAAGATGACCCACAGGATGCGCGACTCCCAAGGAAAAAGTAGGTGGTGGTGAGGCAAATGGTAAAAGTCAATGTTGGGCCTTGCTGGACAAGTTTTATTCAAAGCGAACTGTCGGGGGTCCCATAAATCACCCGACCGTTAGGAACGCAAAATCCGGGAACATAACACCGTATGACGGAAACTAGGGCGGCAAGAGTGGAACAAAACACTGCATAAGGCCGAGCCTTCCACCCTTTACCAAGTATATATAGATGCATTAATAATATAAGAGATATTGTGATATCCCAACATAAACCCTGCCCACCATGGAGCAATCTTCAACTTCACCGCAACTAGCAACGCTATAAGAGGGGCTGAGCAAAGCGGTAACATAGCCAAACAACGGTTTGCATAGGAAAGGTGTCAAAGGTTAGGGGTTCATGGCAATATGGGATGGCTTGACAAACAGGTAATAGGTAGTGCAGCATAGCGATAGAACGGAGCAACTAGCATAGCAATGATAGTAGTGAGATCCAGGATAGCGGTCATCTTGCCTGAAATCCCGCAAGGAAGAAGAACGAGTCCATGAAGAAGGATAAACCACGAAGACGAATCACACGCAGACGAACACATCCTCACGATCGCAACGAAACGGGAACTATCGAGAAGAAGCACACAACATAGTAAACACACCACATATGAACAAGACATGATGCACAACAAGCATGATGCTTGACAAAGCTACATGAAGCTATTCATGGCAAGAGATGATGCACACAAAAACAACACATCAAGGCAAGTTTAAATGAGGCCGAGAACAACATATAACAATTCCGGTAAGTCCTCATATGCAAATTTCGAAATTGGTCCAGAACTGAATAAACCTTATGTTCAAGTTGTTAAACAGCAAGTTAAGATGCACCATGATTATCTACATGAAATTCTAGTCAAGTTACATATAAAGTTCATTAGATTCGGAGCTACGGCCTAGAAGATATGAGCAAAACAAGATAATCATGGCATTGATGCAAAATGCACACAAACATCAAGCAAACACCTCAAAACAAGGATGCAACAAGGTAATATGAAACTACATGCAAAATCAAGCAAGTTTCATATAGAACACACTCAAAACGGAGCAACGGGCAACACATGCACACTATACAAGTCATAGCCACAATCATCCAAAACAAAGAACTAGGCATATTGCAAGCATCAAAACAATATGCTACAGCACCCCAACATAATAACAAAAGGCATGGGCATGAAGTACACGTATAGCATAACAAAACATGAACACTGAGCTATCTCCAGAAATCACTAGAACATGCTCAAAACGACATGGAGATATTGCAAGTAATAACAATTTCAGACTTTAGCAGAAATAACATCAAGTTGCAATGTTTAGAGCTATCAAACAACATGTTACAGGAACTTATCATGGCAAACAAAGGCATGGCATGAATCTACTAATTGCATATATCAAAAGACTCTTACTGACCATGAGCCAAAAAGGCACGGAAAATATGATGGCACCCATGTAAACATGGCAAGTTATATTACAGATTCATACATGGCAGGAACAACAATAAGTAGGCATGTTCGTGAGCTTGAACAAATCACCACAGAGCAATACATGGCATGGCAAGGCAACCAACAGTAAGAAGGCATGTTTATGAAGCTAAGCATGGCAAGAGCAAGGTCATAGGGTGCATGGATCACTAGGAAAACACATGGGAACAAGTGAACTTAATGTTAACAGGCTGACAAACAACATTTTCAAGCAATTTTTGGAGCAAGAAATGAACATGTTCCAGCAGGCTATAATTGCAACCAAGGGCATGAATGGATAGAGAATGACATGTATATCAAAACATGTTTATAGAGCATCTCCAGATTATGCATGGATTGATTACTAGAAGCATGTTAACATAGCAACAAAATATAACAGAATCTGTCAGGAAAACAGCAACAGCAACTACCCTACTTTACAAGCTCAATGCACTCAGCACACAACTCCCAAAAATACAAGGTCAACACCCCTGGAAAGATGGCATGGCATAGTTCAACATTCATGTAGAGCTCATACTCATAGGATGCACACATAAATCATGGCAAAATGATAAAACAAAGAAATTATAACAGCCAAAGAGATTAACATCAACATGCACTCTTCCAACAAAGATTTCGGCATCAAGATGAGCTCAAATGAAAATGATGCAATGTAATGAAATGAAGTACTCGTCGAGGCGAACAATTTGACATATTACATGCGCAAAACGGAGCTACGGGTGCAGAGATGTGATGCAATGAAAATGGCATGAAAATGCAAAAATCTCAGGGACTTAGCAGTTTTGGGGGGTCAACCTTAGGGTGCACGGGAACCGAGGTACGCCGGAAAATTCGCCGGAGACGCTGGAGAGGGGCGAGGAGCGGAGGATCCGGGCTCCTCCGCCGGATCTCGCCGGATCCGTCCGGGCGCAGGTACGACGGAGGCGGCAGAGGGCGCTGGGCGGGCCGGGCGGCGGGGTCCGCGGCGGGGGCGGGCGAGCCGAGGCGGCGATGGGGCGCTGGCTGCCCGCTAGGGCGAGGCCGTGGGAGGCGCGGTGGCCGGAGCAGGGCTCGGGCGGCGGCGGAGATGCGGCGGGGCGGCGGCGGCGCTGCGGCGGCGGCCGCCGAGGCGCGAGAGGCGCGGGATGGGTCGGGGGCTTCACCTGGCCAGCGGGCCGGGCGCGGGAGGGCGGCGCGGGCGACGGGCGGCGCATGAGTGGAGGAGGGGGCGGCGGCATCGACGTGTCGCGCCTCGATTGGGCGGAGCGAGGTGGCAAGGACGTGTCCGCTCCGTCCGGACATGTCCGGGCGGAGAGGAGCGGGCTAGGGTTAGGGGGATTTCATCCGCGAATTTGGAGGGGGATCACTTATTTATAGATAGAGGGAGCTAGGAGACTCCAAATGAGGAGCGGTTTTCGGCCACGCGATCGTGATCGAACGATCGAGAGCATGGAGGGGAGTTAGATGGGTTTTGGGCCACTTTGGAAGGGGTGTTGGGCTGCAACTCAAAGAGGCCTTTGCGGTTACCCGGTTAACCATTGGAGTACCAAACGACCTCCAAATGGCACGAACTTGACAGCGGTTCACGGTGGTATACCAAGGCCGCTTGGCAAACCTCGGGCCATTCCGAGAAAGTTTAACACCCGCTCACAACAGGAGAGAAGAAGGAGACGCCGGAGGACATAGGAGCGCCGGATTGCAAAACGGACAATGGGGAAAATGCTCGGATGCATGAGATGAACATGTATGCAAAATGAAATGCACATGATGGCGTGATGAAATGCATATGATGACATGGCAAAGTGCAACACGCAAGCACATGACATGGCAACAACGGCGAATAACTGGCGGACACCTGGCGCATCGGATCCGGAGCGTTACATGGATCCCAGCAGTCAGGGGGCGAATCATTTTTTTACCCGGACGCACTTCCTTGCGTGCGAAGGTGTAGCTGGTGGGTCCCAGCAGTCAGGGGGAAACGTTTTTTTTCGTGATTGCGGTGGCCCGTCCGGTGGGTCCCCGCTGTCAGGTGGAGGAATATTTATTTTGCGCATAATAAGGAGGCATTTCCTTGCTGCGGCCGTGGACCCAGATGTCAGCGTCTCCATGCACAGTACTCTTCCGATGGAAGTCGGTCGTTGAACACATTGACCATGCCACGCCGAGAGCACCACAGCGGTGGACGACAGCGAGGCCTAGGAAGGGGACGACACGGAGGCAGGGAAGACTCGGCAGTTGTTTTCCACGCGGAGGGGAGTACGACTGTACGAGGGTTTACTGGTTCGTCTGCCGTCGCCGGAGAATAACGGTAGGTGTGGGTGAGTAGAGGGATGGCTAGGCTAGCAATGGGAGTACAGTGGGGCGGTAAGGCCTACGCGGCAGCACAGTCGGCCGCGTGGATGAGGGAGCAGGCAGTCCCGTCGGCGCTTGTTTGAGCGGCTGGAGCAGGAAGAACAGAGATTGAAGAAGCACGACGACCGTTGGATGGACATCTAACAGTCACTGCTTGTGCGTCAACCTATTTTTAGGAAAGCCTCAATCTGTGGAAAAAAGCATACAACCCATCTGCCATTATTTCTAATGATTTACAGCCCATTTGCTAATTCTTAAGGTTTTTTTGGAGCCCATATTCTTTTTGTTAGCATTACAGCCCATATTGTGGCCACGGTTAAAAAATTATACGAAATTTTGCATATTTCGGTGCGGTCCGAACTGTTTTTAATCCCGAAATTTCGACTCATATTCAAACTGATTTCAAAAATAAATGTATATCAATATAAAATCCAACAAATTCTCCACGCATAAAAATTAATGTAATCTAAATCTTGAAATAAAAAAAAGATATTTGAAACTAATTACCGGTTTTATGTGTTTTAGAAATGTACAACCCATTTCTCATTACTGATGGGCCATTTACTCGGCCAGCCGAATAAAAGCTCTCCTCGTCTTGAAAGATTTGCAGCCCAACAGGCCTGACAAAGCGACTTACTTGGCAAATCACAAAAAAACTGGGTGTGGCGTGGACCCAGCTGTCAGCCTCTCCACATACAGTACTCTTCCGATGGAAGTCATTCCTTGACCACGTTGACCACGCCGCGCGGATAGCACCACGGTGGTGGACGACGGCGAGGCCTAGGAAGGGGACGACGCGGAGCCGGGGAAGACGCGGCAGTGGAAGCCCGCGCGGAGAGGAGTACGAGGGTTCACTGGTTCGGCTGCGGTGTGAGGTTGCCTTCACCGCAAGGCCTAGCCAGCGGTGGGAATAGTAGGGGGCGGTGAGGCCTCCGCGGCAGCACACCCGGCCACGGGAGGCAGGAGCATGCGACACGACCGGTGCTGCTTTGGGCGGCTAGAGCAAGAAGACCAGAGGTTGAAGAAGCACTACGGCCGTTGGATGGACATCGTACGGTCACTGGAGCTAGAATCGTTCATATTGACTAAGTTGACAAAGCCCTTCGTCCCCGTCAACTTAGTAGGCCCACAAGACAGCCTCCCACCAAGGTGGGTCCCAGCTAGCCGGGGGAGTATTCTTTTTTTTGTGCGTAATAAGGAGGCACTTTCGGTGGGTCCGAGCTGACAGCGGGGGGAACATTTTTTCGCGAAATACGGTGGCCCGTCCGGTGGGTCCCAGCAGTCAGGGGGAAACGATTTTTTTCGCAAAATACTGGTGGCCCGTCCGGTGGGTCCCCGCTGTCAGGTGGAGGAATAATTATTTTCCGCGTAATAAGGAGGCACTTCCTTGCGGCTGCCATGGACCCAGCTGTCAGCCTCTCCACGTACAGTACTCTTTCGATGGAAGTCGGTCGTTGACCACATTGACCACGCCGCGCCGAGAGCATGACGGCGATGGACGACGGCGAGGCCTAGGAAAGGGATGACGCGGAGCCGGGCCACGGGAGGCAGGAGCAGGCAGTAGCACAGCCGACCACGGGAGGCAGGAGCAGGCGGCATGACCGGCGCTGCTTTGGGCGGCTGGAGCAAGAAGACCAGAGGTTGAAGAAGCACTATGGTCGTTGGATAGACATCATACGGTCACTGGAGTATTGACTAAGTTGACAAAGCCCTCCGTCCCCGTTAACTTAGTAGGCCCACAAGTCAGCCCAACAATATGGTGGGTCCCAGCTAGCAGGGGGTATTCATTTTTTGGGCGTAATAAGGAGGCACTTCCTTGCGTGCGAAGATATAGCTGGTGGGTCCGACCTGTCAGCGGGGGGAACGTTTTTTCGCGAAATACAGAGGCCCTTCCTGTGGGTCCTAGCTGTCAGGTGGAGGAATCATTATTTTGCGCGTAATAAGGAGGCATTTCCTTGCGTGCGACCGTGGACCCAGCTGTCAGCCTCACCACATACAGTCCACTTCCGATGGATGTCGTTCATTGACCACGTTGACCAAGCCGCGCCGAGAGCACCACGGAGGTGGACGACGGCGAGGCCTAGGATGGGAACGACACGGAGCCAGGGAATACTCGGCAGTTGTTTCCCACGCGGAGTACGAGGGTTTACTGGTTCGTCTGCCATCGCCGGAGAATAACAACATGTGTGGGTGAGTAGAGGGATGGCTAGGCCAGCGATGGGAGTACGGTGGGGCCGTGAGGCCTGCGCGGCACCATAGCCGGCCACGGGAGGAGGGAGCAGGCAGTCCCGCCGACGCTTGTTTGAGCGGCTGGAGCATGAAGAGCAGAGATTGAAGACAGCCGTTGGATGGACATCCAACAGTCACTGCTCTCGTGTGTTGACTAAGTTGACAGTATGCGTTGCAAAGGCCAACCTTTTTATGAAAGCATACGCGTCAACCTGTAGTAGGCGCACAAGTCAGCCTCAAATCTGTGGAAAACAGCATACAACTCATCTGCCATTATTTCTAATAATGTACATCCCATTTGCTAATTCTTAAAAAAATTTGGAGCCCATCTTCTTTTTGTTAGCATTACACCCCATATTGTGGCCACGGTTAAAAAGTATACAAAATTTTGCATATTTCGGTGCGGTCAACTGTTTTTAATCCAGAAATATCGATTCACATTCAAACTATTTTGACAAATAATTTATATAAATATAAAATCCAAATAATTTTCCACGCATAAAAATCAATGGAATTTAAGGTCTTGTAATGAAAAAAATTTGAAACTAATTCCCGGTTTGATGTGTTTTAAAAATGTACAGGCCATTTCTGGGCAAACCGAATGAAACTCTCCTCGTCTTGAAAGATTTGCAGCCCAGCAGGGCCGATAAAGCAAGTAGGCCTTGTTTGGGTATTTCTTTTAAAAAATAGAACTGGGCTAGCCATTTTCAGCAAGAAAAAAACACAACTGGGCTCATGATGTGGTAAACATAAATAAAACTCTGTCTAGACAGGCCACAACCCCCGCACAGCCCCGTTGTTACCCTGATCCGTCGCTAAAACTAGTATAAATAACAACTGCTTGTTCCTCAAAATAAAAAACTGCGCGACTTGCTGGGTCCCTGGTGTCAGCCAATCGTAGTGTAATTCTCTCGTTTATTGACTACGTTGACAATGGCGTGAGCCCCAGATGTCCAACCATTAGGAAGAACCATATTTTGGGCTTGTACTATAGAGGCACTTGCTTGCGTACTGCCATGACGCTGGTGGGTCCCTACTGTCATCCTCTCCACGTATAGTCATCTCCTTGTTCCTCTCGGTTGTTGACGACGTTGATAATGCAAGAGGGCTGCGCACCGCGCACGGCGAGCGAACCAAGGCTGCAAGGCGGAGGACGACGGCGAGGCCTCGGATGGAACGAACAGGAGCCGTTAAAGATGCGCCGTCCAGTCACGGGCGGAGGGGAGTACGAGGTTGACTGGTTCGGGCGCGGGTGCGTGTTGGGGCAGACGTCGCCGGAGAATAACAGGACGTGTGGGGGAATAGAGGAAGGGACTGGCAAACGTTGGAGGGTACGTACGGTAGGGCGGCGGAGGCGCATCCAGCCATGGGAGGCGGGAGCAGGCGGAGCCGACGGGGTGGTTTGGTTTGGGCGGCTGGAGGAAGAAGAAGACAAGAGATAGAAGATACACGACAGATGTTGGATGTCAATCGAACGGCTGGTAGGCAGTCCCAAATGTCAGAATCCAAATCTGTCACGGTCATGTAGCCTTTCCTATGAAAATTTACAGCCCATTTGATGTGCTAGTTCGAAATAAGTTTGTGGGTGGTGGTGGGGGCTAATCACTTGGCTTCTGTAATGCACAGTGAGCTCAAGCAGCCGGCCAGAGTGATGTTATTTCCCTTGGTTGGGATTTGTTACAATATTTCACTCTAAATTAAATGAATGGCAAGCCATTTGCCTTGTTTCAAAGAAAATATGACAGTCACAGCCGAGTTGGAAAGGGCAGGAACATCTAACTCCAGCTTACAAACTGTACAAAAGCACGAGGGTTAATTGTTCATCAGGTTTACAAAAAAACCCAGATTGAAAAGGGCAACAACATCTAACTCCAGCACTGTTTTTTGGCAGTCACACCAAATGGATCGGTCAGGTCCATAGAATGAACATCCTGGGTCGTAAAATTTACTTGATTATGACCACAATAAGTTGTAAATAGAAGCCCGGCACGTTCAGAAGCTCTTTTGCCCACCTGAAACTCCTTTTTTTCTCTTCGACATACCCATCCGTCAAAACCATGCTGCTGATAAACTTAAGCCTGATGGACAATAGTAACCTCACATTCAGCAGGAAGAATGTGACAAATCTTGTGTTTGCACGGTTGGCTACATATCGGTCTAGCGTTATTGTCTTCAATCGAATCTCATGAGAAGTGAGAAATCCCGATGCTTACGAATCCGCCGATTGGTTATAACTTTCTTACCCTGTCCCGTTGCCTAAATAAACATGAAGATTGAAAACAGTTAAGGTCTAAAAGAAGAGTGTCGAAAGAGCAACAGCTGAACGGTTAATTCTAGTACACTATATGCGGGCTTCCAATGTGCGTGAAATTATCACCTTTATATACAACTTATCCAGACATGGAAAGCATTGCAGCAAGCCAATAATCTTGTTCAGATCAAAACTATTCATTTGGATATATAAGATCTTGATAGAATCCAGCACCATTGATAGGCCATCCATGGAGAAACTCTTCATTGAGCATAGAACATAATATTAGTACAAAATGTGTACTCCAAGATGATATACAAATTATGCGCAGAAATTTAAAATGCAGCTTATGGTTACAAGTGTAGATGATAATATAAATTACCTGAAGAACTGTGGAGCCAAACACAATATTGAAATGAGCACAGAGATCATGTATTACACCCAAGGTCTCCAGTTTAGGTGCACAGAGGACGGTTATTTGCAACGGTGAATAACTAGAATCAAGGATCAACCTTTGAAGTGAAGGGGCATCTTGGATGATGAGCTGCCTTCCGACAAAAGAAATTCCAATTCTTACAAGGTTAGGCGACTTTATTTGGAGACAACCAATTCTAACTGTGAAAACAAGAACCAAGCACTCCAGCGCAGCGCAACTGGAGTGGATGATGTTGTGCGATGAGGCCTCCGATATATGAACCCGCACAAGTGAAAGTTTCTTGGGAAATGGAAGTTGAAGGTTTAGTACCAGATTGTCTGGTAGGTAGCACAGCGCAAAGGTTGCGGTGTGGAGAGAGGAGGAAAACCGCGAGATGGACATCGGTGCTGAGGGCACAAGTTCATGGCGTTCGGTATGTGGTATGTGATTTCCAGGGGAATAGTAGAACTCAAGTAGCTGTAGTTCTGTGAATTCAGGGGATTTCAGCCAGGCGTCCACCGTGCAAGGCATGGTATGCTTGCTCAGGTAGCATGACGGGATGCAGAGGCTTTGGACGGAGCCCTGGTGGGAGGAGATGATGGCTCTGGTGATTTCAAAATCATTGAAGAGAGATAGCTGACGACAGTTTAGATTAAGGGGCACGGCGCGCCATAGAGGGCGCCACCGAATTGAGAGGACTTGGGTGCGGCAGCAATCCTTGGTGGGGAGAAGCGAGATGATCTCCCCAAGGACGGTGTCCGGGAGATCACTGATGCGGTCCACTCGAGATTCTACGGGTTCCTAGGATCCGGTGGGGGCGGGGTCGTCGCTTCTCCCCGCGCTGCCGGGTGTGGGATTTACAACAGGCGTCGCTGCTGGCGGGAGCCTCATCTTCTTGGTGCTGGGGTCAGCCGACTCCATTTTCCTCGAGGGCGTTGTGTCGCGCTCACGGATTTGAGCAGAGTAACGAATGACGAGCCTAGTTGTAGTGCAAGTGAGAAGAAGGGGAGCTGGGTTTTTTTTGTAGGAGTGAGGAAGAAGGGGAGATGGGGTTTTCTGTAGGAGTGAGGTGAGGAATTTGGGGGTACGAGTGGAGCGAGCGGACGTGAGGTGGGTGGGAGCAAGGAGGAAGAAGAGCACCCAGGTTTTTTTCTAGTGTGGACTGGCTGTTTTGTCTTGGGTCCAGAGAAACAATTACTACTAGTACAGTGGAGACATTCTATAGCTACCCAGAAAAACAATTAGTATTAGTACAGTGAAGACACTCTACCGCTTCTGGCTCCTCCTAGGTCATTGAAACGTCTCCATCTACTGAATGCCGTTATACTTTTGTTCACAGACATGCGGGCCATGCAGCGCGCGGGCCCAAATGCCATCCACCAAATTAGAAGGCAGTATGCAGGCGGAGAGTCACCCCGGTCGTAGTGCGGCAGTAACGAGCCGTCGTATCACAAAACCCCACCTCCCCGCATTCTAAGTTTGACGGACGAAGCAACCATAATGTCACTCTTTGCTGAATCCCCTTCTCCCTCACCGTCTTCAAGAAAGGCAACACTAGCATCTACCATTGTTCTTCTCTCCCAACGAAGGGAAGGTAAGCGGATTCGTGATGTTGGCATATTTTCGTTCAGAGAAAAAAAAGAACTTTTGCAAAGCAGTAACCGATCCTCACTCTCTTTTTTGTTTCATTGTCATTGTGATTGTGTTTTCCTTTCAGTGGTCTCCTAGTATTCGTTAGTTTCATGATGGACCAAGGAGAACCAGGCAAAGATCTGCCGATATTGGAGCAGACGCGGGAGGCTGATCCCGACAAGACAGAGAGCTCCAAGAAGATGGAGGTAACCACCGAGCCGACCCCAGATACGCTCACGGCCACTACTGAGATGGTCAACGCCCCGTTTGAAGTTACAGCCCCCGTGGCACTGCAGGAGCAGTTTTCCCCCTTCGAGGATGCCCCCCGCTGAGCTGCCCAAGGTGATTTCCTTCTTTGCCGATCTCGATTGTGGTTTTTCATCTAAGTATGTGGTGATTTTTTTAGAAAAGGAAGTATGTGGTGATTAATAATGCAAAATTTTATTAGCTTTGATGCCATGCTATACATAGTGGTTTAAATAACTTGTGTTTCTTATACTAAAAAGTCATTCAGAATTTGTTTCTGTTTCAATTAGAGCCCTGATGCAGACAAGGATTGTGTGGTTGTGCATGTCACTCGCTATGAGGCGGACGACCTAAATATACGCACTGGGAAAACAGAGTTCTTAGGCTGAGGGATCCTGGAAGCCATTTGCGGTTATACCAAGAAGAGTTGTATTCCAGCCTCACTGTTGTCAGGCGTGTTGTCCAGGGTGTACTGAAGCACAAGAAGTTCAAAGCTACTCCTTCGTTTGTGAGGTATACTGTTCTTGTCAAGCTTACACAGGAAGATGACGTGGCATGCCTCCACAAACAAGTTTATCAGTGGCAAGACCACAAGGTTGTCTTCATGAAGGTTCACAGGATTGAGCTACTGCGGGACGTCCTCGATGATGTTCATGGCAAGGTCCGTCTTGTGTCCAACCCAAATTAGATCGAGGCATGAAATAGTTGCCCTAGCTAGTGTTTAATAGTAGTTTGGATTGTGTCTAATTATCCGAACCTTGCCTGTTATCGACCCCTCTGGGGCTAGTACTTTGTTTGAATCCGTCTATGGGAACTGCTGCTACTTTTGTGTGCCCGTGAATCATGTGAGAACCATCGTAATTGTTGCCGAAACATATGCGTCCTCACTAGTTTTTTCATGAATATGGCATGGTAAGACATAAGTTGTCACGGTTTATCACACGAGCAGTGTGTGTTTTGATGAAATAGAGCACTTGTTCGAGAACCGTGCGCTGACGTATACATAAGTACTTGTAAACACTGTTGGTGCTACCCCACTTGTAAGCAGTTGTGCAAAACACGGCACATTGGCTCAGCTCGCTTCAACACTAGGCTATCGACCAGCTAACAATCAACAATCTGTTGTCTGACATATAAGCAACTATGCTTGTTACAGTGGTTCATGCATTTAATTGAGGCCACAATGTAATAAATTCCAAACGTTCACACGCTAGTCCAGCGCTCATGTGGAACACTCACATTAAACTCGTCTTCATAAAAGTCTTGAAAGCATAAGTTAAGAAATTTTATACATCTCAATGATTCATAGAACATAACAAACATATACTAGTTCACAGCAAAAGACAAAGTTGTGAGAAGGTTTACAAATCAGGAAAAACAAAGCAAGGCTTCTCTGAGCAAAGGGCCTCCCGACAGGCTTAAATTTCCTGGAGTTCACTCTGGTTTTTTCTTTTTGCCACCATCCAGGGTTAGGTTCTCTCTTTCCAGAATAACCAATTATAATTGTGGTCTCAGCTGGAATGCTGAACTGAACCATGCAAAGGTATCGACCAGCTGAAATGCTTGTGCATTCCACTAAATTTAAGCACCGCTATTTGCGAGAAATAAGGCACCACAATGCCTCTTGTCTGCGACCGTCCAAAAACCGCCGTGCAGCCATGCCACTAGTCCTCGGTCCATGGATGAACTGGTAGAAAGTGCATTCGGACTAGGATGCAGTTGCTTTCGCTAAATCCTTACCTCGCAATCGTGAAGTCAAACGTCGAATCAGCTTCTTTTAGATTGCGTTGGTCATTCTACCTTAGTTACTACCAATGTAGGGATACCTTGAAGACGGGAGGTTAGATGACGACAACGAGGGATAGCCACTCATTTTGCACAGTTGTACTACAACTGAGGTGTGTGCTTTTGATTGCGCGGATAGAAACGACACGGAGATAGACATCCTGAAACGATATGGAGATAGACATCCCTGTTTGCGCAAATACGAAATATGATTATTTAAACAGTGACAGATATTACTACTTTCCCCCGTTTCCTCTTAGAACCAAGTCCTAGATTCATGCTACACCTTTCCCACTTTCTTCCTTGTTTGAACCAACGCTTTGAGTCGACTGTATGAACTAGCTTTACTTCTAATAATAGTAGAAGTCTAGGTGGCTTTGGAATAGTGGACGGAAGTCGAAAAAGGATCCACACGAAGGGGGAAGAGATGGGGCAGTAGAGCAAGGCAGGTTTCGAAGGAATATATACCTGAGGGTCGTCGGCATGTGGCAAAGACGGCGCCGGGAGGCCGCATCTTGGCCACAATACCACAGGGAGGAAGAAGGGGTCGGAGGCCCTCCCGAGCCGGCGCTCTCTCGGAGAGAACGGCACGGCCGCTGATCGGGATGCGCGGGCAGCCATTGTTCTCCTCCCTCGCCGCCGACGACAGCGTGAACGATGCACCTACACCCCTGCCCCGGTCGAGGTTGTCCGGCCAGATTTGTGACCAGCCGTGAGCTGAGAGAGAGAGTGTGGCCACCTATCTCTTGCTTAGATGTGGAGAGCATGAGAGAGTGAACAAGAGGAACCCTAGTAAAGCAAGCACTAAGGCTCCTGCTTTTATATATAGTGGAGTGATTTTGTTGTACCAGCTTCAAAAAAATGCGCTCCTACGTGTACCCGCGAGTGGGTGTGAGAGAACTAGTGCGTGCATGCACCGCTTCTCTTCGTGAGAGTACAATATACTATGCCCAAAGAATGTTCGCCGCAAGAGTAATAGTATAAGTGTGTGACGTGTGAGCTAAAATAAAATGTGCACGCCGTCTTTTGTTTTTAGAAGTTCTGATGGTAGGGTGCGAAGAGCAAATATGTGCGTGACGTCTACCTGTAGATAGACGGTGGTGCGACATGCGAGTCTGCAAGAGGACTTGGGAGAGTCGTGACTCGTGAGGGTGCGTGTGCGTGAGAGAGAGGGGGGGCACGTATCAATGCAATGCATGTGTCCGTAAATCATTATCCGACAAACGTTCGCCACAAGCCTTTTCCCAACGAACACCGTAAGAACCGTTAGATCGGCATCCGACAGTGTCAGTTTTGCCATGTCATTTAACAGAACAGCCACTCCTCCTACACACAAATCTTCCACGTGAGTGTTAGCAACTGTCGTATGCTCCCTCCGTTCCGAAATGCAGTGCATATAGCTTTATTGAAAATTCGAACCATGCAAACTTTTACCAAGTTTTTTCGTGTACCAAATTGCACATGTAGAATACCCTATATATATCATTTCATTCATCTTCGAGAGGTAACTATAAAGATGGGTGAGGAGTCTACAAAGAAAGACCATCGTATCACCCGCAGCAATTTCAACCATCCTTTAGTGTTGAGGAATATCATAGGAACTCTATAAGATATGATTTTTATAGGATTTTTTCCTTTAGAGCCAATTGGTTCATAGGAATAGATTCATATACTCTATATTTCAAAGGAAATAAACATGATATCATTTCTATAGCTTTAGAGCCACTTGGTTCATATGAATGGATTCCTATACTCCCTTAATTTCAAAGGAAAATAAACATTAGCGTATATTCAATAGAAAAGTTCCTATGATATGAACCAAATTACATCTCTTTACTAATCCCTCCTCATAGGAACTGAGATACATGTCTTCTCTAGATTCAATAGAAAAGTTCCTATGATGTGAACCAAATGACATCTCTTTTCCAATCCCTACTCATAGGAATTGAGATGCTCCATGTCATCTCTTTCCCTACAACTTCCATGTATACATCTTCTATTACTAAATAGATAGTACAACCCACTAGTAACTTTTTTTTCCAAAACATGCAACTATGGCACAAGAACTATATAGTGTGCCATTAACTTTGAAAGATGGTCGCTGGATGAAGCTAACCCGACAGTGCAGAGATGGGCAAATCCGAGCACTACTGGCTGTTGGATATCATCAACATTCCACCAGATCTGCCACATGTACAATTTAGAAGACTCCATGGTTGAACTTAAGCATAATGCACAAACATCAAAACACAAGCACTTCTCCTTTCTTAATATTCTGTATCATAATTGATTATTTTTTTCTAAATGAATTGCCATTATTTGTTTTTTTACTTTATGATTTACAATGCACAACCCCGTGAATCTTAACATTTTTATAAAACAATTGATTTTGAATGAGATGAACTATAAGAACTAAACAAACATCTACATCATGCATATATGACTCAAAGCTTTACATGCTATAGTGTGTATTTATTCATAATTTGGTTTCAAAATCTCATGCGTTCAATACATGTGTACCTTACTAGTTTTGAGTAGAGTAGCAAATTTCAAGCGGCCCCGGGTATCTCTGAAGGAAATATGCCCTAGAGGCAATAATAAAGTTATTATTTATTTCCTTATATCATGATAAATGTTTATTATTCATTTTAGAATTGTATTAACCGGAAACATGATACATGTGTGAATACATAGACAAACATAACGTCACTAGTATGCCTCTACTTGACTAGCTCATTAATCAAAGATGGTTATGTTTCCTAACCATAGACATGTGTTGTCATTTTATTAATGGGATCACATCATTAGGAGAATGATGTGATTGACATGACCCATTCCGTTAGCCTAGCACTTGATCGTTTAGTATATTGCTATTGCTTTCTTCATGACTTATACATGTTCCTCGTAACTATGAGATTATGCAACTCCGTTTACGGAGGAACACTTTGGTGCTACCAAACGTCACAACGAATCGGGTGATTATAAAGGAGTACTACAGGTGTCTCCAAAGGTACATGTTGGGTTGGCGTATTTCGGGACTAGGTTTTGTCACTCCGATTGTCGGAGAGGTATCTTTGGGCCCTCTCGGTAATGCACATCACTATAAGCCTTGCAAGCAATGTAGCTAATGAGTTAGTTACGGAATGATGCATTACATAACGAGTAAAGAGACTTGCCGGTAACGAGATTGAACTAGGTGTTGGATACCGACGATCGAATCTCGGGCAAGTAACATACCGATGACAAAGGGAACAACGTATGTTGTTATGCCGTTTGACCGATAAATATCTTCGTAGAATATGTAGGAGCCAATATGGGCATCCAGGTTCCGCGATTAGTTATTGACCAAGAATAGTTCTAGGTCATGTCTACATAGTTTTCCAACCCGTAGGGTCCGCACGCTTAACATTACGATGACAGTTTTATTACGAGTTTATAAGTTTTGATGTACCGAAGTTTGTTCGGAGTCCCGGATGTGATCACGGTCATGACGAGGAGTCTCGAAATGGTCGAGACATAAAGATTGATATATTAGAAGCCTATGTTTGGACATCAGAAGTGTTCCGGGTGAAATCGGCATTTTACCGGAGTACCGGGAGGTTACCGGAACCCCCCGGTGACCTAATGGGCCTTAGTGGGCCTAGTGGAGGAAGAGGAGAAGGGGCTAAGGGGCAGCCGCGCGCCCCTCTCCCCCAAGTCCGAATAGGACAAGGAGGGGGGCGGCGCCCCCCTTTTCTTACCCCCCTCTCCTCCTTCCCCCCAAGTCCTAGTCCAACTAGGGAAGGGGGGAGTCCTACTCCCAGTGGGAGTAGGACTCCTCCGGCGCGCCTCCTCCTAGGGCCGGCCGCACCCCCCTTGCTCCTTTATATACGGGGGCAGGGGGCACCCTAGAGACACACAAGTTGATCTATGGATTGTTCCTTAGCCGTGTGCGGTGCCCCCCTCCACCATATTCCACCTCGGTCATATCGTCGCGGAGTTTAGGCGAAGCCCTGCGCCGGTAGAGCATCATCATCGTCACCACGCCGTCGTGCTGACGGAACTCATCCCTGACACTTTGCTGGATCGAAGTCCGGGGATCGTAATCGAGCTGAACGTGTGCTGAACTCGGAGGTGCCGTACGTTCGGTACTTGGATCGGTCGGATCGTGAAGACGTACGACTACATCAACCGCGTTGTCATAACGCTTCCGCTTACGGTCTACAAGGGTACGTGGACAACACTCTCCCCTCTCGTTGCTATGTCATCACCATGATCTTGCGTGTGTGTAGGAATTTTTTTGAAATTACTACGTTCCCCAACAGTGGCATCCGAGCCTGGTTTTATGCGTAGATGTCATATGCACGAGTAGAACACAAGTGAGTTGTGGGCGATACAAGTCATACCGCTTACCAAAGATGTCATACTTTGGTTCGGCGGTATTGTGAGATGAAGCGGCCCGACCGACATTACGATACGCTTACGCGAGACTGGTTTCACCGCTACGAGCACTCGTGCTTAAAAGTGGCTGGCGGGTGTCTGCTCTCTCACTTTAGCTAAATCGAGTGTGGCTATACGCCCGGTCCTTGCGAAGGTTAAAACAACACTAACTTGACGAACTATCGCTGTGGTTTGGATGCGAGGTAAGAACGGTTCTTGCTAAGCCCGTAGTAGCCACGTAAAATTTGCAACAACAAAGTAGAGAACGCCTAATTTGTTTTTGCAGGCATGTTGTGATGTGATATGGTCAAGACGTGATGCTATATTTTATTGTATGAGATGATCATGTTTTGTAACCGGTTATCGGCAATCGGCAGGAGCCATATGGTTGTCGCTTATTGTATGAAATGCAAACGCCCTGTAATTGCTTTACTTTATCACTAAGCGGTAGCGATAGTCGTAGAAGCCATAGATGGCGTAACGACAACAATGCTACGATTGAGATCAAGGTGTCGCGCCGGTGACGATGGTGATCACGACGGTGCTTCGAAGATGGAGATCACAAGCACAAGATGATGATGGCCATATCATATCACTTATATTGATTGCATGTGATGTTTATCCTTTATGCATCTTATCTTGCTCTGATTGACGATAGCATTTTAAGATGATCTCTCACTAAAATTATCAAGAAGTGTTCTCCCTGAGTATGCACCGTTGCAAAAGTTCTTCGTGCTGAGACACCACGTGATGATCGGGTGTGATATGCTCTATGTTCAAATACAACGGGTACAAAACAGTTGCACACACGGAATACTCAGGTTAAACTTGAAGAGCCTAGCATATAACAGACATGGCCTCGGAACACGGAGACCGAAAGGTCGAGCGTGAATCATATAGTAGATATGATCAACATATTGATGTTCACCGTTGAAACTACTCCATATCACGTGACGATCGGACATGGTGTAGTTGATATGGATCACGAATCACTTAGAGGATTAGAGGGATGTCTATCTAAGTGGGAGTTCTTAAGTAATATGATTAATTGAACTTAAATTTATCATGAACTTAGTACCTGATAGTATTTTGCTTGTCTATGTTTGTTGTAGATAGATGGCTCGTCTGTTGTTCCGTTGAATTTTAATGCGTTCCTTGAGAAAGCAAAGTTGAAAGATGATGGTAGCAATTACACGGATCGGGTCCATAACTCGAGGATTATCCTTATTGCTGCACGTAAGAATTACATCCCGGAAGCACCGCTGGGTGCCGAACCTCGCTGCTGATGCAACCGACGACGTTAAGAACGTCTCGCGAGCAAAGCTGATGACTACTCGATAGTGCAAGTGTGCCATGCTTTACGGCTTAGAACAGGTCTTCAACGACGTTTTGAATGTCATGGAGCATATGAGATGTTCCAGAGTTGAAGTTAATATTTCAAGCAAATGCCCGGATTGAGAGATATGAAGTCTACAATAAGTTCTATAGCTGCAAGATGGAGGAGAATAGTTACACAAGTGAACACATACTCAAAATGTCTGGGTATAATAATCACTTGATTCAACCGGGAGTTAATCTTCCCGATGATAGTGTCATTGACAAAATTCTTCAATCACGCCACCAAGCTACAAGAGCTTCATGATGAACTATAATATGCAAGGGATGGACAAGACTATTCCCGAGCTCTTCGCAATGCTAAAAGCCGCGGAGGTAGAAATCAAGAAGGAGCATCAAGTGTTGATGGTTAACAAGACCACCAGTTTCAAGAAAAAGGGCAAAGGGAAGAAGAAGGGGAACTTCAAGAAGAACAGCAAACAAGTTGCTGCTCAAGAGAAGAAACCCAAGTCTGGACCTAAGCCTGAAACTGAGTGCTTCTACTGCAAGCAGACTGGACACTGGAAGCGGAACTGCCCCAAGTATTTGGCGGATAAGAAGGATGGCAAAGTGAACAAAGGTATATGTGATATACATGTTATTGATGTGTACCTTACTAATGCTCGCAGAGCACTGGTATTTGATACTGGTTCTGCTAATATTTGCAACTCAAACAGGACTACGGATTAGCGAAGATTGGCTAAGGACGAGGTGACGATGCGCGTGGGAAATGGTTCCAAAGTCGATGTGATCGCGGTCGGCACGCTACCTCTACATCTACCATTGGGATTAGTTTTAGACCTAAATAATTGTTATTTGGTGCCAGCGTTGAGCATGAACATTATATCTAGATCTTGTTTGATGCGAGACGGTTATTCATTTAAGTCAGAGAATAATGGTTGTTCTATTTATATGAGTAATATCTTTTATGGTCATGCACCCTTGAAGAGTGGTCTATTTTTATTGAATCTCGATAGTAGTGATACACATATTCATAGTGTTGAAACCAAAAGATGCAGAGTTGATAATGATAGTGCAACTTATTTGTGGCACTGCCGTTTAGGTCATATTGGTGTAAAGCGCATGAAGAAACTTCATACTGATGGGCTTTTGGAATCACTTGATTATGAATCACTTGGTACTTGCGAACCGTGCCTCATGGGCAAGATGACTAAAACGCCGTTCTCCGGAACTATGGAGCGAGCAACCGATTTATTGGAAATCATACCTACTGATGTTTGTGGTCCAATGAATATTGAGGCTCGCGGCTGGTATCGTTATTTTCTCACCTTCACAGATGATTTGAGCAGATATGGGTATATCTACTTAATGAAACACAAGTCTGAAACATTTGAAAAGTTCAAAGAATTTCAGAGTGAAGTGGAAAATCATCGTAACAAGAAAATAAAATTTCTACGATCTGATCGTGGAGGAGAATATTTGAGTTACGAGTTTGGTCTACACTTGAAACAATGCGGAATAGTTTCGCAACTCACGCCACCCAGAACACCACAACGAAATGGTGTGTCCGAACGTCGTAATCGTACTTTACTAGATATGGTGCGATCTACGATGTCTCTTACTGATTTACCGCTATCGTTTTGGGGTTATGCTTTAGAGACGGCCGCATTCAAGTTAAATAGGGCACCATCAAAATCCGCTGAGACGACGCCTCATGAACTATGGTTTGGCAAGAAACCAAAGTTGTCGTTTCTTAAAGTTTGGGGTTGAAATGCTTATGTGAAGAAGCTTCAACCAGATAAGCTCGAACCCAAATCGGAGAAATGTGTCTTCATAGGATACCCAAAAGAAACTATTGGGTATACCTTCTATCACAGATCAGAGGGCAAGATTTTTGTTGCTAAATTCGGATCCTTTCTAGAGAAGGAGTTTCTCTCGAAAGAAGTGAGTGGGAGGAAAGTAGAACTTGATGAGATAATCAGATCTGCTCCCTTATTGAAAGTAGTTCATCACAAGAACCGGTTCTGTGACAACTACACCAATTAGTGAGGAAGCTAATGATATTGATCATGAAACTTCAGATCAAGTTTCTACTGAACCTCGTAGGTCTACCAGAGTGAGATCCGCACCAGAGTGGTACAGTAATCCTATTCTGGAAGTCATGTTACTTGACCATGATGAACCTACGAACTATGAGGAAGCGATGATGAGCCTAGATTCCGCAAAATGGCTAGAGGCCATGAAATCTGAGATGGGATCCATGTATGAGAACAAAGTATGGACTTTGGTTGACTTGCCCGATGATCGACAGGCCATTGACAAAAATGGATCTTTAAGAAGAAGACTGACGCTGATGGTAATGTAACTGTCTATAAAGCTCGACTTGTTGCGAAATGTTTTCGACAAGTTCAAGGGGTTGACTACGATGAGACTTTCTCACCCGTAGCGATGCTTAAGTCTGTTCGAATCATGTTAGCAATTGCCGCATTTTATGATTATGAAATTTGGCAAATGGATGTCAAAACTGCATTCTTGAATGGATTTCTAGAAGAAGAGTTGTATATGATGCAAGCAGAAGGTTTTGTTGATCCAAAAGGTGCTAACAAAGTGTGCAAGCTCTAGCGATCCATTTATGGACTGGTGCAAGTATCTCGGAGTTGGAATAAACGCTTTGATAGTGTGATCAAAGCATATGGTTTTATACAGACTTTTGGAGAAGCCTGTATATACAAGAAAGTGAGTGGGAGCTTTGTAGCATTTCTGATATTATATGTAGATGACATATTATTAATTGGAAATGATATATAATTTCTGGATAGCATAAATGGATACTTGAATAAAAGTTTTTCTATGAAAGACCTCGGTGAAGCTGCTTATATATTAGGCATCAAGATTTATAGAGATAGATCAAGACGCTTAATTGCACTTTCACAAAGCACATACCTTGATAAAGTTTTGAAAAAGTTCAAAATGGATCAGGCAAAGAAAGGGTTCTTGCCCGTGCTACAAGGTGTGAAATTGAGTCAGACTCAATGCCCGACCACAGAAGAAGATAGAGAGAAAATGAAAGATGTTCCCTATGCTTCAGCCATAGGATCTATCATGTATGCAATGTTGTGTACCAGACCTGACGTGTGCTTAGCAATAAGCTTGACATGAAGGTACCAAAGTAATCCAGGAGTGGATCTCTGGATAGCGGTCAAGAACATCCTGAAATACCTGGAAAGGACTAAGGATATGTTTCTCGTATATGGAGGTGACAAAGAGCTAGTCGTAAATGGTTACTTCGATGCAAGCTTTGACACTGATCTGGACGATTCTAAATCGCAAACCGGATACGTGTTTTTATTAAACGGTGGAGCTATAAGTTGGTGCTGTTCTAAACAAAGCGTCGTGGCGGGATCTACATGTGAAGCGGAGTACATAGCTGCTTCGGAAGCAGTAAATGAAGGAGTCTGGATGAAGGAGTTCATTTCCGATCTAGGTGTCATACCTAGTGCATCGGGACCAATGACGATCTTCTGTGACAATACTGGTGCAATTGCCTTGGCAAAGGAATCCAGATTTCACTAGAGGACCAAGCACATCAAGAGATGCTTCAATTCCATCCGGGACCAAGTCCAAGTGGGAGACATAGAGATTTCCAAGATACATACGGATCTGAATGTTGCAGACCCATTGACTAAGCCTCTCTAACGAGCAAAACATGATCAGCACCAAGACTCCATGGGTGTTAGAATCATTACTGTGTAATCTAGATTATTGACTCTAGTGCAAGTGGGAGACTGAGGGAAATATGCCCTAGAGGCAATAATAAAGTTATTATTTATTTCCTTATATCATGATAAATGTTTATTATTCATGCTAGAATTGTATTAACCAGAAACATGATACATGCGTGAATACATAGACAAACATAACGTCACTAGTATGCCTCTACTTGACTAGCTCATTAATCAAAGATGGTTATGTTTCCTAACCATAGACATGTGTTTTCATTTGATTAATGGGATCACATCATTAGGAGAATGATGTGATTGACATGACCCATTCCGTTAGCCTAGCACTTGATCATTTAGTATATTGCTATTGCTTTCTTCATGACTTATACATGTTCCTGTAACTATGAGATTATGCAACTCCCGTTTACCGGAGGAACACTTTGGGTGCTACCAAACGTCACAACGTTACTTGGTGATTATAAAGGAGTACTACAGGTGTCTCCAAAGGTACATGTTGGGTTGGCATATTTCGAGATTAGGTTTTGTCCCTCCGATTGTCGGAGAGGTATCTCTGGGCCCTCTCGGTAATGCACATCACTATAAGCCTTGCAAGCAATGTAGCTAATGAGTTAGTTACGGAATGATGCATTACGTAACGAGTAAAGAGACTTGCCGTAACGAGATTGAACTAGGTATTGGATACCGACAATCGAATCTCGGGCAAGTAACATACCGATGACAAAGGGAACAACGTATGTTGTTATGCGGTTTGACCGATAAAGATCTTCGTAGAACATGTAGGAGCCAACATGGGCATCCAAGTTCTGCTATTGGTTATTGACCGAGAGTAGTTCTAGGTCATGTCTACATAGTTTTCGAACCCGTAGGGTCCGCACGCTTAACGTTACGATGACAGTTTTATATGAGTTTATAAGTTTTGATGTACCGAAGTTTGTTCCGAGTACCGGATATGATCACGGACATGACGAGGAGTCTCGAAATGGTCGATACATAAAGATTGATATATTGGAAGCCTATGTTTGGACATCGGAAGTGTTCCGGGTGAAATCGGCATTTTACTGGAGTACCGGGAGGTTACCGGAACCCCCCGGTGACCTAATGGGCCTTAGTGGGCCTAGTGGAGGAAGAGGAGAAGGGGCTAAGGGGCAGCCGCGCGCCCCTTCCCCCAAGTCCGAATAGGACAAGGAGGGGGGCGGCGCCCCCCTTTCGTTTCCCCCCTCTCCTCCTTCCCCCCAAGTCCTAGTCCAACTAGGGAAGGGGGGAGTCCTACTCCTGGTGGGAGTAGGACTCCTCCGGCGCGCCTCCTCCTAGGGCCGGCCGCAACCCCCTTGCTCCTTTATATACGGGGGCAGGGGGGCACCCTAGAGACACACAAGTTGATCTACGGATTGTTCCTTAGCCGTGTGCGGTGCCCCCCTCCACCATATTCCACCTCGGTCATATCGTCGCGGATTTTAGGCGAAGCCCTGCGCCGGTAGAGCCATCATCGTCACCACGCCGTCGTGCTGACGGAACTCATCCCCGACACTTTGCTGGATCAAAGTCCGGGGATCGTCATCGAGCTGAACGTGTGCTGAACTCGGAGGTGCCGTACGTTCGATACTTGGATCGGTCGGATCATGAAGACGTACGACTACATCAACCGCGTTGTCATAACGCTTCCGCTTACGGTCTACGAGGGTACGTGGACAACACTCTCCCCTCTCATTGCTATGTCATCACCATGATCTTGCGTGTGCGTAGGAAACTTTTTGAAATTACTACGTTCCCCAACAATCTCAAAATGCAGGGCCCATGCATCATTGCCTTTCGGTCGAACCTATGTCCACAATTTTTTGTACGTACTATATCTCCACTGGTCCCCAAACCCAAAATGCTGCCTCGTTCCGTAAAACCAAGCGCCCACACATATTTAAGGCGTCGACTCGAACCCGTTTACTACGACGTGGCCCTCAAGCGCCGTAGTACTCCTACAACCCTACCGCCGCACTCATCATCGATTTTCTTGAAGAGGACGAGGGAAGCCGATTTGTAGCGGGGCGCTTTCAAAAAAGGATCTATAGTGGAGACCCCTACCCTAGGGTGCCCTAGGTAGCTGCCGACGCATCATTGTTTTCTCTTTTTCTTTATGCTCTTGCGGCTAGAGTGAAATGATGGTTGCTTCGTCCGTCCAGCTTAATGCGGAAAGGTGGGGCTTTGTGATTTGACCCTCATCGCTCATTTTCTACTCTCAAGGCGCTTCGACCGGGTGCCTCCAATTCCAACCACTGCTCCGAACTGTAATTTGGTGCATCACACGTGGAACAAGACGGTGGATGAGCCACATGTCTGCCAAAGGGGTCCTGTTAAGTGTGTCGCCATTTCCTGTGCGGACTGACCCTGCTTGAGTTGCTACGCCAACACGACAGGAGCAGCCTACCACTTGGTTTTGCTCCTTGGTGAATCCCGACTATATTGATCTAAAAAGATACGTGCGGAACTACCCTCTCCGTCTCGGTTTTTTATTTGTAGGCGTCTCGGTTTATAGGGCCTGCACATAGTTCTAGGTCATCCATTTGACTAACTAAACATGAGTTACTATGTCACAAAAAGTATATCATTGGATTCTTATTGGTTGATATGTGAAGAAACAAGAAACGAGGTAGAAGTTAATGCACCGCGCCTAAGTATTTTGGGATTATTTGGTTTTCATAAGATGAGTTACTCACCTAGACGGAGGGGGTAGTTGTATTTAAAAGTCGAGGGCGGGGCTTTTCCTGCGTGGTAGGCGGTGGGGCAGTTCCGCCTAGTCGGTTCGACAGAGACGCGAGAAGACGAGGGAGTAGGCTGCTGCAAACGTAGGGCTGTCTGATTTGACAGCGAGTTACTGCTGGACAGGTGGGGCCTCGTGATTTGACTTGCCATTATCATTTTAACTGCGGCGCTATGACCGGAGTGAGTCTCCCGATTCCTGACCACCTCCATACAGGTGCCTTTCCCAATGTTCCACCATGTAGTAGAGGCTGGCTCTTGCATGAGAGCCCACTTCTCCACTTTTTCCTTGCCTCTCTTTCCTCCACATATGCAAAAATGCCATGTAAAGCGCACTATTGTACTTACTTGCTCCTACAGGTGCTTAAGCTTGCCACAAAGGCATAAAGTCTGATGTGGCAAGTTAATCAAGAAGAGAGAGACTAGTTTGGTGACCCAAGGAAGAAACGGTGCTAAGCACATGTACCTAGATGAAAAGACAATTTTGAGTCTATAGCTAATTAAATGAAGCAAACTTAGCAACTCCATTTCATTGGAAGAGGTCACTCCTTGGCAAATGCAATAAATACTAGTACTCCCTGTGTCCCCTTATATAAGAACGTTTTTGACACTACACTAGTGTCAAAAACGTTCTTATATTATGGGACGGAGGGAGTACGAAGAAAGAGATAGAGAGGAGTAAAAAAATACACTTATAGCCAACCTTGTTGTAGTATGAGTGACTAAGTGATGACTATGTATGACATGCCAACATCATATAGCCTAACGCACCGTGTTAAATATCCAAGGGCGCGACCGCGCGAGCGACGCAATGGTCGTGGTAGGCGCGACCATGATACGGGCTGCTGGCAGCCCTTGGATATGAGATCAAACGGTCGCATGCTATGTTGCTGAAAATTTGCAGAATAACCCTCCAGGATAGGATATTCACCCATAGGTCTAGAATCACGCCATGCAACCGTTTGATCTCAGATCCAAGGGCTCTCGGAAGCCCGTATCATGGGAGAATGGAAAGCCACTACCCTGCCGTTCGCATGCTGGCAGTTCGCTCCTACTCGTCCCTGCACGTCCTTCAATACTACGACGGTTTGCTCCTAGTCATCCCGTCCATTCACATTACGGCAGTTCCACTAATCCTAACCCTCCTCCAAAATCCATGGCATCCCAAATCTCCCCGATCGGTGGTGAGTACAAGGTTAGAACCATCACAGGTGATGAGTTCGACATCATCTACACCCGTACTTCCGCGACGGTGAAAGGATGCCTTTCTCACTTCAGACGCATGTTCAAAAACTCAGATGATGAGTGGGTCGCTGGGCTAGATGTTGAGTACACCACAGTCGTGGGACGAGAGAAGGATCTAAAGGACGAAGATAGGAAGAAGCCCGCCATGATCCAGGTTTGCGTACATAATGTTTGCTTGGTCTACCACATATGCCATGCCGACGTTGAGTGCCAGGATTTTAAGAACTTCCTAGAGGACAAAACAGTGAAATCCGTTACTGTAGACTTTAAGAACGACAAAGAAGTCCTGGGTCGGATAGGCCTCGTTGTAGGAAACCCCTTCGACCTCCAGAAGAATCGGCTGGTGCCCTCTCATCAACCCTCAATGCTGACCCTGACAGGAGCCATGGTTCATCCTTCGTATCGTAAACTGGAGAAACCTCATTACACGTTTCATCGTCATGCATGGCAGCGGAATGTACTAGATATAGACCACATCCACTACGCTGCAATGGATGGCTACCATTGTTTCAATATCTACAAGGGTTGGATGAAGAGCAACAGCCAAGTTGGCGGTTCAAACAAAGAAGTATCGGCCAAGAGGAAGAGGGACAAGGACGAAGTCGAGGACGTGGACGAGGACTCCGAGTAAGGTGGCAGTGTCGTTGCTCATGGTGGTTCTAAACTTCTAATGCAAAGTCTCTCGGATTAGTTGCATAGTTTAATTTCAGGTGTGCTTAGTTTAATTTGAGGGTGTGTTGTCTTGAGCCCCAAAGAGAACTATGTTTTGTTTCTTCTCGTTACTTTAACTCTTCAGTATGTACATACTACTCCCTCCTTTCCGGTTTATAGGGCTTATCTCAAAATTTTAGTTTTCCCATTTTATAAGTCTCAATTTGGTTGTTCCCCATCACATTTTCAGATTTCAAGGTGCAATAAATCATTACATGCAAGTATTAAGAGAAAATTGACCAATGCATGTACTTTATGCGTGCATGCATTGCAATTAATGCATTCGTAAACACAATCTTTGAGGAAAACAAGCGCATTAATTGAGTGGTTTTGCAAACTACAACAATTGTTCCACCACTCACCATCTACCTTGGTTGGTGAGATTTTTGAATTGAGCTGTATAAACCGAAAAGGAGGTAGTACTAGTATTTCTTTAATAGAATTTAGCACCCCAATTAAGCACATACTAGCTTTTTTAATACTACTATATGCATAATTTGGCGACGAACGCTCTCTATATGTACCACCTTTTTTTTAAATTTCAATTTTTGCTCCATGGCGCAATCCATCGATAGTACTACTGTACAAAAGTATACATTTTTTAAAAGGCTAGCGTACTGTTCATCACACACACACACACACACACACACACACACACACATATATATATATATATATATATATATATATATATATATATATATATATATATATATATATATATATATATATATAGCCAGTTAAATTCTCATCCTAGAGCAGCGTGCATGTCATGTAGTAAACCGATACGAAGGAAGTATAGTAAAAATGAGGTGATTTTACCGAGCGATCGGCGGGGGAGCATGGCCTGTCATGCGGTCCCACGTGTCATGATGTACCAAGGCGATGCGCGTGTCCCTCTTGAGGCAGAAGCAATACTAGCACGTGGTTTGAGATGATGTCGAACCAAAGTGTGAATTAATGGTTGCTTCGTCCGTCTAGGAATGTGCGGCATTGTGATTTGACGTCTCATTGCAAATTACTACTACTGGGCCGGTACGAGTGGGGTGCGTCCCCCCTGCTGTTCTGCACTGTTATTTGGTGCTTGACACGTCGACCCGGTTGCTATATGTCCCACATGTCAGCGACATGAAGTACAGAATTCATGAAAGGGAGAGTCGACGGAGGAGTATACTACAGAATTCATGAAAGGGAGCGACTTAGTTTTGGAAAAAATCTTTTTTTACGGAGTACGTACCCACTAGGGTTTATAGGGCTCATCTAAAAGACATTCGTTTTTCCGTTTGATAAGTCTCAATTCTACTATACTAGTACTAGTACCATTACATGTTGGATTTCGAGGTGCGTTAGATCACCCGACGCAAGCAGTGTCAAGAGGAAACTAACCAATGCATGTACAAGTTCATGGAAATCTAGTGGTCGTTCATGCATTCGTTCTAATTAATGCCTCGGTAAACATAACTTATTGAGAAAAACGACCGTACTGTGCAAACTACGAAATTAATTCGACCACTCACCGTCTACCTTGGTTGGAGAGATTTTCAAATTGAGCCATAAACTGGAAAGGAGGGAGTAGTAACTTCTGTCTCGATTACTATTTGTGGCCTTGTATAGATGCAAAATGTATTTTTTTATAGTGGCCTTGTATAAGTAAATGGGGGGAGTACTAACCAAAGTACGTACGTAGTAGGGACGAGGAGTAAACGAAGGGAGTAGTAAAATTTTCTCCTCGTGCTGCGAGCCACCACGCGCGTGGGCGAGGGAGCGGGCGTAAAGGCATACAGTAGTAGTAAGCTTCACCTCATCCTGCGAGCCACCGCGCCCGTGGGCGGGGGAGACGGCGTACTAATCAAGCTTCTCCTCGTTCTGCGAGTTGACGGGACACATCAAAAGTACTCCAGTGTATAGAGCCTTGCCTCTAAGGTAGGCCCCACATGGTTTGCCTCTTTTTTAATTTAACATAACGTGTCAAGTTGCAATTTGTTTATTCACCCGTGGTAGACGATCCTCCCTCCACCAAGTGGACAACCAGCACACGTGCCAAATTACCATGTGGGCTGCCTTTTCCGTACAGAAATGAGCTCCACCGTGTACCCGCCACTACTAGGAAAAGGCATGCTAGTGGCGCACCAGTTTTGCCTACTAATGGCGCACCAGTTTTGCCTACTAATGGCGCACTACTGGTGCGCCACTAGCACCACGCCATTAGAATTGAATACTAGTGGCGCACCACTGGTGCGCCATTAGTATCTGGTGTACTAATGGCGCACCACGTAGTGCGCCATTAGTATAGCCCACAGTGTGCCATTAGTATGCCTCCCAGGGGGCCATATGTACCCATGTGCTTTGGCATACTAATGGCGCACTAGTGGGTGATGCGCCATTAGTGTGATTATCACAGTGCGCCATTAGTGTCTTGAGTGGTGCGCCACTAGTATGAATATTAGGGATTTTTTTCTTTTCTGATATTTTCACAGGTTACAAAATATATTATTGGACAGAATTTAGACAACACCACACAGCAACGGCAGATTCATAGAATACAATAGAAGATTAGTCTCCGAATACAATTCATCATATTAGTCTCCGAATTCAAAAGACCAAACAAAGATATAACATTACAAGTCTCGAGACCGCGAGTAGCGAGCTTGTCTTCACATTACAAGTCGATATCGATCATCTAAACTACCATCACATAGAAGAGAGCTGCGGTCATCACGATGAGCATCATCGCGATGAAACTGGTCTTCATCCGGTTCCTCCAACGCTCCCTCCTCTCTCCCGCTAGATAGCGGGCGTATCTAGATTCCGCCTCCGCCCTAGTGGTGTACCCTTTGTAACTGTTATCGCTGAAACGGTGAACCTATCTTCGACACTCCTCCCAGTCGTCGTAGACTCCGGGAACCTTACCCTTGTACACGACATACGACGGCATCTCTATACACAAGCCAAACAACAGACAATACATAAGCAATATATAAGTATGCAACAAAAGGATCAGGAGAGAAAACCAAGACATTCATAGCACGATTCATGGTCCTACTAATAGCATCGATTACATCTAAGTTGAACGACTGTCCAAACCAAAGAGACATACAAGTTCATTAAAGTTTAATTACAACATGAGCCAATCAATGTTTCAGAACTACACATAACATCACTACTTTCGACTCGACTCATGGGACCGGAGCATGGATGAAGCCGCCGTCTGTCGTGATCGTCATGAAATCGCGGGCGTTGTCAGCCTGCATTTGTAGCGTTGTGTCTATCTCACTGTTGGACGGTTGATATCTGAGGTAGAACTGCGCCGAGGTACGAAGGACATCTTGATGGATAATTACCACAAACTCCGACTGGATGCGAAAGAATTCTTGTCTGATGTCCGTGTCCTGGATTGCCGACAAGCTCGCGGCCCAATCTTTGAGATTATCCGGTAGCAGAAGATGATGATGGTCCCGTACGATCGCCCGCATGTGATGGAGGGCGTAGTAGGCATCCTTCTGACAGCCACGCGGCTGCTTGACACAGGAGAACTTTGTATTGTGGGCGAACACGTGCCTGCCATACCTACGAACTGTCTTGGTGAAGGTGCCTCCAGATTTGGCGTAGCCAGGGAGAACATCATCAAGAACTTTCTTGATATTTGTGTAGTCTATCTTGGAGTCACGGTCCGGGTCGAAATACGTGGCCATGGAATATTTCGGGCTTAAGAGGATGAGTGTGCAATGTGTGTCACTGCACAGAACACGGAATGTTAGAAAAAAAGAATGATCTAAATCTAAGAAATCATATGTTACGGGACGGTTAGGGGATGACTTACTCGGTAAAGTAAGGCACGAGGAATGACGCCTTCGAGGTAAGAACTCGCGACATGCCGGTCCCCAGCGCTGCCCAAGATCTTGGCACGCGTGTAGAAGGGGTCAACTATCATGATGTCCGGGGTCTTGTCTCTAATGATCCGCATCTCCATACTCAGCAAAAACAACCGAACGAAGGTGTAGTGCAGCGGATGAAGGTTAAACATAGCAAAGATGTCATCAAACCGCAGGACGATTGTACCCCCGATGGCGCCATCCACAAAGCCCTTGCCCTCTGGCACCTTGGCCACGAAACTGGGTATGCCATATCATTCTCTCTGAGACGCCGCTTCTCCAAAGAAAGAACACTGTCATGCAGACTCCACATAGCACCAGTTGCAGCATTGAGCATATTTGTCGGTAGCATCGCGCTACCCGCCACATGCATCCTCCTCGAGATATCCTTAGATGAAGGTGGCCCGTCCTGAGCACGGATTGTACGCGGTGCCGGCTGGCTCGCACCCTTGTTACTCTTTCTTTTCCGTCCCTTCTTCTTCTGTTGTAATCGGATCGAGTTCTGCTCACAGACCGCCTTCTTGAGTGTGTTGGGGCTGATAATATTTGGCACCTCGGCTATCTGAGGCTCGGTGAAGTCGGCAGCTAGAGGCGTCTCCTGAGAACTGAACGCCAGACGACGCCTGTTGCAATTGGGTTTCTCCGCGGTACCAGCTAGATCGCGTTCGTCTTTTGTAGGGTTGGGTTCTTGAGAAGGAGGCCCCAAGAATTCGTCATTGTACCCATGTTTGGCAAAGTACTTATCGACGTTGCTAAATGTACGGCCGTCGTCGTTGTCGTCGTCGTCCAGATCCTGTGCCATAGGGATGTCCGGCATGTCCGGTAGCATTGCGGCGGTCTTGCCATGGCTTGGCGCCAGCACGACTGGCGGTGTTGTCTTTGGGGTGGTGTCCCCCGCCCCCAAACGAATCTGGTTCTTCGGCCAAAGCAGGGGCCAACTTAGGCAGGCGCTGAGGGTCATCAGATCATCTTCGTCGGCCTCGGCGGTCGAATTGGAGGTAACAACTCGTCGCAGCCTGGCAGCACCCGAACTAGTTGAACCCTATACACGGTTGGTGGCATCGGTTTACCGTGGAACACGGGGTTGCCCGGTTGAACGATTTTTCCCTTGGCGACATCGACCAACTCGTTGTTCACGAAGTGCAGGAGAGTGCACGGAACATCCTCGGCGCCCTGCGAAAACATGTAGGGCGTCAGGGATGCCCAGTCAAAGGCAAGGAGATGAAGTCCTCGGCCGAGAGGCTTAATTAGTTACCATGATGATGGTGTCGAGCTCGGGTAATGTCGAGGCACCGCCAACGGCGGGCGTGCAACTGACGGAGGTGCCGCTTGCTGCCAAGGTGCCGACCAACGTACACCCAGGTGCATTAAGCTCCAATGCCCGTGCCGGCGTCGGAGACACCAATACCGCCGCTGCCAGAGACACCAATGGCGCCGCCGGAGACAACAATGGCGTCGCCTGCGTGTTGTGCGAGTTGCTGGCCGTGAAGCTGGGAATCGGGGGCGGCCCCTGTTGGCCACCTGCAATCCACGTCGTCAGCCCATGAATCAAGGTAGGCATAATGCCGGTGAGCGTCGATCCTAGTTGTTGTTGCACTTGCTCTTGGACAATCTCCGGAATCCGCGCCACTTGTGCCTTGAGTTCTTGAACCTCACGCGACTGGCTTTCCGAGCTGGTCTTTTTCTCCTTTCGCCCACTAGCGGTATAGTGTGACGACCATTTTGTGGACAAGCCTTTGCCGGCCACACGACCAGCTGACGACGGCTTACTGAGCTTATCCTTGTTTTTCATTACGTTCAACGCCCTATTTAGAGTGCTGTCCCAAGCAGGGGTGCTCTGAGACGACCCCGCGCTACTGCTTTCATTCTCCTTCGCCAGCACAAGCTCAAGCGCCCTTGTCTTCAGATCCGTGGTAAGCTCCTTTGTTATCGGGTCCTCCTTATACCGGGCCCTGACATAGTTCCTGGTCTGCTTGTCACTGTATTTCTCGAAGCGGGGCGGTAGGCCTTGCTCGGCACGCTCCGCGTCCTCCTTGTCCCATATAGGCTCCACCATTCTATAACCACCGGGGCCGAGTTTGTGTTCCCCTAAGTTCAACTCCCGCATTTCTTTCCCCCACTAACTTGATTCGGAGGTTGCGCTGCTCTCGCACTTGATCTTGAACTCCTTGTAGTCATCTTCGCAGATCGAAGGATTTTTCGCCTTGATCTTCTCATAACTATCGCCTTTCTCAATCATTCCCTTCACCGCGCTTCTCCAAGTAGACAGGGCCGTGCTCATCCTTGTGAGGGCGGCACTGTTCACTTTATTCCCGGAGAGGCGTGTGTTTTCAAATTCAGCGGGGAACTTGTATCGTTCGTGCAGCTTCGTGAAGAGGTGGTTGCGCAAATTCCCTCGGTCCTTATGCCTAAGGTTCTCGGTGTTGATCGAGATGGTGCTCCGGAGAATGCACCCGAGCTGAACCGAGTACCCCTTGACTATATGTTTGGGTTCCGCTGGATGCCCGTCGGAGTCCACTTGTATAAATTCCTCCTTGACGGTGCGGAGCGTGTTCGGGCGCCGGTCCTTCCATTGCCTCTTCGGTTGTCTGCCATCTGTGCGTGCGCCGCCATCATCAGTGGTGGCATCCTCGGCGGCACCATCAGTGGTGGCATCCTCGGCGACACCATCAGTGGTGTCATCCCCGACGCCACTAGGGGTTGTGTAGTCAGGATCGGTGTCTTCCGCGGCATCCTCATAGCGGTGAGGTTGTTCCTCCATCTCTTGGGACAACTCCCAGAATTGCTTGCCGCCCGAACCGCCGGCCTCATCGTTGTGGGCCATGTTTCGCTCTAAATAGGAAAAAAGTTTGGTAAAAAAGTTGGTTATTATCAAGGAACAAGATCATGGTCTCATCATTTAGGGTTTGTCAACACCGAGGCATCCTAAAAGCTAAGCTTTTATCATTTAGGGTTTGTCGATGCCGAGGCACCCTAAAAGCCTAAGCTTTCATCATTTAGGTTCTTATCGACACCGAGGCACCCTAAAAGCCAAGGTTTTATCATTTAGGGTTTGTCGACACCGAGGCCCATGCATAACACAAGAGGCAGTTGATCCTACTTAATTAAGTACTAAGATACCCCGGCCCATGCATTAGTAGCAAGTAGCCCATATGCCAAATTTTAGCAAAGTCATGCTAAAATTCACCGAAAATTTCAGCATGACCTTTGCTGAAAATAGGACATATGGAGTACCCAAATTTGCCGGAACGGAAGTTAATCGACTTCCGGCAAACTCAAGGGCCTCTCGGGGTACCTGCAAATACATCACGACACAATGGTCGGAGACAAAACCCAGCAAACTAGCAAAGTTACTGATGTGTTTACAGAAATTGTTTTCTATAAAAGATGATCATCATCTTTACAAGTCTTTCTCAATGTGATCAATTGATGGATCAACACGTAAAACATGTCCAATAAGAGCATATAATTCGACAACTCCACTGAAAATGAGAGCTGAAAGATGCAGGGAGCACAAACAGCTCAGAAAAATCAATCCATCTAGCACGCACTGCTGTGACAACTCTCAGCAGTAACCTCCAATGCTCCGACAATTGACACAGATAACCTGTCTCAAAGATGAGCCTCAAGACAAGCTTGGTATTTCTTTTTCACAGATTTGTTTGCAAGTTCTGCTATGTAATAAAGATGAGCCTCAAAGATGAGCCTGCAATGCTGATTTGTTTGCCTCAAGACAAGATGAACCTCCAATGCAACGTGTAATAAAATGTTTGCAAGTTCTGATATGTAACTGGTCTTAGTAATCATGGATGCTTGTAGGTGTTCTCCTTTGAGTTTTGGTTTCTGTTAAACACAAAATTGCAGGGTGAATCTTTTTTGTATTGTTTGATCATGAACACTTCACTACTCTATTAATATGTTCAATCGGAGCATTACTGTGATGTCAAGTGGTTATGAATTGTCTTCCTAACAAACAATAAGCCTGTCTTCACTCACTCAAATAAGTTCTCATGTTCCACAAAGTTAACGCCAAATCTAGTGAATTCTTATAGTTCACAGAGAAACTCCCGGATTACATAGGTGTGCATATGATGCCACATGAATATCTAACATGCTGACAGTCTTAGACATTAGGACAATACAATGATCTACAACCTTATGTAAAGTGCCTGTAAATTATACATGTAAATTAGCACTCTGATGCTGGCCTTGACAAATGATCCCACTATGTTGTTTGCTGGAATCTGCAAAATGATCCCACTATGTTGACAAATGATCCCACTATGTTGTTATACTTGAGAACACTGTAACAAAATCAAAACCACAATAAACAGTTATCAGATATAACATGTACAATTACACAAAGCATCTGAAAACCACAATAATCTTATTTCACCCATGAGTTACATCCACACTGAGTGATACCAGTGCCCAATCCAAACAGCTGGTGCTGTTCAGCACCTAAACAATAGAGCAGATCCACAGGAAATTCTTTTTCTGTACACACGTTAATTCCTGGCTACCAAAATTTGAGGGGTAATAAAGAAGGCAATAAGACTTTTACACTGAATCCGGTGTGGACATTCTTACACTGAATTTTTGCACACATTCTTCCACTAGTCACTACTAGTTACAGGGATTGAATTGTGATACCCTCGAACTAAAATCAAGGTGTTGCAACAGTCTCGATAAACAAAACAGCGCACTGGGAAGTCCTCTTCGTAATAGATTTTGCATCTAACGAGGAAACTCTGATGAAGATACCATCTCTTGCTCTGAACCTTGTGTACACATTTTTACACTGAATATATGAACACATTCTTCTACTATCCATTACTACTTGCTAGTTACAGGGATTGAATGCTAAAATCAAGGTACTGCAAGAATCTAGTCTAGATAAACAACACAGGGCGCAGGGGGGAAGTCCTCTTTGTAACAAAATCTACTGCCACCTAACAGGGATTGAAACAGTAGTGAAAATGCATCGGTTGAGGAAGAAGAAGGAAGGGGAAGGGGAGGAGAGGGGAGGGGCTCACCTGCGAATATGTAGTCGAGGTCGTACACGACGCCGGGGTTGCACCGGTGAGCTTGCCACCCACATTAGAGCCGGAACCCTAGGGCTCGGTGCCTGCGCAAGACCAAAGCCAGGAGGCGCAGCCGCGCGCGGACGGCGAGGTCGGTGAAGAGAATGGCGACGACGCTGCAACGGTGGTGGGTGGCTGTGGCGGTGGGGGGCGCGGGGGCAGCGGGGGTGGGCTCGATCTGGGCCTGGACGTGCGGCTTCTTCGCGGCTGGTCGCAATCGCAGGGAAGGAGAGGGGAGAAGAAGGCAGAGAAGGAGAGGCGGCAGCATCGCCGACGGCGTGCAGGCGCGGTAGACGGAGGGGGCGGAGCAAGGCGGGGCGGCGACGTACGGTTGGGGCGTAGAAAGGCAAAGTTAGGTCGATCGAGTGGGGGATCTGGCGAGGGAGGGAGAGGGGCCAGAGGGGAATAGGTGGAGTGGGGGAGGGTTAGCAATGGCGCACCTCCCCCTAGTGCGCCATAAGTACGACAACAACGATGGCGCACCTCCCCCTGGTGCGCCATTAGTATTTTTTTATTACAGTTCGAGCACTCAGGTTATATCCCTCCAAACCGTATCTCCATCAGAACACACACACTAGCCCGACTGTTTAGCACGCAACACACACACTAGGAGGTCCTGGGTTCGATTCCCAGGCTCCCCAATTTTTGTTTTTATGCATTTTTTCTTTGCACATATCTTATTATCCATGCATCCAAATATAACATGTCACATATGCTAGATGCTCAGAATTTCATGTAGAAAAATAATATGCAGTTTGTTGCCATGTTAACAACATTTAAAATGCTGTTTGATATTTATTTGTGTTTAAATATGTTCAAACTTGTTTAAATCATAACTAAATATCCATCGCTCCAAATTTGACATACTTTATATGCTTTTGGGAGTAACATATAACCAAGCACAACTAGTCTTTTTTTTGGATTTTTAGTTGCATTCATTTGTGAATTGGTAAAACATTTATGAAGATGAAAAAATATCATCAAATTTGAAAAAATATTCATGAATTCAAAAAGTGCCCATGAAAAAACATTCATGAATATGTCAAAATACAATCGGGAAATGAAGGCTACAATTTAAATACAATCGATCTTAGCTAGCTATCTGTTCACAATCTTCTTGCCCTTCTTTTTCGCAAATGGAGTTCTTCTGTGGAACGGACATCCTTTAGGTCGGGTGGTCCTGCTTCTTCTTGTGGTGTATGCTGCTACTTCATCGTCGTTGTCATGTTCGATCTTCGGGTCACCGTACTTGTCGATGTCTTGCTCATTGGCTACTCCAGCCATTCCGATGATCTTCTTTTTGCCTCTCCTCACGACAACATGACTGGGCTTTGACGTGTCGGTAATGAAGAAGCATTGGTCCACTTGGGAAGCCAGTACCCATGGCTCATTTTTCACGGTGACGTTTGCGCCCGCGGTCTTGGATTTGGCTTCGGGTATAACCATGGTGGTGAAATACCGGTCTTCTTTTAGGACGCTCTTGGCCCATCTGACATGGAACATTGGGACCTTCTCTCCAGCGTAGCTCAGCTCCCAGATCTCCTCGATCCTTCCATAGTATCTGTCCTTGCCATTACCGGTGTAGGATTCCATCGTTACCCCGGAGTTCCGATAACCATCGCTCTTCATGTCCTTGTCCTCGGTGTAGAATGTATAGCCATTGATATCGTACGCCTCATAGGTCATCAGGTTGTGCCCGGCGCCCTGTGACAAGGCGAATATGAGTTGTTCTTCCGCGGAAGAATCCTCATGTAAAGGGTACGACAGAAGCTTCTGCTTGAACCAACGCGTGAAACATGAGTTGTGCTCTTTGATTATATCTCCGTCCGTCCTCTATTGGCCTCGGTTGTTGTACGTCTTCTCAATAAAGGTTTTGTGCTCTACCACCCAAGGATCAACCACGTCTATGTATTGTAGCGCGACTAGGTTTTCTCTTTCAAAGTCGGCGAGTCGACCCTCGAAGTCGACATGCATTTAGCGGTGACCCTCATGGTGACCCCATCCCGCGAGCCTGCCGAGGTGCCTGTTGACGGGCAGACCAACGGGGTTCTCGATGCCTAGATAATTCATGCAGTAGGAGATGCACTCTTTGGTCAGAAAGCCCCTGGCTATACTTCCCTTTAGGCGTGACATGTTGCGAACGTATCCTTTGATGACACCATTCATCCTTTCGAACGGCATCAAGCTGTGCAGGAACGTCGGCCCGAGTTGGATGATATCCTCCACGATATGGACTAGCAGATGCACCATAACGTCGAAGAATGCGGGCGGGAAGTACATCTCAAGCTCGCATAGTATCACCACGATCTCTTCCTGTAGCCTTCTGAGTTGCCCCACGCCAACCGCCTTCCGAGAGATGACGTTGAAAAAGTTGCATAGGCCAAATAGCATTTCACGGGCGTGCGCGTCCATGATGCCAAGGATTGCAACTGGAAGTATCTGCGTCATCAGCACGTGACAGTCGTGAGACTTCATCCCGCTAAACTTCTGCTTTGCTGGGTCTAGGTATCTGCTTATCTTCCCTGCGTAACCGTAAGGAAGTTTTACTCCTACAAGGCAGGTGAAAAACTGTTCGATCTCCTCCTGACTTAGAGTGAAGCACGCGGGAGGGTAGTCATTTCCAGTCTTCTTGGCCTTTTTGCCTTTGCGACGACTTTCCGTGTCCTGCTTCGCCTCATCATCATCATCATTAGCGTGAAGCTCCTCCCTGATGCCCATTGATTCCAAGTCTGCCCTTGCTTTCGCCCATCTTTGGTCCTCTCGGCATGTTGAGCGGGTACCAAGCAGACTCTCGCACACGTTCTTCGTGATATGCATGACATCAAGGCTGTGAGGCACATGGTGGATCTTCCAGTACGGCAAGTCCCAGAAAATAGACCTCGTTTTCCATACCTTCAGCAGCAGCTCTAGCGCCTTTGGCTTTTTTCCCGGCTCTGGCGCCTTTTGCTTTTTTCCCGACAGTGGGCGATCTTTCCAATTTTTCAACAGCTGGTCTATTTCCTCGCCGCTCCTCGTACGCGGGCATCTTCGGTGTTCGGTTTCACCATCGAACAGATCCTTGCGTTTCCTCCACGGGTCATCGTCGCGAAGCCACCTTCGATGTCCCATGAACACGGTTTTCAAAGACCCGAGATCTCTATCTCGCTGGCGATACGTTGTGTCATCCATGCACCTGATGCATCCTGAAAATCCATGGACCACCTGCCCCGCGAGATATCCGTAACCGAGATAGTCGTGCACCGTCGTGAGCAGTGCGGCTCTCATCGGGAAATATTCTTTCTCTGCGGCATCCAACGTATTGGCTGGCGTTTTCCACAGCGTGTCTAGCTTCTCTTTCAGCAGCCCTAGATACAGATTGATGTCGTTCCCTGGTTGTTTCGGCCCTTCTATTAGCATACTCATGTGAATGTACTTCCTCTTCATGCACAACCAGGGGGAAGGTTGTACATCCACACAAACACAGGACAGGTGCTATGTGTGCTTCTCTGATTGCCAAATGGATTGACTCCATCGGTGCTCGCACCCAGCACGATGTTCCTTGGATCCTTCCCAAATTCTGGGTGTTCGAAGTTCAACGCTTGCCACTAGCTCCCATCCGTAGGGTGACTCAGCATCTTGTCTTTTTTATTTATCTCCGGATCATTTGCATCATCTTCTCGCTTCTTCTCCTCCCTATCCGTGTGCCAACGCGGGAGCTTTGCTACCTTAGGGTCCGCGAAATACCGCTGCAGACGAGGAGTGATCGGAAAGTACCACACCACTTTTCGATGAGCTTTCTTCCTCTTCTTGTATCGAGTGACGCCGCACACCGGACATACGGTAGACTTCGCGTGCTCGTCCCGATAAATGATGCAATTGTTCATGCAAACATGGTATTTCACGTGCGGTAAATCCAGAGGACACACGATTTTCTTCGCCTCCTCGAAACTGGTCGGGCACTTGTTCCCCTTGGGAAGATGTTCGCCAGAATGACATGTTCTCGTCGAAGCATGCGTCGGTCATTTTGCGTTACTTTCAAGCGGGTATCCTCGGGCCTGCATCCTTCATACAATGGAGTAACCGCGTCTATCTCCAGTTGATCCAGCTTGGCTTTCTCTCGGGCGGCAGCTCTTGCGTTATCCGTCTGCTTGAGAAACAACTCTTGAATATGAGGGTCCTGCACCCAGCCCATCGATGGTCTATCGTCGTCTGCTATGCCGGCATCTTCATCTTCATGATCATGCCCTTCGTCTGCTCCGGCATCTTCCTCATCATCATGTCCTGCATCTTCTACATGATGACTATGTACAGCATCACCGTCGTGATCATGTCCTAGAGATTCTTCGTCTTCTCGCCCGCCCGAGTCTTGCTCATTTCTTGCCCGGCCCCCATGGATGACTTCATAGTCATCTTCATCACCTTGCCACCGATAGCCATCCATGAAACCACGCAAGAGCAGGTGGTCCCGCACCTGCCCGGAATCTGGGTCCGCAATAAGGCTCTTCAGCTTGCATCTTCGACATGAACATCTTATCTCCGTCTCGTTCTTTTGAAGCATCTTGGCCTTCGTGGAGCTCAAAAACCTATTCACGATGCCTTCGGTCATCGTGCGGACCATGGTCACCTGCAAGGTAGAGCAAAACGATATTTGAGAACCAAGAAAAAATTTGGCATGACTTTCCCTAAAAATAGGACCAAAAAGAATGCATAGTGCCAAAATTCTCGCTGAAACGGAAATGAATCAACATTCCGGCCAAATATTGGCAACTATCGCATTTCAAATACCGGTACCTGCAAACACAAACATATATGCAACACCACAAACATACGCAACATCACGAACATACATAGATCTAGCTAGGCCACAAAAAGTGCATGTGCACGTTGTTGGAGAGGGAGAATAACATGAAGATAGTTTCCCCCCTTACTTACCTATCAAAAAAGGTAATTTAACCACTTAATTTGGATGAATCTATGGTGCAAATGAGGTGAGGAGGAGGAGGCAGCCGAGACAAGCTTGGAGGAGGAGGTGGAGAGAATGAAGTGGGGAAAGTGAGTGGGTAGGTGTGGCTGTCCAAAATATCTTGTTGGTCCCAGGTTACTAATGGCGCACTGCTTTTGGTGTGCGCCATTAGTAGTTTTGCAATATATATATATATATATATATATATATATATATATATATATATATATATATACACACTAATGGCGCACCGTGGCATAGTGCGCCATTACTAGTTTAAACTAGTAATGACGCACTATGCCACGGTGCGCCATTAGTAGTTTTGCAAAAAAAAAAGAATAAAAAAACAACAGTTGTGGCGCACCACATGACAGGTGCGCCATTAGTATCCATTTCATCTATAGCCCTTTTCCTAGTAGTGCGCGCGGATGTGGTCGGGAAAGAGACGAGTGTACGTGCGCCGTGCGTGCACCTCTTCTCTTCGTGCACGTCCCCCACCTACGTGGCTGTGTATGAGAGAGATACAAACCTAGACATAATGCGCTGTTCATCCCCATGCCTCCGCCCAGTCCGACCACCAGTCACCACCACAGCACCACGCCCCACTCCTCCTCACCTTATCCCTCATATTTCTCCCTCCATTTTTATATACAAGGGGCCACTATCAAAATTACAATTTGCAGATATACAAGGCCACTAACACTAACCGATGCAATATTAATGGTGTTTGCCCCGTGGTACTAGCAAAGGAGGGCATTAATTATCCCTTGCATGCATGCGGGAGTTTGTAAAAAAATGCATCTTGATGTTCCGTGCAATGCACGGGCGTCTTGCTAGTCCATGAAAACAACACATGGCAAAATTCCACGGCGAACGAGGGATTTGAATCTGTTGGGAGGGGCTGTTTGGATCTTGCCCAGGGTAGCCAAAATATTGGCGACCCTTTTGTCCACCGGTGCCTTTGCCACCGATGAACGAGGAATGGCTCGGGTGCTCATGCTGTCATGCATTCTCCAGCGCGCATGTTGGAGACGAGCTCGCACGAGCTATGTTTTTTTGTCCCAAAACGCCGCCCGAGCCGCCCGCAGACCGACCGGCGACCCGCAAATTACGCCATCCAACCGTAGCCGCACACATTATTATAGCAACTCAACCAACCGGACGAAATTCACACAAACGCGTAGACAACCTGATATTTCATATAAACAATGACGGAAATCATATGAAATACCGGATTTTCACACAAACATGACGGATTTCATTACATTCAAATGAACTATGCGGTGCTAGTTCTGGACAGCACATGTATATAATACCTGGCCTAAATGGTCGCCTGCCGATCAATTTGTCTTCCTCATGTCCGGCAGCACGATCACCGGACTGCCGGGAGCCCTGGAGGTATATGCTTCAGTGCAAAGGATGGCTCGCTTCCCCACTGCCCAACTGATATCATTGGCTGGTGCCGAAGATGATGGTGGCTGGCACCGGGTTCGAGTTCATCACCGGCCACTACGTCGCCATGGCCGGCACCGGCTCAAGTTCATCCTAACATTCCCCTCTTCCATGGAGCCCATGCGGGGTCGACGAAGGTCCTCGCAACAAAAGGATCCGGCAAGACACCTGCTGTGTACGCCGGCGTCGCCTCCGTGGTGGCCTTCATGGGACCCAAACGGTGGCGGCCTCCCGTGTTCTACTTCTCCTCGATGATGGCGGCGGATGCGGAGGCGCTGGCCATTGCCTCATCGCTCTCCGCGCACCCGGCTTCTGTCGCTGCTTGCATGGCGCGGCCGCCGGCATGGGAGTCTCGGCCACAGAAACGGGAGACGCGGTACGAGGCGGCGGCGTGGATGGCAGGAATGACGCCCATGCACCGCTCCTCATCGAGCTGGCCTAGAGTGGTGAGTTGCTGAACCGCGCGCCAGCTTGGGGCGGCTACTGGCTCTTTCGGGCGAGGGGAGGGAGGTGGATCAGCGAGCTGCATAGCTCATATCCGGCGGGCTACCCAGGCGGCTTGGATGCGGAATAACTACTCTTCGTAAGCCATTGTAAGAGTGGACAAAATGGTGGAGGAGATAGGGGAACGGCGGAGGTGTGCGATTCTTGGCCAACGTTTGGCCTCGTTTAAATAGGAGATTAAATAGACGGCGGACGGGAGGAGCTCGACCGGCGTTGCGTTTAACGCCGGCCCGGTCATGAATGGAGATGTGTCCAGAGTGGGTTTCTCGGCTTCCACACGGGCGGATTTCATGGAGGCGTTTGAATGCGGCACGGAGGCGTGTTCAGCCGGGCATGGCACGAGTGGCGCCCTCGACTCTGACCTAGGACACCACGCCGTTCTTCCACTGAAGTGTGGGGTCTTTGGGTGCATGGCCTGCATGTTAGTGACCCAACGCAGGCAGCACACAGCAGAGGAACATTTGGTGGGCCAGGGCGGTCAGAAGCGGGCATTTCATAAACCGATGATTGTTCATTGAGTGTGACATCATCTTTTTCATGTAGTTAAGCCTACTATGTTGATAGCCTGTTCGATATGTTGTGATTCATAAAGACCGCTCCAAACATCAGTGTTCTGCTTATCACAGATAAGATTGATTAATACCTGTAACAATCCATGTCCTTAACAAAGGGTGCATGCATGTATAGGTTGAGCGTGTGTCTTGCGTCGTGTGCTGTGTGCATGCAGACGTGCGAGTGTTGCGTGCGTGAAAGGGTGCGTTTCAGTGTTGCATGCATGGGTGCGTACGTGCGTGTCAATGTTGCACGCCAGCATGCGTGCATGTGTACGTTATGTGTACGTGTCAGTGTTGCACGCCTACATGCGTGCGTGTCTTGCATGCGTGCATGTGCACATGCGGGGTGAGGCTACAAGTCAGTCGGCTGACTTTTTCATCTCCGGTCATTAGATTTTCCAGCCGTTGGATACGAAATCAAGGGCCTCCTGTTTATCATCAAACTCCACCCCCCGTGAGCCGCCAGCCACCACTGGCCGAACCGCCCACCCCGTCTCCTTGGCCGCCCGCCTCCCCGCCCACGCCCCACCGCTGCCGCAAGACCGCCATCCCTCTAGGACTCCCCAGTAGGCCGAGCTTTTTCTCCGGGATTCCCCACCCCACCGCCCAATGAACGCCCCCCAACCGCCGGTGACTGCCAACCAGAGGTCTCATGACTTCGAATACCCACCGACCACTAGTTTATTACCATTTCTATCCTTCATATACGCGCTGACGGGTGGGCCCTATGGTAATGCGCGCTGCTGAATGTGGACCATTTGACTGGTCAATTGATCGTGTTATCAACAAATTACGGAGCTCTATGGTGAGCCAGTGACCGTATGATCACCCTAAAATGTACTCCTATTTTATTAACACAAGATGCACTCAAACTACCATTTCTTTCTTTCATATACGGGCTGACAGGTGGGCCCCACGGTTATGCGCCCCGATGGTGCAACACTAGTTGTGCCGTTTAACTGGTCAATTGATTGTGTCATCAACAAAATACGGAGTTGTACGGGTGAGCCAGTGACCGTATAATCATGACATGTATTTGTTTAACACAGTACAGACGCAAGGGCTCATATATACGCGCAAGAACTCACCGCTATAAGCGCACACACGTGAACCCTACCCCTATGAGCACCTTCGAGAGAGTTGGCCAGCATATATGATCTTGAGATTTTATGAAGTCACCATAGGTGCCTTGTAGACGAGTGGAACGTCTCCTCCCACTGAACGTACATCATCGGAAAATACTGAAATTAACACAAGATAAATGCGAGCACCGGGACTTTAACCTTGGTGGGCTCGAGAAATCACTATCCTCTAACCATCCAATCACATGTTGGTTAGCACGACAAAATGTATGTGGTGACCATGATGAGCTTATTCTGAAGTCCAGTGACCATATCGTGCTTTCACTTCAAATACAATGACCGTAAGTGTAAATCGACAAAATCTGAACACGCATCAAATGCAAAGTCCGTCGGTGTCATCAACAAAATATGGAGACGTATCGTGAGCTAGATACCATTGTACTATTGTATATGCTTATTTTCTTAGTGGCCGATTGCGTGTGTGGTGTGGTGGGCACATCATTTCTAGTTGTGGTGGGTCAACATGAAGACTCATGGGTCGGTTCCATCCTGCGCCACATATAGGTTGGACCGAGGCGTGTTATCTGAAGACCCATGTGGAGGACTCGGCGTACAACACGGCTACAGTTAGCGGAGGACTCTATCCCCACTAGTGATAAGCCGACTATATATGATTTGTAACCCTAGGCCCTTAGTATGTTATACAAGCTTGGGAGCTAGTTCGTCGATAGTATACACACATGCACAATGCCTAGTATTCATGTGTACTTTGTACACACCCCTATCACTAATATACAGTACCAGGAGTAGGCTCTTTCTTCAACTGCAAGGGTCCGATCCGAACTAGGGTAAAACTTTGCCTCGTATTACCATCCAGCCTAACAGCCAGGGATATCCTACCGAATGATATGATGAAATCATATCTGCCAACTACTATTAGAGAGGTGTGTCGGGGGGGCAATGTGTGCGAGAGAGGCCTAAAGATAATGTGTGTGCGGGAGACACGTAGGCACATATATGTGCGTATAGAGGGCTAGTAGAGACCGTGCATGTGTATATATGCATGTGAGAGAAATAGTGTTTTCCAACTGAGATTAGTGAAAAGAGTGGTACATAGTAGTCAGAAAGAGAGAGAGAGAAAAACAGAGAGAGCATGTGCGTGAGACACCCCGACACCCTGAGAGAGATTGTGAGCATGTGTGAAAGAGAAATGCTGATGTATATAAAGTGTGTGCACTTATGCGTTAGATAGAGAGATATATAACGCGTTTGTGAGAACGGGGCGAGGCATAGTGCATCTACGTGTAAAAGGCGGTTCTACACATTAAATTAAAATATAAATGGCATTATTATTTTTGGATGAGATCATGAATTTTGCAAAATTGCGTATGGAGGAAAATCGGTCTATCAGACACCCATACTCTATTGAATTCTAGCATGTGCATTTGTTTATTTCATATTATCGATCCATAGAGTGAGAGCGGTTTGAAATACATGCAATGGATGCTTTTGCAATTCATATATAAACATTAATTAGTGCACTCCATGTTGTTAGCGTGAAGCACTTTATACATTTGTCACTTGCATGGGTACATTCCAAATTGCTAGCTACGAAATAAAATACATGCCGAATTCAACATAAAGAGGGTTTCGAAGATTCGAATTCATAGGAAGTGCATTCATCTATTTGAACCCGAGGTAATGGCATTTGTAAATTAGATGTAAAAGGGGGCATCAATCTTTGTTGTGAGTTTGAACATGCTATATATATATATTCATACGCATATCTAACTTTTTTTTTGCAACCAAGGAGATTATATCTGGAACTATGCATGATCTGAGGTAAGTTGCATATTTTTTAATAGATACTCGTGTACAATGTATATTAAAATGTACCCCCTCCATTCCAAAATAATCGTAGCTTTAGGATTTTCAAGAGTAAAGATTTGTGAAGTTTGACAAATCCTGAAAGTTCAATTCAAGAGAACCAAAAACATTAATGCTTCTGCTCCCAAATATTGAACAGAGCACCAAATAGGCCTCTGGTCACCCAAAACCGCGCAAGACTAATGTTTTGGTGGTAGGAAATTGCTGTCCTGACTCTGGCCCGTGTAGCCTATCGGCCCGATGTCCAAAGGTCTAAACCGGGGTAGGTTTGTAACTTCACCAAGACGCCAGTGTCAACCGCCTCTGAGAAGCATTCATACGCCGTGGGCGCCTAAACACCCATGCGCTCGGCCGAAATCTATCCCGCCCACATTTGGGACACCTGACATGACTGTCCTACTCCCAACCCGCAATATGTTCGAAATTTTAGATGGGGACAAAGTTTGTAACTTTCCCCAAATTTCAAACAAGCGTGTCTCAAACCGAAACATTGTTCCCCCTTAGGTCCCCGCCTCCCTCCGTTTCCCCATTCATACTCCGGGGGCGCGAAAACGCCCTCTCCACCAGCCGTGAAACCCCATCCTCCTCCATCCTCCACCCCTTAGCGGCCAATCCACCGTCGCCCTCCTCCATCACGCTGGAACCGGTACCCCGACATTGTCGTCCAACGCAACCGCAACCGCAACGCCCTCAAGGACTTAGCAGCTGAAGCCGAGGCAGAGCTGCCTCCACGACGTCGATGCCGACGTGCGCCATACCAGAACCACTCTGACCACGCTGTCCTGCGCCTCACTGCTGCGGCTCCACTGTCGCAACCGTCCACCGCACCGGAGCTGTTCCCGCTACGCCGTCGTTCGCCGCCTCGGTTCTGCTTCCCCGCCGCCAACAGACGGCCACCGCACCACACTCAACAACTTGGCCATGGGTTCGTCCAAGGCTGCACCGTCCTCCACAACTTCTGGTTTCCGGCGAACAATAAGATCGTCGGAAAAACAGAAGGAGGACACAACACTGCTAGCAAAAAGGGGTACTCCTCTTCCCTTATTCGTGCAAATCTTACGTCTCCGCTCACACCGTATTCATCCCACGAAAGAAACTAGTTGAGCGCTTCTTACTGCATCTTCTTCGTGATACTAAATGCACAAGGTTTCCTCCTTTTACTATTTCACCTTTGCTAGAGGTCGTAGCCGCTGGATTTCAATTCGAGGTCGGTCGAATCGCAATTAAAAAGCAGCACCCTCTTAGGCGCGGAGCACCTAGTCCGCTTTGTTCCCGAAGCGGCGCGCCGGTGTCTATCATAGGGGTGTGGGGCGCAGGGCTGCTTGCGCCCGATCTGTGAGGTCGGCGGGCTTGAATGGATGGCGGGAGCGGTGCCAAGCACGGCAAAGGTCTGGTGAGGTCGAGGGAGGCCAGGCGGGGAGAATCTTGGGCGGTGGTCCTTGGCGTTTCGAGGAAGATCGTCAACACTGACTGGCTGGAGGTAGATGAAGGCGATCTGCCCGTTCTTTGTACATCGGACTATGCAGAAAAAATGGACTGACCTATTTGCTTTCAGTCGACTGTTATTTTCATAGAATCCTGTAGTAATTGAGTGTGCCATGCATGTTGTAGAGCTATCATATGTCTCCCATCATTTATTTCTCACCGACCTGCTATCTGCTACCTTTACACTGTACTAATTGTGCACACACTTCACGCATAGTCACACTATTGTTTTTTATGCATGGGTATTTCAGACTCTAACGCAGTGTTGATGAATGCAGAAAAGAAAAGACAGAAGTCGCTCTAGTGTAATTCGAAGATAAGCACTAAGCATTTCAGCGCTCTAATGGGTGCGATGTCGTGATTGGAGCGATGGCGTAGCTTTGCAGTTGATGATCTAAATTGCCACACACAACCATCCCAGGTGCTTGCTTTAACTTCGCACTGTCAAATGTGGTTGCATGTTGCATATGGTGTCTAGCTTGTATTGCTTCCAATTTTGTTAAATTGCATCTACTTACTTTACACATTATACCTTTGATAATGACATGTCTTCCTGTTTTTGATACATACTACATATGTCTATTAACCATGTTTGTACATCAAACTAATGCTCTTTTGTATCCCTCGTCAATCACTTATGATGAGACAGTCACCCGGGTGGGTTACTGTGAGACACCCTACTCGTTTAAAGAGTGCAGTGTCATCCTCCCCACATGATTCTCAAGAAACAGCAAGGCTAAATGAAGATAGTCAACGTAGCTCTCTAGTTGATCACATAATTCCCCACACCACCATCGCAGTGCTTGCTCTTACTTGGCAGTGTGATATGTGGTTGCATGTTGCATATGGTGTCTACCTTGTAATGCTTCTAATTAGGGTAAATTGCATCTACTTAGTTAACACATTATACCTGTGAATATGACATGCCTTCCTATTTTTGGTACATACTACGTCTTTCTATTAACCATGTTCTTACATCAAACTACTTTTCTTGTGTATCCCTCATCATTGCTCCTAATCTGTTAAATTGCATCTCCTTAGCTTACATATTATACATGTGAATATGACATGCCTTCCTGTATTTGGTACATACTACATCTGCCTATCACACCATGTTCTTACATCAAACTACTATTCTTGTGTATCTTGCATCCATCGCTTATGATGAGACAGTCACGCGCGTGGGTTAATATGAGACGCAATACTCTTATAAAGAATGCAATTTCATCCTCTCCACATGATTCTCAAGAAACAGCAAGCCTAAATGAAGATATTGAACGTTGCTCTGTACTTGAAGACCGCACTTCCCCTACACCACCATCACAGGTGCTTGCTCCAACTTCGCAGTGTGATATGTGGTTGCATGTTGCATACGGTGTCTAGCTTGTAATGCTTCTAATTAGGGTAAATTGCATCTGCTTAGTTTACACACTATACCTGTGAATATGACATGCCTTCCTATTTTTGGTACACACTACATCTATGTGTTAACCTTGTTCTTACATGAAACTACCTCTCTTCTGTATCCTGCATCAATCACTTACGATGAGTCACCTTTATTATTTGCATATTGCATATTATTTCTAGCCTGTTGCCATGTATTGCTTCTAATTTGGTCAAATACATTTGTTAGGGAACCCTTTTAATTTGGCAGAGTGATATTGGTTTCATCTTTCATATGGTTTCTAGCTTGCATCGATTCTAACAAGTTCAAGCACCTTGTGCTTAGTTTACACTTTATACATCATACATGTCAATATGTCACGCCGTCTTGTTTTTCATACTTATTCCATCCTCCTATCATGCGGATGCCTTACATGAAAGTAGTGTTAAATCGATCATGCATCAATAAGTTCTGAAGAGCAAATTTTATTCCTTTTTCTTGTGGGTTTGACTTGACAAGGCAAAATCAAGAAATAGGAAGGAAAAGAGTAAGGAAGGCGATGATGGTGGTCCTCTACAGCAACGTAAATGGAGCATCTGTACCGATTCTCCTTGTACTGATAGTGCATTACAAGGTCCAAGTCTCCGCTCCCCTACTCCACCATCCAAGGTGCTTGCTCCAATTTGGCAGTGTGATATCTGGTTGCATGTTGCATATGGTGTCTAGCTTGTATTGCTCCTAATTAGTGTAAACTGCATCTGCTTAGCTTACACATGATACATGTGAATATGACACGCTTTCCTATTTTTGGTACATACTATATCTGTCTCTCACACCATGTTCTTACATGAAACTACTCTTCTTGTGTATCCTGCATCAGTCAGTTATGACGGGACACCTTTAAGTTGGCAGTGTGATATTGGTTTACGTCTTGAATATGATTTCTAGCATGTATTGCTTCTAGTTTGATGAACGCCACCTATGACGAGACAGTTTTAACTTGGGAGAGTGATATTGATTGCACCTTCCATATGGTGTCTTCCAGTGTTTCTAATTTGTTGAAGTGCCTTCTACTTAGTTACCACATCATAGGTGTGAATATGTCAAGCAGTCCATTTTTTCGTACATATTCCATCCTCGTATCATGACTTTGCCTTTCATCAGAGTAGTGTTCGTCAGTATCATGCATGAATGAGTTTTGAAGAGTGAATGATATTCCTTTTTCTTTCGGTATGACCTCACAATGCAAAATCAATAAAGCTTAAGGAAATTGGCAAGGCATTGGATGATGGTGGTCCTTCCGAGCAACTGAAACGGAGGTTCTCTACAGATTCTACTCCGCCATCCTCCCAACAAGATTCGCAAGACAACGCAAGGCTAGACAGTCAACGTAGCTGTGTAGATGATGAGCACATCTCCCCTACTCCACCATCACAGGTGCTTGCTCTAACTTGGCACTATTATATGTGGTTGCATGTTGCGTATGATGTCTAGCCTGTATTGCTTCTAACTTTGTTGAATTGCATCTGCTTACTTTACACATAATGCTTGTGAATATGACATGTGTTCATGTTTCTACATCAGACTACTATTCTTGCATATCCAGCATCAGTCACTTATGATAAGGCACCTTTAAGTCGCCACTTTGATATTGGTTGTGTCTTGCATATGATTTCTAGCATGTACTGCTTCTAATTTGTTGAAACGCCATACAGTTTGAACTTGGCAGAGTGATATTGGTTGCATCTTTCATATGCTTAGTTACCACATCATAGGTGTGAATATGTCACACCATCCTCTTTTTCATACATATTCCATCCTCGCATCATGTGTTTGTCTTTCATCCAAGTAGTTTTAGTCAGTATCATGCATGAATGAGTTCTGAAGAGTGAATTTTATTCCTTTTTCTTATCGGTTTGACTTCACAATGCAAAATCATTACAGCTGAAGGAAGTTAGTCCGGCAGTGGATGATGGTGGTCCTTCGGAGCAACTCAAACCTGGGGTCTCTATAGATTCTACTCCGCCATCCTCCCAACAAGATTCGCAAGACAACACATGGCTGGACAGTCAACGTAGCTGTGTAGATGATGAGCACATCTCCCCTACTCCACCATCATAGGTGCTTGCTCTAACTTGACACTATTATATGTGGTTGCATGTTGCGTATGATGTCTAGCTTGTATTGCTTCTAACTTGAATAGCATCTGCTTACTTTACACATAATGCCTGTGAATATGACACGTGTTCCTGTTTCTAGAACATGCGTGTACATGATGAGCACATCTCCCCTACTCCACCATCATAGGTGCTTGCTCTTACTTGGAACTGTTATACGTGGTTGCGTTTTCCGTATGATGTCTAGTTTGTATTGCTTCTGATTATGTTGAATTGCATCTGCGCAGCTTAAAACTTATACCTGCAATGATCACTTACCCATAAGATACATTTAACTTGGGACTGTGACGTAGGTTGCATCTTGCATTGTCTTCTAGCTTGTACTGCTTCTAATTTCTTGAAATGGCACTTACGACGAGACACTTTTTACCTGATAGAGTGATATTGGTTGCATGTTCATATGGTGCCTAGCTTTCATTTCTTCTAATTTTGTTGAAATGCCTTCCGCTTACTATTTTTTCATACATATTCCATCCTCCTATAAATGCGTGTGAATATGAAACACTGTCTTTTTTGCATATATTCCATCCTCCTATCCTGCGCTTGCCTTACATCAAAGGAGTGTTCGTCTGTATCATGCATCAACCAGTTATGCAGAGCTAATTTTATTCATCTTCTTATGGTGTTGACTTCATAAGGAAATATCAGAAAATAGGAAGGAAAAGAGTATGTTAGGGGATGTTGGCGGTCCTCCGCACCGATGCAAACAGAGACTCCTAGATTTGCCACTGCTGCTGCTAATGAAGTTGAAGTCCCAAGTCTACATGATGAGGTCATCTCCCGTACTCCACCATCGCAGGTGCTTGCTCTAAGTTGATAGTGTGATAATTGGTTTCATGTTGCATATGTTGTCTAGCCTGTATTTCTTCTATTTTGATTAAATTGCACCTGCTGAGTTTATACGTTATACATGTGCATATGACATGGCTTTACGTGTCTAGAATACATCATCTATCTATCATACCATGTTCTTACATCAAAGTCTTGTTGTTGTGTATCCCGTGATCACCACTCATGATTGGGCGCTTTTAACATGGCGGTTTGATAGTGGTTGCATCTTGCATTGATTTCTATGTTGTCTTGCTTCTTATTTTTGAATTGCCACTTATGACAAGACACTTTTAACTTGGCGAGTAATATTGGTTGCATCTTTCATATGGTGTCTAGCTTGCATTACTTCTATTTTCTTGAAAACCCTTCTGCTTAGTTTGCACATCGTAGCTATGAATATGTCATGTCTTCCTGTTTTTCTTACATATTCCATCCTCATACGGTTGTCTTACATCAAAGTATTGCTTGTCTGTATCATGCATCAATGAATTCTGAAGAGTGATTTTATTCTTTAGTGTTGTGGGTAAAGCCTGACATGGCAAAGTCAAAAAAGAGCAAGGAAAATAATATAGTAGGGAGTGCTGTTACTCGTCGGGTGAAACAGAAAAGGTTCTGCCGTCGAGATTCTGCTGGTACTTATAGTGCAGTAGAAGGTCCAAGTCCACCGGCTAAATCTACAAACACAGTATCACCTGCTCCACCAGCTGCAGCATCCGCTTCAACTGTACCAGCATCTCAACGAGTTACTCGTTCGTTTGCTCCGGAACTAGCCAGTTCCCAAGATGCCTTCACACCTAACACTACTTCCGAAGCACTGCTGACACAACAGGACTTGGCAAGATCAGATGAACCTCATGAGCATCAACACCAAGACGGTATTTGACCGAGTCAAGTTGTAGTTGCATGCTCCTTTATATGTACTCTCACAGTTTGATGTACACTAACACTTTCCATATTCATTGTTGAACTAGCACCACGACGCAAGCGGAAACAGACATCAGGGATAATGCTTGACATACTAACAAAATCTAAAGGAGGAAGAATGGAGATCCATTTTGAGGCAGGTTTCAAAAGGCCACGTGATGCTACAGAGTCAGCCAAGTTAGTATCAGAGGCAGTCGTTGCTGTTAGGTGTCATGCGCGTATCCTCCCAATGTGGATCCAGTACAGGAATGAGAAAGACAATACCCAGTTTAACACCTTCCTTGACCATTTATCCGTAAGTAATCTTATTCATCGCAATTAGTAATATTGTCTTGCTCATCCCCATACTTTCTAGCTTCCTCCTAATAAGACTCACATTCTTTTTCAACAAATGAGGTTCAAGTTGGATCCAAAAGATGATGCAACTAAACAAGCATGCACTCATGTTTTTCGATCGCTTTCTGCTGACGATGTCGGTACCACCTTAGAAAATCTCACTTTGAAGGCAAGGCTAACAATGAAATTGCCCAAACATCTCCAGTGGAATATATTACAGATGAAGACTGGACTGCCCTCGTTAAACACTGGTCTGATCCAAAGTATCAGGTAGGCTATATGTATTTGATCAGACCACATATTGAACTTGTATTTATGTATGTGCCTTGCAAGTGTATCTTCTTCTAAGCTAACTGTTTGAAGAACAAAACCAACCGTTCTAAAGTGAAATTCCAACAGACAACAGGATCACGTAGCTATATTGCACAAAGCGAGGCTCTTGTAAATAGCTGCTACTTCCTTCTTTTTTTGTGTCATATTATCGTATCTATATTGACTTGTTACAAATACAGAGGAAAGACCGTGCGGACCAAAAAGAACCTGAACCGAATGCGGTGCAAATCTTCAAGGATTGCCACACCAGCAAGAAGAAGGGCATGCGCACACCAGTTCAAGCCGTTGTTGTAAGTCCTTACTCCTCCTGCCTTGAACTGATTGGTACTATGACGTGTTCATTTTACTACTTGGTTTGCAGCCAATGTCAGTTACTCTGTTCACTTTTATACACAGTTGTATTAACATATCATTTCACCTTACATGGTTTAAAAGAGATGAAGGATATTCTTTTGGTCTTGATCTGTAATCTAGTTGTTATGTTCACGTGCGCACACAATGATAAAATGGTCTTGTTTGTTTTATATCTGTTTGCCCATGATATGAATGATGCCATACTATGTTCATCCTACTTTAAACCATGTCTCTTTATCCTTAGATGTCAACGAATGTGAGGAAATAGAAAATACAGTAGGAATGCTACATGGACATATGTTCCGAAAGTGATTTTATTATGTAGTTGGCACTACAATACATGCTAATGTATTACAGTAGTTCACCAAAATAAGTTATGTATAAATGTGTAACCTACTTTGTTTGTTTTTGTCTCAATAGTAACTTATCTGGTACACTAATCTACAAGTTCAAACTCTCAGGAAGCTATGGAACAAATGATTGAACAGCCACAACCACCTGAAGGTGACAAGGCTACTATAGGCACAATGTCACCTCTTGTTGCAGTGCGTTAGTATCTCTCCACTAACAGTGCAAAAAGCACCTTCCTGTGTAATTCTGGGTTGGTTGTCAAGGTAACCTCGTCCAAATCGCCCTCTTGAACAAAGTCTTCCTGCTAGGCAGTGATATATCGTGCTCGGACACAAGTCCAAACCCTAATGGGCGTTGTTTGGAAACAAGAATAGTGGTTGAGAAATGTCGTCAAGATATGAATGGTTTTGAAACCGGACTATCGGACATTAACCCGTTGTTCAAGAGCAATGGCGGAAAAAGGTGGAGATCGTCTTTGCTCCATCGATTCTAAAGCTCAATCATTAGCACTCGGTCAAATGATCTGTGCTTCTATACATCTGATGGTGCTTTTATCTGGAAGGACTGTAAACTTTATGCCAACAGGCCTTTTGTTGTATGGTTGGAATTTATTTTGTTGTGACACAACATTTATGATGCTGCCACAGGCTGCAGTAATTACGACGATATTTTTGTATAGTGTAGGTTTATCTTAGTAATGTATTTGGCCGAAAGCTTCGTAGGAGCCCAACATGCCAACATTCGTCGGGCCCATTCCAATTGGGCTAAAAACGATTATGGGCCAAAATTGGCATGTAGCCCACTAAAAATATCTGGGCTTAAATCAGCATAAGCTTTCATATTTTTCTGGTAGGCCTATGCCCATAGTGCGCCTTTAACAGGCCTAAACATAATTTGGGCCCTCAGTAAAAATAGGCCGTTTATAGGTGTAAATATCTTGAGCCCATAAAAAACATGGGCCTTTAATAGACCGAAAGTGAGATTGGGCCCTGATTGTGCCAAATAACCCACTGGACTTAGCAGGCCGAAATGGTGGCCCATTTACGATGCAGATATTTCACAGGCCGAAATTCGGACGGGCCGTAAATGCACCGACCTAATACACGGGCCTTTAACAGGCCGGAACTTCGGTCGGGCTAGATTATCGTCATTTTATATGGGCCGTTAATGGGCCCGATATGACGTTGGGCCACATATGGCCCATGGTTTACGTCCGGCGTTAACATGCCAAAAATGACAACAGGCCAAATGTGGCCCAAATCTATAGTGGGCCTCTAACAGACCGAATGACAGACATGGCTGAATATGACCCAAATCCTTCATGGTCGTTTATGGGCCGAAAGTTTTGATGGCCTGTAAATGGGCCCAAATGAAGCCGGACCTTTAACAGGCCGGAAATACACCGGGCCGTAATTCGGCCCAATTACTTAGCGGACTGTTAACGGGCCATAAGTGACCATGGGCCGCATTGATGACAAGTTTAGACCAGGCCGTTGACAGGACGATTTGGCAGAGAATGTTGGGCCTTTAGCTGGGCCGGCCCATTATGGTCTGCAGAATCTTGTGGGCCTTTAGCTGGGCCGGCCCATTGTGGTCCGCAAAATCTTGTGGGCCTTTAGCTGGGCCGGCCCATTATGGTCCACAAAATCGTGTGAGCCTTTAGCGCGGCCGGCCCATTATGGTCCGCTAAATTTTGTGGGCCTTTACTTGGGCCGGCCCATTATGGTCCGCTAAATCTTATCGGCCCTCGGTTGGGCCGGCCCATTTAAACTTTGTGGGACACTTTTGGGCCGGTCCACATGTCAACATATCATAGGCTCATCTCGACCGTTGGATGTGTGACACCTGTGCCAACGCGGAGCTGACATGTGGATCCGTCAGCCAATGAGAATTTTACACGTGGAAAATCGACATTGGTCGTGGCTGTTAACGGGTTACCGGATCCAAAATCCGTCCCGATAGCTTAACGGCGTTCCGTTACGGTGGATGCCACGTGTCGGTCACCCTTGATGAAAGCACTTCTGTGACGCGCGATTTATCGTCATGGAAGTGGACACTTCCGTGATGATAATTTTGGTAATGTCATGGAACACTTCTATGACAGCATAGGTATGACTATTCTTGATTCTGTCATAAATTTCTCATGGATGTACATGCATGACAAAAAACGCGACCTACTGTGACAAACACGTATCATCACGGAAGTGTATCTTTTTGTAGTGCAAGGAGGCAAGCAGTCATTGGATTATGTACTTTGATGGGGCTTTCTCGCTGCAAGGTGCTGGTGCCGTCGTGCTACTCATCATGCCCACCGGAGAGCGCCTCAAGTATGTAGTCCAGATGCATTTTCCCCGAGAAAGGTCAACGAACAACACTGCCGAGTACAAGGGGCTGCTTGCCGGTCTTAGGTTCGCGGCGGACCTCGGAATTAGGAAGCTCATCATTAGGGGTGATTCGCAGCTTGTCATCAAACAAGTCAACAAGGATTATCAAAGCCCACTAATGGAGGCCTACGTGGATGAAGTGAGGAAGTTGGAGAAGCACTTTGATGGTCTACAAGTAAGCATGTTCCTCGAGCTGAGAACAACATTGCCGATAACTTGTAAAAACGTGCTGCCCTCAAGTTGAATGTGGAACCAGGTAGCTTTGTGCTTAAATTAACCTAGCCATCCGTTGAACCATCACCAGGGCAGAACAAGCGAAGGAAAGCGGGCCCTACAAGTACTTTCCCGTTGAGCTCCTAGGAGCCGCCGACAAGGAAGTTGCCTGGTACCCCAAGCTTGTCGGGGAGCAGCAGCCTCCGGCAGGGCCCCAAGCCCTTATCGTAGAGACAGCTGCCCCCGCGGTAGAAGACATGCCTTTAGTCCTTGTTGTCGAGCCTCAGGCTCCAGCATGGACGCACCATACCGTTCGTTTCCTTCAAACAGGGGAATTCCCTGAGGAACAGGAAGAAGCAGAAAGAGTAGCCTGTCAGTCCAGATGTACCAATTTGTGGACGATGTCCTATACAGAAGGAGACTGAACAACGTGAAATTGAAGTGCATTCCTCAGGAGGACGGACTGGAGTTGTTGGCAGAGATACATGGAGGCATATGTGGCTCCCACATAGGGTCAAGAGCCCTTGCCGGTAAAGCATTCCGGCAAGGTTTCTTCTGTCCCACTGCTCTCCAGGATGCGACGACACTAGTAACCAAGTGTGAAGCATGCCAGTTCCATTCAAAGAAGCTTCATAAACCATCCCAAGATCTTCAAACAATCCCTCTTTCCTGTCAATCTTTGGTCTAGGGGCTCGACATACTAGGCCCCTTTCCCCGTGCTATCGGGGGCTTTGAGTACTTGTAGGTTGCAGTCGACAAGTTCATAAAGGGGCCAGAATTGGAGCCAGTGCGAAAGGTGGCATCAAAGTCGGCCGTCAAGTTCTTCAAAGGTCTCGTTTGCCGTTTTGGTGTGCCAAACAGGGTCATCACCGACAATGACACACAGTTCACGAGCCGCACATTCATGCAGTATATCCAGGACCTTGACAGCAAACTTTGCTTTTCTTCTGTTGCTCATCCCAGAAGCAACGGGCAGGCAGAAAGGGCAAATGCTGAAGTGTTGCGAGGCCTAAAAACAAGAACTTTCGATAAGCTACGCAAGTGTGTAAGACGTTGGATTGATGAATTGCCAACGGTTCTTTGGTCAATCAGAACGACACCAAATCGAGCCACTGGCCAGACACCCTTTGCCCTGGTATACAGGGTAGAAGCAGTTCTCCCCAAGGAACTCATATACGGGTCACCTCGAGTGCTCGCTTATGATGAGCTTGAGCAAGAGCAGTTGCACCAAGATGATGCTACGCTCCTTGAGGAAGATCGTCTTCAGGCTGCTGTGCAAGCCGCTCGCTACCAGCAAGCCTTGCGCCGCTAGCATAGCCGGAAGGTTCATGCCCGAAGCCTTGAGGAAGGCGACCTTTTTCTTCAGCGGGTTTAATCCGTCAAGAATTCAAACAAGTTGACGCCAAAGTGGGAAGGCCCTTATCGGGTAATATGAGTCACCAGGCCCGGCATAGTCTGCCTGGAGACTGAAGATGGCATTCCGGTGAGCAACTCCTAGAATATCGAACATCTTCGCAAATTTTACCCATAAGGCACGGTTGCCGGGAGCCCCGGCAATCCCCTTTTGTACTAGCCTTGCCGACAAGGCATGTAACCCTATGTACAGAGCCAGGCGCAGAACCTGTGCGCAGTCATATAACTTTTAGTATGTACAGTTTCCTGTTGATTTCCATGTTTTATGTATATACGTATATGCATGCTTGTCTAGGATATTGTTCTGCCTTTGATTCCAGTAGATACTAATGGACCGCCAAGGTTCAGTGCTCCTATCCTCTCTTCTTTCTAGCCGTAGTAAAGACGCTCGGTTTCGCTGTTCCTGTCATGGACTCGGCTCCGGCAAGAAGCTGAGAAAACTTCCCGGCACGTCGTCTCCGACAAACCAAACAGATAAAGTTCACCTCTTGTCCATTCATGTTTGTAACCTGTGACTTGTGCATTAGAAAACATCACCAGTCTTTTTAGTATCAGGTACTCTCATTTCTTACCCGAACGCTGCTTCGGTCAGAATGGTTGCATCAGCCTTTGATAAAAAGAGATTTGCAGGGGGCTGGGACCTTTGTCTGTAACCCGGTAGGCACAGAAGGCGCCGGCAAGATAGCTTGCCGGGAGAACTCGTTTATTTACATTAAAGAGGCGTTTCACCTCTGCATGGACATACACATGCATGAGTTCCCGACAAAGATCATCTTTTTCATTGACATGTTGATGCAAGTACAAATGTTACAGAACATAAGCATGGACTCGAGAGATTACATTATCTAGGAAGTTAAAGATTTGGCAAGTGCCTACAAATTAATAGAAGATAAGTGCCCCGTAATCCCCATTCTTGCCCCTTTTCCTCCCTAGGTGCAGCAAGTAAAGACGGAGACGGGCATGGGGAACGCGTTAATGGAGAGCTTGGCGGGGTAGCCCATCGACCACCGACGCCAGAGACAGCAGGGCACGACCCCCGACAAGGCATGTTGTCGGGGGAGGACGCGGAGTAGATGATGGTGCTACCACTGATGGTCAGCTGGAGGCGAAGTCATCGTCCCCCTACCCGCTGCCGTCGTCATCTCTGGTGCTTTCCTCCTTATCACTGTCGCTCGAGGAGGAGCTTTCATCGTTTGTGGAGCTCTCCACGCAGCACCCTAAGCGAATTCCTGAGCTTTCGAAGGCCTTGATGGAGAGCAGGTCATTCTCCATTAACTTGAACTGGAGAACGTGCCCCTCTGACAAGCTATGGGCGCAGGCAAAGGTTTTCCACCCACGGCGAAGATACATGACGCGAAGGGTGGGGAAGTTAACGTCGACCCACATACTGCCGTTCCCGCAGCCCCTCATGTGCAGCCTCAAAGCCTGCAGCGGGTCCTGCTCCATCACCCGGGCGAACGGGGTAGGGAGGTGGAGATGGCCACACACGGGCTTATATAGCCTGATGAAGAACTCGCGGGGCTGGTCTCCACCATGGCCCTCCATTGGGGGAGGGGGCACGAGCGGAAGCGCGACTGGTGCGCCGCCCCGTCCTCCTCTTCCCCGGGCACCGCGGCGACCTCAGCCTCGTCCCCTTCCTCTCCCTCTCGCGGCGGGCTCCGCCACTGTGGACCCCGAAGCCCTCATCGCCACCATTGAAGCACCAGCATGCCCTCTCACCATGGCGGATGGAGGAAGGATACTGAGCAGAAGGAGGGGAAGAAGGCGAATGCGGAAAGATACCCTCCTTATCCCTTTTTATAGAAGGGCAGGGCCAGGGCCTGGCCTCCAAACCCTAAGGGTGGCCGCCCCATTCGACCAATGCGGCCTCCTGAGGCCCAGGGAATCAGGACCGACCCGCTTCCCCAATCAGCGACGCCTGATTTCCCACCTCGGCGTTAATGCCCATACCCTCCGCATCCGCCGCCTGCCCTCCCTAAGGCATGGAGTACATGTGGCAAGCGAGCCATAGGCACGAAGACAAGTGGGGCGACCGTTTTCCACCCCATGATCGTGGGGTACAATGCCATGCAGGCTACGACCCGAGTCCACTTAGTAAATGAGTAGTGCCCCTGCGAATTCCTCCTTTATGATGGAAACAGGGGCCGCCTCTTTACTATTTTTACTTCATAATGACGCAAGCATACTGCAACCGTCCCACGCACGACCCCCACGTCACGCCCTCAACACGGATCATGGGGAAGCACAACTGGCGAGAAGATCATGGAAGTTAAGTCTCTGCCACGCATGCCCGCGCACTGCTTTGGGCCTGGCCCAACTACGCCTTGCACTTATGTGTGGCCAAGGCCCGGGGGCTCCTGTAGGTGTACAAAAGTATGGGCTCTTCTGTACCCCTTACTTGTGCATGGGCAGTCGTAGCCACACCTTCGACAGGGTTTGTCAAGGCAGAAGAAGGCAAAACACAAGACTACTAGGACAGACACTCATGACAATGAACAAAGAGCAGAGGACAAGCTGGACTTAGCCCCGGCAAGATCCTTGCCGGGGCAAGCTGCAAAGCGCCAGCGAGATCATCACCCTTGAGGCTAAGAGCTTTGACACCATCGACAGCATCAAGTCCAAGACCTAGGGGACGCATGCATAGTAGCATGCACATCTTTGTGAAGATTGATAGCTTGCGGGTCCACATGGGACAAGAAGACGAAGACCCCCGGCAAGACCCTTATCAGGGACGACCGCGAGGCCGGGGACGATTGCGGGGCTACAGCCAGGCCCGCACCCAACAAGGTGTTGCCACCTCACCACCACTCGAGCACGACGACCAGCTTGCCAACTAAGCAAGCGCCTGAGTGGCGGCATGCAGATCTTCGTCGAGGGTCTACCACTGCGCCAACACAATAGCAAACTAGCCGGCGTGGCACTTCATGCCTCGTTAGCCTGGACGCGCGTCAAGGAAAGTAAGAGCGGCGACAGATGGGACGATTTCTGTTGCCATCCCCGATAAAGTGAAGCGGCACATAGGAAGCACATTAAATGCGTTTGTCTTACGATGCCAGCAATAAGTATGTACACTGTAGATACTTTCCACCTCCTGTGTGTCGCTATGGCAACCCGTTTGACATATAAAAGGAGGCCCAAGGCGTACTGAGAGGGGATTCCGACTTTTCGAACTAGGCATGCATCGCAGCTTGTTCAAGAGCTCAAGAACACAGAATATACACACAAGCAGGACTAGGGTTTTACGCACCAGTGCGGCCCGAACCTGGGTAAAATTCCCTTGTGCTAATCACTAGACCTGCTCTTTGCTACGTCTTGAGCTTGCGTTGGTTTTCCTCGAAGAGGAGAGGGTGATGCAGCAATAGTAGCGTAAGTATTTCCCTCAGTTTTTGAGAACCAAGGTATCAATCCAGTAGGAGGCTCCTCAAAAGTCCCACGCACCTACACAAACAAACTGAGAACTCGCAACCAATGTGACAAAGGGGTTGTCAATCCCTTCACGGCCACTTGCGAAAGTGAGATCTAATAAAGATAGTATGACAAGATAAATATTTTTTTGGTATTTTATAATATAGATGCAAAAAGTAAAGATGCAAATAAAAGTAGATTGAAAGCAAATATGATAAGAGATAGACCCGGGGGCCATAGGTTTCACTAGAGGCTTCTCTCAAGATAGCATAAGTATTACGGTGGGTGAACAAATTACTGTTGAGCAATTGATAGAAAAGCGCATAGTTATGAGATTATCTAGGCATGATCATGCATATAGGCATCACGTCCATAACAAGTAGACCGACTCCTGCCTGCATCTACTACTATTACTCCACACATCGACCGACTCCTGGCTGCATCTAGAGTATTAAGTTCATAAGAACAGAGTAACGCATTAAGCAAGATGACATGATGTAGAGGGATAAACTCAAGCAATATGATATAAACCCCATCTTGTTATCCTCGATGGCAACAATACAATCGTGCCTTGCAACCCTTTACATCCTTTGGTAAGGACACATAAGATTGAACCCCGAAGCTAAGCACTTCTCCCATGGCAAGAAAGATCAATCTAGTAGGCCAAACCAAACTGATAATTCGAAGAGACTTGCAAAGATAACTCAATCATACATAAAAGAATTCAGAGAAGATTCAAATATTATTCATAGATAAACTTGATCATAAACCCACAATTCATCAAATCTCGACAAACACATCGCAAAAAGAGTTTACATTGAATAGATCTCCACAAGAGAGGGGGAGAACATTGTATTGAGATCCAAAAAAAGAGAAGAAGCCATCTAGCAAATAACTATGGACCCGTAGGTCTGTGGTAAACTAATCACAACTCATCGGAGGGGCAAGGATGTTGATGTAGAAGCCCTCCATGGTTGATTCCCCCTCCGGCCGAGTGCCGGCGAAGACTCCAAGATGAGATCTCGCGGATCTGAGAGGTTACTGACGGTGGAAATTATGTTTAAATGGTGCCCCGGATGTTTTCGAGTGCGTGGGTATATATAGGAGGAAGAAGTACGCTGGTGGCCACCCGAGGGGCCCACGAGACAGGGGGCGCGCCCTACAGGGGGGCCCTCCTATCTCGTGGGAGCCTCTGCAGCTTCTTGGCCTGCACTCCAAGTCCTCTGGATCACGTTCGTTCCAAAAATCACGCTCCCGAAGGTTTCAATCCATTTGACTCTGTTTGATATTCCTTTTCTTCGAAATACTGAAATAGGCAAAAAAACAGCAATATAGGCTGGGCCTCCGGTTAGTAGGTTAGTCCCAAAAATGATATAAATGTGTAGAATAATGCCCATAAACATCCAAAAGGGGTAATATAATAGCAAGTAACAATAAAAAATTATAGATACGTTGGAGACGTATCACTCTTCATGCAGCTCTCTCCCCGCCAACCATAGAAGGGATCCTCGTGATCCCATAGGTGTCGTTTCCCCGACATGGACCCTGGATGCGCTCCATGTTGTCACAGATTGGCTCCTTCCCCTTGGAAGAGCACGACTGTAGGTGCCCTCCCTGATGTCGCAAATGGGCTCTTTCCCCTTGGAAGAGCAGATGGGATCTTTCCCCTTGGAAGAGCTGGAGAGGGTGCCCTCCTCGTGGTTGTCGTCGATGAAGTCAGACTTGGAAGCTGTGGATCCCAAGCCAACGTCGCAGAACGTGTCCTTCAGAAATGACAAAAGGGGATCAATGGCAATGTAGGATGGCAAATTCTTGACAGCGAGCCATAGGAGATCAGCGGCGGGGGCATGGATGAGATTGATGGCGGTTGAACCCGAGGGGTTGTGGGTGGGCCACTTAACCTGTGACATAGCCCGGCCGTCACTATTGATGACATCGATGTCGTAGCCGGCGTCCGCGACATACCTGCATACTCTCAGCTTCCTGGACGACGTCGGGCGAAGAGACCGCGATACACCTCTTTTGGGCCAGTCACTCCTCGAGCTCCACAGGAAGCGTAGTCGGGCTTAGGCTGCGACGCTCTAGAGTGGGGGATGGGGATATGTGGAAAAGGGGGTGTTTGCCAGGTGTAATCTAAGAAACTCAAGGTGGCCTGGGTATGGAGATCGGTGGGTAAGCTGCACGGGGAAACCGGTAGATGTTGACAATGGAGGCCTTGTGGCGGCGGGGACCTTGCTAGGGTTTCAGCTGAGGGAGGGTGTGTGTGTGTGTTGATAATCGACAAGTATAGGGGATCACAACAGTTTTTGAGGGTAGAGTATTCAACCCAAATTTATTGATTCGACACAAGGGGAGCCAAAGAATATTCTCAAGTACTTGCAATTGAGTTGTCAATTCAACCACACCTAGATAACTTAGTATCTGCAGCAAAGTATTTAGTAGCAAAGTAGTATGGAAGTAACAGTAACACTGGCAAAAGTAACAGTACCAGTTTTGTAGTAATTGTAACAGTAGCAACGGTAAAGTAAATAAGCAAAGCACAATATGTGAAAAGCTCGTAAGCATTGGATCAGTGATGGATAATTATGTCGGATGCGATTCCTCATGTAATAGTTATAACATAGGGTGACACAGAACTAGCTCTAGTTCATCAATGTAATGTAGGCATGTATACCGAATATAGTCATACGTGCTTATGGAAAAGAACTTGCATGACATCTTTTGTCCTACCCTCCGGTGGCAGAGGGGTCCTAAGGGAAACTAAGGGATATTAAGGCCTCCTTTTAATAGAGTACCGGACCAAAGCATTAACACATAGTGAATACATGAACTCTTCAAACTATGGTCATCACCGAGAAGTGTCCTGATTATTGTCACTTCGGGGTTGTCGGATCATAAGACATAATAGATGACTATAGACTTGCAAGATAGGATCAAGAACTCACATATATTCATGAAAACATAATAGGTTCAGATCTGAAATCATGGCACTCGGGCCCTAGTGACAAGCATTAAGCATAGCAAAGTCATAGCAACATCAATATAAGAACATAGTGGATACTAGGGAGCAAACCCTAACAAAACTAACTTGATTACATGGTAAATCTCTGTTGGAAATATGCCCTAGAGGCAATAATAAAAGGATTATTATATTTCAATGTTCATGATAATTGTCTTTTGTTCATGCTATAACTGTATTATCCGGAAATCGTAATACACGTGTGAACACTTAGACCCAATGAGTCCCTAGTGAGCCTCTAGTTGACTAGCTCGTTGTGATCAATAGATAGTCATGGTTTCCTGACTATGGACATTAGATGTCGTTGATAACGGGATCACATCATTAGGAGAATGATGTGATGGACAAGACAATCATAAGCATAGCATAAAAGATCGTATAGTTCGTTTGCTAGAAGCTTTGCCAATGTCAAGTATCTCTTCCTTCGACCATGAGATCGTGTAACTCCGGTTACCGTAGGAGTGCCTTGGGTGTATCAAACGTCTGGCGTAATCGGGTGACTATAAAGGTGCATTACGGTATCTCCGAAAGTATCTGTTGGGTTGATACGGATCGAGGCGGGATTTGTCACTCCGTATGACGGAGAGGTATCTCTGGGCCCACTCGGTAATGCATCATCATAATGAGCTCAATGTGACCAAGGTGTTGGCCACGGGATCATGCATTACTGATGCAGTAAAGTGACTTGCCGTGCGAGACCGAACAAGGTATTGGGATACCGACGATCGAGTCTCGGGCAAATAACGCACCGATTGACAAAGGAATTGCATCTGGGGTTTGATCGAATCCTCGACATCGTGGTTCAACCGATGAAATCATCGAGGAGCATGTAGGAGCCAACATGGATATCCGGACCCGCTGTTGGTTATTGCCGAGAGTCGTCTCGGTCATGTCTGCGTGTCTCCGAACCCGTAGGGTCTACACATAAGGTTCGGTGGCGCTAGGGTTAGTAGGAAGTCAAGTATGTGACCACCGAATGTTGTTCGAGTCCGGATGAGATCCGGGACGTCACGAGGAGTTCGGAAGGGTCGGAGGTAAAGAATAATATATAGGAAGTGGTGTTTGACCATCGGAAAGTTTGGGGTTTCGGTAAAATCACGGACCACCTAAGGGTCCTGGGTCCACAGGTGGGCCCACCTATCCGGGAGGGCCCCATGGGCCAAGGGGAAGGAACCAGCCCACAAGGGGCTGGTGCGCCCCTAGGCCCACCCCGCGCCTAGGGTTGAAACCCTAGGGGTGGGGCGCCCTTTGCTTGGGGGCACTCCACCCCTTGCCGCCGCCCCACGGAGATTGGATCTCGGGGGCCGCCACCCCTGAGGGCCTATATAAAGGGGGAGGAGGGGGCTGCTGGACCAACTACCAAGGCGCAGCCCTCCCTCCCAACACATCTCCTCCTCCGTAAGAGCTCGGCCAAGCCACAGCCGAGTCTTGCTTCTCCACCATCACCACGCCGTCGTGCTGCGGTGGAGCTGTCTTCCTCAACCTCTCCTTCCCCTTGCTGGATCAAGAAGGAGGAGACGTCGCTCGTCCCGTCGTGTGTTGAGCGCAGAGGTGCTGTCCGTTCAGCACTTGGCATCGGTGATCTGAATCACGTTCGAGTACGACTCCATCATCACCTTGCAAGCTTCCGCACGCGATCTACAAGTGGTATGTAGATGCTATCTCTCTCCCGTTACTCGTTGCTTAGATGAACTCATAGATGGATCTTGGTGAAGCCGTAGGAAAATTTTAATTTTCTGCAACGTTCCCCAACAATGGCATCATGAGCTAGGTCTATCGTAGTTCTCTAATGCACGAGTAGAACACAATTTGTTGTGGGCGTTGATCTTGTCATCTTACTTGCCTCTACTAGTCTTTTCTTGCTCAGCGGTATTGTGGGATGAAGCAGCCGGACCAACCTTACGTGCGCTTACGTGAGACCGGTTCCACCGGTGACATGCACTAGTTGCATAAGGTGGCTGGCGGGTGTCTGCTCTCCCAATTTAGTTGGAGCGGATTCGATGAACAAGGCCCTTATGAAGGGTAAATAGAAGTTGAAAAAATCACGTTGTGGTGATTAGTAGGTAAGAAAACGTTCTTGCTAGAACCCAATCGCAGCCACGTAAAGATGCAACAACAACTAGAGGGCGTCTAACTTGTTTTTGCAGCGATTGATCATGTGATGTGATATGGCCGAAGTTGTGATGAATGATGAATTGTGATGTATGAGATCATGTTCTTGTAATAGGATTCACGACTTGCATGTCGATGAGTATGACAACGGTAGGAGCCATAGGAGTTGTCTTTATTTTTGTATGACCTGCGTGTCATTGAAGAGCGCCATGTAAACTACTTTACTTCATTACTAAGCGCGTTAGTCATAGAAGTAGAAGTAGTCGTTAGCGTGACAACTTCATGAAGACACGATGATGGAGATCATGATGATGGAGATCATGGTGTCAAGCCGTGACAAGATGATCATGGAGCCCGAAGATGGAGATCAATGGAGCTTGATGATATTGGCCATATCATGTCACAACTATATAATTGCATGTGATGTTTATTATGTTTTTACATCTTGTTTACTTAGGACGACGGTAATAAATAAGATGATCCCTTACAAAATTTCAAGAAGTGTTCCCCCTAAGCGTGCACCGTTGCTACAGTTAAATCGTTTCTAAGCACCACGTGATGATCGGGTGTGATGGATCCTTACGTTCACATACAACGGGTGTAAGACAGTTTTACATAGCGAAAACACTTAGGGTTAACTTGCGAGCCTAGCATGTGCGGACATGGCCTCGAACACGGAGACCGAAAGGTCGAACACGAGTCGTATGGAAGATCGATCAACATGAAGATGTTCACCGATGATGACTAGTCCGTCTCACGTGATGATCGGACACGGGCTAGTTGACTCGGATCGTGTAACACTTAGATGACTAGAGGATGTCTAATCTAAGTGGGAGTTCATAATTTTGATTAAGAACTTTATTATCATGAACTTAGTCTAAAACCTTTGCAAATATGTCTTGTAGATCAATGGCCAACGCTAATGTCAACATGAACTTCAACGTTCCTAGAAAACCAAGCTGAAAGATGATGGCAGCAACTATACGGATTGGGTCCGGAACACGAGATCATCCTCATAGCTGCCAGAAGCAATATGTCCTAGAAGGACCGCTAGGTGCCGCTCCGTCGAGAGAACCAAGGCGTTATGAGCGCTTGGCAAACTCGTCTTGATGATTACTCCCTCGTTCGGTGCGGCATGCTCTACACTTAGAACCGGGGCTCCAAAAGCGTTTTGAGCATCACGGAGCATATGAGATGTTGAAGAGCTGAAACTAGTTTTCCAAGCTCATGCCCGGTCGAGAGATATGATGTCTCCGACAAGTTCTACAGATTGTAAGATGGAGGAGAACAGTTACACAAGGAACACATCCGAAGATGTCCGGGTTGCACGCCAGTATGACCCAGTTGAACATTAACCTCCCAGATGAGGCGGTCATTGACAGAATCCTCCGATCGCTCCCACCAAGCTACAAGAGCTTTGTGATGAACTACAACATGCGGGGATGGTAAAGACCATTCTGAAGTGTTCTCGATCTGAAGTCAGCAGAGGCTGAAATCAAGAAAGAACATCAAGTGTTGATGGTCAATAAGACCACTAAGTTCAAGAAGGGCAAGGGTAAGAAGAACTTCAAGAAGGGCGGCAAGGATGTTGCCGCGCGCAAGCCGATTGCCGGAAGAAGTCAAAGAATGGACCCAAGCACGAGACCGAGTGCTTTTATTGCAAGGGAAGGGGCACTTTGGAAGCGGAACTGCCCCAAATACTTAGCGGATAAGAAGGCCGCAACACCAAAGGTATATTTGATATACATGTAATTGATGTGTACCTTACCGATTACTCGTAGTAACTCCTGGGTATTTGATACGGTGCCGTTGCTCACATATGTAACTCACGGCAGGAGCTGCGGAATAAGCGGAGACCTGGCGAAGGGCGAGGTGACGATCTTGCGCGTCGGGAATGGTTCCAGTCGATGTGATCGCCGTCGACACGCTGCCTCTACATTTACCTCTGGATTAGTTTTGAACCTCAATAATTGTTATTTAGTGCCATGTTTGAGCATGAACATTGTATCTGGATCTCGTTTGATCTGAGATGGCTACTCATTTAAGTCTGAGAATAATGGTTGTTCGATTTATATGAGAGATATATTTTATGGTCATGCTCCGATGGTCAATGGTTTATTCTTAATGAATCTCGAGCGTAATATTACACATGTTCATAGTGTGGATGCGAAAAGATGTAAAGTTGATAACGATAGTCCCACATACTTGTGGCATTGCCGCCTTGGTCACATTGGTGTCAAGCGCATGAAGAAGCTCCATGCTGATGGACTTTTGGAGTCTCTTGATTATGAATCGTTTGACACATGCGAACCATGCCTCTTAGGCAAAATGAACAAGACTCCGTTCTCCGGAACAATGGGCGAGCAACCAACTTGTTGGAAATCATACATACCGATGTAAAAGGTCCAATGGCGTTGAGGCTCGTGGAGGATATCGTTATGTTCTCACTCTCCGATGACTTAAGTAGATATGGGTATGTCTACTTAATGAAACACAAGTCTGAGACTTTTGAAAAGTTCAGGGAATTTCAGAGTGAGGTGGAGAATCAACGTGACCGAAAGATAAAGTTCCTACGATCAGATCGTGGAGGAGAATATTTAAGTCACGAATTTGGCACACACTTAAGGAAATGTGGAATCGTTTCACAACTCACGCCGCCTGGAACACCTCAGCGAAACGGTGTGTCGAGCGTCGTGTCGCACTCTATTGGATATGGTGCGGTCTATGATGTCTCTTACCGACTTACCGCTATCATTTTGGGGATACGCTCTAGAGACAGCTACATTCACTTTAAATAGGGCACCGTCTAAATCCGTTGAGACGACACCGTATGAATTATGGTTTGGGAAGAAACCTAAGCTGTCGTTTCTAAAAGTTTGGGGATGCGATGCTTATGTCAAGAAACTTCAACCTGAAAAGCTCGAACCCAAGTCGGAAAAATGCGTATTCATAGGATACCCTAAGGAAGCTGTCGGGTATACCTTCTACTTAAGATCCGAAGGCAAGATCTTTGTTGCCAAGAACGGATGCTTTCTAGAGAAAGAGTTTCTCTCGAAAGAAGTAAGTGGGAGGAAAGTAGAACTCGATGAAGTACTACCTCTCGAACGGGAAAGTGGTGCAGCGCAGGAAACCGTTCCTGTGATGCCCACACCAACCAAGAGGAAAACGTTGATGATGATCAAGGTACTTGGATCAAGTTACTCTTGAACTTCGAAGGTCCACGAGGACACGTTCCGCACCAGAGTGGTACGGCAACCCTGTCATGGAAATCATGTTGCTAGACAACAATGAACCTTCGAACTATGAAGAAGCAATGGCGGGCCCGGATTCCAACAAATGGCTTGAGGCCATGAAATCCGAGATAGAATCCATGTATGAAAACAAAGTATGGACTTTGACAGACTTGCCCGATGATCGGCGAGCGATAGAAAATAAATGGATTTTTAAGAAGAAGACGGACGCGATGGTAATGTTACCATCTATAAAGCTCGACTTGTCGCTAAGGGTTATCGACAAGTTCAAGGGATTGACTACGACGAGACATTCTCTCCGTGGCGAAGCTTAAGTCCGTCCGAATCATGTTAGCAATTGCCGCATACTATGATTATGAGATATGGCGATGGACGTCAAAACGGCATTCCTTAATGGACATCTTAAGGAAGAGCTGTATATGATGCAGCGGAAGGTTTTGTCGATCCTCGAAATGCTAACAAAGTATGCAAGCTCCAGCGATCCATTTATGGACTGGTGCAAGCATCTCGGAGTTGGAACATTCGCTTTGATGAGATGATCAAAGCGTTTGGGTTTATCTTGCACTTATGGAGAAGCCTGCGTTTACAAGAAAGTGAGTGGGAGCTCAGTAGCATTTCTCCTATTATATGTAGATGACATACTCTTGATGGGAAATGATACGAGACTCTGGACAGCATTAAGGCCTACTTGAACAAGTGTTTTTCAATGAAGGACCTTGGAGAAGCTGCTTATATATTAGGGATCAAGATCTATAGAGATAGATCGAGACGCCTCATAGGTCTTTCACAAAGCACATACCTTGATAAGATTTTGAAGAGGTTCAAAATGGATCAGTCCAAGAAGGGTTCTTGCCTATGTTACAAGGTGTGAGATCGAGCTCAGCTCGATCACCCACCACGCAAAAGATAAAGAAGAGATGAGTGTCATCCCTATGCTTCAGCCATAGGATCTATTATGTATGCCATGCTGTGTACGGACCGATGTAAACCTTGCCGTAAGTTTGGTTGCAAGATACCAAAGTAATCCCGGCAAGGAACACCGGACAGCGGTCAAGAATATCCTGAAGTACCGAAAAGGACAAAGGACATGTTTCTCGTTTATGGAGGAGACGAAGAGCTCGTCAGTAAGGGTTACGTCGGCGCTAAGCTTCGACTCAGATCTGATGACTCTAAGTCACAAACCGGATCGTGTATATGTTGAATGGTGGAGCGATGGCTGGTGCGGCTGCAAGCGAGCGTCGTGGCGGGATCTACGTGTGAAGCGGAGTACATGGCAGCCTCGGAGGCAGCGCATGAAGCGATTTGGGTGAAGGAGTTCATCACCGACCTAGGAGTCATACCCAATGCGTCGGGGCCGATCAAACTCTTCGTGACAACACCGGAGCTATTGCCCTTGCCAAGGAGCCTGGTTTCACAAGAAGACCGAGCACATCAAGCGTCGTTTCAACTCCATCCGTGAAAATGTTCAAGATGGAGACATAGAGATTTGCAAAGTGCACACGGATCTGAATGTCGCAGATCCGTTGACTAAACCTCTCTCGCGTGCAAAACATGATCAACACCGAAACTCTATGGGTGTTCGATTCATCACAATGTAACTAGATTGGTGACTCTAGTGCAAGTGGGAGACTGTTGGAAATATGCCCTAGAGGCAATAATAAAAGGATTATTATATTTCAATGTTCATGATAATTGTCATTTGTTCATGCTATAACCGTATTATCCGGAAATCGTAATACACGTGTGAACACTTAGACCCAATGAGTCCCTAGTGAGCCTCTAGTTGACTAGCTCGTTGTGATCAATAGATAGTCATGGTTTCCTGACTATGGACATTAGATGTCATTGATAACGGGATCACATCATTAGGAGAATGATGTGATGGACAAGACCCAATCATAAGCATAGCATAAAAGATCGTATAGTTCGTTTGCTAGAAGCTTTGCCAATGTCAATTATCTCTTCCTTCGACCATGAGATCGTGTAACTCCCGGTTACCGTAGGAGTGCCTTGGGTGTATCAAACGTCACAACGTAACTGGGTGACTATAAAGGTGCATTACAGGTATCTCCGAAAGTATCTGTTGGGTTGACACGGATCGAGATCGGATTTGTCACTCCGTATGACGGAGAGGTATCTCTGGGCCCACTCGGTAATGCATCATCATAATGAGCTCAATGTGACCAAGGTGTTGGCCACGGGATCATGCATTACTGATGCGAGTAAAGTGACTTGCCGTAACGAGACCGAACAAGGTATTGGGATACCGACGATCGAGTCTCGGGCAAATAACGCACCGATTGACAAAGGAATTGCATACAGGTTTGATCGAATCCTCGACATCGTGGTTCAACCGATGAAATCATCGAGGAGCATGTAGGAGCCAACATGGATATCCAGACCCGCTGTTGGTTATTGCCCGAGAGTCGTCTCGGTCATGTCTGCGTGTCTCCCGAACCCGTAGGGTCTACACACTAAGGTTCGGTGGCGCTTAGGGTTAGTAGGAAGTCAAGTATGTGACCACGAATGTTGTTCGAGTCCGGATGAGATCCGGACGTCACGAGGAGTTCGGAAGGGTCCGGAGGTAAAGAATAATATATAGGAAGTGGTGTTTGACCATCGGGAAAGTTTGGGGTTTCGGTAAAATCACGGACCACCGGAAGGGTCCTGGGTCCACCGGTGGGGCCACCTATCCGGAGGGCCCCATGGGCCAAGGGGAAGGAACCAGCCCACAAGGGGCTGGTGCGCCCCTAGGCCCACCCTAGCGCCTAGGGTTGAAACCCTAGGGGTGGGGCGCCCACCGGCAGGGCACTCCACCCCTTGGCCGCCGCCCCACAGGAGATTGGATCTCGAGGGCCGCCACCAGGGGCCTATATAAAGGGGAGGAGGGGGCTGCTGGACCAACTCCCAAGGCGCAGCCCTCCCTCCCAACACATCTCCTCCTCCGTAAGAGCTCGGCGAAGCCTCGCCGAGATCTTGCTTCTCCACCATCACCACGCCGTCGTCTTGCCGGTGGAGCTGTCTTCCTCAACCTCTCCTTCCCCTTGCTGGATCAAGAAGGAGGAGACGTCGCTCGTCCCGTACGTGTGTTGAACGCGGAGGTGCTGTCCGTTCAGCACTTGGCATCGGTGATCTGAATCACGTTCGAGTACGACTCCATCATCACCTTGCAAGCTTCCGCACGCGATCTACAAGTGGTATGTAGATGCTATCTCTCTCCCGTTACTCGTTGCTTAGATGAACTCATAGATGGATCTTGGTGAAGCCGTAGGAAAAATTTTAATTTTCTGCAACGTTCCCCAACAATCTCATCCAACCCATCACCGTCCAACAAGCCTACGATGGAATTACTCACGCATGGCGGTGAGCATCATGGAATTGATGATGGAGGATGGTTGATGATGACGACTTCAGATACGCCCTCCCAAGAGAGATTAGGGCTTGGCGGCGGCTCCGTATCGTAAAACGCGATGAAACATTCTCTCTGATTTTTTCCTCCGCGAAAGCAAATATATGGAGTTGGAGTTGAGATCGGTGGATGTCCAGGGGGCCCACGAGGCAGGGGGCGTGCCCTAGGGGGGAGGCACGCCCCCACCCTCGTGGATAGGGTGTGGGGCCCCTGGTGTTGATTCTTTCGCCAGTATTTTTTATTCATTCTGAAGTGTTGCTCCGTGGATTTTCAGGTCATTCCGAGAACTTTTATTTCTGCACAAAATAACACCATGGCAGTTCTGCTGAAAACAACGTCAGTCTGGGTTAGTTCCATTCAAATCATGCAAGTTAGAGTCCAAAACAAGGGCAAAAGTGTTTGGAAAAGTAGATACAACGGAGACGTATCAACTCCCCCAAGCTTAAACATTTGCTTGTCCTCAAGCAATTCAGTTGACAAACTGAAAGTGATAAAGAAAAACTTTTACAAACTCTGTTTGCTCTTGTTGTTGCAAATATGTAAAGCCAGCATTCAAGTTTTCAGCAAAGATTATGAACTAACCATATTCACAATAACACTTAGGTCTCATGTTTACTCATATCAATGGCATAATCAACTAGCGAGCAATAATAATAAATCTCGGATGACAACACTTTCTCAATACAATCATAATATGATATAACAAGATGGTATCTCGCTAGCCCTTTCTGAAACCGCAAAACATAAATGCAGATCACCTTTAAAGATCAAGGACTGACTAAACATTGTAATTCATGGTAAAAGATATCCAGTCATACCCAATATAAACTAATAGTTATGCATGCAAATGACAACGGTGCTCTCCAGCGGGTGCTTTTTAATAAGAGGGTGATGACTCATCATAAAAGTAAATAGATAGGCCATTTGCAGAGGGAAGGAGGGATTTGTAGAGGTGCCAGAGCTCGATTTTGAAATAGAGATGAATAAGATTTTGAGTGGTATACATTCACTGTCAACATAACAACTAAGAGATCTCGATATCTTCCATGCTACACATGTTATAGGCGGTTCCCAAACAAAATGTAAAGTTTATACTCCCCCACCACCAACAAGCATCAATCCATGGGGGAGTTTTGTTTGCAATTATTTTGATTTGATTTGAGCATGGGACCGGGCATCCCGGTGTCCAGCCATTTTCTCGTGAATGAGGAGCGGAGTCCACTCCTCTTGAGAATAGCCCGCCTAACATGGAGCATACAAACATCCCTAGTTGATACATGAGTTGTTCAAGCATACAAAATATAATTTCATTTAAAGCTTTGGAGTTTGGCACATACAAATTTACTTGGAACGATAGATAGATACCGCATATAGGAAGGTATGGTGGACTCATATGGAATAACTTTGGGGTTTATGGAGGTTGGATGCACAAGCAGTATTCCCGCTTAGTACAGGTGAAGGCTAGCAAGAGACTAGGAAGCGACCAACATAGAGAGCGACAACAGTCATGAACATGCATTAAAATTAATCAACACCAAGTGCAAGCATGAGTAGGATATAATCCACCATGAACATAAATATTGTGAAGGCTATGTCGATTTTGTTTCAACTACATGCGTGAACATGTGCCAAGTCAAGTCACTCGAATCATTCAAAGGAGGATACCACCCTATCATACCACATCACAACCAATTTAATAGCATGCTGGCATGCAAGGTAAACCATTATAAGCTCCTAGCTAATTAAGCATGGCATAAGCTACTATAATTTCTAATTGTCATTGCAAACATTTTTATTCATAATAGGTTGAATCAGGAACGATGAACTAATCATATTTACAAAAACAAGAGAGGTCGAGTTCATACCAGCTTCTCTCATCTCAGCCAGTCCATCATATATCGTCATTATTGCCTTTCACTTGCACGACCTAACGGTGTGTATAATAATAATAGTGCACATGCATTGGACTAAGCTGGAATCTGCAAGTATTCAATTCAAGGGCGAAGACAAGGTTATATGGGCTCTTGGTTAAATCAACAATCATGCATATTAGAGCCACTAAACATTTTCATTATGGTCTTCTCCTCTCGACCCCCAAAGGAAAGAAAAGAAATAAAACTATTTACACGGGAAAGCTCCCAACAAGCAAAAGAAGAACGAGAAATCTTTTTGGGTTTTCTTTTAATTACTACTACGACAAGCATGGAAAATAAATTAACAATTTTTTTTGTTTTTCTTAAGGTTTATCAAACACACAAGAAGAAAGCTAGAAAAAGAAAATAAACTAGCATGGATAGTACAATGAAAAAGTATGAGCACCGACGACTAGAATGAGTGTGTGAACATGAATGTAATGTCGGTGAGAAATACGTACTCCCCCAAGCTTAGGCTTTTGGCCTAAGTTGGTCTATGCGCATGGATCACGGCGACTCTCTCCGGTGTACCGAGGAGTGTCATCATACTGCCAATGGCTGGCGATCTCCTCCGGATTCCACTGATAGATGGATGGACGATAAGGGTCAAGTGGTGGTTCCGGCTCAGGCTCTGGAGCTTATGTCTGGCCCCGGTGCGCATAAACGGCCACCGGCAAGACAAGGTAAGGGCCTGCAGTTAAATCAAACAAAGAGGGCGCAGGCAAGATAATAGTCTCACTGTGTTTCTTATGAAATCTCAAATTATACTTAAGCATATTCTCATCGTTTTTAACAATAAACTCATGTGATACCACGCTCTTATAATCTAGAAAAGTAGGGGGCAACAATTTTTCCTCTTTCTCAAAATGCCTAATAGGTATCCTGAAATGTTTAGCAAGGCATGAAGCATAGATACATCCAAAGATGGGGCCCTTTGTACGGTTCAGGCTTAATAATTTAGCAATAATAGCGCCCATACTAACAGAGTTATCACGAAACAAAGCATGGAACAAAATAATAATACCAAGAACACTAAGGTTTCCACAGTTTCCGCGACCAATTAAGCATCGACTAGAAAATATTGCAAAGTAGCGTAAAACAGGAAAATGTATGCTAGTAATTCTTGCATTAGAAACCTTCCTCGTTTCCCCTACAGTACTAGTATCAATAAATCCATCCACATCTTTACGATGTGGTTCCTCTAAGCTGCCCTCGAAAGGTATCTTGCAAACCGTGCAAAATTCATATAGTGACATCTCCCTAGCCACATCATATAAATGAAATTCTACTGAAGGAGGTGATTTCTTAGTAAGTAGAAATTTTGCACGAAAGTATTGGTGAGTAAGAGATACTGTTTGATCTGGTCGTGCAGGAAGTCGGCAAGGCCCGCATTATCCACCAACGAATAAAAATCATCATGAATCCTGGCTGCTCTCAAGAAATCATCACAAGGCCATTCACACGGCCGTACTTCCGCCACACGAGGAAGATTATACTTGGGCTTTTCATTCTCCTTAGCTTGTTTATCCTTAGAGCCTTGGCTAGAAGAGCCCCTCAAGAAAAATCTCTTCATCTTTCTTTGAAAATTTCTGAAATTTTTAGTAACTCAAAATAAAAGTGAATCAAACTCAACAAAATTGATAGCAACTACTCCCACAAGTGCCTAGAGACTATATCATGCATTAGAACTACTTGGGACCATATAAAGTTGACATGCAAGCTCAAGAACAGGGTCACCTAGGCAGCAAAATTTTGCAATGAATAAAGCACTAGAACAAAAACTAATTGGACCATTGGAGGAGTCACAGACCAAAGAACAATCCCCCAAAGCAGTTTTGTGAATGGAGATTTGAGCAAGGAGATCAAAAATGGCAGCAAAGTGAGCTAGAACTTGTGCTTGAGCTGGATGGTGATTTTTCTTGGAGGAAGAAGAAGTATGTGGGTGCAGGAATAAGTGGAGGGGGGCCACCATGGGCCCACGAGGCAGGGGCGCGCGCCATGGACCCTCGTGGCCAGGTGCCAGCTCCCCCTGTTGTGTTCTCAGTGCGAGATATTCTCAAATATTCCACAAAAAATCATATTAAATTTGCAGGGCATTTGGAGAACTTTTATGTTTGGGGTATTTTTTATTGCATGGATAATTCAGAAAATAGACAGAAAATGCTATTTTTACTTTATTTAATCTAAATAACAGAAAGTAAAACGAGGGTACAGAAGGTTGTGCCTTCTAACTTCATCCATCTCATGATCATCAAAAGGAATCCGCTAACAAGGTTGATCAAGTCTTATTAACAAACTCATTCCGAACAACATGAAACCGGAGAAATTCGAATAACACTAAGTTACCTCAACGGAGATATGAACATCCCCAATAATAAGAATATCATATTTCTTCTTGATAGTAGGAAGAGGGAATTCAAAACCTCCAATAATGATAGTTGGAATTTTTCCAATAGAATTGATGCTATGAACTTGAGGTTGTTTCCTCGGAAAATGTACCGTATGCTCATTACCATTAACATGAAAAGTGACATTGCCTTTGTTGCAATCAATAACAGCCCCTGCAATATTAAAAAAGGGTCTACCAAGGATAATTGACATACTATTGTCCTTGGGAATATCAAGAATAACAAAGTCCGTTAAGATAGTGACGTTTGCAACCACAACAGGCACATCCTCACAAATACCGACAGGTATAGGAGTTGATTTATCGGCCATTTGCAAAGATATTTCGATAGGTGTCAACTTATTCAATTCAAGTCTACGATATAAAGAGAGAGGCATAACACTAACGCCGGCTCCAAGATCACATAAAGCAGTTTTTACATAGTTTCTTTTAGTGGAGCATGGTATAGTTGGTACACCTGGGTCTCCAAGTTTCTTAGGTATTCCACCCTTAAAAGTATAGTTAGCAAGCATGGTGGAAATTTCAGCTTCCGGTATCTTTCTTTTATTTGTAATAATATCTTTCATGTACTTAGCATAAGGATTTACTTTAAGCATATCAGTCAAACGCATACGCAAAAAGATAGGTCTAATCATTTTAGCAAAGCACTCAAAATCCTCATCATCCTTTTTCTTGGATGGTTTAGGAGGAAATGACATGGGTTTCTGAACCCATGGTTCTCTTTCTTTACCGTACTTCCTAGCAACAAAGTCTCTCTTATCATAACGTTAATTCTTTGATTGTGGGTTATCAAGATCAATAGCAGGTTCAATCTCTACATCATTATTATTGCTAGGTTGAGCATCAACATGAACGTCATCATTAACATTATCACAAGGTTCATGTTCATCACCAGATTGTGTTTCAGTATCAGAAATAGAAATATCATTGGGATTCTCAGATGTGTCTACAACAGGTTCACCGGAAGCATGCAAAGTCCTATCATTTTTCCTTTTCTTCTTTTTAGAAGGACTAGGTGCATCTACAGTATTTCTCTGAGAATCTTGCTCAATTCTCTTAGGGTGGCCTTCAGGATACAAAGGTTCCCGAGTCATTTTACCCATTCTAGTAGCCACTCTAACAGCAAAATCATGTTTATTATTTAATTCATCGAGCAAATCACTTTGAGCCTTAAGTACTTGTTCTGCTTGAGTGGTAACCATAGAAGCATATTTACTAATGAGTTTAAGTTCACCCTTAACTCTAGCCATATAATCACTCAAGTGTCCAATCATATAAGCATTACTCTTTAATTCTCTACCAACATAAGCATTGAAATTTTCTTGTGTAGCCATAAATTCATCAAATTCATCCAAGCATTGGCTAGCAAACTTAGTAGACGAGATTCCAACTTTATCATATCTATAGAGATAATTTACCTTTACTACCTGTGTCGGGTTATCAAGACCATGTGTTTCTTAAATAGGTGGTATATTAAGGCCATGTATTACTTCAACAGGAGGTAAATTCTTAACATCTTCAGCTTTAATACCTTTTCCTTTCATAGATTCTTTGCCTCCTCATATCTTCAGGACTGAGAAATAGAACACCCCTCTTCTTTGGAGTTGGTTTAGGAGTTCGCTCAGAAGTTGGCTCAAGAATTGGCTCAGGAAGTGTCCAATTATTTTCATTAGTCAACATATTATTCAATAGCAATTCAGCTTGATCGACTGTTCTTTCCTGAAAACACAACCAGCACAACTATCCAAGTGGTCCTTCGAAGCATCAGTTAGTCCATTATTAAAGATATCAAGTATTTCATTTTTGTTAAGAGGATGATCAGGCAAAGCATTAAGTAACCGGAGAAGCCTCCCCCAAGCTTGTGGGGGACTCTCTTCTTCAATTTGCACAAAATTATATAATTCCCTCAAGGCAGCTTGTTTCTTATGAGCAGGGAAATATTAACAGAGAAGTAATAAATCATTTCCTGGGGACTACGCACACAACCAGGATCAAGAGAATTAAACCAGGTTTTAGCATCACCCTTTAATGAGAATGGAAACATCTTAAGGATATAATAGTAGCAAGATTTCTCATCATTAGTGAACAGGGTGGCTATATCATTTAACTTAGTAAGATGTGCCACAACGGTTTCAGATTCATAGCCATAAAAAGGATCAGATTCAACTAAAGTAATTATCTCAGGCTCAACAGAGAAATCATAATCCTTATCAGTAAAAAAGATAGGTGAAGTAGCAAAAGCGGGGTCATATTTCATTCTAGCATTGAGAGTTTTCTGTTTCAGTTTAGCTAATAACTTCTTAAGATCAGATCTATCATTGCAAGCAAGAAAATCTCTAGCAGTTTCTTCATCCATAACATAACCCTCAGGAACAACAGCAATTAATACTTAGGGGGAGAACCTTCATCATCACTATCTCCAATAATATTAGTTTCAAAAATTTCAGTTTCTCTAACCCTAGCGAGTTGTTCATCAAGATATTCACCTCATGGCACAGTAGCATCAAGCACAGAAGTAGTTTCATCATAAGTATCATGCATAGTAGATGTGGCATCATCAATAACATGTGACATATCAGAATTAATAGCAGAAGCAGGTTTAGGTGTCGGAAGCTTACTCATAATAGAAGGAGAATCTAGTGCAGAGCTAGGTGGCAGTTCCTTACCTCCCCTCACGTTGAGGGATAAATCTTAGTTCTTTCGTCTTTCAAGTTCCTCATAGTGACTAGCAGATATAAGTCCCAAGTCACTCAAAGAATATAGCTATGCTCCCCGGCAACGGCGCCAGAAAATAGTCTTGATAACCCACAAGTATAGGGGATCGCAACAGTTTCCGAGGGTAGAGTATTCAACCCAAATTTATTGATTCAACGCAAGGGGAGCCAAAGAATATTCTCAAGTATTAGCTGTTGAGTTGTCAATTCAACCACACCTGGATAACTTAGTATCTGCAGCAAAGTATTTAGTAGCAAAGTAGTATGGAAGTAACGGTAACAGTGGCAAAAGTAACAGTACCAGTTTTGTAGTAATTGTAACAGTAGCAATAGTAAAGTAAATAAGCAAAGCACAATATGTGAAAAGCTCGTAGGCATTGGATCAGTGACGGATAATTATGTCGAATGTGATTCCTCATGTAATAGTTATAACATAGGGTGACACAGAACTAACTCACGTTCATCAATGTAATGTAGGCATGTATTCTGAATATAGTCATACGTGCTTATGGAAAAGAACTTGCATGCCATCTTGTGTCCTACCCTCCCGTGGCAGCGGGGTCCTAAAGGAAACTAAGGGATATTAAGGCCTCCTTTTAATAGAGTACTGGACCAAAGCATTAACACATAGTGAATACATGAACTCCTCAAACTACTGTCATCACCAAGAAGTGTCCCGATTATTGTCACTTCAGGGTTGTCGGATCATAACACATAATAGGTGACTATAGACTTGCAAGATAGGATTAAGAACTCACATATATTCATGAAAACATAATAGGTTCAGATCTGAAATCATGGCACTCGGGCCCTAGTGACAAGCATTAAGCATAGAAAGTCATAGCAACATCAATCTAAGAACATAGCGGATACTAGGGATCAAACCCTGACAAAACTAACTTGATTACATGGTAAATATCATCCAAACCATCACCGTCCAGCAAGCCTACGATGGAATTACTCACGCACGGCGGTGAGCGTCATGAAGTTGATGATGGGGGATGGTTGATAATGATGACGACGATGAATCCCCCTCTCCGGAGCCCCGAACGGACTCCAGATCAGCCCTCCCGACAGAGATTAGGGCTTGGCGGCGGCTCCGTATCGTAAAACACGATGAAACTTTCTCTCTGATTTTTCTCTGCGAAAGCAAAAATATGGAGTTGGAGTTGAGGTCAGTGGACGTCCAAGGGGCCCACGAGGCAGGGGGCGCGTCCTAGGGAGGGGGCGCCCCTCACCCTCGTTGACGGGGTGTGGGGCCCCTGGTGCTGATTCTTGCACCAGTATTTTTTATTAATTCTGAAAAGTTGCTCCATGGATTTTCAGGTCATTCTGAGAACTTCTATTTCTGCACAAAAATAACACCATGGCAGTTCTGCTGAAAACAACGTTAGTCCGGGTTAGTTCCATTCAAATCATGCAAGTTAGAGTCCAAAACAAGGGCAAAAGTGTTTGGAAAAGTAGATACGACGGAGACATATCATGTGTGCGAACGCCCGAGGAGGTTTTGATGTGTGTGTGTGTGTGTGTGGAGGGGGCGGGGGTGTGTTTGAGTAAATGATGTGGGTACTAAAAATTTTACTACGCGGGAGTGAAATGCTGGGGCTATTGTAAATTTTGATGATGGAGCATCACACACGGGCCGGAGATAACAACCGTGTGTTATGAAAAAGAAAAACCCTCGAGGCGGGCAGATATTTTCGAGGGATGCAGGCGGCATTGGGAACAAGAAACATCACACACGGTCGAAGCACAATAACCGTGTGTTATAAAATAGAAAAAAGCTGCAGACAGGTAGATATTTTTGAGAGGGGAAGCCTCGTGGAGCCCAATGCACACGGTTAGTTTGAGTGAACCGTGTCTTTTGTGTCATCCGACTTGTCAAATGTTCATAAATTTGGCGAAAAATGATGCGGGAGAGGGTTAGAACACGAACACACTTCCATGTGGACCAAATCTATGTATGAAAAGGGTGGTTTGATTTTCAAATACCAAATGCAACTTCGATGTGGCACCTATCTCACAAAGTGCACGGTATTGCTTGCCAACACCCCCACCCCTCGTGTCGGCACGAAGGGAGTCCTAAGCTATGAATGCATGCCCCCCCAACTGAGATTCACCTAGCAAAGTGTAAAGTAGCTAGCAGCCCCCTCCCTCGTGTCGGCACGAAGGGAATCCTAACCTATGAATGCATGCCCCCCAACCGAGGTTCACCTAGCAAAGTGCAAAGTAGCTAGCAGCCCCCCTCGTGTCGGCATGAAGGGAATCCTAAGCTATGAATGCATGCCGCCCCCAACCAAGTTTCACCTTCCAAAGTGCAAAGTGGCAGCCCCCCCCCACACACTTTAAGTCGGCGGGTCAGAGAGGCATCTCACCAAGATGGATCGTAAAACGGACCAAGAATAATCCACCTTGGTCGTACAACCTCTCTCTTGTTGTTGTCAAAGTGATGGTCATCCATGCAACCCCGGAGATGGGCTAGCTCGCCAATAATCACGCAAGTAGCTAGTCCCCGAAGACAACCACTGCATGCGTGTGTCCCAAACATATGTATGGAGAGGTGTGTTTTTGAGTACGTATGGAACAACTTTGATGGGGCACCGTGATTTCGAACTAGAAATCCCCACACTGAGTGAGGGTTAGGTTGACGATGCATATGTATGTTACACCACACTTGAAGTCGATGACGGGGATTCATACATGCAGGCGTGCGTAGTATATGCACTCAAACTTAATTAGGTCTGAATCTCACCATGACCTATAGTATGATAACACGAACCAACTGAAGAATCTTCCAAGGTAACCTATCTTGTTGTCGGTCAAGGTGATCATGATGTCCACACGGGCCCACTAATATATAGGCTTGACGCCGGTAACCACGCGAGGGAGTGTACCGTTCGAAGGCAACCACTACATGCATATGTATGGAGGTGATGCGTGCATGCATGTCTGAATACCATTTCACAACATTTATGTGGTGCATGCGTCGAAAATCGTACACTCCCCACACAGAGCGAGATCGGTTCATGACGTGTCGTTGTACTAGCCACTTCGACTCGATGGGAGGAATTCATGCGTACACATGCATGTGTATGTGCTCAAATTGTATCATGCATGTCATCCCAGAGCATGACCTATATATATACCGTATTACAAGCAAAAAATATAATCCCTCCTAAGTCAAATAAACCTCTCTTGTTGTCAGGCAAAAAGTAGTGTAGACCAAGCGGGCCCACAGATGGAAAGCATCGATATCGCTGGTAATCGCTTAAGTGGGTGCGAGAGGACAACCACCATCGCTTTGCATGTGGGCCAAACATATATATCTGAATACCAAAAATGCACAACTTTGATGTGCCACATGCCTCAAAAACCGTAAACCATGCACCCACACAGAGCGAGGTACATGAAGCGTACTACATATGATGGTCCCCTTCCCCCTCTTCGACGCATACTATATGCTCCTACGTTAATACGTACAACCCAAAAAGAATCCTCATCGATGGTGAAATTAACTAACCTCTCCCGATGTAGGTCAAAGTGATGCATGCATGCATCGACGATGGCCTCGTTGGCCCATAGATGGAAGCGTCACACATGAGTGTCCTAGCTAGGATAACCACCGCCTGCATGCATGTGGCCCAAAGAGGTGTTGTGTGATGTTTGAATAGCCAATTTCACAATTTTCATGTGGCACATGCCTCGGAAACCGAAAAGTCCCGACACTGAGTGAGGTGTACTTGTTCACGGACGCGTACATACAATATATATGCTAGTCCCCTCCCACCTCTTCGACGCGTATTATATACCACCATAACACAAACAAAAAAGATTCTACCTTGCTGGTCAAATTAACCTCACTGTCGGTTCTTCGTCAAAGTGATGGACGACGACCTCGTGGGCCCACAAAAAGTGTCATACGCGAGTATCGAGTGTCGTGTAGGACAACCATAGACTGCCTGTGGCCAAAACATGTATTATGAAAGGGTTGTGTAATGTTTTAAATAACGAATTCACGACTCTGATGTGGCACCGGCCTGCCTAACAAAACAAGCAACCCACACAGCGGCTCACAACTCGTAGTGTACTGCGAGCCACCCGCCACCACCCAGACGCACACACCCACACACACACCGCGAATCCACCGCAACTACGATGTATGTTACCAAAGGAGGGATGTTTTTAGTTTCAAAAAAATAGATATCATTAAGACGTCTTAGTACTTTAATTGACTGATTTTCTACAAGTATAATGTGCAAAAATCAAATTTGAGCTACATGCACACGTGATAGTGCACCTAAATGTATTGCAAAAACACATGTGTCTCACTGGGTGCATGTTTACTCCCCGTGCAACAAATTTCAAACACTGAGAATCTTGATTTTTAAATTGTAGTACATCCAAAACTTATTTGAAGTTCATGAAACTTATCATGTTGTCATATGGACACCAATACAAAGTGGCAGTGTACTTTTTTTTGTCCGATTTGAGACCAGTTTTGATGTTATCTTTATCTAGTTACAAACGGGAGATTATTAATAATTGGGAACCAGTATCCCAAACGGATTATTTATCCGATCCGTGAGCATAGACCAACAGTGGATATGTGCCATGCTTCGGTTAAGCAATAAAGCACCAACATTAATCATCCAAATAGAAAAACAATATACGTGCCGCCGTGGGACCCATGTGTCGTGCGAGCAGGCATGAGTTGACGGGACGAGTGCGAGCAGTCCGCCCCGTAGGCAAACCGGGAGGCGTGCATGTAGGTGTGTGAATTGACGGAGGCGTGCTCGCTGCACAGTGTCATCAGGAAGCGTGCGAGTAGCTGTGTGAAACGATAGTAGGCATGCCAGCAGTCCAATGCACAGGCTCACCGGGAGGCAAGCCATCGGTTTGACCGTTGCCCACCTCTCTCCCACTACTCCCACTACTCCATATTAATGGTGCGCTAGAGCTGCCTCACCCCCCATCCTCACCACACACACAATCTACTCTCTCCGCTTGCATCCTCGACGCCGCTCTCAGTCCTCAAAGCCGCCAGTGTATGAGAATGCTACCGAAGCGCCCCATTGGAGGGAGTGGCGAGGCCGGCGTGATGTCTGCTAGAACTACGTCGGTATTTCCCCAAAGAGGAAGGGATGATGTAGTATAGCGACGGTATGTATTTACTCAGTGATGAGATCAAGGTTATCGAACCAGTAGGAGAACCTCCTAACACCACGTAAACAGCCCATGCACACAAATAACAAATACCCGCAACCCGATGTTTTAAAGGGGTTGTCAACCCCTTTCGGGTAACGATGCCTCGAATTGGCGAGAAGACGTGATAAAGTTGTGATAGATAGGATAAATAGATCGCGGAATAAATAAATTGCAGCAAGGTATTTTTGTATTTTTGGTTTAATAGATCTGAAAATAAAAGCAAATAAAATGGATCGCAAAAGGCAAATATGATGAGAACAGAACTGGGGGGCGTATGTTTCACTAGTGGCTTCTCTCGAGAAAAATAGCAAACGGTGGGAAAACAATTACTGTTAGGCAATTGATAGAACTTCAAATAATCATGACGATATCCAGGCAATGATTATTATATTGGCATCACGTCCAAGATTAGTAGACCGACTCCTGCCTGCATCTACTACTATTACACCACTCATCGACCACTATCCAACATGCATCTAGTGTATTAAGTTCATGGAAAAACGGGGTAATGCAATAAGAACGATGACATGATGTTGACAAGATCTATTTATGTAGAAATAGACCCCCCATCTTGGTATGCTTAATAGCAACGATACATACGTGTCGTTTCCCCTTCTATCACTGGGATCAAGCACGGTAAGATCGAACCCATCACAAAGCACCTCTTCCCATTGCAAGATAAATAGATCAAGTTGGCCAAACAAAACCCAAATAGCGGAGAAGAAATACGAGGCTATAATCAATCATGCATATAAGAGATCAAATAAGACTCAAATAACTTTCATGGATAAAACATAGATCTGATCATAAACTCAAAGTTCATCGGATCCCAACAAACACACCGCAAAAAGACTTACATCATATGGATCTCCAAGAGACCATTTTATTGATAATCAAGAGAGAGAGAGGAAGCAATCTAGCTACTAACAACGGACCCGTAGGTCTACAAAGAACTACTCACACATCATTGGAGAGGCACCAATGGACATGATGAACCCCTCTGTTATGGTGTCTAGATTGGATCAGGTGTTTCTGGAACTTGCGGTGGTTGCAATTGATTTTTGTCAACTCTCCTACAATTTCTGGAATATTGGGGTATGTATAGAGCAAAGACGCAGTGCGGGAGGCCAACGAGAAGAGCACAGCCCATCGGGGTGCGCCCTGGTGGGTTGTGCTGCCCTCAGAGCCCCCCTTACGTGCTTTCCTGGCCCACTGGATGTCTTCTCGTCCCAAAAAAATCCACAAAAAGTTTCACTGCGTTTGGACTTCGTTTGGTATTGATTTCCTGCGATGTAAAAAACTTGCAGAAAACAGCAATTGGCACTAGGTACTATGTCAATAGGTTAGGACCAACAAGTGATATAAAATGGCTATAAAATGATTGTAAAACATCCAAGAACGATAATATAATAGCATGGAACAATAAAAATTATAGATATGTTGGAGATGTACCAGCATCCCCAAGCTTAATTCCTGCTTGTCCTCGAGTAGGTAAATGATAAAAACAGAATTTTTGATGTGGAATGCTCCCTAACATGTTCATCACGTAATCTTTTCTTTATAGGATGAACATTTGGACTTTTATGTGGTTCATAGCAATAGTCTAGTTTTGACATGAAGACTTTAATACGCAAGCATACCAACAAGCAACCATCTCTTTCAAAATATCAACACTAAAGCAAGTAATCCCTAGCCCATCATGCTCAATCATTGATCCATTCATGAAATACACTAGAATATTAGCTACACCCAATGCTCAAATACAATCATAGTGCCCCTTAGTTGGTGCTTTATAAGAGAAGATGGAGACTCAAATTAAAAATGAAAATTGCATAAAGTAAAAGAAAGGCCCTTAGCAGAGGGAAGTAGGGATTTGTAGAGGTGCGAGAGCTCAAAGCAAAAATTGAGAGATAATTTTTTTTGAGAGGCATACTTTTCCCACCAATGAAAACGACTTAGAGCTCCCAACACTTTCCATGCTAGATACATCATAGGCGGTTCCCAAATAGAAAATAAAGTTAATTTCTTTTTCCACCATTACTTTCACTTTCCATGGCTAACCGTATCCACGGGTGCCCTCCATACCAACACTTTCCAAGGAATTTATTATTCGACAACATTAAGTAAATACATTTTTTCATTTCGGGACTGGGCATCCCTAATACCTTTGCCGTACTCTCATGCAATGACAAGTGAATAAACACTAATCGTGAGGATAACATATCTAGCGTGGAAAATATTGGACACCCCTCACCGCCTCGCGAGCGGTAGAGCACACAAAAGAGAAATTTATTTTCAAAATTAGAGATGGCACATGCAAATTTGCTTAGAACGACACGGAAATACCGCATATACGTAGGTATAGTGGACTCATAAGGCAAAACTGGTTTAAAGGGTTCGGATGCACAAGTAGTGATCATACTTAGTGCAAAATAAAGGCTAGCAGAAAGATTGAGAAGCGACCAACAAAGAAATGAAAAATCTCATACCCAAGCATTAAGCATAAGTAGCACCGAATAATGCACCACAAGCGGGATATAAATTTAATTGCATAACTATTGACTTTCATGCTTGCATAGGGAATCACAAACCTTAACATCAGTATTCTTACTAAAGTATAATTACTCATCAACATGACCCACATATCATATCGTCATATCTCAAAACCAGTACGAAGAATCAAGTTTATTTTGTCCAATGATCTTCATGAAAGTTTTTATTATATCCTCCTTGGATATCTATCACTTTGGAACTATTTTCATATGTTGCTTTTAATAAGCTCAAACAAATTTAAGTGAAGAACATGAGCATAATTTTTCTTGTCTCAAAATAATCTCAGTGAAGCATGAGAGCATTTCTTCAAAAATAACAAAGCACATCGTGCTAAAAAAGATATAAGTGAAGCACTAGAGCAATTCCAAGGCTCTAAAAATTTAAGTGAAGCATAGGAGCAAGCATAGCATAATTTTTGGCTCTCTCAAAGAGGTGTGTCCAGCAAGGATTCAAGACTTAGAACACAAACAAAACAAGAAAAGACTTATATCATACAAGACACTCCAAGGAAAACTCATAATATGTGACGAATAAAAATGTAGTTCCAAGTAAAATACCGATGGTTGTTAGAAGAAAGAGGGGTGCCACTCGGGTGCACCCTAAAGCTTAGTTTCTTACTTCCTGAATATTATCTTGGGGTGCCTTGGGAATCCCCAAGCTTAGCCTTTTGCTAATCCTTATTCCTTCATCCATCGTAAGATTACCCAAAACTTGAAAACTTCAATCACACAAAACTCGACAAAACTTCATGAGATCTGTTAATATAAGAAGGCAAATCACTACTATAAGTACTATTGAAAACCTATTCATATTTTATTTTTGCATTATATCTACTGTATTCCAACTTTTCTATGGCAAAAGCTCATCAAAGAAAACCATAGAATCATCAAAACAAGCACACAATGCAAATAAAATAGAATCTGTCAAAAACAAAATAGTCTGTAGCAATCTAACTACTTCCGATACTTCTGTAACTCCAAATATTCTGAAAAATTAGGATGACGTGAATAATTTGTTTTTAACCTTCTGCAAGAAGAATCAACTCAAAAGTGCTATTCTGATAAAAACAAAAAACTAATTTCCTGAGAACAAAAGTTTCTGTTTTTCAGCAAGATCAAATCATCCCAAACGAGCGCTATCATTTTACGGCCCTAGCTAGGCATAAGATTTCAATGATGCTCACATGAAGATAGTAATTGAAACACGAAGAGAGAATCATAAAACATGTGAAAAACCCACTTAAGTCTAACATACTTCCTATGCATAGGAATTTTATAGGAAAACTAGTTAGCAAGACAAGCAAGATCTAGCATATGCAAGGAAGAAGAAAGAAACAATAGCAATCTCAACAAGAAGAGAAGTAACTTAGTGACATGAAGATTTCCACAACCATATTTCCCTCTTTCATAATAATTATATGTGGGATCATATTCAAATTCAACAATATAGCTATCACATAACATATTTTTTCCGTGATCCACATGCATGCGAAGTTGACACTCTTCCAAAATAGTGGGATTCTCATCAAATAAAGTCATGACCTCTCCAAACCCACTTTTATTGAAATTTTCATAAGATCGAACACTCTCCAAATATGTGGGATTATTTTTAGCTAAAGTTGACACTCTTCCAAACACACTTTTAATATTATCGCAAGCATATTCATCATGAGATTTAAATAAATTTTCAAGATCATAAGAAACATTATCACCCCAATCATGATCATTGCAATAAGTAGCGGATATAGCAAAACTAGCATCCCCAAGCTTGGGGTTTTGCATATTACTAACACAATTGACATTAATAGAATTTATAATAACATCGTTGCAATCATTCTTTTCATTCAAGGAGCTATCACGAATCACATCATAAATTTCTTCTTTTAGCGCTTCATCACTATTTTCAGACTCACGAATTTCAAGCAAAACCTCATAAAGATAGTCAAGTGCATTCAAATCACTAGCAGCTGGTTCAACATAATTAGATCTCTTAAAAAGATTAGCTAGTGGATGAGGATCCATATCAATAGATATTTAGCAAGCGAAGATTCAAGCAAATAGAAGGCACATGGAAACACAAGCAAACATAGCAAACAAGAGGTCTCACAGGAAAAAGGCGAACAAAAAAGGGCAAATAAAACGGCAAATTTTTGCTAAGTGGGGGAGAGGAAAACGAGAGGCAAATGGCAAATAATGTAAATCGCGAGGAGATGAGATTTGTGATTAGGAACCTGGTTGATGTTGAAGATCCTCCCCGATAACGGTGCCAAAAATTCCTTTTGATGTCTGCTAGAACTATGTTGGTATTTACCCAAAGAGGAAGGGATGATGCAGTATAGCGACGGTAGGTATTTCCTTCAATGATGAGACCAAGGTTATCTAACTAGTAGGAGAACCTCCTAGAACCACGTAAACAGCCCCTGCACACAAATAACATCCCTTTCAGGTTACGATGCCTCGAATTGGCGAGAAGACGTGATAAAGTTGTGATAGATTGGATAAATAGATCGGGGAATAAATAAATTGCAGCAAGGTATTTTTGTATTTTTGGTTTAATAGATCTGGAAATAAAAGCAAATAAAAATAGATCGCAAAGGCAAATATGATGAGAAGACACCCGGGGGCCGTAGGTTTCACTAGTGGCTTCTCGCGAGAAAAATAGTAAACGGTCGGAAAACAATTATTGTTGGGCAATTGATGGAACTTCAAATAATCATGATGATATCCAAGCAATGATCATTATATAGGCATCATGTCCAAGATTAGTAGACCGACTCCAGCCTGCATATACTACTATTACTCCACACATCGACCGCTATCCAGCATGCATCTAGTGTATTAAGTTCATGAAAAAACGGAGTAATGCAATAAGAACAATGACATGATGTAGACAAGATCTACTTATGTAGAAATAGACCCCATCTTGTTATCCTTAATAGCAACAATACATACGTGTTGTTTCCCCTTCTGTCACTGGGATCAAGCACCGTAAGATCAAACCCATCACAAAGCACCTCTGCCCATTGCAAGATAAATAGATCAAGTTTGCCAAACAAAACCCAAATATCGGAGAAGAAATACGAGGCTATAATCAATCATGCATATAAGAGAGCAAAGAAGACTCAAATAACTTTCATGGATAAAAACATAGATCCGATCATAAACTCAAAGTTCATCGGATCCCAACAAACACACTGCAAAAAGACTTACATCATATGGATCTCCAAGAGACCATTTTATTGATCATCAAGAGAGAGAGGAAGCCATCTAGCTACTAACTACGGACCCGTAGGTCTACAAATAACTACTCATGCATCATCAGAGAGGCACCAATGGACATGATGAACCCCTCCGTGATGGTGTCTATATTGGATCTCGTGTTTCTAGAAATTGCGGTGGCTGGAATTATTTTCGTCGACTCTTCTATGGTTTATGTAATATTTGGGTATTTCTCGAGCAAAGAGGCAGTGCGGGAGGCCAACAAGGAGCGCTACAAAAAAATACACTTCCGTGATGATACGTGTTTGTCACAGTAGGTCGCGTTTTTTGTCATGCATGTACATCCATGACAAATTTATGACAGAATCAAGATAGTCATACCTGTGCTATCGTAGAAGTGTTCCATGATATTACCAACATTATCATCACGCAAATGTCCACTTCCATGACGATAAATCACGCGTCACAGAAGTGCTTTCGTTAAGGGTGACCAACACGTGGCATCCACCATAACGGAACACCGTTAAGCTATCGGGTCGGGTTTTGGATCCGATAACCCGTTAACAGCCCCGACCAATGGGGATTTTCCACGTGTAAAATCATCATTGGCTGGAGGAAACATGTGTCAGCTCATTGTTGGAACAGATGTCATCCACTCATTGGACAGAAGGCGCCTATGATACGTCGACATGTGGCACGGCCCAACAGAGGCCCATTCCTGTGAAAAGGCCGGCCCGTTTGACTTGGTCAAAAGGTGACGGGCCGGCCCATGGAAAGCCTGTTAACGGCCTGTTCGCATATAGCCCATTTACAGCCCGCTAACCCAAGGCCCATTATGCCCTATCCGAATTAGGCCCAGTAGCGTCATCTGGGCCATCCAATATGATTCCAGCCCATTTTCACTTCTGGCCCATGTATGGCCCATGATGTCTTTCGGCCCATATGAGGCCCTATGTAACTCTTGGCCTATTAACGGCCCATGGTGATAGTGTATCACTTTAGAACCATTAACGGCCCGTGGCGAAACTGGTCCGTAATGAACAGTGTATCACTTTATACCCATTAAGGGCCCATTATTCAGTTGGGCCATTTCCAGCCCATGTTATCTTTCGGCCTTCTCAGAGCCCATTTATTCTTGGGCTCATTTCGAGCATTCATTTACTTACGGCCCGTTACTGTCATTTTCTGCTTGTGGGCCAAATTCAGCCCGTGGTTACAGTCGGCCCGTTTGTGGTCCGTTAATACATTGGGCCATTTTCATAGCGTCATCAAATACAGCCTATTAACGATGTCCCGTTATGGTTGGCCCATGAACGGACGATTCCAACTCTAGCCCGTTTACGGCCATAATGCGGCCTGTTATTGGCCCATGTTTGGCCAAACGATCATACGGCCCGTATAAGGCCCATTGATGATACGACCCGTAGAAGGCCCATTGTTTTTACGGCCCGTAGCAAGCCCAATGTTTCTACGGCCCGTAGAAGGCGTACTGTTTCTACGGCCCGTAGAAGGCCCACTGTTTCTACGGCCCGTAGGAGGCCCAGTGTCACTACAGTAAATATTAGCCCATGGTTATTGTGGCCTAGTTTTAAAAAATAGGTTAATGCAGCCACTAGCAACCTGCGGAAAAAGAACTGCACTGACTACAAGAAAACAAATAAACAAGACAACAAGGAAATAAATAAGCAAGCAACTTATGCTAGGCTATCACGGCTATTACACATATTACATCCACTGGGCATCAAAGTTCACCACCAGTGCAAATATAGGGAACACAACAGCATATAAACGCCGCAGCAAAACAAGTCCAGAACTGAAACCACTTCAGAAGAGTTCAAGAAACAATATCCTGGATACCCATAATGCTGGCAAGATGCTTAGCAAGCTTATTAACTTTCTCTTGTTTGGCGCTTAAATCCTCCAGCGCTTGTTGTTGCACAAGAAAGTAAGCATGTGAATTTTGCAGGGACTTCATCAGTCCTTCGGCTTCTTGCCCCAGCACAACTGACTGATGCCTTTCATCTTGTAGCTGAGACTGAAGAAGCCAAAGTGATTCAGGCAGCGAGTTCGAAGAGCTTGTGCCAGCGGTACTGGCCAGTAACTCGAACACTACATCAACGCAGGACTATGGGGTTTTCTCACTGTCTACAAGATTGTTTTATCACCTTTCTTGAAGACCAACAGGGTTGTCTCACTATCTTGAACCTTATCTGCATTACTTTCTCTACCATTGCATAGTGGGGTGCTCTTCTCCAATATTCTGTTTGCATACTACAAGAGAAACAAGCGAACAATCACAGGTTTAGCTTGTAGTATACAAAACTCATTTTGGTAAACCGGTTCAGTAGTAAGGTGGATAGGATAACAGCATGAAACAAACATATATCTATGTACTATGGTCACTGTATTGTCCATATCATTCTAGTTTATGTTCCCTAATCAAGATAGAGACACAGTTCAACTCATATATTTTTAAGACACGGCAGCATAGACAGAATATAAGTGTGAGAAAATACACAACATTAGCAGCACTTGTAATGTGCATCACATGAGAACATAACTGTTTATACAACTTAAACTGAAATCAACATAGAGCAAGAAGTTAGAACATCAATCCAGTTAAAGAAATAGGTTTAAAACATACCTGTTGAGCCATTGGAGTTTCAATTGGATCCTTCAAATTCGAAAGTAGTTGGTATGAGTGAATACAGTGATGCAACAACAAAGGAATATGGACCATAGCTACGGAATCTGACCTGAGAACAGTTGCTCTTCTGCTTTAAACATGGAGTTTGGGTTAGCTGTGGTGGTCTTCATGCTTTGGGCACTGCAATAGGTTTACAAACTGCTCGTGTGGGGGTACTCTATGGTGGACATGGTGCTTTGTCAACTATAAGTGGGTTACTATCCGCTGGGGTTGTGGTTAGATGGGTTGTAGCTGGTTCTCTGCCAAACGGTGTATGTGTGCAATCTGGAAGAGTCTCGATTATGTGTGGTGGGGCTAGTTTGTGGGCCAGTACAACCATGGTTCTATCTACATCGACGGGTAGCACCGTCTTTTGTGAAGAACGGGTTTTTTCTCCCTTAGATACTGCCATCACCCCCTCCAATTCAAATGGTTGATAAACAAGAAAAGAAATTGAACGTACAGACATTGTATGATAGACAGATGTGTAATTCACATATATGTTGTCTAACCAAACAGGACAACATGACACAATTTCACATATATGATGCCTAACTAAACATGATAGCATGACACAGTTTCAGATATATGATGGATAACTTAACAGGATATAATGGCATAATTCAACATATGATGAGTAACTAAATAGGATGACATGACAAAACTATATGATGTCCTTCTAAAATAGGTTGGGATGAAATTTCACATACATGTTGTCTAAGTATACAGTATGGCATGATATAATTGACATAATTGATTCATATACTAAGCAGCTGGCACTCGCATGTATGATCTCTAAACTAAGCAGATAGAATTCAATATTGTGCATATGATGTGTAAACTAAGCAATGCAAGACACCATATGCATCATATGAGAAATATAAACATTGCAACTTAGAGCATACACCTCAGGTGGGATATAGGACTGGTCATCTGCTCTGAATCCTCCTCCGAGGAGCTCCTCAGAACCATCGAGATATATGCTTCAATAGGTACCATTGCCTGCTCTGAAGGCCTTGTTTTCACTCCAGATTTTTCCATAACCGGCTCAAATGGCTGATACACATGAAGAGTAGTTCAATATACACAGATTGTTGACAAATGGAATACGTAATGAAAAAAAAGATGGCATGAGATAACTCACATATATGATGCCTGGCTCCATGGCGGTGCATAATTCACATATATGATAATTGGCTGAAAAACATGGCATTGCATAATTCACATATCTAATATAGAAAGCAAACAAGAGGCATTCACACAAAGCATGTCTAATCTAAGTAGATGGCATGGCAATGCAAGACACCATATGCATGATATGAGCAATATAACCCAGCCAAGTTAGAGCATGCACCTCGGGGGGGGGGATACGACTGGTTATCACTCTCTGAATCCTCCTCTAAGGAGCTATCTGTAACCAGCAAGAAATCTGCATCGACGGGTAGCACTGACTGCTCAGAAGACCTTGTTTTCACTCCAGATTTTCCCATGACCGACTCAAATGGTTGATGCACAGGAAGAGTAGATGAATGTATAAACATTGTTGACAAATGGAATACATTATGGAAAAAATATGGCATGATACAATTCACATATACGATGACTGGCTAAACAGGATGGCATTGCATGATTCACGTATATGATGCCTGGCTAAAGAAGATGGCATCGCATAATTCCCATATACTCCCTCCGTTCCTAAATATTTTTCTTTTTAGAGATTTCAAATGGACTATCACATACGGATGTATATAGACATATTTTAGAGTGTAGATTCACTCATTTTGTTCCGTATGTAGTCACTTGTTGAAATCTCTAAAAAGACAAATATTTAGGAATGGTGGGAGTATGATATGAAACCAAACATGTGGCATTCACACATAGAAAATCTAAACTAAGCTGATGACATATAAGATGTATAATGTAAGCAATGCAAGGCGCCACATGCATGATATGACCAACATCAGCATGCCAGGTTAGAGCAAACACCTTAGGTGGTAAACAGGCATGGTCGGCTCCTTCTGAATCTCCATTTGAACAGTTATCTTCCTCTGGAATACAATCTGGAAATGCAGGAGAGGGGGGGCACTTCGCCCACAATGGAGCAGCGTCTGCATGACATTATATTCGACGCATAGCGGTCTTCTCTTTTCTCTACATGTTCATGACGATTGTGTACAATATCGACATGCATAATAAGAAAAATACTTGATTTTGTAAGGCCTAAGGGTGCATGCAAAAATCAAGACTGATGGTAGCAAGCAGTGGATCGATCCAAAACTAATGATAGCAGGTAGATTATAGCTTCAGTTTAAAAAGATAGACAATGGATCATCTATTGTTTGTTGCCCACCCAACATGAACCACATAGAAGACCCCAGATGAACCAGATAGTAGACAGATACTATTCGTTGCTGGCTCGATATGAGACCCATGGGCAATTCAAAACTCAAGATTGAATGATAAAGTAGCAGGTAATAATAACCGATGTGTAACGTAAGCAAACACGAAAGACTGCCGGCAACGGGGAAGATGATCTGAGGCGGCAAAAGAAAGTCTGTAGGGGGGATCTCTGCTGCAGTGAATGCTTCTGTCGATGGTGCACCTCAGGAGGGGTGGATGATGGCACGGCAGGAGCAGGACATAACACACAGAGTTTTCTTTGACGCCAATCTGAAAATGAAGTAAATCTGTAAGGGCTCCTTAGAATTGGAGGATTCTATAAATGCGGGGACAAGAAAAACACAGGAATAGGATAGGAATGCACGTGCAAAGCAGAGCATTTGGAAACATAGGATTTCAGTCAACCTGGGTGTTTGGCTCACATGAATTGGAAGAATAGAGGAATGGAGAAACAAAGTGATGCGACGAGTGTACAACCTCTTTGGCATAGCCTTGTGGACCTCAGCTTCATTGGTTAGACATGGAGGATGGTGATGATGCTGGTGTGACTGTCGGAGGCGGGGAAGAAGATCTGAGGCCTCTGGAAACGGCGCCGAGGGTACTGCTCCGCTGTGATGGATGGTTCTGTCATTGGAGCAGCTCCGCTAAGGTGTATGGCGACGAGGCTGAAGCATGACAATGCAGACAACTTTAATCTGAAGTGGGACCCTAATATCATCTGCAATAGATGATGTAAAATACATCACCAAAAATTGCTAGATGTAAAACGCATCAGCCGCGCCACGGCCGCTCCGACAGATCTTTGTAAGTACTGCTTCACTCGAACTTAATCGAAGAAAATGAACTTCACAAATCGAAACTGAATTTTACCGTCGAAACTGATTGAACTAGTAACAGAGCATTGCAATAGATGTTTAGGGCATTCGAGCACTAGTAGCAGAGAACCAGTTATCTAAATCAGCAGATGCTCGAGCAGGGAACGCACTAGCAGAGAGCAAGTCGTGCAGTAGCAGCATGAGCAAGTGCTAAAGCAGCAACTCCTATAGCTGCCGGAGGTCGTGCAAAGCAGCAGCGGTATAGCGAGTAAGCGAGCAGCAGCAGCAGACGAAAGCGAAGAAGCGATCTGCAGCAGCGACGACCGACAAAGAAGAACAGAGCCGCAGTGCGAGCGAGTGCCGGAGCAGCTGCAGCTAGTGCCGTTGTGGAAGTCGCCGCCGAGGAAGCAACGACATGGGGGAGAGACGTCGTGGATGATGTGGCCGGCGATGGCGCCGTCAATGGAGACGCCATGTCTGCTCAATATCGAGCACTGGCAGCCCCGTGACATCGAATATATTATAAAATGTAGCGGTGAGTGCAGAACCTCCTTGGTGGCGCCGAGTTGGCCTCGGCTTCATCGAAGGAATTGGTGCGGGTGCTGCGGTTCCGGTGGGGCAGGTCAAGACGGCGCTGTGGGGATTGAGGTGGCGCGATAGACGAGGCGAACGTCGGGGCAGCTCCTTGGAGGTGGAGGACGGGGCGGCTGATCCGGCGGGACGACGAGATCGACAACGGATCCTCATCCGGTGCGGTGGATGAGGGACGGCAAGCTGTTGCAGCGGATGACGTATTCGGGGAAGAGTCTCCGGCTGGGCGGCGGTCGGGAGGCCGACGGAGGAGCATGGGATTTCGCGGGTTTTGGCGGCCTCGGTGTACGAATGGGCGGGGAGGGGGAGGGGGGAGCCAAGCTTAGGGACGCGCTTGTCCAAAATGTAGGGTAAGTTACCAGCATGCCCCCACCGGTTTTGACACCGCGACATGGAGCTTCATTTCCGGCTAAGGGGTAGAAGGGGGATTTCACGTGTCTGGGCTGCGTGAGCGATTACGGATGAGGAGGGAGTTCTCGCGCGCGTCCAAATTTCGGGATAACAAGGCGCGGCGCGGGTTGAAGAAGCGGGAGTTTCAAAGCAGGTGAGACAAAAGATACTCGAGCTTGAAAATTTCGGGATAACAAGGTGCGGATTCCTTGTTCGGCAGAACAAACTTAACGTGTAAAAAAATCATACAAGACACAAGAGAGTCATGTCCCCTTTTACTATATTGCTATAGATGCCATTGAAAAAACTACAAGAAAAATGTAAAAAAATCGAGAGAACATGATTACCCTGCACAGTACCAAATCGATTCGCACTTCCTTCAACAACAACAAAAAACTAATCAATTCCCACGAAAGAAAGAGTAATGTCCCTTTTTATATGATTGCAGATGGCATGATCTCGAATTTCAATTTTTGAATCCATGTTATGTTGAATTCGAATATATCATTAGGTGACCTTGCGGTTTATAATTGATGTAGTCATACATTTTGATCTTCCATCATATATGAACATTTTACTCCACCATGTGAACATATATATTGTCGTCTAGCATATGGACTAAATTTGAATCAATTTTCCTTATTTGAATACGATTGTTGTCAAGTTATACAATAATTTAAATACTATCTTGATAACAAAAAGACATGCATATAGCAGTAATCATATTTCACTATGAACTACATGTACCATACGCTCTCCAATTGAAATATCTGTATCATTTTTATGTTGAATTCAAATCATAGTACATTATTGTTCTAGGTAGCGAGTTGTTCGGGATAATCTAAACCCTGTTTTCAAAGGTATAATTTTTGGCTGAATTGGGACAAGTTTTGGTATAAGCCTCTTGCAAAACCGGAGATTCTCACAACAAGCCTCGTGGTTCCGAGAGGTAACGTGTCACCTTTGTGTGCGAAACGATATACACTGCCTCCCCCCTGATTTTATTTACAGAGGCAACATAGAACTATATGACTGCCCTGTTAAATTTTGGAATTATTTCGGGATCATTTGGCGTTTTTATACATTAATTGAGTTTCTGGACTTTTAATGTGCATAATCTAAATATGAATTGCATGCACATGCTCCAGGGCACCAAAGTGGGTTGAAAAATCACATGTGTGTCCTTGGTTGAATTTCTAGGTCCCATGGAAGAAATGAGAATGAAATTCAAACATCTGGGCGTCATGACTCTGCCGCGAACATCGAGAAACTTAGATTTTTAATTTCATGTAAATCCAAAACTCGGCGGGAAATCATGAAACTTGGCATGGTGTCATGTCATGGCACTAACATGTTGTGGTAAAAAATTGGGCCAATTTGGAACCTCATGGTTCTAAGAGGGAACATGCCACCTTTGAGTGTGAAACGATATACGCTCCCCCCCCCCCCGCCCTTGAGTTTCTTAACAAAGGCAACATAGAACTACATTAGTGCCATGTTAAATTTTGGAATTATTCCAGGTTCGTTTGTCGTTTTTTATACATTAATTGAGTTTCTGGTCATTTAATGTGCATAAGTCAAATTTGAACTACAAGCACATGCTCTCGTGCACCAAACTTGGTTGAAAAATCACATTTGTGTCCTCGGGTGAATTTCTAGGTCCCATGCAAGAAATGAGAATAATATTAAAACATCTGGGCATCGTGGCTCGGCCGAGAACATTGAGAAACTTGGTTTTAAAATTCTTGTAAATCCAAAACACGTCTGAAAATCATGAAACTTGGCATGGATGTCATGTCATGGTACTACCATGTTGTGGTAAAAAAATGGCCGAATAGGAACAGATTTTGGTATGAGCTTCTTGCAAACCGAAGCTTATCTCAAGAAGGCTCGTGGTTCTGAGAGGGAACGTGCCACCTTTGAGTGTGAAATGATATATGTTGTCCCCCTTGAGTTTATTTACAAAGGCAACATAGAACTACATGAGTGCCCTGTTAACTTTTGGAATTATTCCGGCTTCGTTTGGCCTTATTTACACATTAATTGAGTTTTTGGTCATTTAATGTGCATAATTCAAATTTGAACTACAAGCACGTGCTCCCGTGCACCGAAGTTGGTTGAAAATCACATATGTGTCCTCGGGTGAATATCTACTCCCATGCAAAAAATGAGAATAAGATTCAAACATATGGGCATCGTGGCTCGGTCAAGAACATTGAGAAACTTGGTTTTAAAATCATGAAACTTGGCATGGTGTCATGTCATGGTAGTACCATGCCGTGGTAAAAAAATTGGCCAAATAGTAACAAATTTTGGTATAAGCTTCTTGCAAATCGGGGCTTCTCTCAAGAAGGCTCGTGGTTCTGGGAGGGAACGTGTCACCTTTGTGTGCATAATTCAAATTTGAAATACAAGCACATGTTCCAGTGCACCAAAGTTGGTTGAAAAATCACATGTGTGTCCTCGGGTAAATTTCTAGGTTCCATGCAAGAAATGGGAATGAAATTCAAAATTCTGGGCGTCGTGGCTGGGTTGGAAACATTGAGAAACTTAGTTTTTAATTCCTGTAAATCCAAAACAGGCATGAAAATAATGAAACTTGGCTTGGTGCCATGACATGGCACCAACATGCTGTGGTAAATTTGCAGTCCAATTTGCGAAGGCGCACACATTAACAATCAACAAAGTCATTTTGGAACAAGTGCTGCCACGTTACAATCGGAAACACAAGTATTATTGAAACCGTGGGCGTTCTACTTACTAGTACCATTTATGTGACGCCACACGTCCCCATTTTTTATTAGCTAGGAGGCGCCATGCAGGGTAGCTATTTGATTATGAGAGGCGTGCGATCAGACCCCTGCGCGTGCTTATCGGTAGGAGAGCCCTTTGACCTCCATCTGCCGTCCACCTCTCTCCCAAGGTCTCCATTAATGGCGCCCGAGCCTCTGTTTAATGGCATGGATATGTCTCACTCGACTGAGATTTAAGAGAGAAAAAAGAAAATCTGAAAGCACGGATCTTGTAAGATCCGACGGACCTACATAGCATCTACTGCGATTTATAGCAAGACTGGTGAATATATAAGGACTATTTTTTTTGATCAAAGAAGGGCTTGCCCCTTCCACCACAATTCACAAGAAGTTCAGCACAACTGCAGCCAAACACGAAGGACTAAAAGCTACTCCCTCCGTCCCACAATATAAGACGCTTTTTGACACTAGTATAGTGTCAAAAAATGTCTTACATTATGAGACGGAGGGAGTACCAGATTGAAATCGCAACATCCGAAGAGGCCAACAAAGGCCAAACATCTGCGCTATAACCCAACATTTCACAACCGACGACACAATCCATATCCTAAACTGATTATTACATCAAAAGAAACCAGGAAACTGAAGGAAGCCCAGCAGCAACTAGAAGAACAACAACGCCAGGGTCGCCACAGCAAGAGTTTTCTTCATTCCAGCCTCGCAACATTGATCTTCCACAGAAAGATAAGGACGATTAATTGTCTTCCATAATTAGAAAGATAATTAAAAAAGCCACATGCGGCTATGCCCGAAATACACAAGGGCAAAATAAGAAGGAAGACAAGGATCTGGCTCGCTGATCTCTACTTTCTTGATGCGTTGCTGCAGGCCGTGGGAAATAGTCTCCGCGGCGAGCGGCGATGAGCTCTTTCGTGTCCTCAAGACGCTGCTTGAGAACATCCTCGGATTCCTCCACCAGCCTTTGGCGCTCGTTGCGGAGCATGTCATTCTCGTCCATAAGTTTCTTGATGATGACGCCGGTCCTCTTCAACAAGGCACTGGTCTCCTCCTGCTGGTCTGCACTTCGGACGATCTTCTCCCTCAGCAGGTCGCGCTCGGCCCGGAGCCTCTCATTGCCCTCCCTTAGTTGCCGGATGACGCCGGTAGCCTGTTCAAACGAGGCTTTCACGTCGTCCTACAACCTCGCCAAGCCAGAGATCTGATCCATCTGGCTATGGACGATCACATGCATGCACCTGTAACAGTCGTCGCCTGCCCATGAGAAATTTTCCGAGGCCGCCACGGCGCGGTGGGACATCTCTGCATTTATGGCGCTGCAGGACATCTCTGCTTCTTCCGCGGCGCGACTGGACCAGTCTGCTGCATCGACGGCGCCGTGGGACCTCCGTGCTGCTTCAGCGGCGCGGCGGGACCTCTGTGCTGCTACTTCCGCGCGATGGGACATGTCGGCTGCTCTTGCAGCGAGGCGGGACATCTCTCGTGCTTCCGCTTCCATGCTCACCTCTCCCTGGTGGCAATCTCTCGACCCAGAACTCACGCTGGCCATGGCAGACGCAAGGGAAGGATGTAGAATGAATTGTTTGTTTTTGTGGATGAGGAGTTGAGGAGGAATGTGCAGTCATCTTGGCCTACTAGTATTTATAACCGAGTACTAATACGCTCCTAAGTGGGAAACCGTTTAGGTTGTGATCGGTGTGAACAGGTTTGGAATTCAATATACTAGCGTGGTACTAATACGCTCCTAAGTGGGAAACCGTTTAGGTTGTGATCGGTGTGAACAGGTTTGGAATTCAATATAGCGTTGAGTAATTTGGAATGTGACGAGATGCAGGCTCAAACTTTATTGACGGTTCTAGTTTCGAAGTGCGGCACTATTCCCGGATGGAGTACTTCATTTTCTACTCCCTCCTTTCCAGTTTTATAGGGCTTATCTCAAAATTTTAGTTTTTCCATTTTATAAGGCTCAATTTGGTTGTTCCCCAACACATGTTCAGATTCTAAGGTGCATTAAATCATTGCATGCAAGTATTAAGAGAAAATTGACCAATGCATGTACTTTATGCATGCATGCATTGCAATTAATGCATTAATAAACATAATTTTTTGAGAAAAACAAGAGCATTAATTAGGTGCTTTTGCAAACTACAAAAAATATTCCACCACTCACCATAAACCGGAAAGGAGGGAGTACTGCCATGTACATGCAATAACTGGCACTGTCGTATACATATCTTATGGTTAATGGGGCGTTTGACAGGAATAGCCGCGTGGCGAGCTCTAGGCTAGTCCTTTTTACAGACGCATTAAACCTATCTCTCAGGACTTCTCGCACGCACCATCGTGCCACCCACAAAAACTTGTACTCTGAGTTTAGTAGTACGTTATACAGGAAGAGAAGAGGTGCACACACGTACTCGTCCTCTCACAAACGCGTCTGTTTTTTCTCGAAAAGGAGGATGATGACCCCGGCCTCTACATCTGGGAGTCACACACGCATCTGTAGCTACAAATTGTAGTGTTCTCAACCATCCGATTGGCTCTATCATGGATGTACCTATATACTAAAACATGTCTAGATACATCTATATTTTGACAAATGGAAGGCATGTATTGTGGAACGGAGGGAGTGCTTGTCATCAAAATGGATAAAAGGGGACGTATCTAGAACTAAAATACGTCTACATACATCTCCTTTTATCCATTTTGATGACAAGTAGTACTTCTTACCCAATGGAACTTTATATCCAACAGACACAAAATATCCGTTCGACTGTTGGAAATTACTGATCTGATGTCGAAGTAATTGCTGCATCGCCACCAAAACCCACCATTTCTTAAGATAAAGTAGACCAAGGTAATCCCTATATTAGCATATTACTAAGATAAACAGAAGGCACTGTTGAAACATTTAGGACGTGAGCTTGTCAATCTGAATGTGGAGGGACACAAGCTTAGCCCCGGCCAACAGCTTGGGCGGAACTGTCAGAAGGTCAGCTCCGCACGCGTCGGCGTCCCGGATCCTTGCTGCTTGTCACCTCCATTTTCACCTTGACGGCGTCGGTCGTGCCTTTGGGCTCCCCCGGCGGGCCGTTCGCCCACAGCTTGGCCAAGTAGTGCGACAGTGGGGACGCCCCTACTCTGATGCAGACGACCGACACCGCGATAGGTGCGCCGATGTCGAGCACGCCGCCGACCAAAAAAAAAACGCGCGGCGGTCCTCCTCCGTGAACAGCAAGACCCGTGGCTCCTACAGTGGCACTTGCAGCTGGAGCACCTTGCCGTACTGGATCTTGTGCACGGGCATGGGATGCGCGATGCTGATGTGGTGGTAGAGCGCCGGCGGCGGGACTTCGTAGCTGCAGACGGGCACGGGGCATTTGCAGGGCGTGAGCGGACACACGCTCTGGTGATCGGCGAGCTTGTGGTAAGTGACGTAGAGCCCACAGCCCTTGTGCGGGCACTCCACCCTCACCGACGAAAGGACGGAGTCCACCGCCGTGTTCCGCACGTCGAAGCCACCGCCGCGCTCGCACTTCTGGCACTGCCGCTGGTTCCCGGGGCACTCGACGTGGTAGTCCGCGCAGGCTAGGTACCCTCTCTTGCACTGCAGAAGTCAATCCAACAGCACATCAATCAAGAAACCTGCACCTTGCTCAATCAGCCGAACGGACGAGGTGTATTCGAACCTCATACACTGGAGGCGTCAAGGGCGAGGCACAAGGCGATGGAGCACGGTGAGTTCCATCGGGACCTTAGAGAGCTCCATCGTCGGGTCCTGTTCCTGTTCGGTCTGCATGATCTCGCCCTCCTCGTGCACAACCATCTCTCGACTTGGGCCGGGGTATTACAAAGCTTACCGTCACATATTTTAAACTCCCTACGTTCGTAAATGTACTCCCTCCATTCGGAATTACTTGTCTCGGAAATGGATGTATCTAGAACAAAAATACGTCTAGATACATCCAATTTCGCGACAAGTAAGGCTGGCCATAGTGGGAGTAACATAAGTAGTATCATGCACTTCGGACTCGCAAACATGCTTATGTTGCAGGCAATTAAAAAAGAGAGAGATGCTTATAGTAACTTAGGTAGATACCGTAACATAATAAATATGGTGCTACTATGTGTCATGCATGGCAATAAATGGGACCATCTATGATACTAATCTATGATACTATGCACTATAGAGTTAGTAACATAGACTAGTAACGTATGCATGTTACTAGTCTAAGTTACTCCCCACTATGACCAGCCTAATTCCAAACGGAGGGAGTAAGTCTTTATAGAGATTTAACTAGGTGGACTACGTACGAAGCAAAATGAATTAATCCACACTTAAAATGCATCTATATACATCTGTATGTAATTCATAATGGAATCCCTACAAAGACTTACAATTTAGGAACGGAGGGAGTGCTACTTCAAGGTGCATTAAATCAACACATGCAAGTACTATCAAAAGAAGAGTCACGGCATGCATGCATGCGTTGTAATTAATGCATCGGTAAACGCCAATTATTGAAATATATCGAGTGCAGTGCTTTGATGTGTCGCGTCAACTCGTACATCAACGAGAAGTTTGATTATCCTCTCCCTCGCGGACTTAACTGCACCTGCCTTTAGCTGTATGACAGGTTGTCCACACACCTGTCGGGCCCACCTGTCATACACGCAAAGATAGGAGCGTCCCTCCCTCGCCCATGAGCGTGGTGGCTGGCAAGACTAGGAGAAGCTTTCTCTACACACTCTCCCTCCCGCACGCGGTGGACATGCAGCGGTTCAATCGGTCTCAGATGGCTAGAAGCGTACTGTAATCCTCCTCCAGTGTAGTAGTACACCATCATTGTTCGACTTCCCGAAGAGGCGAAGAGCCAAGCGCAGCCCGGATGCTCGTGTGGAAGTTTCATGTGTAGAGTAGTCTAGATAGCGTGTACCGTGCCTGTAAGCTTAAAATTGTTGGGGTCAGCTCCATGCTATGTGGCCGTCTCGAAGTTTTTTTTAAAATTAAAATAGTCTTCTGGCCCTACCTGTCACCCTGGTGATTGTAATTTGCACGCTCATCTGGTCAAGACAGGAATATATATTTTAATTTGTTTTTTCGAAAAGGGGGGACTCCCCGACCTCTGCATTAGAACGATGCATACGGCAACATATATTTTAATTTGTGGTGGGTAAATGTTAGAGGTTGCAGCAAATATATTGTACATTGCGGGTCTTTCAGCCAAGTTTAGAGGCAAGCATGTGGGGCCAGTGCTATGATGTGTCGCGTCAACTTGTAGAACGAGGAGAAGCTTGATTTTACTACACGCCTTCTCCCTCGCCCATGTGCGCGGTTGCTCGCAAACGAGGATAGGCTTTTGCTTAGTAGTACTTCTACAACAAACTATCCATCCCGCTCCCGGTGGACGGACATGCAGCAGTGGACTCGACACTGTAGAAGCAGTAGTAGTAACATCATTATTCGTCTTCTCGGAGAGGCAAAGAGCCAAGTGCAAACCGAATGTTGCAGTTGCGAACATTGGAGCACGCATATAGCCAGCGTCTTGCATGAGACAAAATTGCTATGTGAGCCCACTATTGTACTAGTACGTACAACTACTTGCTAGTATAGCCCTGTAAACCAGAAAGGAGTATTTGCCCTTCAAGAGATTTCAACAAGTGACTAGACCACACTGAGACGGAGTTCATATGGAGCAAAATGAGTGAATCTGTACCGTAAATAAATCTGTACTAGTTCTATCGTTTTCCTCTCCGAGGTGCACAATATTGAGTATACTGACTAGTCTCTTTTTGACACGCATTATGTTGTTTTTTTACACAGTACAAACGCAAGCGCTCATATACACGCGTATACACTCACCCCTATGAACGCACACACGCGCGGCACTATCATCTTGAAATTTACGAAGTCACCATAGGCACCTCGTCGTCGATGGGTACATAGGTGCTTGAATTCCAAGGAGGAAGAGGGTAGCGGTTCCCGAGACGTTGAACGGTCAATGATGCATCCTGAATTACATGCAGAGGGAATTAATTGGAGAAGCAGACTAGAGCCAGCACAATGTGAATGCAACAGAGTTTGGACTCTCATATAACAAAGGCGCTCCACAATTCCAATCCATCTACTCCCAAGTCTCTGCGCAACACTGCTCACTCCAATCCAAGACCAAGTGACCAGAAGCCACAAGCACCTATGGAGGCGATGGATGCGAGCGGCAGCCGGTTGTGCCAAATCATCCAAGGCACCGGCCTGCGGCCCCGCATTGCGCAATGTTTCCAGACAGTGCTGGCGACCGCAGGCATCATAGCCCTCGCCAACGCCGGCTTCGCCTCTCGCATGGACGACATGATGGTCAACTCCATCCGCATGTTCACCGCCGTCAAGAAGCGCGCGGACGACCTTGCCGTACTGCTCCAGCCCGCGTGCCCAGGCTCCTCATTGCCTACCACCCTCATCGGCCTACATGGTGACGAACTCTTTCAAGCCCTGGTGGCCCTGTAGGTGTCGGAGGTCGCGACGAAGAAAGTGCACCTCGAGGTCGCGCTCGCCGCGCAGCACCTCGCCATGCAAGAAACTGTCGACCTGCACATCCACGTCTACGAGGAAATCGTCTACATAGGCCACTACAAGGCAAGCGATGAGAGAAAGACGTTGGCGTTCTTCCAGCGGCTGGAATCTTTGGACGCCATTGTTCAGAAGCACGTCGACCTGGCCACGAAAGCTGCTGCTACTTAGGCGCCGTTCGGTGGGCCGGGGCCCTAAGTCGAGGAGGTGGACGTCGTCGATGGATGCATCTCTTCTTCTTGCCTCCTGTAACCAGCACTGCATCACCTCATGGCCTTAATGTTTTATTAGTATAGTACTCCCTCCGTTCCCAAATATAAGTCTTTCTAAAGATTCCAGCAAGTGAGTACTACATACGAAGCAAAATGAGTGAATCTACACTCTAAACTATGTCTTCATACATCTGTATGCTGTATTCCATTTGAACTAGTATCTAAAAAGGCTTATATTTATGAACGGAGGGAGTATATGGCATTTTTATTCCAACAGAACGTCTTCACTGCGAGGTGGGGCCGCAGTTGAGCAAACCCACCCCACCCACCGGGCGTCGGCCGAGTTTAGAATTAGAAGAGAGAAACGAGGGAGGAGAGCTAGCTGTAGCACGGGCGCTGTTGTCAGATGGGACTCGTGTTTATAGAATAGGAGAACTGAGCACTCGTGCCTCTTTTTTTTGAGGGAAAAATTAGTCGTATGTCTAGTACCACTAGTTGGGTGCGTGCGACCTATAGCTATCATCACTTTAGGTCTCCTTTTCGAACCATGGTTACGCTTCACAGTACATATTTTTTCACGCATTTATCCTCCTATATGTACTCCTAGGTTATTTCCACGTGCTCCCATTCGCCGACATGTGGGACATAGAGCATCTGGGTCGTAGTGCATGCACGACTCGGAGCATATGCCGGGGTACTTTACATTTCAGACCTCACAAGTTACATGGAAACCCCCCGCAGAAGAATAAATAAATCAATGAATTACTACATGAAACCAGATTATTTTCATGGAAACCGGAGCACGTTCATTAAATTTTGGACATAACACGTTTATAAAAAATGACCGGACCTAAACCAGTCTAAGGGCCTCTTTGATTTTCCCCGAAAAAAGGGCCTCTTTGATTCGCAGGATACTGAAAACACAGGAATGGGGAAAGTATGATGGCAATGAACCGAGACGAGGAGAACTCTAACTCAGTTAGAGGTTAGAGTTAGATTCTAACCCTGAACTAACTCTAAACCAAAGAGGTGTATGGATGGCAGGGATAGATTGACAAAAATGCTCTATCTCAATCATTTGACTACTTTGGACCCCATTTTTAGTAAGACTAAAATAAGTCCCTTGGATCCAAGCACCCTCTTGGTGTGGTCGGCTCTTCTGTGGCCTCCTCCCATTCACAATTGACATAAACGAACCTCTATACAAATCAAGCATGCAAAACATGATAATTTTTTACTTTCTCCATACAAATGAGATATCCCACTTAAACATGCAAGTCGTCAATCAAGCTTCACAAAATAAAAAAACACTTCATGAAACAAAGAATGAGCTAACTCATCACGGAAGTCGTTCACGATAGGCAGGGAGCCCGGAGCCCCTCACGCACCGAGGGAGGAGCTCGCCATCGTTGCTCTGGAGGAAGGCTCTGTAGAGCCCAAGCCCCGGGAACCCCTCCAACGCCGGCCCTTGCGAGTTGATGTCGACACCAGAGTGGGTAGCTGGGCCGCTTGCGGCCGACTGGGAACTTAATCTTTGGGCCTCTAGAAATAATGCAAGCCTGTAACTAAAATACCTAGAAAGGTGAACTGAATCTTTGGGCCTCTGGAAATAATGCAAGCCTGAAACTGAAATACCTAGAAAGGTGAACTGAATCTTTGGGCCTCTAGAAATAATGCAAGCACTGAAACTTAAATACCTAGAAAGGTGAACTGAATCTTTGGGCCTCTAGAAATAATGCAAGCTCAAAATGAAATACCTAGAAAGGTGAACTCAATCTTTGGGCCTTTAGAAATAATGCAAGCCTGAAACTGAAATACCTAGAAAGGTGAACTGAATCTTTGGGCCTCTAGAAATAATGCAAGCCTGAAACTCAAATACCTAGAAAGGTGAACTGAATCTTTGGGCCTCTAGAAACAACGCAAGCCTGAAATTGAAATACCAAGAAAGGTAAACTGAATCTTTGAGCCTCTACAAATAATGCAAGCCTAAAATTGAAATACCTAGAAAGGTGACCTGAATCTTTGGGCCTCTAGAAAGATTTATTACCTCCTCAAGCAGCATCAAACAATTCCATGTGTGCACCACAAATCTATAGCAAGTTTGATCAGGATCTACTTTTCCAAATCAGAATTAGCGCTAGAGCAAGCAAGATCAATGATATGGCCGTGAGACAGAGAAGGAACGAACAAACTCACCCCTCTCGCGACCTCCCTAGTAGATGCGCCACCGCCGCGCACGACAGAGGGAGAAAAATGACTGGTGAAGGGGGAGCGGGGCGACCTTCGAAGGTCGGAGGGAGAGGACGGCCGGAGTAGGGCGGCAGAGGCCGAAAGGAGAGGGCGGCCAGAGGATAGATAGGACGAGCAGCGCTTGGGCGGGCGGCCCTATGGGGAACATAGAGGAGTCGTGCGAGAGGGGGGAGTGATCTGGTGCGAGCAGGTGAGATTTTTTTAGGGGAGCGATCTGGTGCGGGCAGGTGAGATTTTTTTAGTTCTCTTTTAGTGGGCCCGAGGATAACTAACCCAATTAGAACCTCTCCACCGGGCTAGTTTTTTAGCTGGGTTAGAGCAAACTAGCTCAAACTAACCCCTCTTGTTTCGATAATTTGAGGCTATTTCAACCCAAACTAGCTCTAACTCAGGGATCCAAACAAAGAGGAGTGTTACTGTACATGCTACAGTGTGGACCGTAGCACATTGTTTTTTATGGCCATATCACCACATTGTTTTCTACCGCTGGTTCACTGGGCTATCGTGGTTCGCACGGCTGGTTCACTGGGCTGTCATGGTTCGCACTCCTCCGACCTGAGTACTACTCCCTCCGTTCCTAAATATAAGTCTTCGTAGATATTTCACTGTAGACCACATACGGATGTATATAGATGCATTTTATGTGTAGATTCACTCATTTTTCTCCGTATGTGGTCCATAGTGATATCTCTCCAAAGACTTATATTTAGGAACGGAGGGAGTAGTATAGTACTAGTATATACCGCATCATTCTTTTCTCCTTCTTACTACTCCGACATGTGGGAGAGCCAGCATCCGGGTTGACGTGTCATGCACTAGGAACGGAAGGGGGGCATCACCCCGGTCGGAGCGCCAGTAATTCATGACTATAGTGAGTGGTCATATCACAAGTCTTTCCAGCAGTAACGCGCCGTCAAATCGGACAACCCCACTCGCTCACCCTCCTCGCCTCTTTGTCAAACCGCCTACCCGAAAACTGCCGTGCGTACTGCCCGGGAAAAGCCCCGCCCTCAACTTTTAACTGCGCGAAAATAGTTCGAGCTTGTTCGTTCTATATAAATACAGTACTTATTGTATGTTTATTCACCCGTGGGGTTGTTCAATGAATGGAGGGGCGGGGAGCACAAGTGAACAATAGTACTGTAGTAGTAAGTAGGAGTCGTAGAGTAGTCACCTTAAATAGAGAGTTTCTTTTCTTTAATGCCACGTACACAAATTGAAACGCTTGTTGTGGAGAAAAAAAAATAATCACTCCACTATATATGGACGCAGGGGCTTGAGTGCTTGCTTTACTAGGGTTGCTCTCTTCATTCTCTCATCCTCTGCAGATATAAACAAGATAGCGGTAGCGACATTTTCTCTCTGCTCACCGCTGGTCACAGATCTGGCCGGATCCCTTCGACCGGTGTGTGTAGAGGACTAAAAGGTACATCATTCACGCGGTCATCGCCGCCGAGGGAGCAAACCCACAGCTGCCGAAGGGGCCTGATCCTCTGCCCGTGCCGTTCTCTCCGACACAGCGCCGGCTCGGGAGGTCCTCTGACCCTTCTTCCTCCCTGCCATATTGTCCGCAGATCCGACCTGCCGCCGCCGACATCCCGGCGACCCTCAGTTATAAGTTCTTCGAAAGCGGCCTTGCTCTACTGCCCCAGCTCCCCATGTGTCTGCATGTGCATCTTTTTCTACTCCCATCAACTCTTCCAAAGCCACCTAAATTTTTAGTATTATTAGAGGTAAAGATACTTCATGCATTCGAATCTAGGGCTTTGTTCAAACAACGAAGAAAGGGGGAAAGTTGTAGCATGAATCTAGGACTTAATTCAAAGAGGAAGTAATATGGTGAAAGTAGTAGAGACCGGATACCCAACCGGTCTCTTGGTTGAAAAGGGAAATAATGGGAAAACGCAGTACAAACTGGATAAGGAACAGATCTATTATTGGTTGAAAAAAGGATAGAAAGTGGCGGCTGGTGGATAAGTCAACATAGTATGTCCAGGATCAGATTTGCTGCCATCACATAGTAAAAGGTCTCCAGGATTAGATTTGCTGCCCTCACATAGTAAAAGGTCTCAGGATTAGATTTGCTGCCCTCACATAGTAAAAGGTCTCAAGATTAGATTTGTCGCCTCACATAGTAAAAGGTCTCGTGGATTAGATTTGCTGCCCTCACATAGTAAAAGGTCTCCAGGATTAGATTTGCTGCCCTCACATAGTAAAAGGTCTCCAGGATTAGGTTTGCTGCCCTCACATATCGTGAACAAGCTCGGCATCACCACTTTATGCCTCCTTATAGGTACATTGTGCTGATGCATCCACTGTCGCATGTCCTTATACCAACCTTTTGTTGTTGTTAATGTAAGGGCGCATGTAAATGAAGCGATCACACTGTTACCTTAGGGACATGTCTAACCAGTGTTATTGTTAATCTAATGCCTCCAGTGATAAGATGCTATTAAACTGTGTTACAAATGGCACTCCTGCTGTTTCCCCCAGTATGATAAGTAAGTTGCTCCTTTACGCTGCTAAGTTTCCTGGTGTCCCCACGGTCCCATGCCCTTAAACCAACTCTTTAGTTGCTGTTAATTTACTGTGTCTGGTAAACAAGCAATGCCACCATTAAAGTAATCCCATATCTGAGGAATCTCATTGTTGATCGTAATGCTTCGGTAACATGAAGCATTGTTGCTTTAAAATTTCTACCGTCCTTGCGTGATTGCCATGAACATAATTAAGATGCTTCTTTTCATTTTGTATATGTTTCAAATATTCTTATTGACCAAAGAATCGTTTACTTTCTATCATTTTGTGCGATAGGGATATCCATTTCACCTTGTTGCTATTGTGACCTTTTGGTGAACTGCACAAAACACTTTTTGGAATGAGTGTCTTGTGCGTTCAACTAAAATGTCACGTGGGCAACATCTCTCAATTTTGGTGGAACTGCACAAAATGGTGATTGGAGTTTCAAAATCTCCATCAAGTTCTCACGGGTAATCTCGTGCAACATTTTATTAGCCTTTGCAAGATGGAGCCATCATTTGTCACCACAATGGCACTTTATTTTAGTGGAACTGCACAAAAGTATAAGAAAATTATAGTTGCACCTTACATGAGCCGGACAGCCAACCTTAATGTTCCTCAATTTTAGTGCAACTACTAAAGAAGAACCTGCCAGCTCACAAGAGCAAGTACTTCTTGCTAGCTGAATGATGCAATCTTTGCTTCATTTCAGGTGAACCGCAGAAAAAGGCGCATGAATTGAATCATGGAACTCCAGGCAGGCCTCATACAAGTAGAGCTAGAGGTTGAGTTCAAGGAGGCCGCTATTAAAGCGAAATCATGCTCTCCTGTATCCTTGTTTGTGCTATGCAAACATGTTGTGCAAACAGGAATACTCTACTACATATGTTGTGACGGTCAAGAGCATTCGCCAAGTTCTTCGATTGTATGACATGGCTAGCCAAGATGGATTTAATCCCGATATTCACTTTATCAAAAGGCTCTAATGGGTTGGTTCTGAATCTTGCAAGCTGAGAATCAGTGAGATGTGTAGGCATCTTTGTTGTACTTATTATTTGAATCTTATTTGTTGGTTCTGAATCTTGCAAGCTGGGAATCAATGAGACGTGTAGGCATCTTTGTTGTACTTATTATTTGGATCTTATTTGCTGGTTCTGAATCTTGCAAGCTGGGAATCAATGAGATGTGTAGGCATCTTTGTTGTACTTATTATTTGGATCTTATTTGTTGGTTCTGAATCTTGCAAGCTGGGAAACACGGCATGATGATGCAGAGGACAGCAACCATAACAAACAGTTCAAACTTGGTAGTATTATCTTTGTGAAAGTGCAACAAATGTGCTGATCGTGTGCGTCCTGAGAATAATAATTATAATAGTTGTGCATGTTGATCCCGTGGCACTAATAGAATGAGCCAATGCATTGCTTGTTTTAAGTATAAATTTCTATTAAAGCTAATAAAATTTAAGTAGAGTGACCACTAACTCCTGTTATTACAGTACCAATATAGACCCTCTCGTGAACCGACGTGTGGCCGGAGTAGGTTTCTTAATGGAGGCGTTTGAATGCGCCAAGGGTGCATCTTCTGCCGGGCGTGCAGGGGACGAGGGAGGGGGTAGTAACTGTTGTCGCCTGTACACACTCAGCTTACTGTTGAATCTTGTTCCCCAAGAGCTGAAAAACGAACTTTTGCCGCCGCCTACACACTCGTTCACTCGAAGACACTCCAATGGCGATCCGAGGGGTGAGCCTGTTGGATATGGACTTCAGGAAGGAGTTAGTTCGCCGTTCAGTCCTATGGCTGCACCAAGTTGAATGTGATGTACACCAACGATACGGACTCGGTGAAGCTCTGCCTCGCCTCAGTCCTATGGCTGCACTAGGTTCTGGAGCATTCACCCGTTTCATCGGCAGCGCCGACTGCACCTTCGCTATGCTGGAGAGAAGGAAGAACACGACAATTCGGCCATCTAGTGCAACAAGCTTGTTGACATCCAGAAGCAATACAAGATCATCAGCAACGGGCAGGAGAAGGACTCCGTGGTTGACCTCGCTGAGACCATCATCGACCCCTGATATGCCAACATGAAAGAAGACGACCTGAACACGTGGGAGGTACCTCTGAATCTAGCCTACATAACCTACGCGGCCAAGGACGCATACGCATGCTACGACATGTACAGGCAGATCTTGGACATGAGGGCGTGTCTGCTTCCCGTAACCGACGAGTACACGGAAGCCACAGCGTCATGATCAAGCGTGCCAGGAAGGTCTAGATGTTGTACTTTATCTGTTTATAAGAACCTTTATCATCTGACTGTTTCATGCATTAGCCTATGTGTCTTAATTATCTGTTTTGTCCGAAATATTTCTTTTAAGAACCCATTAACCTGGTTGCTTTTTTAGTGGCTATTTGCTTATGTATGTAAACTAGTTCACTTGTCCGTAAAAAAATTAGTTCACTCGGCTGTCGTGCTTTGAATCTCCTTCCTCCCAACATATTCCTCTCCTCAGGTGGACCCAGCAGGTCTCTGAATTTTCTCCCACTTTCTTTTTCGATGTAAACTGAGTTTTCTCCCGGTACTTTCCCCTAGAACCAACTCAACTGTCCCACGTCTAGCCTAAAAAATATTAATACCCCACGTACTATTAACTCATCAAATTAAAATGATATTTTATTTCGTAAGTTGAAAGTTCTTACAAAATAATAATAATAATTGTTTATATATAACTTGCCAAGTTAAATCCTAGTGATTGCATACATAAGCTTGCAAAGATTTTACTGACGTGCAATCATGTGTTTATGTTTTATAACATTTCTCCGTCTAGCCCAACATGATATTTTCACCCAGCCCAGCAAGTCCGCGGATTTCGAGAAAAATGCAAATGGGATTTAAATGGGCTGCATAGATGCTACATCATTGTTTCACCCAGCCCACCAAATGGACTAAAAAAACAAATGGACTGGCTGACATGTGGGCCAGCAGGTCGAAGCCTAAGAAGGCGTTGGATTTACATCCAACGGACAGCATTCTTCTTCAATCTCTCGTCTTCTTCCCCCAGCGCTGTCGGAACCGCCTGCTCCAGCCTTCGGCGTCCAGCGGCGTTGTTTTGCGCTCCTCAGCAAAACGCTACCCCGCCGATGGCCAGGCCATCCCTCCACTCCGCACCTCCTGTTATTCTCTGCCGAGTGTAGGCCCACCCCGCACCCGAACCAGTCAAGTTTCCCACTCCTCTCCGTCTGCGACTCCACTGCCGCGTCTTCCCCATCTCTAGGTCGTTCCAGTCTGGGGCCTTGACGTCGTCCATCGTCTCGGTGCGCTCGGCGCGGTGTGGTCAACATACGAGAGTCATTGGAAGAGGACTGTACGTGGAGAGACTGACGGCTGGGACCCATGAGGTCCATGGTCGCACACAAGGAAAGTTCCTCCTTATTACGCCTCAGACGTGCCTTTATGCGTGGGAAGGGCTTCAGATTTCGCGAAAAAACGTCCCCCCCGACAGTGTCGGACCCACCAGCTATATCTTTGCACGCAAGGAAGTGCCTCCTTATTACGCACCAAAAAATGAATACCCCCTGCTAGCTGGGACCCACCATAGTGGGTGGATGACTTGTGAGCCTACTAAGTTGACGAGGACAGAGGGCTTTGTTAACTTAGTCAATATGAACGATTCTAGCTCCAGTGACCGTACGATGTCCATCCAACGGCCATAGTAGTTCTTCAACCTCTAGTCTTCTTGCTCGGCCGCTCAAAGCAGCGCCCGGTCGTGCCGCTGCTGCTACGCCTCTCGTGGCGGGTGTGGCCATGAGGCGCCACCGCCTACTACTCCCAACGCTGGCCTGTGGTATCCTCTACTCACCCACACACACCGTTATTCTCGGCGACAAAGAAATTTCACGCCACAGCCGAACCAGTGAACCCTCGTACTCCTCTCCGCATGGGCATCCACTGCCGCGTCTTCCCCGGCTCCGCGTCGTCCCCTTCCTAGGCCTCGCCTTCGTCCACCGCCTTGGTGCTCTCGGCGCGGCATGGTCAATGTGGTCAACGACCAACTTCCATCGGAAGAGTACTGTACGTGGAGAGGCTGATAGCTGGGTCCAAGGCCACATTCCAGATTTTTGTGATTTGCCAAGTAAGTCGCTTTGTCAGGCCTGTTGGGCTGCAAATCTTTCAAGACGAGGAGAGCTTCATTCGGCTGGCCGAAAAAATGGCCTATCAGTAATGAGAAATGGGCTGTACATTTTTAAAACACGTCAAACCGGCAATTAGTTTCAAATATCTTTTTCTTATTTTGAGATTTAAATTATATTAATTTTTATGCGTGGATAACTTGTTGGATTTTATATTGATATACATTTATTTTTAAAATCAGTTTGAATGTGAGTCGAAATTTCGGGATTAAAAACAGTTCGGACCGCACCGAAATATGCAAAATTTCATATAATTTTTTAACCGTGGCCACAATATGGGCTGTAACGCTAACAAAAATAATATGGGCTCCAAAAAAACCTTAAGAATTAGCAAATGGGCTGTAAATTATTAGAAATAATGGCAGATGGGTTGTATGCTATTTTCCACAGATTTGAGGCTTTCCTGAAAAAAAGTAGACGCACAAGCAGTGACTGTTGGATGTCCATCCAACGGCCGTCGTGCTTATACAATCTCTGCTCTTCCTACTCCAACCGCCAAACAAGCGCCAAGGGACTACCTGCTCCCTCCTCCTCATGCGGCGCCGGTCTGGCCGCCACGCAGCCTCACCGCCACACCGCATTCCCATCGCCGGCCTAGCCATCCCTCTACTCACCCACACTGCTGTTATTCTCTGGCGACAGAGATTTAACCAAGAAACCTCGTGACAACAGATTCCCCTCTGCGTGGGAAACAATCGCCGAAGTCTTCCTGCCTCCGTGTCGTTCCCTTCCTAGGCCTCGCCGCCGTCCACCGCCTCGTCCTCTCGGCGCTGCTCGGTCAACGTGGTCAACGATCGACATGCATCTGGCGGATCAGACGTGGAGAGGCCGACAGCTGGGTCCACGGCCGCACGCAAGGAATTGCCTACATGCAAAATAATGATTCCTCCACCTGACATCAGGGACCCACCAAAAGGGCCTCTGTATTTGGCGAAAAAAATGTTACCGCCGCTGACAGCTCGGACCCACCAGCTATATCTTCGCACGCAAGGAAGTGCCTCCTTATTACGCACTAACAAATGAATACTCCCCCTGTTAGCTGGGAAACAAAGATAGTGGCGAGGCTGACTTAGGGCCTACTAAGTTGACGGGACGGAGGGCTTTGTCAACTTAGTCAATATGCATGATTCTAGCTCTAGTGACCGTCGATGTCCATCCAACGGCCGTAGTGCTTCTTCAACCTCTGGTCTTCTTGCTCCAAATTACCCAAACCAGCGCCCGATCGTGCCTCGTGCTCCGCCTCCCGTGGCGGCTGCGCGATGGCGGCGAGGCCTCACCGCCTCTACTACTCCCAACGCTGGCCAAGCCATCCTCAGACTCACCCACACCCTCGTTATTCTGCGGTGACGGCAGCCTCACACCGCAGCGAACCGTTGAACCTCGTACTTTCTACGCATGGGCATCCATTTGTCGCGTCTTCCCGCCTCAGCGTCGTCCCTTCCTAGGCCTTGCCGCCGCCCACCGCCTCGGTACTCTCGGCACGGCGTGGTCAATGTGGTCAAGGAATGGCTTCCATCAGACGTGGACTGCACGTGGAGAGGCTGACAGCTGGGTCCACAGCCGCAGCAAGGAAGTGCCTCCTTATTACGCGCAAAATAATTATTCCTCCACCTGACAGCGGGACCCACCGAACGGGCCACCGTATTTCGCGAAAAAAAACGTTCCCCCCTAAATGCTGGGACCCACTAGCTACATCTTCGCACGCAAGGAAGTGTGTCCGGGCAAAAAAAACGATTCGCCCCCTGACTGCTGGGACCCACTAGCTACATCTTCGCAGGCAAGGAAGTGCCTGACAGTCGGGACCCACCTGGTCTAAGCGTACGTAGGGTTGTCATTCTGGTCGTGAACGTGTACGTACATACTGGTCGTTGTAGAGGCGCGCACGTGTCGTAGTAGAGGCGCGCACGTAGCATGTACACGTACGTACACGGCGAGGGTGCAAGAAAGAAAATACGGCCACGTACGTACATACGGGTAGGGTCTCGAACGCCTACTCGCGCATACGTGCATGGCTGGGTCGGAACGGAGAAACAGCGTCGTCGTCGTGTTCATGGGGAGCCAACCGGCTGGGTCGGAACGGAATGCGTGGCCGTGTTCATCGGGAGGGCTTGGATGGAATAGGCAATGGAAACAAGGCCTGGCGTACCGCACAACGGAGGAAACGGCCTCCTACGTTCGGAACGGGGTCCTGTTGATCGGGAGGGGTGTCGCGTACCACAAAATGGACAAAACGGACCTCCTACGGTCGAAACGGGGGTCCTGTTGATCGGGAGGGGTGTGGCGTACCGCAAAACAAACGAAACGGACCTCCTACGGTCGAAACGGGGGTCCTGTTGATCGGGAGGGGTGTGGCATACCGCAAAACGGACGAAACAGACTTGTGTTGGAGCGCTATGGTCGAAACGGGGGTCCTGTTCATCGGGAGGTGTGTGGCGTACCACAAAACGGGACTCCACGGGATACTGTTCATCTCCACCATCGACCTCCTCCTGCCTCCACGGGCTACCGTCAATCTCCTCCAGCCTCCACGGGCTCCTGTTCATCCATCCTCCACCGCGCTTACTCCACCGTTCATCGCTCAACCACCCTCCACGGGCACCCTCCACCGCTCTCTGCTCATCCAGCCTCCACACCATGGGGTCCTGTTCAACCACCCTCCACGGGCACCCCTCCACCGCTCATCGCTCATCCACCCTCCACACCATGGGGTCCTGCTCAACCACCCTCCACGGCCACCCCTCCACCGCTCTCTGCTCATCCAGCCCTCCACACCACGGGTTGCTATTCATCCGAGGCAACGCCACCGCCATCGCTCATCCACCCCCGCCAACGGTCACCGCTCATCCAATCGATTGGCTTCGATTAGCAGCGAGAGCGGCGAATCGCCCATCGGGTTCGATTAACACCATCGATCGATCGCCGGGTTCAAGAACGCGAGCTCGTGGTGCAATCGCCGGGTTCGATTAGAGCCCAACGCCTCGCTTCGGGTTGAGAGTGAACGCCGCACACACGCCACAGACGATGAGAGAAATGCGCATCGCTCGGCCCCCGACCTCCCACTGTAACCGGCAACTGCCCGAAATTTTCCTCCTCCTCGCTTCTACCACAGTTTTTTCCGTCATGGACGGCCCAAATAATGTCATGCAGTTGCGTCTCCGGCCCGCCCATGATGAAAAGCCCATTTTTTGTCATGATTTTTTGTCATTGAAGTAGGAGCCCACCACATCTATGATGATACCGGGTTTTGTCACAATTATCGTCATAGAAGTGTCATATGTATGACAGAAAAAAACTTCGTTCGGCCCAAAATGGCAGGGATGTGTCTTTTTTGCAGTGGAGGGCATAACCCACCGGGGCGCGCCTGGGCCCCCAGGCGCACCCTAGTGGGTTGTGCTCCCTCGGAGCTCTCCTCAGGTGCTTTCTTGGCCCACTGGATGTCTTCTGGTCCAAAAAAATCCACAAAAAGTTTCCCTGCGTTTGGACTCCGTTTGGCATTGATTTCCTGTGATGTAATAAACATGTAGAAAACAACAACTGTCACTGGGCACTATGTCAATAGGTTAGTACCAAAAAATAATATAAAATGACTATAAAATGATTGTAAAACATCCAAGAATGATAATATAACAGCATGGAACAATCAGAATTATATATACGTTGGAGACATATCACGGGGCTGCTAAAGCACCGGCGCACAACGTGGAGATGGAGATAGAGGTTGCCGTCACCACCGGCGAGTTATCGTTTCATCCTGACATCGTCGAGCTTCCACAGCCGGAGGCGGCGTTCCACACCGACTCTGGTGACGACTCGGGCAACGACCCGCCGAGGACGCCGACGACCACTCCATCGACGACGGATAACTGGTTAGTCATCTTTACCCATTTATGTGTCAAATAGATCCTAGGTTTTCTCTGGTTACTCCTGCCTCCCGCTTTTTGGAATGAAAATCCTATGGTTATGTTCTCCCAATCCATGAAATCTGAGTAAGTTTCGTTAGATCCGTGTAGTGTATTGATTGTTTGAATGGTACAAATGATAAGTGATTAGTTGTTTCATCTGTGGAAATGATATCTACTAGTAATCCAACTACGGTTAGTGTTTGTGCTAATAATTCCTAGCCAGGACTTGACAATTGATTTTGAATGACCTACGTATGTTTGTGCCATTATTTTCTTCAAGATTGGTCTGTACATAGACAAATGTGCTTAAAAATCAAACCATATTCTCTGGATATGTAATAATAAATAGCCATAAATTCTTAATCTTACTTCATGACATGTAATCGTTAATTTGATGCCAATTTTTGCAACTGCCAAATGTTTCCTAGAGATTAGTTTGTAACCATTAATTTGACGCCACATTTTTTTAACTATTTGTATAGGTGTTGTTTGACGATGTGGACAGCGAGAATGAAGATGTCTAGAGGAGGTACAAGTGGCAAATCTTGAGGGAGCTTTATGATGGAATGCATAATGGGCGAATTAGGACCTGGAATGGCATGATGCCCATTCTGCAACCACAAGCTTCATGACGCGTATCAAAGTGTTCGGGCGCATGCAAGAGGACGGGCCGTTGGCTCCTTCAAGCAGAAGCATTCTTGCAGGGTGGCGCACGATGCATATGCCGAGTACCTAGAGAAGCTTCAGGATCGTGCCAGCATGTGAGATGAGATGTGGGATCGAACTATGTACGCTTGAGCATGCTTAATGACGGTTGAAATTGTAGCGACCAGACGTCAAACAGTCTAGTCTCTGTGCATCAGTGTCGTCCCTGGATCGGTAATGCTGACATGCATGGTACTTTAGGATTTATAACAGAGTTTCAATCACACATTTATTAGAACAAATGTCTCAAAAGAGACCTTATTACAATAATATGGCTTAAGGCCATCTAAAAACAATAACAGCGGAAGGCTTGGAAGATAAAGTGAGTCCATCAAACTCCAACGGCATAGCCGAGTGAACGACAATGACCTATGGCACCTTACTTGTCGTCTGAATAGTCTGCAACATGAAATGTTGCAGCCCGAAACGGGTCAACACATGGAATATGCTGGCAATGTAACACATAGAGTAATGAACAAAATAAATGCTATCACTACAAGCATATATGGCTGGTGGAAAGCTCTATGGTTACAATTTTGCATAAAGCAAATTTTGCCCTACAACAAAGAAATAAATTTTATTTAACTATCATGGTGGTTGATAACATTGAGAAGGTTCCTCCAACACAATCCCAATTAAGCATCATCATTAAACCCAACAAATTAATTTAGAGTGATGAGATCAACATGATAATCCAAAAACCAGATACTCAAGATGTCCATAACCGGGGACACGGTTAACCATGATTAGTTTGTATGCTCTGTAGAGGTTTGCGCACTTTTCCCCACAAGACTCGAACACATCCATGATTGGAGATTCGAGACATAGTCTTTCTGAAACATTAACTCTCTACTCTGGGTAGACAGTACCACCTACAACCCACTATATCTGCTAGTCTACCTCTTCAAGAGCTTCATGCAACTTACTAAACTATGCCAGAGCCCATATTGGCTTGTGGCCGCACACCGAAGTTTCCAGCATGAATAATCTTATGATCCCTTTGAGCCTGGGTGGTGAACCGTAGGATGATCACACGGGTACTCCGGGATATCCTAGGACAACACTGGATTCTCCAGGTGCCGTGACAACCACTGGGTACTCCATGGTGCCTTCAACCAATACACCCAGATGTGTATTTAAGTAGCCACCTTAAGTTAACAATTAATTAACAACCCTCACATCTTTCATGGATCCACTCACCCAAACCACGTATACGAGCATAGCATAGCAATATAAGCATAACGTAGAAGTAACTCCCAAAGGTTTGATAATAAATGGGCAATAGGTTCTAGCTCATCAACTACTTCCCAAAACCCACATGTTATTCAGATCCAAACCATGCAATGTTTGAGGTTGATCTAATACATAAAAACTAGGTAGAAAAGGGGTATGATGAAAGTGTTACTTGCCTTGCTGATGATCCGCAAAACCTCGAGCCTCGTAGTAGCACGCTTTGCACTCCGGGTACTCTATCGCAAACAAACAATAACATACATAAGCACTCAACCAGAAACACGGGTAAAACTCAAATAAGAAGATCTAACAAGAAAGTTCAACTGTAGAACTCTGGTTTGCAAAAAGAATCAAATCAAACGGAGCAACGAAACTCAAACTATGAAAGAAACAAGGTTTGTTTACTAATCTGGACTAAAGTCAAATTTTAAAGTACCAAAATCTTGTTCAAGTTGGTTAAGCAGAAAGAGGGATTCGAGGCAAAGATCTAGGCGCTTGAATCGCCTGAATCGGATAAAGGAGCAAAAAGATAAACTAAAGCAAAGATTAGGGCAGAAATCACGATAAAAAATAATCGCAGAAAAACCTAGGAAAAATAGAACGCGACGAACAGGCTAACGAATGAACGTTCGCTATCTGCGCCTAACTGACGAACAACGTTCGCTAAAACGAATGTACAGACGAAGTTTGCTATTTAACTAAACCGAAAAGAACGAACCAATCTAAAAAAATAAACCTAGGGTTTTGAAAAAACAGACCGGTTTTTCCCAAGAAAAACCGGCGACGGCACTGAGTACCTCGGCGGCGGCGGCTCCGGCGACGGGTCGGCGGCGGATGGCGGTGACAAAGCGGATTTGGTGGCGAGTAGGCGAGGTAGTGGCGCCATGGCTCATGTGGCGGCAAGCGAGCGAGCGGCGGGCTAGGGTTCGCGGCTGGTTGGCTGGCGGGCCCTCGGCTTATAAGGCCGGAGGTCAAGAATCCTAGTCGAACACGGCCCAAACTAGGTCGGTAACTTTTTTTAATAAATCCTGACACAGAAAAACTAACGAAAGAAATACTAAACATAGTCCAAAAATTCCGAAATAAATTTTGGCGGTCCTCTAATAATATTGCGGACAAAGTGAACATTTATTTGGGCCTCTAATGCAATTTTCAAAAACGCATTTTTTCCTAATTCAAATAAAATAGCAACAAAACTCCGAATACATTTCTTATTTGATTTTAATATTTTTCCTCCAATATTTCTTTATTTTGGAGAAGTCATTTTATCCCCTCTCTTTTATTTTCATATTAGAAATATTTGAAGAGAAAAATAATTTAAAACCAAATTATCCTCTTTTCAAAATTCGAGAAAACTGAAATATGAAAATAACGAAATCCCCAACTCTCTCCGTGGGTCCTTGAGTTGCTTAGAATTTCTAGGGTCAACAAAAAATGCAATAAAATATGGCATGCAATGATGATCTAATGTATAACATTCCAAATTGAAAATTTGGGATGTTACAAACCTACCCCTCTTAAGATGAATCTCGCGCTTGAGATTCGGATTGGCTAGAAAATAGGTGCGGGTGGTCCTTGAGTAGGTCTTCCTCTCGTTGCAAGGTGGCTTCCTCCTCGATATGGTGGCTCCACTGAACTTTGTAGAACTTGATAACCTTGCTGCATGTGACTCAGCTGGCAAACTCGAGAATCATCACTAGTTTCTCCACGTAAGTCAAATTGCTATCCAACTGAATCGCTTCCAGTGGCATTGTAGCTCTCAGAGGAATATCGGCCATCTCTGCATGGCACTTCTTCAACTGGGAAATGTTAAACACATCGTGAACTCCTGACAATGCTTCTGGCAATTCCAGCTTGTAAGCAACTTCTCCCATACGTTCCAAAACTTTGTATGGTCCCACCAAAAGTGGTGCTAACTTTCCCTTAACTCCAAAACGCTTAACTCCTCGAAGTGGGGACACATGAAGATACACTCTGTCTCCAACTTTGTAAACTGTCTCTTTGCACTTAGAATCCGCATAACTCTTCTGCCTGAACTGGGCTACCTTGAGTCTATCGCGAATCAACTTAACCTTCTCTTCAGACTCCTTAATCAAATCTGGTCCAAACAACTAACGGTCTCCAACTTCATCCCACAGCAACGGTGTCCTGCACCTTCTTCTGTACAAAGCTTCAAAAGGGGCCATCTTCAAACTGGCTTGATAACTGTTGTTGTAAGAGAACTCTACATATGGCAAATTGTCGTCCCAACTAGATCCATAATCTAGCGTACAAGCTCTCAACATGTCCTCTAGAATCTGATTGACTCTCTCAGTTTGTCCATCTGTCTGTGGATGAAAAGTTGCGCTAAACTCTAGCCTTGTACCCAAAGTATCATGCAACCGATTCCAAAACTTTGAGGTAAACTGATTTCCTCTATCTGGTACAATGGTCCTCGGAACTCCATGCAGACATACGATCCTGGTCATGTATATCTTTGCCAACTTAGCACTGGTGTAAGTGGTCTTCACTCTCTGACATACATCACATACTGCTACATACTCTGCAATATCTTTCTTCATTCCGGTCCACCAGAACCTTTCCTTCAAATCCACATACATCTTGGTGTTTCCTGGTGAATCGAATATGGCGAATCATGGGCCTCCTGCAGAATCAGCTTTTTGTTCTCGGGGTCATTAGGAACATATACACGATCCTCAAACCATAAGGTATCGTGCTCATCCTCACAAAATCCTTTGGCCTTTCCTTTGCTCATCCTTTCCTTTATCTCGGCAATCTCCTTGTCAGTCTTCTGAGCTTCTATGATCTTATCCCTCAAGGTAGACTGAATTTCCAACGCTGCTACATAGCCTCTTGGAACTATTTCCAAACATAGCTCACGAAGATCTTCTGCTAACTCCTTGGGTAATCCTCCGGTCATGAGTGTATTGACATGACTCTTATGACTCAACGCATCTGCTACTACATTAGCCTTTCCGGGATGATAGTGCAACTTCATATCTGTCGGTGTACTAGAGTAGGGGTACCCTAGTATCCCGAACTTGTGCACGGGCAGTCGCAGCACCCCGCGGCAAGGCTTGCCGGGTGACCGCCAAGGTCCTCCGTGGTTCCTTTGGAGCCATTCAAGAAACAAAGTGTTCAAGCCAAGGAGACAAGGCCCCGGCAAGAGGAGCTTGCCGGGAAGGCCAACCGAGGCATCTCAAGGAACTTGCCGCGGCGCAGCGCCAGCGTCCGGCAAGGCCTTGATGGCGACAAGCTTCCGGAAGCGACAAGACAACGACCGCGGCAAGCAACCACTCTGTACCCGCGCTCTAGCACATCCACCAACGTGTCGCCCTGGGACCTTTCCAAGTGCGCGTGGCAAGAGGTTGTGGAGCCAGCGGTGCGAGGTGGCAAGCGACGCTGACAAAATTGCCATCGTGGCAAGCGGTGGCGCCCCTAACGGTCCCTTTTTGCACTGTTTGGGCGACGCAGATGGGCATTTAATGCCTTTGTCCCCTGCCGTCAGGGTTAGGTATGATACACTATACAAGTAGTTGTACCAACCGCAAATCTTTTCCATTTTTGCCCTTGTCTTTGTTGCCACCTGTCGGTGACCCCTTGAGCATATAAAAGGAGGGCCATGCGCAACGTAGAGGGGGGTTCGAAGCCAGAAAACACTCACGCTCGGTCTCGTTAGCAGCTAGTGTGTACTCTAGCACTCAGCGCTCCCGAGCAAGAACTCAATACAATCAGACATGCAGCAGTAGGAGTATTATATCTCCGGAGCTCCTGTCGTTGTACTAGAGTAGGGGTACCCTAGTATCCCGAACTTGTGCACGGGCAGTCGCAGCACCCCGCAGCAAGGCTTGCGGGTGACCGCCAAGGTCCTCCGTGGTTCCTTTGGAGCCATTCAAGAAAAAAGTGTTCAAGCTAAGGAGACAAGGCCCCGGCAAGAGGAGCTTGCCGGGAAGGCCAACCGAGGCATCTCAAGGAACTTGCCGCGACGCCGCCACGCGTCCGGCAAGGCGATGGCGACAAGCTTCCGGACGCGACAAGACAACGATCAGCGGCAAAGGCGTTTGCGCTGACAAGCAACCACTCTGTACCGTGCTCAAAGACATCCACCAACGTGTCACCACAGGACCTTTCTAGGCGCCAAGTGGCAAGAGGTTGTGCAGCCGGTGTGAGGTGGCAATGACAAGATTGCCATCGTGGCAAGCGGTGGCACCCCCGACGGTCCTTTTTGCCTTTGTTTGGGCGGCGTGGGCGGGCATTTAATGCCTTTGTCCCCTGCCGTCGGGGTTAGGTATGATACCTTTGTACAAGTAGTTGTACCAACCGCAACTCTTTTCCATTTCGCCCTTGTCTATGTTGCCACTGTCGGTGACCCTTGAGCATATAAAAGGAGGCCCATGCGCAACGTGGGGGGTTGAAGCGTAAAACACTCACGCTCGGTCTCGTTAGCAGCTAGTGTGTCTCAGTAGCACTCAACGCTCCCGAGCAAGAACTCAATACAATCGGACATGCAGCAATAGGAGTATTATCTCTCGAGAGCTCGAAGCTGGGTAAACCGCTTCGTGTTAGCCGCCTCGATCCGCTCTTCGCGCGATCTCCACCCCCCGCCGAACCGAAAGGGGCCCGGTCCGCCGGCCCCATAGGTGTCCGTGGGTCAGCTTCCACGACATCTATGGCGCGCTAGGTAGGGGGTGTCGAGGCTGTGTGAACCTGATCCGGCATTCACACGAGCTAGATCTTCATCTTCTTCATCAACATGCCACCGAAGAAGAAGACTTCAGAGGTGGCTGCTCCGTCCACGTCGATCCCACCACCACCGGAGCAAATGGGTGGTGGGGTAGACACCGGCGGAAGAACGGGCGTCGACGAGGGAGCTCACGGTGCTGTCAGGTCCAAGGACAAGGCTGCGCAGACCTCGGCATCCGTACATGCACCGCGCCCATCCCAGGAGGCGCGGGACCGACAACGTCATGGTACTTGCGGTACCATACGCTCGTTGGACCAAGATCGATCTGGTGGATCTCAGGGTGCTCAAGACCAGCATGCACACCAACATGCTGGCACGAGCAAGGCACGGTCGCCCGGACGGGATACTGCTCCTTCTAACATAGTTAGAAGTCTGATCATATCCCGCTCCTCGCACCGTTCGCCACTGCCACCCACCACACCAGCAGAAGCTTTGGCACGAGCTCAACTGCTCCTGGATTAGCCTCCAACGGCGGACAAGATCGACAAATGGAGGACCACCATTCAGAGTCTCATCGGCTTCAACAACGACGACACTCCACGGCAGCCGTGTACATCGCAGCCGTGGAAAGATTGCCAGGTGCGAGCCGATGGCGACAAAACCGGTGGGGATGCAACCACCGTGCACTGTCCACCCCGAAGGCCAAGATCGCTGACTCGCCGGATCCACCTCGACAGCGACTCCACCGCATCATCAGATCCACGAGCTCGTCGCGATCAGCGCCAAGTTCTTCACGAACGACAGCAAGAAGACGCTTCGTACTGCGCGCCAGCGCCGAAGAAGCGTGGCGTCAATCGGACCAGCGCTGCTGGGCCCTCTGTCGACATGCATGCGCCCGAGGGAACCAGCGACTTGCCAGATCGGATAGGTTGCCCTCGTTCACTCGTGAGCTGCGGCAAGTCCATGGCCCGCACGAAGAATTTCAAGCGAGCGTGCGAGAAATGCGACGGCAAGTCGCATCCGTCGGAGTTCCTCGGCATCTACACCATCACGGTGCAAGCTACCGAGGGGCGGGACGACAAGATCCTTGCCAACTACTTCCCGCTGGTGCTCAAGCCCAATGTCAGGTCCTGGCTCATGCACTTACCGGACAACTCCATATCCTCCTGGGTAGATCTATGCCATTAGTTTGTCGGCGCCTTTACAGGCGGCCACAAACCTCATGGCCAAGAGAGCGACCTTCATCTGCTCGCCCAGAAGGAAGGAGAGCCCCTGCGCATGTACATTCAGAGATTCACCGTATGCGGTAACATCCCGGATGTCCACCTGCGCGCTTCATCAGCGCATTCCATCGAAACGTCTTGAAATCGCGGGATCGGGAGGAGATGGCGATGTGCAAGATCGAGAGACGTCGATGAGCTATATGCCCCGCCGACAAGTGTGCGCGTCTTGAGGAAGGAGGAAACTCCCGGAGAGAACACGGGAGCGGGAGGATCGACACGAGGATGCCGCCTGACAAAAGAAAAACCGGCGGCGGAACAACAGGAAGAAGAAAGGCAAAGATGTGCTAGTCGTTGAGCAGTCCGGCAACGGAGGTGGCGCCAAGAAAGCCGAAGCTGTTGCGGTCGCCGACAAGCAGGACGGCACCGACAAGCAGTACTGCAAGATCCACTGCACCAAGGGCCATGATCTCCAGAGCTGCAAGAAGGTCGAGCAGCTTGTCGAGCAGCAAAAGGCAGAATACGAGCGACACGACAAGGAGAAGGCCCAAGAAGGAACTGGAGGATCCGGCAAGAAACGTCCTGGCCGAGGAGGACGCTGCGGCAAGGCCAAGTAGCGGCAAGGAGACAGACCTCCCCGCGGCCGCGACAAGGATGAAGATGACGACAACGATGAAGATATGGATGGTGACGAGACCGGTGAGCAGGAGTTCCAGAAAGCCACAGAGGTCCTGTGCGTTGACGGTGGTGCTTCTCTGCATACTTCACACCGCCAGCTCAAGCAGTGGGTGTGGGAAGTCAATGAGGCAGAACCACCCGTCGAGTCACGCAAGCCTCTGAAATGGTCCAGCACGCCTATCATCTTTGATATTGAGGACCACCCTGATCGCATAACTGCGGTCAGGTGCTTGCCGATGTTGGTTTCACCAACTATCCGCAACCTCAAGGTCACTAAGATGCTAGTTGACGGCGGGGCCGGCTTGAACCTGATCTCCTCCGCGGTACTCCAGAAACTTCAGATCCCTGACAGTGAGCTCGAAGAGACCGGCACATTCCAAGGAATCAATCCGGGAAGGAGCAAGCCGAAGGGAAAGATCACGTTGCCGGTGACATTTGGCACCGAGTTGAACTTCAGGACTGAGAGGGTCACTTTTGACGTTGCTGACTTTCCATTGCCTTACAATGGGATACTCGGCCGTCTAGCACTCGCCAAATTCATGGCAGCCTCTCACTATGCATACAACGTGCTGAAGATGCCAGGCCCGATAAGTGTCATCTCTCTCCCTGGCGACAAGAAGGATGCTCTTATCTGCGCTGAGAAGATCTACCGGGAAGCGGCAGCCGCAACAGATTGCAAGTCACTTGCCGTTGAAGCTCCCGGGGGGAAGAAGAACACCAAGTCCGGCAAGAGTTCTGATGCCCACTACGGCAAGCGCACCTCTTCGGAGTGCTACGCTACCGTCGAGGACGCACCATCGAGCTCCATCGGCAAGCATAAGAAGGCAATGGCAGCTCCGCCAGAGACCAAGAAGGTGTCCGCCAAGGAGGACGGCACTGGTGGTACCTTCACCATCGCCACCACTCGACCCTAAATAGGAAGCGCTTTCGTTGCTTTCTGCGGGCTTAACGTCGGCGTGTTTGCATGGCAACCGTCGACATCCCCGTGTTCCTGAAAATGTCGAGCACCATCTTGCCGTCTCGTCCTCATCGCGCGCCCGTCAAGCGAAGGTCGAAACAAGCGGTGGGCGCCAAGAATTCATCGCGGAAGAAATCAAGAAATTGGAAGCAGCGGGCTTTGTCGGGAGTGCTCCATCCTCGTGGTTGGCCAATCACTGTAGTCGTGCAAGGCAAGCGGGAAATGGAGGCTTTGTATCGACTTTACCGATGTTAATAAAGCTTGTCCCAAAGACCCATTTCCCTTGCCGCGCATTGACCAGATTGTTGACTCCACGGCCGGATGTGACTTGCATTCATTTCTTGACGCATACTCAGGATACCATCAGATCTTCATGGCAGAAGAGGATGAAGAGAAGACCGCATTCATCACTCCATGTGGCACATACTGTTTCATACGGATGCCTTTCGGTTTAAAGAATGCTGGTTCAACATTTCCAAGGGTAGTTCATGACGCTTTTGAGCCACAAATGCACAGAAATGTGGAAGCCTACATGGATGACATAGTGGTCAAGAGCAAGTACAAGGCAACTCTGATTCAAGGTAGACGAAACCTTTGCAAATCTGCGCAGGATCAACCTCAAGATTAACCCCGAGAAGTTTGTGTTTGGAGTCCCCTCCGGCAAGCTTCTTGGGTTCTTCGTGTCTCAGCGGGCAATTGAAGCCAATCCCGACAAGATCAAGGCCATTGAGCAGATTGAAGCACCAAAGCGCGTCAAGGATGTACGAAGACTTGCCGGTTGCGTGGCTGCTCTCAGCAGGTTTATCTCTAGGTCTGCTGAGCGTGCCCTGCCGTTTTTCAAAATATTGAAAAAGGCAGGTCCAATGAAATGGACTCCGGAAGCGGAGGCTGCGCTGCAGGACTTGAAGAGATACCTGTCCTCCACTCCAACACTTGTCGCACCTAAGCCACAAGAAAAGTTGCTGCTGTATATAGCGGCAACCAATCAAGTGGTTAGTGCTGCGTTAGTAGCGGAGAGGGAGGCGGATGATGAGCCAGCAACCACGGCAGATGCATCCAGCGACAAGCAGGGCACTTCACCGACAAGCTCTGGTCCTGACAAAGAAGGATCTGCGCAGGTGCATGAGGAGATACAAAAGAGGATGGTGCAGCGCCCAGTTTACTTTGTCAGTTCCCTTCTACAGGGGGCTAGGTCAAGGTACTCAGGTGTTCAGAAATTGCTTTTCAGCCTTCTCATGGCCTCGAGAAAGCTGCGCCATTATTTCCAAGCACATGAGATCACAGTCGTCACTCGTTTTCCGCTGAAGAGGATACTGCAGAATCCAGAAGCAACAGGCAGGATTGTCGAGTGGGCACTAGAACTGTCAAGCTTTGGTCTCAAGTTTGAGAGCACCTCAACTATCCAGAGCAGAGCATTGGCAGAATTCATAGCAGAGTGGATGCCAACACCAGATGAAGAAATTCCAGAAACGAGCATCCCCGTCAAGGAAGCAAGCAAAGAGTTGCTGATGTACTTTGATGGTGCCTTCTCGCTACAAGGCGCCGGTGTGGGCGTGCTACTTAATGCGCCCACCGGAGAGCACCTCAAGTAAGTAGTCCAGATGCACTTTCCCAAGGAGCAAGCAACAAACAATACCGCAGAGTATGCAGGTTTGCTTGCCGGTCTCAGGATCGCGGCAGACCTTGGGATCAAGAAGCTCATTGTCAGGGGTGACTCACAGCTTGTCATCCGCCAAGTGAACAAGAATTATCAGAGTCTGTTGATGGAAGCTTATGTTGATGAAGTGAGAAAGTTAGAAGAGCACTTTGACGGCCTACAGATGGAACATGTTCCAAGAGCTCAGAACGACATTGCCGATGGCCTGTCGAAGTGCGCCACACTTAAGTTACCTCTGGAACCAGGGATTTTCGTGCTCAAACTGACTCAACCGTCTGTAACGCCATCAACTGGACAGAGCAAGAAGAGGAAGTTGATTTCTGGTGACTATTTTCCGGCAGAGCTCCCCGAAGCCGGCGCCAAGAAGGTCCCCAAGATCAACACCAAGGGTGCTGAGGAGCAGTCTGCTCCGGCAAGCCCTAGGGTGTGTTCCGTTGAAGCAGACGCTCCCGACAAGTTTTGCTCCGGCAAGCTTGTCGGGGAACGTCAAGCTCCGGCTGAACCGCAGGTTCTCGCCATAGAAGCGGATGTTCCCGCAGCAGCATATGTGCCTTTAGTCCTTGTTGTCGAGCATAAGCTCCAAAGATGGGCACAGCAGATTGTCTGTTTCCTTCAGACAGGAGAACTTCCCGAAGAGCAAGAAGAAGCGGAAAGAGTAGCCCGGCAGTCAAGTATGTACCAGTTTGTCGACAACACACTGTACAGAAGAAGACTCAACGTTGTGAAATTGAAGTGTATTCACCGGGAAGATGGACAAAAGCTGTTGACATAGATACATGGAGGCATATGTGATCACCACGTTGGCGCAAGAGCGCTTGCCGATAAAGCATTCCGGCAAGGTTTCTTTTGGCCGACAGCCCTCCTGGATGCAACTGCACAAGTAACCAAGTGTGAAGCGTGCCAGTTCCATTCCAAACAGATACACCAGCCAGCTCAAGCTCTCCAAACGATCCCTTTATCCTGGCCATTTTCGGTCTGGGGGCTCGACATCCTCGGCCCCTTTCCCCGAGCTGTCGGGGGCTTTGAGTTCTTGTACGTTGCAATCGACAAGTTCACAAAGTGACCGGAAGTGGAAGCGATGAGGAAGGTGACAAAGACATCGGCAATCAAGTTCTTCATGTCGATTGTTTGCCGCTTCGGATCCCTAACAGGATCATCACCGACAATGGCACGCAATTCACGAGCCGCACCTTCATGCGATGACGTCCAAGATCTTGGCGCTGGTTCTGCTTAAGCTTCATTGCTCATCCGAGAAGCAACGGTCAAGCGGAGAGGGCAAATGCTGAAGTGCTGCGCGGGCTCAATACCAGGACTTTCAACAGGCTGTGCAAGTGTGGAAAGAACTGGATTGAGGAGCTGCCGGTGGTTCTTTGGTCGATCAGGACGACACCAAATCGAGCCATTGGCCAGACACCTTTTGCTCTAGTCTACGGAGTAGAGGCAGTTCTCCCCACGGAACTTGTATAAGGGTCACCTCGAGTGCTCGCTTATGATGAGCTTGAGCAAGAGCAGCTGCGACAAGATGACGCGCTGCTCCTTGAGGAGGACCGTCTTCAGGCTGCTGTACGAGCTGCTCGATACCAGCAAGCTTTGCGCCGCTACCATAGCCGCAAAGTTAATGCCAGAAGTCTCGAGGAAGGCGACCTTGTTCTTCGGTGCGTTCAGTCTGCCAAGAATTCCAACAAGTTGACGCCGAAGTGGGAAGGCCCTTACCGGGTGAAACGAGTCACTAGGCCTGGCGCTGTCCGCCTTGAGACCGAAGATGGCACTCCGGTGAGAAACTCCTGGAATATTGAGCATCTTCGTAAGTTGTACCCGTAAGGCGCGGTCCTTTTGTACAAGTCTTGCCGCTGTTGCATGTAATCCTTTGTACAAAGTCGGGCGCAGATCCCATGCATAAGTAAAGCTCATGTGCTCCGCACATCTTGTCAATTTCATGCTTTCTATTTTTTGCATGTGTTATCTGACACTTTGTGCAGCACCTACCCCCGGTAAGCAATAACGAGCCGTAAGGCTCCATGTCTTTTATTTTCTCTTCTTTCTTTTTCTCAAAGAAAGGAAAGTTCCCTCGCCCACAAGTTTGCCGGGGGGAAGGAGAAGATAATGGTGTGGACCAGGCGTCGTTCAAGAAAGTTTTGCCTTACCGGGACACAAACGACAGAAAAGCTAAGTTGCCAAAGTTTGAGCAATCAGTTTTAAAAAATTTAAGTTATCTTCCTCGAACGACCGTGCTTTGTATGGAAAACCTGTGCGCGGAGGAACCAACTCGTAGCTAGTTGCGCCCTTACTTTGTTTCGAGTCCGCTCAACAACTTAAGTGAGCTGCGACTAGTTGCGACAAGGTTTCTTGTCGGTAGCGGCACCGCCAGCAGGCTGCCACGTCCCGCACTCAGCGGTCGCGGCTAGGGTGCCTGTGCCGACAAGTTCCCTAAAAGCGTAGGGCAAAAACATACAAAGGAAGGAATCAAGTAAAGGAAATAACATAGCAATCGATACCCAAAATAAAGTTATATTACAAGATAGTTTGTCGCAGCTCTAATAGATTGTTCTCGTAACATGACCAGCAGCGACAAGAAAAGGAGAAAACGGGCGGCCTAATCTACGCGATCGCCCTCAACCCTCTTGATCTTGCTCACCTTGTCCACAATGGGTGTGACAAGGGTCTTGGCGCTCTGTGTCAAGATCCGTGGCAGCTTCTTGAGGACATTGGTGAGGTTGAGGCCCGGGTTGCGGAAGGCCACCTTCACCAACACCTTTTGAAGAACTCCCGCGCAGATCGTTCTCGACTCGTCGGCCAGCTACTTTGGGATCCTCTCCCGGAGTCGCTGGAGGGCCGTCGCCACGCCTTTGAAGAACAAAGTGAGCTTGGCACTGGGTTGGGGGTTCTCATCGGAGGAATACCCGAAATCCTCCATCCCCAGCTGCGCCAGCTCCCTGTCGATGGCTGCGGCAACATCCACAAGACCCTCCGTCCAGTGCTCCACATTTTCCCTAAAAGTGTTCTGGGTGGCAACAGCACTCGCCAGCAGCGCCTCGTCGGCATTGATCTGCTTCATCAAGGCCGCCTCCTGCTCCCTGGCGCCGTCCAGTGTCTTGATCAAAGTAGCCAGCTTCAACTCAAGATCTACGTTGGAGTCCTTGGCGGCGCTAAGCTCCTTGCCCTTCTCGGCGAGACTACCCTGCAGCTTTCCAAGAGTGTAGGCGTCCTTCTCGTGCTCGCGCTTGAGCGCGGCAAGCTCTTCACCCCTCGCCTTGAGATGGGCCTCCAGCTGCGCCACCTTTGTCTCCAGCTCCTTCTTGGCGGCCTCGGCAGCTGCGGCAGCATCCTCCGCTTCCTTGAGAGCCCCGCCAATTGTTTGCTCGCGCGCGGCAAGCTCCTCCTCATGGCTGTCAAGGTTGACCTTCCGCTGCGCCAACTCGCCCTCCCGCGCAAGCAGCTCCTCGGCGGCAAGCCGCTGTTGCTCTTCAGCTTCGGCCTTCTCGAGGAGGAAGGCTTTCCACTCCTCGACGAGTTGCGCCCGCTTCTCTGCCAGGGTCCGGAGAGCTTCCTGGTTGCGATCCCGGAGCTCCTCCGCCCGCTTTTCGATGTCCACTCCCGCCTTCGCGACAAGCACTTCTCGGGATTCCACCTTGTCCTGCCGAGCGCGGTAGAGCAACACCAGCTTCCGCAGCAGTTGCTCCTCCTCAGACTCGCCGCTGCTGCTGCTCAGCGCATCAACCAGCGTTAGCCCAGCGGAGGCGAGCACCACTCCATCCAAGGTTTCTCCTTCGACCGGCGCCCTGGAGCTTGACGCCCAGGGGAGCTTGATGAAGACGCCATCGCCAGCCTTCAAATAGGCACCGGGCTGGGGCTCGTCGAAGCCTGACGCTGCGGCGGTGGCGGGGGGATCGACGGTCGGCGTTGCGCCTTGCGCTCCTGCGGTCTCGGGACCGTCAGTGCGATCGCCACAACCCTCGCCAGCTTTTGCGGCGGCAGCTTTGGCGGCCTCTTCGCCGGCGGGATCATCAGCGTCGGCTTCTTCTTCGGTGGTAGCGGCGTCGTCGGTGTTGCCGCGCGCATTCTCCTCGCCGGCGACCTCGATCTCCATCGGCTCCGTGGAAGAAGGATCTGACGGCCGAAAAAGGGAGAAAAGTCAAGCAAATATCCAAAAAAGAAAATCAGAAGAAGAAGAACCCAAGGGAAGTTTCAAGCAAGAGGATTACCTGTACTGGGCTCTGCAGTCATGGTCTCCACCACCGGGGGGTCGCTAGTGCTGTCCCTTGCCGGAGAACTCTCCCTTGCCGGCGACTTCTCCCTTGCCGGAGAACGCTCCCTTGCCGGGGAATCCTCCCTTGGCGGCGTAGTCGAAGCAGATGGCATGTCGGGGGCAGCTTCCGGGCGCTCCTGGTGAGGCTGCTCTGCTCCTACACAAACCAAGAATCAGATATCAGCAAAGAAAGAGCACCCATGCGCGCCTAACTGCCATGGTCAGAACGACATTGGGGGTGAAGTAAAGGAGGTGGAACCTGTAGGTGTTCATAATATCGCAGAAGAATTCAAAGAAAGGCGGGCAGAGCCCGCAGTAGAAGAACAGCGCGAAGAAGGGATATCCATTCGGAGCCCGTTCCGAAGCGGCGGCGGAGAGTACCTTCGTGTGAGGATGCGCTCGCGTCTCGGTCGACCAGAAGAGGTAGTAGTACTCCCTCAGCTCCTTCGCGGCGAGCTGGGGGGGGGGGAGGTTGTCCGCTCCCTGCGCCTCGGTCGACTTCACGGCCTTCCCCTTGCCGGCTTTCGGAGCCATGACGGAGGTGGTGGGGGAGATCGACGGCGTTGGTGGTGCTGGTGGCGATGGGGGGCGGAGCGCTGCTCTCTTTCGGCTTTGGGAAGAAAGGGGGAGCGGCGGAAGTTTTGAGATTGGATTAGCAACTGGCGAGATGGGCGAACTGCCCCTGTTTCCCCTGCTTATAAAGAGGGAGGGGCGGACGTTCCGCCTTTACGAATAAAGAAACCACCCACGATCTCTCCCATGACGCCGCATTCAACGCGTGCCGTTTGGGGAGGGCGCGGTGGATACGGCGTAACCCAGGCCTGCTTGTGCCCGTGCCCTGTTTTGGGCCTTGCCCAACAGCGCTCGGCACCGTGTGTGGCCCAGGCCTGGGGGCTCCTGTCGGTGTACTAGAGTAGGGGTACCCTAGTATCCCAAACTTGTGCACGGGCAGTCGTAGCACCCCGCGGCAAGGCTTGCCGGGTGACCGCCAAGGTCCTCCGTGGTTCCTTTGGAGCCATTCAAGAACAAATTGTTCAAGCCAAGGAGACAAGGCCCCGGCAAGAGGAGCTTGCCGGGAAGGCCAATCGAGGCATCTCAAGGAACTTGCCACGACGCGCCACGCGTCCCGGCAAGGCCCGGTGAGCGACAAGCTTCCAGACGCGACAAGACAACGACCGCGGCAAGGCGTTTGCCGCGGCAAGCAACCACTCTGTACCCGCGCTCCAGCACATCCACCAACGTGTCGCCCTGGGACCTTTCCAGGTGTGCGTGGCAAGAGGCTGTGCAGCCAGCGGTGCGAGGTGGCAAGCGACGCTGACAAGATTGCCATCGTGGCAAGCGGTGGCGCCCCTGACGGTCCCTTTTTGCAATGTTTGGGCAACGCAGATGGGCATGTAATGCCTTTGTCCCCTGCCGTCAGGGTTAGGTATGATACACTGTACAAGTAGTTGTACCAACCGCAACTCTTTTCCATTTTTGCCCTTGTCTACGTTGCCACCTGTCGGTGACCCCTTGAGCATATAAAAGGAGGCCCATGCACAACGTAGAGGGGGGTTCGAAGCCAGAAAACACTCACGCTCGGTCTCGTTAGCAGCTAGTGTGTACTGTAGCACTCAGCGCTCCCGAGCAAGAACTGAATACAATCAGACATTCAGCAGTAGGAGTATTATCTCTCCGGAGAGCTCCGAAGCTGGGTAAACCGCTCGTGTGCTTCGCCTCGATCCGCTCTTCACGCGATCTCCGCCCCCCGCCGAACCGAAAGGGGCCCGCTCCGCCGGCCCCATAGGTGTCCGTGGGTCAGCTTCCACGACAATATCATAATCCTTGATGAGCTCCAACCATCTCCTTTGCATGAGATTCAACTCCTTCTACGTGAAGATATACTTCAAACTCTTGTGATCCGTGTAGACCTCACAATTGTTTCCAATGAGAAAATGTCTCCAGGTCTTCAACGCATGCACTACGGATGCTAACTCCAAATCATGTGTCGCATAGTTTGACTCATGAGGTTTAAGCTGGTGTGAGGCATATGAAACAACTCTTCCCTCCTGCATCGGCACTACTCCAAGTCCTCGACGAGAAGCGTCACAATACACTTGATAATCCTTGCGTTGATCTGGAAGAATCAACCCTGGGGCTGTAACCAAATGTTTCTTCAACTCCTGAAAACTGGCCTCACAATCCTCAGTCCATTTGAACTTGGTGTCGTTCTTCAACATATCCATCATGGGCTTTGCAATCTTACAGAAATTCTCAATGAACCTCCTGTCGTATCCTGCGAGTCCAAGAAAACTCTGGATCTCTCCAGCTGATGTGGGTGATTGCCATTTATTCACAGTGACAACCTTGGTGGGGTCCACTGCTATTCCCTCACCGGATATAACATGTCCGAGGAATTCGACTTCCTTCAACCAAAACTCGCACTTGCTGAACTTGGCACATAACTGGTGTTCCCTGAGCTTCTCAAGAACCAAACGCAAATGATCCGTATGCTCCTCTTCATTCTTCGAGTAGACCAATATATCATCAATGAACACTACGACGAACTTATCCAAAAACTCCATAAACACCTTGTTCATCATGTTCAAGAAATAGGCAGGCGCGTTAGTCAAACAAAATGACATAACGGTATACTCATATAGCCCGCACCTTGTGGTAAAACCTGTCTTAGGTATATCCTACTCTCGAATCTTCAGTTGGTGGTATCCTGATCGCTGGTTAATCAAAAATACCTTAGCTCCTTGCAACTGGTAAAACAAATCATTGATCATCGCTAGTGGGCACTTGTTCTTGATCGTCACTTCATTCAACCCAGGGTAATCAATGACCATCCTCAATGATCCATCCCTCTTCTCCACTAGAAGTACTGGTGATCCCCAAGGTGACGAACTTGGGCGAATATAGCCTTTATCCAGTAACTCCTTAATCTGCTTCTTAATTTCCTCCAAATCCTTTGCGGGCATCCGATACGGTCTCTTAGATAATGGCCCTGTGACTGGCAAAAGCTCAATAAAAAACGCAATGTCTCTATCTGGTGGCATGCTTGGCAACTCCTGTGGAAATATGTCAGGGAAATCCTTCACCACCGGTACTTCTTGTTGTACAACTCCTGATAAGGAATTCACTTGAGTCCTCTTCGGCACATGCCGGGCTACATACTTAATCCTCCTTCCTTCTGGGGTGGTGAGCATAATCGACTTATTAGCATAGTCAGTGTTCCCTCCATACATTGATAACCAATCCATGCCTAATATTACATCCAGTCCTTGTGATTCCAATACTATTAGGTCTAAGGGAAACACGTAGTTACCAATCCTCAATGGTAACCAATCACACCATAAGCTAGCCATATACTCTGCTCCTTGCGAGGTTACTAACATGGGTGACCTAAGGGCTTGGGTTGGCAGGTTATACTTATCCACAAATCCCCTTGATATGTATGAATGTGATGCACCAGTATCAAAAAGAACGATTGCAGTAAATGACTTAACCAAAAAACTTACCTATAACTACATCGGGTTGTGCTTCAACCTCCTCCACGCTAACGTGGTTCACTTGTACCCTGTTGAAAGGGTTGGGCTTCTTCCCAGAGCTTCCATTGCCATTTCCATTCTTTGCTTTAGAACACTCTGTGGCATAATGTCCATTCTTCCTGCACTTGAAACAAGTAATGTGACTTAGATCCTTCTTGGCGGGCGTTGCTGGGTTGGAACGGTTCTGGCCGTTGCTTCCTCCATTCCCATTCCCATTCTTGGGGCCACCATGGTTATGCGAACTTCCTCCGTTGGAATTATGGCCTCCATGGTTATGGTGAATGTGTCCTTCCGAGTTCGGGGTAAAATTAGGCCTCTGCTGAGCTCCTGAATTGTACTTCCCTTGTCCATACTTCCTCTTGCGGTTGTCTATCTGTTGCTGCTTCCCTTCAATCATAAGAGCTCTATCTACCAACTCCTGGTAGTTGTTGAAGGTTGCCACCATCAACTGCATGCTCAGCTCATCATTCAGTCCTTCTAGAAACTTCTCTTGCTTAGCGGCATCTGTAGCGACGTCATCTGGGGCATAACGTGCTAACTTACTAAAATCATCCACATACTGGCCCACTGTGCGTCCTCCTTGGCGCAACTTGCGAAGTTCGCGCTTCTTCATGGCCATAGCTCCTGCTGAAACATGGGCAGTGCAGAAAGCCTGCAGAAATGTCAATGGGATAAGTGGCTGTGAAATTCTCCCACCATGATGCTGGGGGTCCATCAAGCTGATGTACGGCAAAACACACTCTCTCCACTGTGCATCCTGTAGTGGTCAGCTCTCTCCAATCTTGCGGAGCCAATCATCTGCAACTATCGGCTCGGTGCTACTAGAGAACACCGGCGGATTCAGCCTTAGAAAACAGGCTAAGTGATCAATAGGTGCTGGTGGTGGTGGGTTGTTGTTGTTGTTCCCCTGGTTCTGATTCTGAACTAGTAGCTGCATCAAGGTATTCTGCTACTGGATCAACTGAGTGAGCTTTAGTAGGAAAGCAAATCCATTGTCACGTCTCGGAGGCATCTGATGGGTTTAGAAAAGGTGAGAAAACATAATAGAATGAGGTCTAGAGGGAAAACACTACCCATATGCACATGAGACAAACACAATCATATCAATTCAATCAATTCAACAAGGGCATAGAATCGGTCTATCTATCGTTACAAAAGTGCTCGGACTATACTATATACATGGGGGAATACTACTACTGATATGGTGGTCGACTAGAAGTTTTTAATCGGTAGAAGACTCCATGATATCAGCTCTAGCTTCATCAACATAGTCATCATCACTATCGTCAGGGTCTGAGTCGGTGTCGTTGTAGGTCCCGGTGAAAGTTGGTATTCCGATGTTCAGGTACCTAGTAACTTCCTTCAAGTGTCGTCCAAAAGGAGTATCTTCATCTGGTTGTGTAAACTTGTTCCTTGAGTCCGCCATCCTATAGAGTAGAAAAGGAGAGGAGTCAGAAATGAGTAGAGAGGAGTGACCTAGGGTTTTAGCTTAGTGGTCGTGTCCTACAGTCAGCGTGTGCTCTGATACCATCTTGTAGCGACCAGACCTCAAACAGTCTAGTCTCACAGGCATCGTTGTCATCCTCGATCGGTAATGCTGACACGCACAATACTTGAGGATTTATAATAGAGTTTCAGCCACACACTTATTACAACGAATGTCTCAAGAGAGAACTTATTACAATAATATGGCTTAGGGCCATCTAAAAACGATAACAACGGAAGGCTTGGAAGATAAAGTGAGTCCATCAAACTCGAACGGCATAGCTGAGTGAACGACAACGACCTATGGCACCTTACTCGTCGTCTAAAAAGTTTGCAACATGAAATGTTGCAGCCCGAAACGTGTCAGCACATGGAATATGCTGGCAATGTAACACATACAGTAATGAACAGAACAAATGCTATCACTACATGCATATATGGCTGGAGGAAAGCTCTATGGTTATAGTTTTGCATAAAGCCAATTTTTCCCTACAACAAAGAAATATATTTTATTTAACTATCAAGGTGGTTGATAAACATTGAGAAGGTTCGTCCAACTCAATCCCAATTAAGCATCATCATTAAACCCAACAAATTAATTTAGAGTGATGAGATCAACCTGATAATCCAAAAACCAGATACTCAAGATGTCCATAACCGAGGACACGGCTAACCATGATTAGTTTGTACACTCTGCAGAGGTTTGCGCACTTTTCCCCGCAAGACTCGAACACATCCATGATCGGAGATTCGAGACATAGTCTTTCTGAAGCATTAACTCTCAACTCTGGGTAGACAGTAGCACCTACAACCCACTACATCTGTTAGTCTACCTCTTCAAGAGCTTCATGCAACTTACTCAACTATGCTAGAGCCCATATTGGCTTGTGGCTACACACGGAAGTTTCCAGCATGAATAATCTTATGATCCCTTTGAGACTGGGTGGCGAACTGTAGGATGATCACACGGGTACTCCGGGATATCGTAGGACAACACTGGATTCTCCAGGTGCCCTGACAACCACTGGGTACTCCAGGGTGCCTTCAATCAAACCACCCAGATGTGTATTTAAGTAGCCACCTTAAGTTAACCATTAATTAACAACACTGACATCTGTCATGGATTCACTCACCCAAACCACGTCTACGAGCATAGCATAGCAATATAAGCATAACGTAGAAGTAACTCGCAAAGGTTTGATAATAAAAGGGCAATAGGTTCTATCTCATCATCTACTTCCCAAAACCCACATGTTATTCAGATCCTAACCATGCAATGTTTGAGGGTTGATCTAATGCATAAAAACTGGGTAGAAAAGGGGTATGATCGAAGTGTTACCTGCCTTGCTAATGATCCGCAAAACCTAGAGACTCGTAGTAGCACGCTTCGCACTCCGGGTACTCTATCACAAACAAACAATAACATACATAAGCACTCAGCTAGAAACACAGGTAAAACTCAAATAATAAGATCTAACCAGAAAATTCAACTGGAGAACTCCGGTTTGCAAAAAGAATCAAATCAAACAGAGCAACGAAACTCAAACTACGAAAGAAACAAGGTTCGTTTACTAATTTGTACTAAAGTCAAATTTTACAGTACCAAAATCTTGGTGAAGTTGGTTAAACAGAAAGAGGGATTCAAGACAAAGATAAAGGCGCTTGAATCACCTGAATCGGATAAACGAGCGAAAAGATAAACTAAAACGAAGATCAGGGCAGAAACCACGATCGAAAATAATCGCAGAAAAACCCTAGAAAAGGAAAACGCGACGAACAGGCTAACGAACGAACGTTCACTGTCTGCGCCTAACTGACGAACAATCTCCGTTAAAACGAACATACGAATGAACGTCCGTTATTTAACTAAACCAAAAAAATGAACCGATCTATAAACCAATCAGTTTGTCCCGAGAAAAATCGGCGGCGACTACCGGCGGCGGCGGCGGTGAGCGGCTCCGGCGACGGGTCGGCGGTGGCCGACGACGGCGTGCTCCGGCGACGGTTGGCGGCGGCGGTGGACGGGCGGCGGCAGAGAGGCGAGGCAGCGGCGGAGCGAGGCAGCGGCGTGGCGGCGGGTGTCGGTGTCAAACCGGCGGATCTCGGTAGGGGGTCCCAAATCTGTGCATCTAGGCGGATGGCAACAGAGACGAGGGACACGATGTTTTTACCTGTGTTCGGGCCTCTTGATGGAGGTAAAACCTACGTCCTGCTTGATTAATATTGATGATATGGGTAGTACAAGTGTGGATCTACCACGAGATCAAGGAGGCTAAACCCTAAAGCTAGCCTATGGTATGATTGTTGTAATGTATGTTGTGTCCTACGGACTAAAGCCCTCCGGTTTATATAGACACCGGAGAGGGCTAGGGTTACACAGAGTCGGTTACAATGGTAGGAGATCTACATATCCGTATCGCCAAGCTTGCCTTCCACGCCAAGGAAAGTCCCATCCGGACACGGGACGGAGTCTTCAATCTTGTATCTTCGTAGTCTTGGAGTCCGGCGGACGATGATAGTCCGGCTGTCCGGACACCCCTAGTCCAGACTCCTCAAGAGCTCCTCGAACTAGGCTTCAATGACGATTAGTCCGCGCGCATAATGTTCGGCATTGCAAGGCGGGTTCCTCCCTTGAATAATCCAGAGAAGATCATGAACACCAGGATAGTGTCAGGCTCTGCAAAATAAATTCCACATTCCATCATAGAGAGAATAAAATGTACACCAGTTCAATCTGCTGACGTATTATGCAGCGTGACATCACACCGCTACCAGGCTTTTACTTGAATCGTTTTTTTACTATACCACCTCAGCACGTTTAGCGCAGCAGTTTCCTTGGCACGTCTTCTCGAAGCAGAGATCATGTTCCCCTTATTCCAGGATTCTCATCAATACGTGCGTGGGTAACCCAACCGTTCCCGTCGCCACGCCTCCTCTATCGAACGTGAATCCCAAACGATCACGGAGATGGCTCTTGGTATTTTTTTCCTCTTTATAAGAGGACCAAGGCTTGTCCTTGTTCTTCAATCTCGCATCGAATCTCCTCCTTGCTCCCAGTTCCAACACCCAGAGCCTCAGATTCGAGCGCTTCGGATTCTCAACCATGTCCGGCTCCGACCCCCAGGGCCGGTGGATGCCCTCCTCCGTCACGGAGGAGGACATATTGAGAGTTACGAGGCCAAGTACACGCCCACGAGGTTTCGCACAGGTTGCCCGTCCAAGGGCAGGCCGTGCCTGCCCCAGAGCCCGGTGAGTTCGTTGTCTTCGTATCCCACCTCCGTCGGGGTTTAGGCTTCCCGACGGATCCCTTCGTGAGAGGGCTCATCTTCTACTATGGGCTGGACTTTCACGACTTGGCTCTGGAGTCCATCCTCCACATCTCCGCATTCATTATCGTCTGCGAAGCTTTCCTCCGCGTCACTCCCCACTTCGGCCTGTGGCTGAAGACCTTCAATGTGGAGCCGAAGATGATCGGGGGGTGTCAAGTGGAGTGCGGCGGGGCGGCCATAAGCAAAAAGGCCGATGCCCCATGGCCCGAGGGTTCCTTCAAGAGGAACTTCGGTTGTGGCAATAGGAGTGGTTCTATATCACGCTCCCGGCGGGCAGCAAGCAAAAGCCGCGCCTTCCTTCCGCCTGACCTCCATGCCGATCGATGTCATGGGTCAACCGAGGGCTCAGTTGGGGGTCGTCCGAAGACGTGCCTTTATTGCAGGGCCGGATTCGAGACCTCCAGGCGAGGGAGATCAATCTGATTGTGGTGATGCAGGTTATGCTAATCAGGCATCTTCTGCCCTGCAAATGTCGTCCTCTCCGTCTATGGGAGTTCAACCCGGAGGGTCCTCGGATTCTCCAACACTTCATGGGTGCGACACCCGTGGAGATGTACAAGTTGTTTTTCGGACCGCAGGTGGCGTGTCCGGAATTGGCCGAGGACGCAGGCCTAAGCCGCAATCGCCGGATACTGAGGTAAATAGCTCAGAGTCCGGACGCTCTGTTTATCTTCTTTTCTAGAGTTCGCCTCCTGACCCATTACTCTTCGCAGGAGTGGGTAGCACATTCGAGGCTGATAAGGTGTCCGCCCCCCCCGAGACCGTGACCGAGCCCGTGCTGGTCAGAATGTTGGAGGTCGCGCCCATGGAAGGGAGCGATAGGGAAAGTAGAGGAGCTATTATTTCGCCCAAAGGGGCGTCCGAAGAGAGGGGAATCAAAAACCCCTCCTTCCAGGGGGAGAAGAGGACCGCCTCCGAAGATCCGGAGGCCAAAGCCCCTAAGCGTGGGAAGAGATCTTCACCGGGGGGTCCGGCGTCCGGAGAGAATCCGGACGCACAATCATCGCCAAAGGATCAGCCCTCCAGCGAGCCGTGAGTATAAAAAGGGGAGTTAATTAGTAAGGAAATACCTCCATTTGTGCTTCTGTGGGTAACCGAAATATTTATCTTGCAGTTCGGATCTGCAGCCTTCTCAGATGAGTTCATCTTCGGGGGACCTTCTTCCGGAGATGATGGAGAGCGAAACACCTCCGTCTGCAGCACCGTCAGATAAGGCAGGCGAGCCTGAAGTATCGTCACGGAGGGTATCCCTGAGTCCGGAGGGGCCAGAGAGTTCAGCACCCGCTAGTATCCGGCCGGGAGAACTGAAGAATCTGTTTGAGAGGGCGTCCATCTCAGAAGATCATCGTGTGTTGATGCGTATGGTGATTGGAAGGATTTCGTCCGCCGAAAGCGGATTGCGCAATGCCGCTATGAGTTTGCTGGCGGGGTTCGAGGTACGCGAGAATGACGCATCTCTTTGTCTATTGACAGTCTTGCACATGAAAATGCGCCCTCTATAGATAGTAGCCCCTGAGACTCGGTAGGTTGTCAAAAACGACAGTGTGCCGAGGATCAAAAACGAAAGTAATGAATTCCGCCGTCCTATGCTGGTGGCGGATAGTCCGAGGGCTAGCCGGACTAGTGGGTTTGCCGAGTTAAATCGGCAACTTGACGTGGCGGATGCGGACATTGCACTTGTCAACCGGCGACTTGACGAGTCGCAAGGTAAATGAGTTCTCCGTAGTCGCTTTATTAAGGGGGTCGAAGCCCTCCTCTGATAAATTATATGTTGTTGTACGAGCGGTGCTGCTGCTGTGGAGAGCCTTGGGCGAACTTGCTCGAGCTAAGAGCAAGCCCGAAGGAGTGACGCGCTGCCTCGAGGGCGCCGAGGAGTTGAAAGCCGAAAGGGCTGCGCCTTGCCTAAGCGAGGCAGAGGTGGCGAATTGGCCATGAAAGTAAAGATGCTGCCAACCGCAATGAGGCTCTTGAAAAGGAGCGCTTATCGGAGCGGAAGACCTGAAGAAGGCCACCGCCGGCCAAGGATGCCCGCTCTGCAATCGGAGCTATGAAGGAGGAACTGCGCCCGGCCGGAGATATCGTAGATGGCAAGCCTTTTCGCTGCGTCGCGGTTTATGGATCAAAAGTATGCTCAATTTGGCGGTCAGGAGTCCGGAGGATCCGTATATGGACTTAGCGCAAGTGCGGCCGATGCCGCTTGAGCACTTCGGCGCCGGAAGGATCACAAGACGGAAGAGCTATATTGGTCTCAATTCGATAGTCCGGATCGCTCACTTTCGTTGACGAACCGGTTGGCGAATGGGGCGAAGCTAAATAGATTGTCCGGACTTGCCATGATGACATCGTGGCCCATGTCGCGCCGTAGAGGCCCAAGGCGACGAGCTACTTGACTTCTGCAGCAATTCCTTGGAGCGGTGCCGCATATAAAGGAGATGAAGCGGTCGGCCTGCCGAGGGCGCGGATGGCTCTTGCCCGTGTGAAGGCGACTGTCGGAGATGGATGCCACCGCTGCGCCGCCAGAGTTCGGATGAAAGCGGCTCCCGCCGAGCACTATTTCGGGGAAGTTATGCGTGGCGCTCGTGTAATAAATCGCAGATGCTCGAAAAATATCACGTTCAAATGAGCGTTTTAGCTTGAAAACAATGATTATGCTATAACTTCTTTTTATACTTGTGCGTCCCAAGCAGTAAAACTTCTCTGTCGCGGCGTTTACGTATACATTTGTATAACTTGAAAGATTGCGGTCTTGACTTTACCCACGCAAAGGTGCGGGGTATTCGCAAAAATAGCGCGCGTTTCACACTTAATCCGGCGTCTCGGTCCTGTTTAAGGAGGTGGTAGCGTAGCTTAACGAGGCAATCCGGACTATAATGCTTGATCACTTTCACTTAGCGATGGAGCTCGAGGGTGGGGCTACGATATAGCCCTGGTGACACCGCACTTCTCCGAATTGAGCGCGTGTGTGCCTGACCGGAAGCGGTCCTTCGTCAAAGCGGAATTCTAAACATTCCGGTAGTCGATCGAGTGGTTGACCAGTCTCTGTTGTATCATGATGATCGCTTTTGGCTTTCTCTACTAAGGTGCTCCCCGGCCCAACCGGGGCACATGCAGAGTTCTCCTGGTGCTGCGTTAGCCGATACTGAGCGTAAGGCAGCAAAACACGGAGCGGGCAAACCCAACATTTGACCAAAGACATGATTCGAGCTGATGCATATAATGCCTAACTTTCGAGGCGCCAACACTCCCTAAGGTGTTCGGTCTTTATAATAATGGGCGTAACAATGCCCTAAGCCCTAGTGTCCGTGCACGGCGTGGTCTTCGACGGCCGCCGATGCCAAAACGTCGAGCTCGCTTTGGCTATAGGAATAAACCAAGGAGAATAGCAACAAGAGCGGTAAAAAAGGTTTACGCAGGTCTTAATCTGAAAGAATCCTCTGGCAGGTCCCTCCGCACGCTCTGCGCTGTGTCTCCGTTAGCCATTATCTGGATGGATGCGCACGTTGTTCATCTGAAAAAAGAGAGGAACGCTTAGTTTGAAAATAATTCGTGTGAAAAATATGTGTAAAAGAAGAAATATGAATAAGTAAAGCGGGTTTGTATGAACCCGCAGATTGTTTATCGCCGCAGCCCCTCAGCGAAGAGGTATGCGGCTAGGGAGCCCCTAACTGCCGAAGCGGATTCGTCTATCCGAGTCCGGGTCTTTAAGTGACCCTCGATCAAAATGACGCCACCTTGGACCGGGCATCTTGAGTGTAAGAGACGCGTAATGCGGTATGGCGTTGAAGCAGACAAAAGCCTTTCGTCGCAAGAGTGCTTGATATCCACTTTTAAATGGGACGATGTGAAAAATTAATTTTTTGCGTCGAAAATTGTTCGGTGATCCGAACACGACTTCTAGTAATATGGAGCCTGTGCACTTGGCGTAAGGGCCTGGCGTCACTCCTTTGAAGGAAGTGCGGCTGTGTCGAATTTTGGTAGGGTCTATCCCCATCTTACGGATTGTGTTTGAATACAGCAGGTTGAAGTCGCTGCCTCCGTCCATTAGGACGTTAGTAAATTGTAGTCCGTCTATTATGGGATTCAATATCAGGGGAGTCTGTCCCGCGTTTCGAACGCTTCTGGAATAGTCTAGGTGGTCGAAAGTGATTGGTTTTGATATCCAATCTCTATGGTCTGGTGGGTTGGATCGCGCGAAGCTCTTTTTAGAAAGTGCCGCACTATTTTTCCGTATTATCACATGAAGTGAGTTTACTGCTTTGACCTCTTGTGGGAAAGTCTTTTGTTTTCCGGTGCTCTGCTGGTGGGGTTTATCGTCTTCGCTTGACGCGTTGAGCCCCTTGTGTTCGGCCTTTAGTCGGCCGGACTGTTTAAAAACCCAACAATCCCGATGGGTGTGGTTTGCAGGCCTTCCGGGGGTGCTTTGGATTTGACATATCCATCCCAAAATCTTGTTTAAGTTGGACAGCTCATCGCCATCATCCTTAAGAGGCGTTGTTTTGTTGTTTGGCCGCGAGCGTTTGAATCCGGTGTTGACTGCCGTGCTCTTTGGGCTATTCTCTTTATTCAGTATTTGTTCTTTTACTGCCGTGATTTTCCATTTCCATCCCTTATCTCGGATGTACTTGGGTCGCTGGTGCTGCATCTTGCTAGCGGCTGCCCTCTCCGCCTGAAGCGGGTCATGAGGCTTATAAGTCACGGACATTGTCCTCGGTTTCTCTTGACCGAGGTGCTCGCAAGCCATTCGTCTCGGACATTGTGCTTAAAAGCCGCTAAGGCTTGGCGTCCGGACAATCGACTATTTGGTTCTTTTGGTAGAAACATGTTCCGCAATTCCATGTTGACTCTCCGGGCTGTTGAGTTATATGACTTAGATCATCTGCGTCCGAGGGCGGACATAAATCCTTGATAATTTGCTCTAAACGCATCCTCGAGCTCTTCCCAACTTCCCATGGTGTTTTTCGGGAGGCTTTTAAGCCAAGGCAGGCTGGCCCTTTGAGCTTGAGGGTAGGTATTTTATGGCGTGGAGATCATCTCCTCTGGCCATGTGTATATGTAGTATATAATCTTCTATCCGCACTCGAGGTGCATTGTTCCATCATAGGCCTCTATGTTTATGGGTTTAAATCCTCTGGGAATTCATGTTCCAGATTTCACTGAGTGAAACATAGTGGGTGTCTTGGCGCCCTGTATTTGGGTGTGCCACTATCTTGGACACTTGACGTGTTGCCTTGCTTCTGGGGCCCTCTTCTTTGGCCCGTAGATGGACTGGCTGGGCCATCTGTCTTTCGAGTTCATTAGATGGTTTATGTGTGGCGCGCTTTCAGAATTTGGCCTATCATCGGCCGTCTATCCAACCAGCGGCCTCTTTATTTTTGGCGGTGGAGGCTCTATGGCCTCCTCGTCGAATTCTAATAGCAGCTATGCGCCGGGTAGCTCTTGGATTGGTGGCCATTGCCGTGTTGCTCTGCGGTTTTGAGCACTTTGCTCCATCTCATTCGAGTGTGTCTTCCGCTGTTTTGAGCCTCCGCTTTTCCTTCTTGAGCTTCTTGCAGTCTTGTGACTCTTTTCGAAGGTTCTTGCTCTCCGGTGGTGTGTCCGACATGAGATCGTCCGGACTGTCGTTTTTGCCGGGCCTGGACTGATTATCTGATTCCTCATGTTCGGACGGTTGCTTATCTTCATGTTCATCGTCCATTTGTGAGCCCTGCTTTATTACGGGCTCCTTTGGAGCGTTGTTGTCGTCGAGGCGGGACTTAGGGCGGCGTCTGCGCCGCCGTTTTGGTTGTTTATTGGCGAGTTTATCTTCTGTCGCAGCCCGTTGGTCCTTGTTATCGCTCTTCTTTGGGGTATCCACCATGTATATGTCATATGACGAGGTGGTCCTCCCGTGCCTTATAGGCTCTGCTTCTTGTTCGTCTCCGGTATCGTCGTCTATTCCGTCGATGTCTTTGGAGTCATAGTCTAGCATGTCTGTTAGATCGTCGACAGTGGCTACAAAGTGGGTGGTGGGTGGGCTCTAAATTTCTTCGTCGTCCGTACCCCAACCATCCTGGCCATAGTCCGGCCAGGACTCTCCTGATAACGAGAGATGCTTTAGCGAATTTAGGATGTCGCCAGAGGGCGAGTGTTGGAAGATGTCCGCGGCCGTGGATTCCATAACCGGCGCCCAATCCGAATCGATTGGTAGGGGCATGGGAGGTTCGGAGTCCGGCAGGGAGTCCGGCACCTCAGAATCACGAGTTTTGCGGGGGACAAGATTAGTGTTCGACTCCATCGCCGTGGATGTTGAAGCCCCCAGGGCGGCGTCTATCCACCGACCCTCGATCTGGGCGATCGGCTCCGGACTAATGGCCGAAGCGGATCCGTGTGCGGCCACCAAGGCACTGTTCGGTGGCAGAGCTAGATCATGCCCGTCGTTACAGTGCGGCGCGCTTGGCTGTGGCTCGAGTCCGTCGAGGATCAAGTCTCCGCGGACATCGGCCGTGAAGTTTAGGTTTCCACATCTGACCTGACGGCCAGGGGCGTAGCTTTCGATCTGCTCCAGATGGCCAAGTGAATTAGCCCGCAGTGCGAAGCCGCCGAATACGAAGATCTGCCCGGGGAGAAAAGTCTCGCCCTGGACAGCGTTGCTGGATGAAGATGCCAATGGGCCTATCGGTGATGGCACAGAGGAACTCTCAATGAAAGCACCAATGTCGGTGTCAAAACCGGCGGATCTCGGGTAGGGGGTCCCGAACTGTGCGTCTAGGCGGATGGTAACAGGAGATGAGGGACACGATGTTTTTACCCAGGTTCGGGCCCTCTTGATGGAGGTAAAACCCTACGTCCTGCTTGATTAATATTGATGATCTGGGTAGTACAAGAGTGGATCTACCACGAGATCAAGGAGGCTAAACCCTAAAGCTAGCCTATGGTATGATTGTTGTAATGTATGTTGTGTCCCTACGGACTAAAGCCCTCCGGTTTATATAGACACGGAGAGGGCTAGGAGTTACGAGAGTTAGTTACAATGGTAGGAGATCTACATATCCGTATCGGCAAGCTTGCCTTCCACGCCAAGGAAAGTCCCATCCGGACACGGGACGGAGTCTTCAATCTTGTATCTTCGTAGTCTTGGAGTCCGGCGGACGATGATAGTCCGGCTGTCCGGACACCCCCTAGTCCAGGACTCCCTTAGCGGGGCTAGGGTTCGGCGGGGCTGGCAGACTGGCGGGGCTAGCGGGGCCTCGGCGGCTTATAAGGCCGACCGGGTTGGAGTCCTAGTCGCGCACAGCCCGGCTAGGTCGGTAACTTTAAAAAAAATCATGACGTAGAAAAACTAATGAAATAAATACTAAACGGAGTCCAAAAATCCCAAAATAAATTTTCACGGTCCTCTAATAATATTATGGACAAAGTGATCATTTATTTGGGCGTCTAATGCAATTTTGAAAAACGCATTTTTCCTAATTCAAATAAAATAGCAAGAAAATTCCGAATACAATTCTTATTTGATTTTAATATTTTTGCTCCAATATTTATTTATTTTGGAGAAGTCATTTTATCCCCTCTCTTTTATTTTCATATTAGAAATATTCGAAGAGAAAAATAATTTAAAACCAAATGATATCTTTTCAAAATTCGAGAAAACTCAAATATGAAAATAACGAAATCCCCAACTCTCTCCTGGGTCCTTGAGTTGCTTAGAATTTCTAGGATCAACCAAAAATGAAATAAAATATGACATGCAGTGATGATCTAATGTATAACATTCCAAATTGAAAATTTGGGATGTTACAGAACTATGTACTTATGGTTGAACTATGCTTGTGTACGTGCACGCTTATTATCTATGTCTGAGTATGTTTAATCTATGTTTACTTATATCTAACTGTGGGATATGGATGCACTCAGTTCTGTCGGATGTTGTGTTTCGGCAGACCCTTAAGGTTCGAACTCCGGGGTGCGCGTAAAGATCTTCCCCCTACCAATCCACGCCCGATCGCCTCGCGAGAATCTAAGCTAAAACGATGAACAACACGACGGACACAAGATTTATACTGGTTCGGGCCACCGTTGTGGTGTAATACCCTAATCCAGTGTGTGGTGTGGTGGATTGCCTCAGGGGATGTTGATGAACAGTACAAAGGATGAACAGCCTCGCGAGAGGTGTTCTTGTGCTGGTGCGATGAACTACTTGGGTGAGCTCGATCGCCTCTTGATCTGATCCCCCTTTTCTCCATGGTGGCTAGTCCTATTTATAGAGGCCCTGGTCCTCTTCCCAACTATTGAGCGGGAAGGGCGCCAACAACGGCCATTTTGAAGGGGAACATCTTGTACAAGTTATCCTGACTTAAGTTGGTCTTCGGCTGCCAAAGGTACCGGCGATGACACCGTCTTGGGCTCCACGGTGACCTCCATCCTGCGGCTCTGCTGGTCTTGGTCTCGTTGCGCTGAAATGGCAACCTTTGCCTGATGCCTCGGTACTCCACGCCTGTGCTTGCCCCTTTGCACCAAAGAGGAAACAAGGACATTGCGCGGGCCGGTGCCCGCCTGGCGCCTGCCTGGTCTCGATCGTCATGGCTTGCGTCACGGGCACCTCGCGAGGTACCCCTGCCTTGATCTGTCCGCCTCCTCGCGAGCCTGCCCGGTGAGGCCGCTCCTGAGGAAGCCTCGTGTCGTCCGCCCCGCGAGGCTTGGCCCCTCGCGAGGGTCTTGAGTCTTGTGTTGATGAAGATGGGCCGTACTGGGCCACCACTCGAGCCAAGCCGCAGGCCGCAGGCAGGCAAGTCTGGGGACCCCCATTCCCAGAACGCTGATAGTAGCCCCCGAGCCCAAGGCGCGCTCGGACTTGTCTTAGCGGAGAAGCGAAGGGCCAAGTGCGAAGCACCGCGGGCCCCATCAGCCTGCGGCCTTGGGCAACTGCTCGACTTGACAAGTCCCTGCATGCAGAAATGAGTCATGATTACCTGTGATCATGGAAGCCGACGGTTGGCCTCCTCCGAACAATAAGTACGGACGGGGAGAGCCCCCACAGTCCATCTCTTCCTGCTTCTCTCTTTCTTCCTCGCCCTTGCTTCACTTCACGCCAATGGCGCCGATCCGTCGGTTTTCAGCAGAAGAGAAGGGGAAGCCCCCCCCGAGAGGGTCCCGACCCGCTTCCGCCGAAGAAGCTGCCGGACCCCGGCCGCCACGACGTGGTCGCATGGCAAGAGAAGTCGAGGCCCTGGTACGAACGGCTGCCGCCCAGGTTTCCACTGCCCTTGTATGCCCCAGCCGAGGGCCTTGGAGAAGAAGACGCCGAGCGGCACTCCTGTGCTGCCGGCGGCGCCGACGAGTCACGGCGGTGCGCGTCGTCGCCCCTGGGGTCCATGCCGAGGGCTCCTCTCGCGAGCTTGTGCTTCACGCCACTATGCCTCCATGCTCTTGGATTCACCTTCCTCCCTCCTTCGCCTTTGAGATGCCACCGAGGGGGCCTCTGGAGCTTTGGCTGCAGCATGCTGACTGTAGCACCCTCACGACCAGAGTGGAGTTCGAGGTTGTCGCTCCGGGCAAGGTCTACATGACCTGGGGCTGGGGCGAGATCGTCCGGGTCTGTCGGACAAGGGGTGCCCTCGAAATTCATCTTGAATACGATGGCGCCTCCTTGATGTTCTTCAAGGTCTTCGATGCGGAAGGACGCCGGCTGGAGTGCTGCCCCAAGGAAGGCGGCCGAGGCATCGAAGTGGCGAGGGCCAGGCCTGCCAATCGCTTCCTCAGCAGCTCCTCTAGTAGCAGTAGGGAAGCCGGAGGGTCCAGCGACTCTCCCGAGCTTCACGTGACTCCGGAGACGAGCGACGACAGCTACGATCCTTCGAGCTCGCGTCGCGCTCGGAGTAGGGCAGCTGCATCGGGCCACCGACGCCACTGATCTGGATGGGGTTGGCGCCGGCGCCTGATAGCCCACTGTTGATGATGGCGTCTCCTGTGGAGGCGCGCATAGTTAACGTTCCTTAGGATTAGCACCTTTTGTTCCCTGCGAGGAATCAAAGAAACACCCCACAGGGGTATGTAAGGCGTCTACCATGTCTCTTGTGAATATTATCCTTATTATGGAGCGATGCGAGGTGCTTGTCCTGTCTCAGCTCGGCTCCCCCTTTCTATCCTCACGAGGGCTTGGTGCTCTACGATGACAGGTCCCGATCCCTAGGCAGGCTTCAGCCGTCGCTGGTATGCCAGGTTGTGATGCCGTGGTCAAGGCCTGGAGGTGAGCGGCCCAAGGTCCGGTAAGAGCCCCCGAGGTGCGATGCTCGGGAGTACCCCTTTAGCGCTCAAGCAGCCTCCGCTGGGCAAGAAAGGAAGGCAACGTCGCCGTGACAGAGCCGCACTAGGCGAGGTTTTTGCGTCACGTTGATTTAGCTTTTCCAGGGCGTGACTTATCTCATGAGCTTGGAGTTGTTCTTTGGAGAGGTGCCGGGCCTGCGCGCGGCAGCGGGGGTGCCGCTGGGCCAGGTCCTCGTGAGCTTCTCCCCTCTTCCCCACACTTTCCTTCATGGCCTACGTCCTCAGGTCCCGACCCTCGAGCAAGCTCAGCCGCCGCTGGTATGACAGGTGCTACCTCTTGAGCACTGCGTTGGATTTCCCCGAAGAGGAGAGAATGATGCAACAAAGTAGCGTAAGTATTTCCCTCAGTTTTTTAGAACCAAGGTATCAATACAGTAGGAGACCACGCACAAGTCCCTCGTACCTAAACAAAACGATAGCAACTCACAACCAACGCTTAGGGGTTGTCAATCCCTTCACGGTCACTTACGAGAGTGAGATCTGATAGAGATAATATTTTTGGTATTTTTGATAGATAGATGCAAAGTAAAAAGTAAAGGCAAAGTAAAAACAAAGCAAGTAAATAAAGTGATAGAGATTGATATGATGAGAATAGACCCGGGGGCCATAGGTTTCACTAGTGGCTTCTCTCAAGAGCATAAGTATTCTACAGTGGGTGAACAAATTACTGTTAATTGACAGAATTGAGCATAGTTATGAGTATATCTAGGCAATGATCATGTATATAGGCATCACGTCCGCGACAAGTAGATCAAAACGATTCTGCATCTACTACTATTACTCCACTCATCGACCGCTATCCAGCATGCATCTAGAGTATTAAGTAAAAACAGAGTAACGCCGTAAGCAATATGACATCATGTAGAGGGATAAATTCATGCAATATGATAAAAACCCCATCTTGTTATCCTCGATGGCAACAATACAATACGTGCCTTGCTTCCCATTCTGTCACTGGGTAAGGACACCGCAATATTGAACCCAAAGCTAAGCACTTCTCCCATTGCAAGAACTACCAATCTAGTTGGCCAAACCAAAAAGGATAATTTGAAGAGACTTGCAAAGATAACTCAATCATACATAGAAGAATTCAGAGAAGAATCAAATATTTTCCATAGATAATACTGGATCATAAACCCACAATTGATCGGTCTCAAGAAACACACCGCAAAAAGAAGATTACATCGAATAGATCTCCACGAGAGAGGGGGAGAACATTGTATTGAGATCCAAAAAGAGAGAAGAAGCCATCTAGCTAATAGCTATGGACCTGAAGGTCTAAAGTAAACTACTCACACTTCATTGGAGGGGCTATGGTGATGATGTAGAAGCCCTCCGTGGTGGATGCCCCCTCCGGCGGAGCTCCGGAACAGGCCCCAAGATGGGATCTCGTGGATACAGAAGGTTGCGGCGGTGGAATTAGGTTTTTGGCTCCTGTTTTGATTGTTAGGGGATCTGTAGGTATATATAGGAGGAAGGAGTACGTCGGTGGAGCTTCGAGGGGCCCACGAGGTAGGGGGCGCGCCCTCCACCCTCGTGACCTCCTCGGACACTGCTTGGAGTAGGGTCCAAGTCTCCTGGATCACGTTCGGTTGGAAAATCACGATCCCGAAGGTTTCATTCCGTTTGGACTCCTTTTGATATTCCGTATCTTCGAAATACTGAAAAAGGCAAAAAAACAGCAATTCTGGGCTGGCCCTTCGGTTAGTAGGTTAGTCCCAAAAGTAATATAAAAGTGGAAAATAAAGCCCAATATAGTCCAAAACAGTAGATAAAGTAGCATGGAGCAATCAAAAATTATAGATACGTTGGAGACGTATTAGGCATCCCCAAGCTTAATTCTGCTCGTCCCTCGGTAGGTAAATGATAAAAAGAATTTTTGATGCGGAGTGATACTTTGCCATAATTTTACAGTAAATCTTCTTAATTGTGATATGAATATTCAGATCCGAAAGATTCAAGACAAAAGTTCATATTGACACAAAAATAATAATACTTCAAGCATACTAATCAAAGCAATCATGTCTTCTCAAAATAACATGGCAAAAGAAAGTTCATCCCTACAAAATCATATAGTTAGGCTATACTTCATTTTCGTCACACAAAGATGTTCCCAACTTCTATACCCCCGATGACAAGCCAAGCAATTGTTTCATACATAAATAATCTCAAACTTTTTCAACCTTCACGCAATACATGAGCGTGAGCCATGGATATAGAACTATGGGTGGAATAGAATATGATGATGGGGATTGTGTGGAGAAGACAAAAAAGGAGAAAGTCTCACATCAAAGAGGCGTATCAACGGGATATGGAGATGCCCATCAATAGATATCGATGTGAGTGAGTAGCAATTGCCATGCAACGGATGCACTAGAGCTATGAATGCTCAACAAAAGGAAAACTAGTGGGTGTGCATCCAACTCGCTTGCTCACGAAGACCTAGGGCATTTGAGGAAGCACATCGTAGGAATATACAAGCCAAGTTCTATAATGAAAAATTCCCACTAGTATAAAAAGAACAAGGTGCTACTTTGAAGCACAATATATGAGACTCACTACATGAAGAACAAGGTGCTACTTTGAAGCACAAGTGTGGAAAAAGAGATAGTAGCATTGCCCTTTTTTATTTTTATTTTTTTTATTTTCCTTTTTTTGGGCCTTTCTTTTTTTTCTTTTTGGCCTTTTCTTTTTTTATTTGGGCAATGCTCTCATAATGATTGCCGGGGAAAACTGAGCCACGGGCACCTATGGGACCGGCGGACCGAGCCCATTTCGGTTCGGTGGGGGGCGGAGGTCGCGCGAAGAGCAGATCGAGGCGAAGCACACGAGCAGTTTACCCAGCTTCGGAGCTCTCCGGAGAGATAATACTCCTACTGTTGCATGTCTGATTGTATTGAGTTCTTGCTCGGGAGCGCTGAGTGCTACAGTACACACTAGCTGCTAACGAGACTGAGCGTGAGTGTTTTCTGGTTTCGAACCCCCCTCTACGTTGCGCATGGGCCTCCTTTTATATGCTCAAGGGGTCACCGACAGATGGCAACGTAGACAAGGGTAAAAATGGAAAAGGTGTTGCGGTTGGTACAACTACTTGTACAGTGTATCATACCTAACCCTGACGGTAGGGGACAAAGGCATTAAATGCCTGTCTGCGTCGCCCAAAACAGTGCGAAAAGGGACCGTCAGGGGCGCCACCGCTTGCCACGATGGCAATCTTGTCAGCGTCGCTTGCCACCTCGCACCGCTGGCTGCCAGACCTCTTGCCACGCAGCGCTGGAAAGGTCGAGGCGTCGTTGGAGGATGTCTTTGGGCGTGGAATACTGAGTGGTAGCTTGCATGACAAACGCCTTGCATGATCGTTGTCTTGTCGCGTCCGGAAGCTTGTCGCTCACCGGGCCTTGCCGGGACGCGTGGCGCGTCGCGGCAAGTTCCTTGAGATGCCTTGGTTGGCCTTCCCGGCAAGCACCTCTTGCCGGGGCCTTGTCTCCTTGGCTTGAACACTTTGTTCTTGAATGGCTCCAAAGGAAGCACGGACGACCTTGGGGTCACCCGGCAAGCCTTGCCGCGGGGTGCTGCGACTGCACATGCACAAGTTTGGGATACTAGGGTACTCCTACTCTAGTACACCGCACAGAGCCCCGGCTGGGCCACCTGCAGTGTCAAGCGCTTTGGGCGGGCCCAAAACAGGCACGGCACGCTGCGGCTGGGTCACGCTGTATCTTACTCAGTATCCACCGCGCCCTCCCCAAACGGCACGCGTTGAATGCGGCGTTGTGGGAGAGATCGTGGGTGGTTTCTTTATTCGGAAAGGCGGAACGTCCGGCCCCTCCCCCTTTATAAGCAGGGGAAATAGGGTCAGTTCCCCCGTCTCGCTAGTTGTTGTTCCAATCTCAGAAATCTTCCGCCGCTCCCTTCTTCTTCCCAAAGCCGAAAGAGAGCAGCGCTCCGCCCCCCATCGCCACCAGCACCACCAACACCGTCGATCTCCCCCACCACCTCCGCCATGGCTCCGAAAGCCGGCAAGGGGAAGGCTGTGAAGTCGACCGAGGCGCAGCGGCTCGCGGCGCTGCGAAGGGAGCAGACAACCTTCCCCCCAAGCTTGCCGCGAAGGAGCTGAGGGAGTACTACTACCTCTTCTGGTCGACGGAGACACGAGCGCATCCGCGCACGAAGGTACTCTCCGCCGCCGCTTCGGAACGGGCTCCGAATGGATATCCCTTCTTCGCGTTGTTCTTCTACTGCGGGCTCTACCCGCCTTTCTCTGAATTTTTCTGCGACATTATGAACACGTATGGGTTCCACCTCCTTGACTTCACCCCCAATGCCGTTCTGACCATGGCAGTTTTCGCACATCTCTGCGAAAACTTTGTCGGAGTCCATCCAATCGTAGCTCTTTTCCGCCACTTCTTTATGCCTAGAGTTGAGAGAGGAGAGCCTTTATCCGGCAGAATCGCCTGGATCTCGAGAGCCGGCAAGAAAGAAGCGTATCTGGAGGGAGAGCTGCGCGGCAAGTGGGAGGAATGGAGGGCAGACTGGTGCTGGATTGTTGAGGAGAACCCGCAGCCGTTTACCGCCCAGCTACAAGCCCCAGTAGCGCGCGGCAATGATTGGAGCAGCGTGGCCCCGGAAGATGATAGGATGAAGATTGCCATCACCCGGATCCTACGCCTCAGGCTTGCCGGGCTCACTGTAGGCGCCGGTGGCGCAGATTCTCTTCGCTGCCGCATCGCCCCCTGCAAGAGAGGAGGAGACCCGCCTGGGAGTTCGGGGGTGCGGCGGACATCATGAGGCTGCGCCCGGGCCTCAACTTCAACTTCACTGTCCTGGAACTGGATGCGATGCTCAAGGAATTGTTCAAGCACGACCCTCAACATCCCGAATGGTTCAGGTTGCCGAAGGGTGTCGTTCCGCTGTGCAACAACTCCTCGCTCGACCGCATCCGTGCAATGATGCCGATATGCGATTCGCATGGAATTGTCCCAACTTGGCAAGAGCCTGCCGACGATGTCGTGCAGGAGTTCTTCGACGGCTTGGTAGAAGTGACGGTTCGCTCTGATGAATAGAAGAGCCTCACCCGCGACACCACCGATTCACCGTGGAGGAGGCAGAGGTAGTAGAGGCGGCAAGCCTTGCCGAGCGAGATGAGCTTGCCGGCGAGGGAGAGCTTGCCGAGCCTGAAGCCGAGTCGAGCGAGCCCACCGAGGGTGCGAGCGGCTCGTCTGAGACCGACTCCTCTTCCTCCTCATCTTCAGATAGCCCGCCGCAAGCAGAGCCTCCAGCTCCACCAAGAAGGCATCTCCGCAAGGCTGGGGACGTAGCGGGGCGGCAAACGAGTCAACAGCCGCCGTGCCACGCGACACGCTCCACCGCGACAAGCACTGTTGCCGCGGGAGCACCTCACGCCGCTGCGACAACTGGAGCGGGGTCCTCTCGGACCGCCGCTTCTGCTCCTGCTGCTGCCCCTGCCAAGCGTGTAAGGGAACCCACTCCTCCGCCTCGTCGCGCCGAAGGTGGGCCGGACTTCGACCTCTCCGCGCTCAGCTCCGACGAGGAAGACGAAGAGTAAGATTCTTTGTTGTACTTGTAGTTCTTCAATTCTTGCTATTTTTGTCTTGTATCTGATTTTCTTTACTCCGAACCCATTCCTTTTCAGGACTCTGGCGCAGAGAGCGGCGAAGAGAGCCAAGGTCTCGGTGATTGTCATCGAGGACGAACCCACCGCGACAGCAGGGGGTGCGCCCGAGACCACCTTGCCGGACCCGGCAACCATTCCCCAAAACAGCCCCCAGCGCAGCCCCCAGCGTAAGTATATTGTTTACTTCCCGCTGTTAGGCGCGCATGGGTGCTCTTTCTTTGCTGACATCTGGCTATTGGTTTGTGTAGGAGCAGAGCAGCCTCACCAGGAGCTCCCGGAAGCCGCCCCCGACATGACATCTGCTTCGACTACACCGCCAAGGGAGGATTCCCCGGCAAGGGAGCGTTCTCCGGCAAGGGAGAAGTCTCCGGCAAGGGAGAGTTCTCCGGCAAGGGACAACACCAGCGATCCCCCGGTGGCGGAGACCGTGACTGCAGAACCCAGCACAGGTAATCCTCTTGCTTGAAAACTTCCCTTGGGTTCTTCTTCTTCTGATTTTCTTTTTGGATATTTGCTTGACTTTTCTCCCTCTTCCGGCCTTCAGATCCACCTGTCACGGAGCCGATGGAGACCGAGGTTGCCGGCGAGGAGAACGCGCGCGGCAATACCGATGACGCCGCTGCCACCGAAGAAGCAGCTGGCGCTGATGAGCCCGCCGGCGAAGAGGCCGCCAAAGCTGCCGCCACAGGAGCTGGCGAGGGTTCTGGCGAACGCACTGACGGCCCTGAGGTCGCAGGAGCGTCAGGCGCTACGCCGACCGCCGATCCCCCCGCCGCTGCCGCAATGTCAGGCTCTGAAGAGCCCCAACCCGGCGCCTATTTGATGGCCGGTGATGGCGTCTTCATCAAGCTCCCCTAGGCGTCAAGCTCCAGGGCGCCGGTCGAAGGAGAAACCTTTGATGGAGAGGTGCTCGCCTCAGCTGGGCTGACACTGGTTGACGCGGCGAGCAGCAGCAATGGCGAGTCTGAGGAGGAGCAGCTGCTGCGGAAGCTGGTATCGCTCTACCGCGCTCGGCAGGCTAAGCTGGAATCCCGAGAAGCGCTTGTCGCGAGGGCGGGAGTGGACATCGAGAAGCATGTGGAGGAGCTCCGGGGTCACAACCAGGAAGCTCTCCGGTCCCTGGCAGAGGTGCGGGAGCAACTTGCTGAGGCGCGGAAAGCCTTCCTCCTCGAGAAGGCTGAAGCTGAAGAGCAACAGCGGCTTGTCGCCGAGGAGCTGTTTGCGCGGGAAGGCGAGTTGGCGCAGCGGAAAGTCAATCTTGACAGCCACGAGGAGGAGCTTCCTACGCGCTAGCAAACATTCGGCGGGGCTCTCAAGGAAGCAGAGGATGCTGCCGCAGCTGCCGAGGCTGCCAAGAAGGAGCTGGAGACGAAGGTGGCGCAGCTGGAGGCCGATCTCAAGGCGAGGGGTGAAGAGCTTACCGCGCTCAAGCGCGCGCGTGAGAAGGACACCTAAACCCTTGGCGAGCTGCAGGGTAGTCTCGCCGAGAAGGGCAAGGAGCTTAGCGCCGCCAAGGACTCCAACGCAGATCTTGAGTTGAAGCTGGCTACTTTGACCAAGGCGCCGGGCGGGCGCCGGAGGCAGGAGGCGGCCTTGAAGAAGCGATCAAGGCCGACGAGGCGCTGGCAGCAGTCTTCCGCCACCAGAACACTTTTAGGGAGAATGTGGAGCACTGGACGAAGGGGCTCGTGGATGTTGCCGCAGCCATCGACAGGGAGCTGGCGCAGCTGGGGATGGAGGATTTCGGGTATCCCTCCGATGAGAACCTCCAACCCAGCGCCAAGCTCAGCTTGTTCTTCGAAGGCGTGGCGACGGCCCTCCAGCGACTCCAGGAAAGGATCCCAAAGAAGCTGGCCGACGAGTCACGCACGATCTGCGCGTGAGTTCTTCAAAAGGTGTTGGTGAAGGTGGCCTTCCGCAACCCGGGCCTCAACCTCACCAATGTCCTCAAGAAGCTGCCGCCGGATGCTGATCTAGAAGCGCTCAAGACCCTTGTCGCACCCATTGTGGACAAGGTGAGCGAGATCAAGAGGGTTGAGGGCGATCGCGTAGATTAGGCCGCCCGTTTTCTCCTTTTCTTGCCGCTGCTGGTCATGTTACGAGAACAATCTATTAGAGCTGCGGCAAGCTACCTTGTAATATAACTTTATTTTGGGTATCGATTGCTATGTTATTTCCTTTACTTGATTCCTTCCTTTGTATGTTTTTGCCCTACGCTTTTAGGGAACTTGTCGGTATGAGCACCTTAGCATGAAGCGCTGAGTGCGAACGTCGTCAACTTCTTTGGCAGTGCCGCTTCCGACAAAAACCTTGTCGCAACTAGTCGCAGCGCACTTAAGTTGTTGAGCGGACTCGAAACAAAGTAAGGGTGCAACTAGCTACGAGTTGGTTCCTCCGCGCACAGGTTTTCCATACAAAGCACGGCCGTTCGAGGAAGATAACTTAAAAATTTTTAACACTGATTGCTCAAACTTTGGCAACTTAGCTTTCCTGTCGTTTGCGTCCCGGTAAGGCGAAACTTTCTTGAATGACGCCTGGTCTACACCATTATCTTCTCCTTCCCCCCCGGCAAACTTGTGGGCATGGGAACCTTCCTTTCTTTGAGAAAGAGAAAGAAGAGAAAATAAAGATATGGAGCCTTACGGCTCGTTATTGCTTACCGGGGGTAGGCGCTGCACAAAGTGTCAGATAACACATGCAAAAAAATAGAAAGCATGAAATCGACAAGATGTGCGGAGCACATGAGCTTTACTTATGCACGGGGTCTGCGCCCGGCTTTGTACAAAGGATTACATGCAACAGCGGCAAGACTTGTACAAAAGGTGGTTGCCGGAACAGGTTCCGGCAACCGCACCTTACGGGTAAAACTTACGAAGATGCTCAATATTCCAGGAGTTGCTCACCGGAGTGCCATCTTCGGTCTCAAGGCGGACAGCGCCAGGCCTAGTGACTCGTTTCACCCGGTAAGGGCCTTCCAACTTCGGCGTCAACTTGTTTGAATTCTTGGCGGACTGAACGCACCGAAGAACAAGGTCGCCTTCCTCGAGACTTCTGGCATTAACATTGCGGCTATGGTAGCGGCGCAAAGCTTGCTGGTATCGAGCAGCTCGTACAGTAGCCTGAAGACGGTCCTCCTCAAGGAGCAGCGCGTCGTCTTGTCGCAGCTGCTCTTGGTCAAGCTCATCATAAGCGAGCACTCGAGGTGACCCGTAACGAGTTCCATGGGGAGAACTGCCTCTGCTCCATAGACTAGAGCGAAAGGTGTCTGGCCAGTGGCTTGATTTGGCGTCGTCCTGATCGACCAAAGAACCACCAGCAGCTCCTCAATCCAGTTCTTTCCGCACTTGTGCAGCCTGTCGAAAGTCCTGGTCTTGAGTCCGCGCAACACTTCAGCATTTGCCCTCTCCGCTTGACCGTTGCTTCTCGGATGAGCAACAGAAGCGAAGCAGACCTTGGCGCCAAGATCTTGGACGTACTACATGAAGGTGCGGCTCGTGAATTGCGTGCCGTTGTCGGTGATGATCCTGTTAGGGATCCCGAAGCGGCAAACAATCGACCTGAAGAACTTGACTGCTGACTGTGCTGTCACCTTCCTCACTTCTTCCACTTTCGGCCACTTTGTGAACTTGTCGATTGCAACGTACAAGTACTCAAAGCCCCCGACAGCTCGGGGAAAGGGGCCGAGGATGTCGAGCCCCCAGACCGAAAATGGCCAGGATAAAGTGATCGTCTGGAGAGCTTGAGCTGGCTGGTGTATCTGCTTGGAATGGAACTGGCACGCTTCACACTTGGTTACTTGTGCAGTTGCATCCTGGAGGGCTGTCGGTCAAAAGAAACCTTGCCGGAATGCTTTGCCGGCAAGCGCTCTTGCGCCAATGTGGTGGCCACATATGCCTCCATGTATCTCTGCCAACAGCTTCGTCCGTCTTCCCGGTGAATACACTTCAATTTCACACCGTTGAGTCTTCTTCTGTATAGTGTGTTGTCGACAAACTGGTACATACTTGACTGCTGGGCTACTCTTTCCGCTTCTTCTTGCTCTTCGGGAAGTTCTCCTGTCTGAAGGAAACGGACAATTTGCTGTGCCCATGCTGGAGCTTGCGGCTCGACAACAAGGACTAAAGGCACATATGCTGCTGCGGGAACGTCCGCTTCTATGGCGAGAACCTGCGGCTCAGCCAGAGCTTGACGTTCCCCGGCAAGCTTGCCGGAGCAAAACTTGTCGGGAACGTCTGCTTCAACGGAACAAACCCTAGGGCTTGCCGGAGCAGACTTCTCCTCAGCACTCTTGGTGTTGATCTTGGGGACCTTCTTGGCGGCGGCTTCGGGGAGATCTGCCGGAAAATAGTCACTAGAAATCAACTTCCTCTTCTTGCTCTGTCTAGTTGATGGCGTTACAGACGGTTGAGTCAGTTTGAGCACAAAGATCCCTGGTTCCACAGGTAACTTAAGTGCGGCGCACTTCGACAGGCCATTGGCAATGTCGTTCTGAGCTCTTGGAACATGTTCCATCTGTAGGCCGTCAAAGTGCTCTTCTAACTTTCTCACTTCATCAACGTAAGCTTTCATCAATGGACTCTGATAATTCTTGTTCACTTGGTGGACGACAAGCTGTGAGTCACCCCTGACAATGAGCTTCTTGATCCCAAGGTCTGTCGCGATCCTGAGACCGACAAGCAAACCTTCATACTCTGCGGTATTGTTTGTTGCTTGCTCCTTGGGAAAGTGCAACTGGACTACGTACTTGAGGTGCTCTCCGATGGGCGCAATAAGTAGCACGCCCGCACCGGCGCCTTGCAGCGAGAAGGCACCATCAAAGTACATCAGCCACTCTTTGCTTGCTTCCTTGACGGGGATGCTCGTTTCTGGAATTTCTTCATCTGGTGTTGGCGCCCACTCTGCTATGAATTCTGCCAATGCTCTGCTCTGGATAGTTGAGGTGCTCTCAAACTTGAGACCAAAGCTTGACAATTCTAGTGCCCACTCGACAATCCTGCCTGTTGCTTCTGGATTCTGCAGTATCCTCTTCATTGAAAAGCAGTGACGATGTGATCTCATGTGCTTGGAAGTAATGGCGCAGCTTTCTCGAGGCCATGAGAAGGCCGAAAAGCAATTTCTGCACACCAGAGTACCTTGACCTAGCCCCCTGCAGAAGGGAACTAACAAAGTAAACTGGGCGCTGCATCATCCTCTTTTGTATCTCCTCATGCGCCTGCGCAGATCCATCTTTGTCGGGACCAGAGCTTGTCGGTGAAGTGCCCTGCTTGTCGCTGGATGCATCTGCCGTGGTTGCTGGCTCATCATCCACCTCCCTCTCCGGTACTAACGCAGCACTAACCACTTGATTGGTTACCGCTATATACAGCAGCAACTTTTCTTGTGGCTTAGGTGCGACAAGTGTTGGAGTGGAGGACAGGTATCTCTTCAAGTCCTGCAGCGCAGCTTCCGCTTCCGGAGTCCATTTCATTGGACCTGCCTTTTTCAATATTTTGAAAAACGGCAGGGCGCGCTCAGCAGACCTAGAGATAAACCTGCTGAGAGCAGCCACGCAACCGGCAAGTCTTCGTACATCCTTGATGCAGTTTGGTGTTTCAATCTGCTCAATGGCCTTGATCTTGTCGGGATTGGCTTCAATTCCCCGCTGAGACACGAAGAACCCGAGAAGCTTGTCGAAGGGGACTAGAAACACACACTTCTCGGGGTTAAGCTTGAGGTTGATCTTGCGCAGATTTGCAAAGGTTTCGTCTAAATCTTGAATCAGAGTTGCTTTGTCCTTGCTCTTGACCACTATGTCATCCATGTAGGCTTCCACATTTCTGTGCATTTGTTGCTCAAAAGCGTCATGGACTACCCTTGCAAATGTTGAACCAGCATTCTTTAAACTGAAAGGCATCCGTATGAAACAGTATGTGCGACATGGAGTGATGAATGCGGTCTTCTCCTCATCCTCTTCTGCCATGAAGATCTGATGGTATCCTGAATATGCGTCAAGAAATGAAAGCAAGTCACATCCAGCCGTGGAGTCGTTGTCGAGGTAGATCCGGCGAGTCGGCGATCTTGGCCTTCGGGGTGGAGAGTGCACGGTGGTTGCGCCCCCACCGTTTTTGTCGCCATCGGCTCGTGCCTGGCAGTCTTGCCGCGGCTGCGATGTACTCGGCTGCCGTGGGGTGTCGCCGTTGGCGAAGCCGATGAGACTCTGAATGGTGGCCCTCCATTCATCGATCTTGTCTGCCGTTGGAGGGTAATCCAGGAGCAGTTGAGCTCGTGCTAAAGCTTCTGCTGGAGTGGTGGGCGGCTGTGGCGAACGGTGCGAGGAGCGGGATATTCTCGGACTTCTAACTATGTTAGAAGGAGCAGTATCCCGTCCGGGCGACCGTGTCTTGCTCGTGCGAGCATGTTGGCGTGCATGCTGGTCTTGAGCACCTCGAGATCCACCAGCTCGATCTTGGTCCAACGAACATATGGTACCGCGAGTACCATGACGCTGTCGGTCCCGCGCCTCTTGAGACGGGCGCAGTGCATGTACGGACGCCGAGGTCTGCCCAGCCTTGTCCTTGGACCTGGCAGCACCGTGAGCTCCCTCGTCGACGCCCGTTCTTCCGCCGGCATCTACCCCACCACCCGTTTGCTCCGGTGGTGGTGGGATCGACGTGGACGGAGCAGCCACCTCCGAAGCCTTCTGCTTCGGCGGCATGTTGATGAAGACGATGAAGATCTAGCTCGTGGGAACGCCGGATCAGGTTCACACAGCCTCGACGCCCCCTACATGGCGCGCCAAAGATGCCGGGGAAAACTGAGCCACGAGCACCTATGGGACCAGCGGACCGAGCCCCTTTCGGTTCGGCGGGGGGCGGAGGTCGCGCGAAGAGCAGATCGAGGCGAAGCACACGAGCGGTTTACCCAGCTTCGGAGCTCTCCGGAGAGATAATACTCCTACTGCTGCATGTCTATTTGTATTGAGTTCTCGCTCGGGAGCGCTGAGTGCTACAGTACACACTAGCTGCTAACGAGACCGAGCGTGAGTGTTTTCTGGTTTCGAACCCCCCTCTACATTGCGCATGGGCCTCCTTTTATATGCTCAAGGGGTCACCGACAGGTGGCAACATAGACAAGGGTAAAAATGGAAAGGGTGTTGCAGTTGGTACAACTACTTGTACAGTGTATCATACATAACCCTGACGGTAGGGGACAAAGGCATTAAATGCCCATCTGCGTCGCCCAAAACAGTGCGAAAAGGGACCGTCAGGGGCGCCACCGCTTGCCACGATGGCAATCTTGTCAGCGTCGCTTGCCACCTCGCATCGCTAGCTGCACAGCCTCTTGCACGCGCGCCTGGAAAGGTCCCAGGGCGACACGTTGGTGGATGTGCTGGAGCGTGTGTACAGAGTGGTAGCTTGCCGCGGCAAACGCCTTGCCGCGGTCGTTGTCTTGTCGCGTCCGGAAGCTTGTCGCTCACCGGGCCTTGCCGGGACGTGTGGCGCGTTGCGGCAAGTTCCATGAGTACCTCGGTTGGCCTTCTCGGCAAGCTCCTCTTGTCGGGGCCTTGTCTCCTTGGCTTGAACACTTTGTTCTTGAATGGCTCCAAAGGAACCACGGAGGACCTTGGCGGTCACCCGGCAAGCCTTGCCACGGGTTGCTGCGACTGCCCGTGCACAAGTTCGGGATACTAGGGTACCCCTACTCTAGTACACCGACAATGATGATCATCACACTTCTATTGATTACAACACAAGGATTACAACTCGAAACTTAGAACAAGATATGACTCTATATGAATGCCTCCGGCGGTGTACCAGGATGGTGCAATGAATCAAGATTGACATGTTTGGAAAATAATGCATGGTGGCTTTGCCACAAATACGATGTCAACTACAAGATCATGCAATCGCAATATGACAAAAGTAATGTATGTCATGATGATTATGATGGAAGTTGCATGGCAATATATCTCGGAATGGCTATGGAAATGCCATGATAGGTAGGTATGGTGGCTGTTTTGAGGAAGATATAAGGAGGTTTATGTGTGATAGAGTATATCGTATCACGGGGTTTGGATGCACCGGCGAAGTTTGCGCCAACTCTCAAGGTGAGAAAGGGCAATGCACGGTACCGAAGAGGCTAGCAAAGGTGGAAAGGTGAGAGTGCGTATATTCCATGGACTCAACATTAGTCAAAAGAACTCATATACTTATTGCAAAAATTTAGAAGTCATCAAACATTCAAGTACTACACGCATGCTCCTAGGGGGATAGATTGGTAGGAAAAGACCATCGCTCATCCCCGACCACCACTCATAAGGATGCACTAGCCAGGTACACTTCATGTTTCAAATTTGTTACACAACTTTAACCATACGTGCATGCTACGGGACTTGCAAACTTCAACACAAGTATTTCTCAAATTCATAATCACCCAACTAGCACGACTTTGATATTATCACCTCCATATCTCAAAACAATTATCAAGCATCAAACTTATCTTAGTATTCAATTCACTCAAAAGAAAGTTTCACATATCTTGAACACCAAGTATATTAACATTAAGCAAATTACCATGCTATTAAAGACACTCAAATTAATCTAAGTGAAGCATGAGAGGTCAATAGTTTCTTTAAAACAAATCCACCACCGTGCTCTAAAAGATCTAAGTGAAGTACTAGAGCAACAATTATCACGCTCAAAAGATATAAGTGAAGCACTATGAGCAAAACTATCAAGCTCAAAAGATATAAGTGAAGCACATAGAGTATTCTAACAAATTCCAATTCATGTATGGCTCTCTCAAAAGATGTGTACAGCAAGGATGATTGTGGTAGACTAACAAGCAAAGACACAAATAATACAAGACGCTCCAAGCAAAACACATATCATGTTGGTGAATAAAAATATAGCTGCAAGTAAATTACCGATGGAAGTGGACGAAAGAGGGGATGCCTTCCGGGGCATCCCCAAGCTTTGAGTTTTTGGTGTCCTTGGATTATCTTGGGGGTGCCATGGGCATCCCCAATCTTAGGCTCTTGCCACTCCTTGTTACATAATCCATCAAAAGAATTCACCCAAAACTTGAAAACTTCACAACACAAAACTCAACAGAAATCTCGTGAACTCTGTTAGAGAAAGAAAACAAAAGACTACTTCAAGGTACTGTAATTAAATCATTCTTTATTTATATTGGTGCTAAACCTACTGTATTCCAACTTCTATATGGTTTATAAACTAATTTACTAGCCATAGATTCATCAAAATAAGCAAACAACACACGAAAAACAGAATCTGTAAAAAACAGAACAGTCTGTAGCAATCTGTAACTAAAGCAAACTAATCGAACTCTAAAAATTCTACCAAAATAGGAAGTCCTGTAAAATTTGGTTATTGATCATCAGCAAAAAGAATAAACGCAAAATCACGTTCCTGTGATTTATCATAACTAAATTCGTGCGTGCAAAGTTTCTGTTTTTCAGCAGAATCAAATCAACTATCATCGTTGGTTATCCTATAGGTTCTACTTGGCACAAACACTAATTAAAACATAAAACCACATCCAAAAATAAGGTATATGTATTATTTATTCCTAAACATAAGCAAAAACAAAAAACAAAAAATAAAATTAGGTTGCCTCCCAACAAGCGCTATCGTTTAACTCCCCTAGCTAGGCATAAAAGCAAGGATAGATCTAGGTATTGCCATCTTTGGTAGGCAAACCATAAGTGGCTCTCATGATAGATTCATATGGTAATTTTATTTTCTTTCTAGGGAAGTGTTCCATACCCTTCTTTAAGGGAAATTGGAATCTAATATTCCCTTCCTTCATATCAATAATTGCACCAATCATTCTAAGGAAAGGTCTACCAAGAATAATAGGACATGAAGGATTGCAATCTATATCAAGAACGATAAAATCTACGGGCACATAATTCCTATTTGCAACAATAAGAACATCATTAATTCTTACCATAGGTTTTTTAATAGTGGAATCCGCAAGATGAAAATTCAGAGAGCAATCATCAAAATCACGGAAATCTAGCAAATCACATAAAGTTTGGGGAATAGTAGAGACACTAGCACCCAAATCACACAAAGAATGAAACTCAAAATCTTTAATTTTAATTTTAATAGTAGGTTCCCACTCGTCATAGAGTTTTCTAGGGATAGAAACTTTCAACTCAAGTTTTTCTTCATAAGATTGCATCAAAGCATCAAAAATATGTTCGGTAAAGGCTTTATTTTGACTATAAGCATGAGGAGAATCTAGCACGGATTGTAACAAGGAAATACAACCAATCAAAGAGCAATTTCATAATTAAATTCCTTGAGATCCAAAATAGTGGGTTTAGCAACATCACGGTTTTTATTTATTTCAATCCCACTTTCATCAATTTCATCATCAAGATCAAGAAACTCAGAATTCTTAAAACGCCCTCTAGGTAAAGGAAGATCATATTCAGTTTCATCAAGATTCATATTGCAAAACAAAGATTTAATGAGGGACACATCAATAACTTTTAGATCTTCATCTTGATTTTCATTAGGATTGGAAGAACACGCTTTAATAAAGGCATCTTTGGAAGCACGCATCCTAGCGGTTCTTTCCTTGCACTCATCAATGGAAATTCTCATGGCTTTGAGAGACTCATTGATATCATGCTTAGGAGGAATAGATCTAAGCTTTAATGAATCAATTTCAAGAGAAATTCTATCAACGTTCCTAGCCAAATCATCAACTTTAAGTAATTTCTCTTCAAGCAAAGCATTAAAATTCTTTTGTGAATTCATAAACTCTTTAACACTACTCTCAAATTAAGAGGGCATCTTATTAAAATTTCCATAAGAGTTATTGTAGGAATTTCCATAATTATTAGAAGGATTACTAGGATAAGGCCTAGGATTAAAATTCCCTCTATAAGCGTTGTTTCCAAAACTATTCCCCAACAAAATTGACATTCATAGATTCATTATTATTCTCAAGCAAAGTAGATAAAGGCATATCAATTGGATCAAGAGGAGTATTTTTAGGAGCAAACATCTTCATAACTTCATCCATCTTTTCACTCAAAACATTAATTTCTTCTATAGCATGCACTTTCTTACTAGAAGATCTTTCGGTGTGCCATTGAGAATAATTAGCCATAATGTTTTCTAGCAATTTGGTAGCATCCCCTAACGTAATTTCCATAAAAGTGCGTCCTGCGGCCGAATCTAAAAGATTTCTAGAAGCAAAATTCAATCCGGCATAAAAAATTTGTATGATCATCCATAAATTCAAACCATGAGTAGGGCAATTGCGAAGCATTAATTTCATTCTTTCCCAGGATTGGGCAACATGCTCATGATCTAGTTGTTTAAAATTCATAATATCGTTCCTAAGAGTGATAATCTTAGTGGGAGGAAAATACTTAGAGATAAAAGCATCTTTGCACTTGTTCCAAGAATCAATACTATTTTTAGGCAAAGATGAAAACCAAACTTTAGCATGATCTCTAAGTGAAAACGGAAATAAATTCAATTTGACAATATTGTTATCCGTATCTTTCTTCTTTTGCATATCACACAAATCAACAAAATTGTTTAGATGAGTAGCGGCATCTTCACTAGGAAGGCCGCCGAATTGATTTTTCATAACAAGATTCAGCAAAGCGGTGTTGATTTCACAAGACTCATCATTATTAAGAGGAGCAATCGGAGTACTAAGGAAATCATTATTATTGGTATTTGAGAAATCACACAATTTGGTATTATCTTGCGCCATGGCAACAAGTAATCCAACACACAAGCAAACAGAAAGGCAACGAGAAAAAGGCAAACCGGAAAGAGAGGAGGAGATTGGGAAAGAGAGAGCAAATAAAACGGCAAGGGTGAAGTGGGGGAGAGGAAAACGAGAGGCAAATGGCAAATAATGTAATGCGAGAGATAGGGATTGCGATGGGTACTTGGTATGGTTGACTTGCTTGCGTGAGCCTCCCCGTCAACGGCGCCAGAAATTCTTCTTGCTACCTCTTGAGCACTTCGTTGGATTTCCCTGAAGAGGAGAGGATGATGCAGCAAAGTAGCGTAAGTATTTCCCTCAGTTTTTGAGAACCAAGGTATCAATCCAGTAGGAGACCACGCACAAGTCCCTCGTACCTACACAAAATGATAGCAACTCGCAACCAATGCTTATGGGTTGTCAATCCCTTCACGGTCACTTACGAGAGTGAGATCTGATAGAGATAATATTTTTGGTATTTTTGATAGATAGATGCAAAGTAAAAAGTAAAGGCAAAGTAAAAACAAAGCAAGTAAATAAAGTGGTAGAGATTGATATGATGTGAATAGACCCGGGGGCCATAGGTTTCAATAGTGGCTTCTCTCAAGAGCATACGTATTCTACGGTGGGTGAACAAATTACTGTTGAGCAATTGACAGAATTGAGCATAGTTATGAGTATATCTAGGCAATGATCATGTATATAGGCATCATGTCCGTGACAAGTAGATCGAAATGATTCTACATCTACTACTATTACTCCACTCATCGACCGCTATCCAGCATGCATCTAGAGTATTAAGTAAAAACAAAGTAACACCGTAAGCAAGATGACATGATGTAGAGGGATAAATTCATGCAATATGAAAAAAAAACCGTCTTGTTATCCTCGATGGCAACAATACAATACGTGCCTTGCTGCCCCTTCTATCACTGGGTAAGGATACCGCAAGATTTAACTCAAAGCTAAGCACTTATCCCATTGCAAGAACTACCAATCTAGTTGTCTCAACCAAAAAGGATAATTCGAAGAGACTTGCAAAGATAACTCAATCATACATAAAAGAATTCAGAGAAGAATCAAATATTTTCCATAGATAATACTGGATCATAAACCCACAATTCATCAGTCTCAACAAACACACCACAAAAAGAAGATTACATCGATAGATCTCCACGAGAGAGGGGGAGAACATTGTATTGAGATCCAAAAAGAGAGAAGAAGCCATCTATCTACTAGCTATGGACCTGAAGGTCTGAAGTAAACTACTCACACTTCATCGGAGGGGCTATGGTGATGATGTAGAAGCCCTCCGTGGTGGATTCCCCCTCCGGCGGAGCTCCGGAACAGGCCCCAAGATGGGATCTCATGGATAGAGAAGGTTGCGGCGGTGGGATTAGGTTTTTGGCTCCTGTTCTGATCGTTCGGGGATATGTAGGTATATATAGGAGGAAGGAGTACGTCGGTGGAGCTCCGAGGGGCCCACGAGGTAGGGGGTGCGCCCAGGGGGGCGCGCCCTCCACCCTCGTGACCTCCTCGGACACTGCTTGGAGTAGGGTCCAAGTCTCCTGGATCACGTTCGGTTGGAAAATCACGATCCCGAAGGTTTCATTCCGTTTGGACTCCGTTTGATATTCTGTTTCTTCGAAATACTAAAAAAGGCAAAAAATAGCAATTCTGGGCTGGGCCTCCAGTTAGTAGGTTAGTCCCAAAAGTAATATAAAAGTGGAAAATAAAGCCCAATATAGTCCAAAACAGTAGATAAAGTAGCATGGAGCAATAAAAAATTATAGATATGTTGGAGACGTATCAACAGGTCGCAATGCCGTGGGTCAAGGCCAGGGGGTGAGAGCTGGAGAGCCAGTAAGAGCCCCCGAGTCGAGATGCTCAAGCGCCCCCTTTTAACGCGCGAGCAAATCGCACGGGAGAGAGGGAGGGAGCTCACGAGCCCCCCCCCCCCTCCACGCTATTCCTTAGGCGGATCGTGTACACCAACACGAGGAAAACAAGGACTGCCATTTCGGTTGCCAGCCAGCCATTGGTTGCTCCGTGGGAGTGATTGAGGCACTGAGGGCCTAGTGAGGTAGAGCTTTGCGGGGCTGCCGCGGCCAGAGCTCGACCACTCAAATTTGTCGACATTGCAGGGACGGACCCATGCCCAAGCGATGTGCCAGAGCGAGCGGCTCCAAAGGTAGGTGTCAATCGAGCAGGCACTTATCTCAATCAGGTTAAGCATGAAGAAGCAAATCAACTTCGATAGATGTAGAGAAAGGCACTCGCCACTGGGTCAGGCCCAAGCGGCTTGGGGATGATGCAGCCCGAGGGGCGGCCCCAACAAGGTAAGCTAAAGAAATAAGCAAAACAGATACATGCCGCGGGGACAGACCCGTGCGACCTAGGAATGATGCAGCCCTGAGGGCGCTCCTAGCTGAAACGAAACTTGAGAAACGTCACCTGATACCATTGCAGAGCGAGTGTCGGAGTAGCTGACGGTCCGCGGTGAAGAAGCCAATCCTCACAAGCCCTCAGGGCTCCAACCCTCGGGAGGCTCAAGAGGTCCGGGCGGCTCGGCGAGGTCCACGTCCATTTCCTCCAGGAGTGCGCGGTGCTTGGCCACCTGAGCTTCCAGAATGCTTCTCGTCAGGCGCTGGTGGGCGGCAGCCGCGTTCGGCAGGCCGAAGGGCATGCGAACGTAGCTGTGAGGTGGACCCTCGCAACGCCCCACGCGTGAAGGCCAAAAGCGCTCCTGAGATGCGATTCGATTGAGCCCTGGGTAGTCGATGCAGGCACGCAGCCCGCCATCCTCGCCTGTATGGGGAGCTACGCTGGGCAGGCGGCGGTTGCCGTGCATGACTCTCGATTCCTGCCACTCCTGAGCGACCTTGGTGATGAACTCCTGAGGGTTGGGCCCTCCTTGCCTTACGCCTTCCTGAGGGAAACGTGCCGCGAAGCACACCTCCAAGTGGTGCCCGAGCACCTCCCTCGTGATCTTGGCAAAGTCAGTGGCTCCCCAAGAGAGAGCCCCCGAGCCTTGCTTGAGGAGGGCACTGGGCGCGCCTCCCTATGTGACGAAAGGTGGCGCCCCTTGGATGGGCGCATGTCCTGATGCGGCGCCTCCGGAAGTGCCCGCCTCCTGAGGCCTTGAGTCAGGTGATGTCTTCTGCTTCTTGGGGGCTGCCTCAGGAAGGTTTCCAATCTTGCTGTCTGGGTCCTCGATTGACGCGGCTTGGAAGGCGCGCTCGAGAGAGCACACCGCATCCTTCTCTTCACAGGGGACCGTGATGACTCCGCCACTTCCTGGCATCTTGAGGACGTTGTAGCCATGGTGAGTCACTGCCATAAACTTGGCCAGGGAGGGATACCGGAGGATGGCATTGTATGGCAGGCAAATGTGGGCGACGTCAAAGTCAATGAGCTCGGTACGGTAGTTCTTCCGCTGCCCAAAGGTGACGGGGAGGCGGACCTGCCCTATCGGGACAGTGGAACCATCAGTGACTCCTGAGAAAGGCTTGATTGGTTGAAGCTGATCATATGGCACTTGGAGATTGTTGAACGTCTCGATGGACAGGACGTTGAGCCCTGCCCCGCCATCGATGAGGGTCCTGGTGACTTGCACGTTGCAGATGATTGGGGAATAGAGCATCGGGAGGACACCGGCTGTTGCCGCGCATTTGAGCTGATCCGCTGAGCTGGACGTGATGGCGCACGCAGACCACCTGAGGGGGCGCGTGGCCTCAAGCTTGGGGAGGACTGCATTCACCTCACGAGCAAACTGCTTGAAGACGCGCTGAGAGGCTGGGGCCTGGGCACCGCCCAAGATGCAAGCAATTGCACGCGGCTCCTGGAAGCCCCCAGCCCCCTCGTCTTGATGATGGTCGTCATTCCTTCTTGGGGGTGGTGGCAGAGGAGGAAGTCCTGTGTTGCCTTGCAGGCGATCCTCACGGGGCTGATCCCTCCAAGCCCCCTCGCGAGGCCGGTCACGCCACCCTTGGCGAGGGCCATGGTCGTCCCATCGTCCTCCGCCTCTTGCCCCGCCTCGGCCGTAGCCCCGACCGTTGCGCTCGGGACATCGACCGACGTGGCCTTTTCGCATGGCCCTGAGCTCTTGGCATTCATTGGTGTTGTGGGTGTGGAGATCGTGGTACACACAGTACCGGCTGCCCTTTGAAGACTCCGGCTGGTCCCTGCCGCGCTTCATGTCCGGCTCTACTGCGAGCATAGCTGCTCCCTTGCGCTTCACATCCTTGGCCTTGGCTTTCTTCTCTTCTGGGTCTGCTGCTGGGAGCTCGAGAAGGGAGAGGCGTCCCTCCTCAGCCCTTGCGCACTTGGTCGCCAGGTTGAACAACTCCAGAGAGGTACACAGATCTTCGTGGATCGCCAGCTCCTCCGTCATCTTGACGTCGCGGACACCATCAGAGAACACCGAGATGATGGCCTCCTCGGTCACCTTGGGAATCTTGAGACGAGCGCTGTTGAAGCGCTGGATGTACTTCTACAAGGTCTCTCCGGGTTGTGGATGATGCTTCGCAGGTCACCCACAGCCGGCGGACGGTCGCGAGTGCCTTGAAAGTTGGCGATGAAGCGAGTGCGCATCTCGTCCCAGGAGGAGATCGTGCCAGGAGGCAGGTTCAGGAGCCAGGTGCGGGCACCGTCCTTGAGTGCCATGGGAAACCAGTTCATCATGACCTTTTCGTCCCCTTTGGCGGCTTCGATGCCCAGCTCGTAGAGCTGTAGGAACTCCACGGGGTCGGCAGTGCCGTCGTAGCGAGGGGGCAGGTTAGGTTTGAACTTGCCCGGCCAAGCGACACTACGTAGCTCGGTGGTGAAGGCACGGCAGCTTGCGGTGGCCACCGGAGCTCTCTGTTAATGCGGGGCTTGCTCCTGGGGATTCCCGTGCGCCATTGCCTGGAGCAGCGCGGGGTCTTGACGTGCTGGCGCAGGGATGCGGTCATGGCGCACCGGTGCCGGAAGCACGCGAGCACCTTCTTGGGGACAAGGGATTTCTTGGCAGCTCCTTACTTGTCGTGCGGGCGCTAGACGCGGTGGATCTCGTCCTGGGGCCGTGCGCCTTGGAGCCAGGGCGCCTTCTTGGGGAGGAGGTGGCGGAGGCACCTCCTAGGCTGCACCACCCGCGCAGGACGGAGGGTGAGACAGCGAGAGGGATGGCGCAGGAGAGCCCCCTGTGGTGCTGACGAGCTCGGTGATGCGAGCGAGCCACTCCTCATAGAGGTCATAGACGGGATGGTAATGCAGGGGCTCACGCGCCAGGAGCAACGCGGCGTGCGCGTCCGCGGGGGCGCGACGGGCGTGGGACGACAAACCGGCTGGTGTCAGCGACGGGATGGCGGTGCGACCTTCTCGCCGCACCGAAGGATTAAATGACGAGGCTTGCAGCTCGTTCCCCTCTGGGCCGGTGGCGGCGTTGGCGGCAGGCGATGGGGAACAACGGGGACACCCACCGACGGGAGCCGTCTGGGCGACGCGGACAGCGAGAGCAGCCCGACGCTCGGCACAAGCCCGACGAGCGTCAGCCATGGACACGACGGGCGATCGAACGCGAAACAGCGGAAGAAAGATTCCGGTGCACCCCTACCTGGCGCGCCAAATGTCGGATGTTGGGTTCCGGCAGACCCTTAAGGTTCGAACTCTGGGGTGCGCGCGAAGATCTTCCCCCTACCGATCCATGCCCGATTGCCTCACGAGAATCTAAGCTAAAACAATGAACAACACAAGGGAGACAAGATTTATACTGGTTCGGGCCACCGTTGTGGTGTAATACCCTACTCCATTGTGTGGTGTGGTGGATTGCCTCAGGGGCTATTGATGAACAATACAAAGGATGAACAGCCTCGCGAGAGGTGTTCTTGTGCTGGTGCGATGAACTACTTGGGTGAGCTCGATCGCCTCTTGATCTGATCCCCCCTTTCTCCGTGGTGGCTAGTCCTATTTATAGAGGCCGTGTTCCTCTTCCCAAATATTGAGCGGGAAGGGCGCCAACAACGGCCATTTTGAAGGGGAATATCTAGTACAAGTTATCCTGACTAAAGTTGGTCTTCGGCTGCCAAAGGTATTGGCGATGACGCCGTCTTGGGCTCCATGGTGACCTCCATCCTGCCGCTCTGCTGGTCTTGGTCTCGTTGCACTAAAATGGCAACCTTTGCCTGATGCCTCGGTACTCCACGCCTGTGCTTTCCCCCTTTGCACCAAAGAGGAAACAAGGACATTGCGCGGGCCGGCGCCCGCCTGGCGCCCGCCTGGTCTCGATCGTCACAGCTTGCGTCACGGGCACCTCGCGAGGTACCCCTGCCATGATCTCTCCGCCTCCTTGCGAGCCTGCCCGGCGAGGCCGCTCCTGAGGAAGCCTCGTGTCGTCCGCCTCGCAAGGCTTGGCCCCTCGCGAGGGTCTTGAGTCTTGCATTGATGAAGATGGGCCGTACAGGGCACCACTCGAGCCACGCCGCAGGCCACAGGCAGGCAAGTCTGGGGTCCCCCGTTCCCAGAACGCCGACTAGTTCGGTTGACGGAATACACCTCCATCCTCATTTATTGGTCCCCTTTGTAATTTGTGTTAAATGTTAACCAAAGATTTAACTAACAAAATGTTAGTGAAGGTCAGCAAAAGTTATATCGTTGGATGCGTATTTGAATATAGTGTCCAATGATATAATTTTTTGTGACATGCATAAACATTCCTTAGTTAAATATTTGGTCAAAATTTGGTACAAATTACAAAGGGGACCAATAAACCACGATGGAGGTAGTACGTCAATCACACACGGTTCCCAAAATTGGAAGCGTGTGCAATGACTTTCATTTTGCCTGTTGCGTCAATCACACACGGTTCCCAAAGTTGGAACCATGTGCAATGACTTCCATTTTTCCTGTTGCGTCAATCACACACCGTTGGCTCTAACAAACTGTTGCCTCTGAAATTCTTTGTGGGACAGAAAACCCTCACAACGCAATTAAGAAAAGAAAAAATAAAACCCTTGCCATCCCCACGTCCCAAAAACTCTCACCCAGCCCGCCCCGCCCTCCTCCGGTCCCCATTCACACCTGCACAAGCTCCTCCGCGTCTATGCATGACACCGCCTATCGTGGCGGTAACCACTTAGCTCGCCTCCTACCGCCGCCTCCACCTTCCAGCAAAACCCACCGCATTTCGCCACTTCGGCTTGCCGCCGCCTATCGCCATCGACTTTCTTGATGCTGCTCATGGTCGACCCAGCTCTGCTCGGTTGGGGAATCTACCGTACTGAGAGTTCTTTCTCATGGACACAGGGTAACTAATTTAATGAGATATTATCTCATCTCTTATCCCAGTTCATCTGCGTCCTTTAATCACCCGACGGAAATCGCCATGAATTCATTTTTATTCGAGTTGATTTGAGGGTTTTCTTTCATTCATAACGTGTACAGTGCACCGACACATCAGGACTTTGTGGCCTCCGCCAGAGATTCCATCTCACCATACCAGATGATTTTAGGATGCGTGCGGTATGTTCAATCTCACCCTAAATCGGTTGGCATGGCCTACTTTCCTGAACATATTCTAAATATTGCTACATTTGGATAAAAGGTGCCACATACACCATATACGTCAAAGGGGATTTTTCCCTCTTCTTTCTATATTAGGCAAATTAATGATGTATTGTTCTTTCGATTACTCTCATATTTCCATGACATCATGTTTACCTATCTGTTTAATTATAGATTTTTGTCCTTCGGTCTCAACTGTTGTATAGTTCTTTAAATTTGGGCCCATATTTGCATGTTACAATATTTTTTTAACAATCCTACCATTTTCTGCAGCACCTCCCTTGCTATGCAACAGAATATGTAGTGCACAATCTTTCCCTTTACATAAATCAAGACTGCCGGGATGTCATACTGCACAAAAACCATGGATTTACAATCCTTGCTACTGTAAGACTTGATGAATGTGGTGAATCCTATTTTGGCACTGGCTTTTTGAAAGAAATTTCTAAGTTTTATGTAGTGAAAGCTGGCACTAAAATTGCACTGCACATAAAAGTACTTGGTCATGAGATATATGCTAACTTCCCCGACAATATCATCTGTCCAGACTTTGTTCGAAGTAAGTTTTCCTTTCAACTATCTGCATGTTGACTTACCCGGCAATGTCAAATGAATTGTGTAGTATTTAAGCAACCAATTGTTATTCCCTTTTCTTACTATATTCCTACCTAATAACTTCTAGTTACCAATACACTTTTCTATTGCCCTGTTTTAACTAAATATTCCCTGTAGTCCCATTTCTATCAGAAAGCGCCACTGACAAGGAGACTCCGAAGGTGGAGAACAGGGCTGCCAACAAGCGGAGGCGGGGCGAGCTAGAACCACAAGCGACTCCAGCAGGCCCAGACTTCATCAGCAGCCTCCCCGATGATATGTTGACAGTCATCATCTACCTCCTCCCAAGCAAATATGGGGGACGGACAACCATCCTTTCTCGGCGGTGGCGCAACCTATGGAACTCCACCCCTATCGACCTCATCAACATCCACGAGCTCTGCCAAGGCTATCGCAAAAGCTTGCATGTGTTCTCCAAGATCCTCGGTAGTCACCTTGGCCCAACCAAAGGCCTTAGAAAGGGCAAGTTTCGTTCTGACCGCAAGGACCGAGCCAAGCTTGATGACTGGCTCTAATCCCCCGCCCTAGATCAGCTCGAGGAGATCACTTTTGATGATGGGCATATGCGCTCGCTGCCAACATCCGCGCTCCTCCTCATGCCCACGATGCGCGTTGCCATGTTTAGGAACTACCATCCCCCCTTAATGACGTGCCCGCTCTTATTCTACCACGACCAAACCACCTCGAGCTCGTCGCCGTCTACCTCTCAAACGGTGACATAGAGCACCTGCTCCGTGGCTATACTGCACTCGAGTACCTTCGCCGTCAGGCGATCAATGGGTTGAGTACATTCCACATTACCTCCATGACTCTTTGGACTATTTATGTTTGTTGCTGGTTCAGCAGGAAGACATCGCAAGATGTGTACCATGGTATGGTCATTTAGGACACACCTGCACTTGAGAGATTACTTGTAGTTGATCAAGTATGTACAACAAGAATCAATGTCATTTCTGCAGCAAAATTGATAGTGGTGGGCTACTCGTCTGACAAATACTCCGAACTTGTTATTGGATCCACACCCGTTCAGGTACAACAGCTGCCTTCTACCTTTACTTCTAGAAATTAACGTTATTTCTAATTTTGAAGATGTTTGTTCATCTGTCATTCAGAAAATGATTCCGACAAGCTTGACCCCGAAACTGTGAACGGTGAAGGTCTTGGCACTAGAATCTATCGGCCCCAACCTAGAGCAAGTTATCAGTTTCCTGAGATGCTTTCCGTGCCTAGAGAAGCTATATATCGAGGTGATGTTCCATTCCTGTTAAATATTATCCATAAGGGAGTTCAATTTCTGACACCTTGTTCTAAGTTTACAATGACAATGTACTACGATTTCTGAAGGATTCTTTTGGAGGATTTCAGTACATACATGCCCCCCATATTGGTTGCTTCATCCATATGGTTACAATCCATATGCATTTCTCCTTTGGATTCATCAATACTAGTTTTCTTACGGAACTTTTCATGCACTCCAACCTCTTGTGAAGATCGAAGATGGCATGGTAATGCCCATGTTAATCATGTCAGATCAAAGATGGCATGTTAGTGCATTTTACAAATCCTGCAAACCAAATAGGCCTGTAGTAGTGTTTAAAACTGCATTTAGGCACTAACACATTTTATTCTTTGGAAGATAAGATTAGGCCCAGTGGTGGATAATGTGATACAATATAACAATCACGTCGAATGCCCAGATCAGCATCTCTCAGAAATTACTTTCAACTCCTATCAAGGGACCTTACCGGAGATTATATTTGCCACGTTCTTTCTTGTGAGAGCAAGGGTGCTGAAGGTAATGAGGTTTGCCCTACATTTATTTTGCAGAAATGAATGGTTTGTTGATCAGCACCGGCGCCTGCGAAAGAATGGAATAGGCTCCAAAAATGCGGAATTTCATTTTGGAACTTCAGATGACAGAGTAATCAGAAGTCATGATGTCAACCCCATACATGACTTCTCAGTGGTTGACCTCTTTGCAAAAATTGTGAGGTTTCGAAACCAGACTTAGATGTGGTAATATTAGTTTGAACCTCTCTGATATCCATGTTCAGTGGATCAGCGCGAGCGTTTGCAGCTGATGAGCTAAATTTCATTTATAATATCAGTTTGAACCTTGTAATCTTTGAATTTGAGCCATATAACTCTGCAATTTGAACCTTGTAATATTTCGAGCTTTTGTGGTACAATCGTTGAAATGGCACTGTATGAGACTCGTATATTGGTAGCACTATTTTGACCTTAATATGCAATGGTCTTAAATTTTATTAACCTTTCTTGACTCTATTTACCTTGTCGATCTCACGGCACACGATCTGTATAGCTAACTCGATTGCGATCTTCGACATTATTGCACACAGTTGGTTTCTTCCATCGTGTGCCCTGTAGAGCGCAGAGTTAATTATGACACTCGAGTGTCCATCATCACCCTTCTGTGTAACTTTGACCTCATCACCCATGGGTAAACTTATGACCAAAATAATTCCACACACTTCATTTTTACAAAGCTTTTTGCCAATAAGCTCCCACGATTTGTCCCTCTTCTGGCCGACGCGTGGCCAAACTAGCCTGGCAGGAAGCTTGAGCGGAAAACTACACGGTAGCACGGGAACATGCTCACCGACGATACATTTTGCGCTTCTTCGAGCCCACACGTGGTCAAATGAAACGCATGCGGTGCGGTGTTGTCAAGCGTGCACTGGAATCCTCCGCTATGAACGTCGTGACAAGACGTGACGATTACAGGCCGGCTGGCCCCCATTTGTTACAACAGACATTTAAGCCTTGTGTCTCTTCAACCTTTCGATCACGCCCCACCATTCCTGCGCGGCTCAAATGGCGCTCCGAGCGACTGGCGACTACGGGTTCACCATGCATGCTGTGGTGGACATCCACCGAAGGTTCACGGAGCTCTCGGTGGTGTACACCAACAACTCAGTCTGGGTGGAGCACTCCATCCACATCATGGAGTTGTTGTTTGCCAAGGAGAAGTGTAAGGTGGTCGGGTTCGACCTCGAGTACACCAGCACTCGTGCCGGGTCTTCTCCTAAGGTCGTCGTCGCCCATATGTGTGTGCACAACCACGTCCTCGTCTGCAACTACTGCCTGGCCACAAGGCCGTGTGAGCGTTTCGCCAGGTTTGTCAATAGCCCCCTCTACATATTGGCTACGGTGGACATCACCAACGATGTCATGGTGATCAAGAATTCGGGCATCGCCTGCCAGAATCTTGTCGACATCCAGGGCGAATACAAGATCTTGAGCAGCAAGGAGCATGAGAAGGACTCACTGGTTCACCTCGTCGAAGCCGTCATTGACCCCTACTACAGAGACATGAAAGATTCCTGCAACAAGGCCAAGTGTGCCTGGGACTCGGCCTGGATGGAGAAACTCGACCAAGCTCACGTCGTGTACGCGGCCAAGGAGGCGTACACGAGCTACGACATGTATAGGCGGAACGTTGACATGAGGAAGTGCCTCCACCCCCAAAACGTCCTGGGATCCAGCCGAAAGCAGATAAACGGCAAGTGTCGTCGCAACAAGAAGTAGATGATTAGATCCTCGTTTCTCCTAGTTTAGTATGCACGTAATTGCTTACTTTGGTGTGTGAAAATGTTATGTGCGTAGTCACTTGTGTAATTGTATTCTTAATTTGGTTATGCAATGTTGTCTTTTTAAGTATATATGTTGATGCTCTGTAGACAGAGCAAATCACATCACACATGGACTAAACAATGGAACCCGCTAGTGATGATTACATAAATCACTAACAATAGTATACCAGCAATCATTTGCTCACAACACACACGACTTATTAACAGGAATCGTTTGTGTTGTTATCGGTCTTCCCACACATTTCCGATTACAGACATGTTTGCCGCGTATCACACACATCTTGTTAAGTTAAACTGTTTCTGTTCTCTTGTCTCAATTCAAACAGTTCATCTGAGTGAACTGTATGCCGTATATCACACACACCTTCATCTGGCTGCCCGTTTCTGTTGTTCCGCCTCATCACAAACAGTTCATCTGAGTGAACCGTATGCTCTACATCGCACACGCCTTCATCTAGCAGCCCGTTTCTTTTGTTCCTCCTCATCGCAAACAGTTAATTGAACTGATCCGTATGCACTGCATCACACACACAACCAGAATCTGAACCGTGTTTGATGCATCCATCATTGCAAATGTTTTGCACCTTTTTTGACGGGTTTTTCACACAACCGTTTGCGATTATTGCATCGCACACAGTTTCGTCGAAGGGTCTCTAATCGTAGTGTCGCGTTAGCAGCATCCTGCAATAGTGCCTGGTGCATTCTCAGTGCAAGAAATTCTAAAATATTCTATAAAAAATCATACAAAATTTTTAGGGCATTTGGAGAACTTTTATTTTTGGGGCATTTTTTATTGCACGGATAATTTAGAAAACAGACGGATAATACTATTTTTATTCTTTATTCCAACTAGATAACATAAAGTAAAAAAGTAGGTATAGAAATTTGTGCTTTCTAAATTCTTCCATCTCATGCTCATTAAAAGGAATCCATTAACAAGGTTGATCAAGTCTTAGTAACAAACTTCTTTCGTATAACATGAAACCGGAGAATTTTCGAATAACACTAAGTTACCTCAATAGGGATATGCATGTCCCCAACAATAAGAATATCATAATTATTTTTTACAGTAGGGAGAAGGAAGTCAAAACCTCGAATAGTAATATATGAAATTTTTCCAATAGAATTGATACTATGAACTTGAGGTTGTTTCTTCGGAAAGTGTGTCGTATGCTCATTACCATTAACATGAAAAGTGACAATGCCTTTGTTGCAATCAATAACATCCCCTGCAGTACTCAAAAAGGGTCTACCAAGGCTGATTGACATACTGTCGTCCTCGGGAATATCAAGAATAACAAAGTCCGTTAAGATAGTAATGTTTGCCAACCACAACAGGCACATCCTCACAAATACCAATGGGTATAGCAGTTGATTGATCAGGCATTTGCAAAGAGATTTTAGTAGGTGTCAACTTATTCAATTCAAGTCTACGATATAAAGAGAAAGGAATAACACAAACACCAGCTCCAAGATCACATAAAGCAGTTTTAACATAGTTTGTTTTAATGGAGCATGGTATAGTTGGTACTCCTGGGTCTCCCAGTTTCTTTGGTATTCCACCCTTAAAAGTGTAATTAGCAAGCATGGTGGAAATTCAGCTTCCGTTGTCTTTCTTTTATTAGTGACAATATCTTTCATATACTTAGTTAAGGAGACATTTTCAGAATATCGGTCAAACGCATACACAAAAAGTCATGTCTAAGCATTTCAACAAAGCGCTCAAAATCCTCAGCATCTTTTTTCTTGGATGGCTTAAGAGGAAAGGGCATTGGTTTCTGAACCCATGGTTCTCTTTCTTTAACATGTTTCCTAGCAATGAAGTCTCTCTTATCATAACATTTATTCTTAGATTGTGTGTTATCAAGATCAACAGCAGGTTCTACCTCCACATGATTATCATTACTAGGTTGAGCATCAACATGAACATCATCATTAATATTAGCACTAGGTTCATGTTCATCACCAGATTGTGTCTCAGCATCAGAAATAGAAATATCATTAGGATTCTTAGGTGTATCTATAACAGATTCACAAGAAGCATGCAATGTCTTATGAGTTCTCTTTTTCTTTTTATTACTAGGACTAGGGTGCATCCATATTAATTCCCTAAGAATCTTTCTCAATTCTCGTAGGATGGTTTTAGGATACAAAGGTTCCTGGGTCATCTTACCACCTCTAGTCATAACCCTAATAGCATTATCATTGTTCTTACTATTCGACTCATTGAGCAAATCATTTTATGCCTTAAGTACTTGTTCTACTTGAGTTTTCACCATGGAAGCATGCTTACTAATAATATTAAGATCACTAACAGTTCTACTCATGTAATCACCCAAGCAGTCAAGCTTGTAAGAATTATGTTTCAATTGTCTACTAACACAAACATTAAAATTTTCTTGTTTAACAATAAAATTATCAAACTCATCCAAGCATTGACTAGTAGACTTATTATGAGGAATATCACCTTCATCAAATATATAGAGATAATTTACCTCTACTACCTATGTCGGGTTACCAAGACCATGTATTTCTTCACATGCAGTAAATTCTTAACATCTTCAGCTTTAATACCTTTTTCTTTCATCGATTTCTTCGCCTCTTGCATATCTTCAGGACTGAGAAATAGAATACCTCTTTTCTTCAAAGTTATCTTAGGAATTGGTTCAAGAAGTTTCCAATTATTATCATTATTAAATAAATTGTTCAATAGCAATTCAGCTTGCTCAACAGTTCGTTCCCTAAAAACACAACCAACACAACTATCTAGGTGGTCCCTAGAAGCATCGGTTAGTCCATTATAAAGATATCAAGTGTTTCATTTTTCTTGAGAGGATGATCAGGCAAAGCATTAAGTAATTGGAGAAGCCTCCCCCAAGCTTGTGGGAGACTCTCTTCTTCAATTTGCACAAATTAAATATTTCCTTCAAAGCAGCTTGTTTCTTATGAGCAGGGAAATATTTTTCAGTGAAGTAATAAATCATATCCTGGGGACTACACACACAACCAGGAGAAAGGGAATTAAACCATAACTTAGCATCACCCCTTAACGAGGAAACAACTTAAGAATATAGTAATAGCAAATTTCTTTCCTCGTGAGCAAATAGGGTGGCTATATCATTCAATTTAGTAAGATGTGCCACAACAGTTTCGGATTCATAACCATGGAAAGGATCAGATTCAACCAAAGTAATTAACTCAGGATCGACAGAGAATCTATCCTTATCAGTAACAAAGATAGGTGAAGTAGCAAACTTAGGATCATATTGCATTCTAGCATTTAAAGATTTTTTCTTTCCACTTGGACAATAAGTACTTAAGATCATCTCTATTCTTACAAGCAAGAAAGTCCCTAGCTACCTCTTCATTCATAACATAACCCTCAGGCATAATAGGAATTTCATATCTAGGAGAACTAGGTCTAACAGGTGTTTCAATGTTTTTAGTCTCAATAATTTCATCCGTTTCAAGAATATCATCATCTTCAACATAATCAATAGTTATAACTCTAGCAAGGTGTTCATCAAGTATTTCACCCAGTGGCACTGTTTTATCAAGCAAAGTAGTAGCATCATAAGCATCATTCATAGTTGAAGTAGCATCATCAATAACATGCAACATATCAGAATCAATAGCAGGTGTAGGTGTCGCAAGCTTACTCAAAACAGAAGGTGAATCAAGTGCAGAGCTAGATGGCAGTTCCTATGCTTCCATCGTAGTAGAGAGAAAAATCTTTGTTCTAGTATCTTTCAAATTCTTCATAGTGATCAACAGATATAAATCCCAAGTGACTAAAAGAATACAGCTATGCTCCCCGGCAACGGTGCTAGAAGAAGGTCTTGATAACCCACAAGTATAGGGATCGCAACAGTTTTCGAGGGTAAAGTATTCAACCCAAATTTATTGATTTGACACAATGGGAGCCAAAGAATACTCTGAAGTATTAGCAGCTGAGTTGTCAATTCAACCACACCTGAAAGACTTAATTTCCGTAGTGAAGTATTTAGTAACAAAGTAGTATGGAAAAAACGGTAATGGTGGCAAAAGTAACAGTAGCAGTTTTGTAGCAACTACAACAGTGGCAACAGAAAAGTAAATTAGCAAAGATGAATATGTGAAAAGCTCATAGCCAATGGACCAGTGATGGATAATTATGTCGGCTGGCATTCATCATGCAATAGTTATAACCTAGGGTGACATAGAACTAGCTCCAATTCATCAATATAATGTAGGCATGTATTCCGAATATAGTCATACGTGCTTATGCAAGAGAACTTGCATGACATCTTTTGTCCTACCCTCCCGTGACAGCAGGGTCCTAATGGAAACTAAGGGATATTAAGGCCTCCTTTTAATAGAGAACCAAACCAAAGCATTAGCACTTTGTGAATACATGAACTCCTCAAACTACGGTAATAACCGAAAAGAATCCCTATTATTGTCACCTTGGGGTATGCGGATCATAACTCGTAATAGGTGTCTACAACTTGCAAGATCGGATCAAGAACACAAATATATTCATGGAAACATAAAGGGTTCAGATCCGAATTCATGGCACTTAGGCCCTAGTGACAAGCATTAAGCATAGCAAAGTCATAGCAACATCAATCTCAGAACATAGTGGATACTAGCGATCAAACCCTATCAAAACTAACTCGATTACATGATAAATCGCATCCAACCCATCATCGTCCAACAAGCCTATGATGGAATTACTCATGCACGATGGTGAGAATCATGAAATTGGTGATGGAGGATGGTTGATGATGATGATGGAGATGATTTCCCATCTCCGGAGCCCTGAATGGACTCTAGATCTGCCCCTCCCAATGAAGAATAGGAGGCGGCGGCAGCTACGTATTGTAAAACGCAATGAGTCCTTCTCTCTTATTTTTCTCTCCCCAAATAGGGTTATATGGAGTTGGAGTTGAGTTCGGGGGGTCTCCAGGGGACCCACAAGCCAGGGGGCGTGCCCAGGGGGTAGGGTGCGCCCCCCACCCTTGTGGTCTCCTGGTGGGTCCACTCTGGTTGATTATTTCGCCAGTATTTTTATCAATTCCAAAAATATTCTCCGTAAATTTTTAGGTCAATCTGAGAACTTTTATTTCTGCACAAAAATAACACCAAGGCAATTCTGCTGAAAACAGCATTAGTCCGGGTTAGTTCCGTTCAAATCATGCAAATCAGAGTGCAAAAACATGGGCAAAACAGTTTGGAAAAGTAGATACGATGGAGACATATCATAGGTCTACAATGAACTACTCACGCATCATCGGAGAGGCACCAATGAGGATGATGAACCCCTCTGTGATGGTGTCTAGATAAGAACTTGTGGTTCTGGAAGTTGCGGTGACTGAAATTGTGTTTCTTTGACTCCCCTAGGGTTTTTGGAATATTGGGGTATTTATAGAGCAAAGAGGCGGTGTGGGAGGCCATCGAGTTGAGCACAACCCACCGGGGCGTGCCTAGGCCCCCAAGTGCACCTAGGTGGGTTGTGCCCCCCTCGGGGTACCCCTATAGAACTTATTTGGCCCAAGTTGTGTCTCTTTGTCCATAAAAAATCGCCAAAAAGTTTTGATGCGTTTGGACTTCGTTTGGTACTGATATTGTGCGAAGTAAAAAAACAAGCAAAAAACAGCAAGTGGCACTAGGCACTAGGTTAGTCCCAAACAATGATATAAAGTTGCTATAAAATGATTGTAAAACATCCAAGGATGGTAATATAACAACATGGAACAATAAAAAACTATAGATACATTGGAGACGTATCAGGCGTCTTGAGGTGGAGTCTGGCGGCGGCCACGTAGTGTCCGCCAAATCCTTGAGTCACCCCTCGGGGGCTCAAAACCGCATGGAATAGAGGGTATCGAAGGGGGCTCGAAGGGTTTGGGCCATGGAAACCTCACGTACCAAATGGGCCTTGGGGTTTCGTAAGACTTCTGGGCCACGCGAGGAAAATCCGCTGAAATCCCCTCCGATCCACTTCTACCAAACGAGGCCTGAAGGTGAATAGATCCAGTGCCATAGGTCCACTGGTGTCATCTCTCTTAAGAGTATAAGTGTGGTGTGGTCAGCAAATTATAGTTAGGCAGCAATTAAATTACAATATTTATATTTATGAATATGATCATTCCTGGATAATCTCATATAGGCATTATTTCTGTGAAAAGTTAATTGTTGTCCAACTTCATCTACTACTAATGCTCCACTCAAAGACTGCTATCCAGCATACATCCCAAAGTATTAAGTTTACAAGAAATAGAGCATTGCAATAAACATGATGACATAATGTAGAAAGAAAACATCAATTAATATGACAACACATTGTAGTTGTATCCTTAGAGGCAACAATACAATATGTGTCTCGTCCCTTTCTATCACCGGATATAGATCACAACATGATTAGAATCTACTACAAACAACCACTCCCCCTGAAGATAAACCCATCAAACTTGGCGAAAACAAGGTGAATAGATCGAAGAGCATACAAAGCGACTCAATTATACAGAAAATAAGCCCTAAAAGATCCATTCGAATTTAATGAACAATCTGATCATAAAGTGGAAATTCGTCATATTTCAACAAACACACCCATGAATTATATTGAATTGATCCCGATCATGAGAGGCAGCTCATGGGAACTTGGTATTCAAGATCAGAGAGAGAGAGAGAGAGAGATCTAGCTATTTCTATCGACCCTAAGATCCTATGGTATTCAAGATCAGAGAGAGAGAGAGAAGAAGGCATCTAGCTACTAGCTATGGACCCGTAGGTCTAAAGTAAACTACTCACGCTTCATCGGAAGGACAATAGGGTTGATGTAGATGCCCTCCGTGATCGAATACCCCTCCGGAAGAGTACCGGAAAAGGCCTCCACATGGGATCTAACGAGGTCAGAGACCTACGGAGGCGGAAAGTATTTTTGTGGCTCTCTCTAAGGGTTTTGGAATATATGTGAATATATAGGACGAAGAGCTAGGTCAGGGGACTCGCGAGGGGGGCACAAGGCAAGCCCCCCCCCCTAGGGCGCGCCCTCCACCCTTGCCGTTGCCTTGTGGGTCTTCTTTGCTTGGACTCTAAGTCCTCTGGGTGTCTTCTGGTCCAAGAAAAATCATCATGAAGTTTTATTTCCGTTTGGACTCCGTTTGATATTCCTTTTCTACAAAACACAAAAGGAAGGAAAAAACAGAAACTGGCACTGTGCTCTAGGTTGATAAGTTAGTCCCAAAAATAATATAAAATAGCATAATAATGCATATAAAACATCCAAAGCAGATAATATAATAGCATGGAACAATAAAAAATTATAGATCCATTGAAGACATATTAGTATTTCCCCGAAGAGGAGAGGATGATGCAGCATAGCAATGGTAAGTATTTCCCTCAGTTAAGAAACCAAGGTTATCAATCCAGTTGGAGAACCAAGCAACACTATGTAAACAGTACCTTCACACAAATAACAAATACTTGCAACCCAACGCGTAAGAGGGGTTGTCAATCCCTCCTTGGTACTGAGATAGATAAAATTATATGAGTTAGGATAAATAGACTTAGCATAAACACAAAATAAATTAATAAAGAAAAAGTGCAGCAAGGTTTTTTGGGTTTTTGGAATAATAGATCTGAAAGTAATATGATAGAAAATAGAACCGGGGGTCGTAGATTTCACTAGTGTATTCTCTCGAGACAATAGCATACGGTGGGTAAAGAAATTTATGTTGGGCAATTGATAGAAGAGCAAATAATTATGACGATATCCAAGGCAATGATCATGTATATAGGCATCATGTCCAAGATTAGTAGACTGACTCCTGCCTGGATCACCTACTATTATTCCACACATTGACTGCTATCCAGCATGCATCTAGTGTATTAAGTTCATGGAGAAATGGAGTAATGCAATCAGAATGATGACATGATGTAGACAAGATCTATTCATGTAGGAATAGACCCCATCTTTTTATCCTTAAATGCAATCATACATGCGTGCCTCGCTACCCCTTCTGTCACTAGGTGAGGACATCGCAAGATCGAACCCATCACAAAGCACCTAATCCCATTGCAAGAAAAATCAATCTAGTTGGCCAAGCCAAACAAAGTTTCGGAGAAGAAATACGAGGGCATAATAATCATGCATTAAAGCATCATCATGCTCAAAAATATATAAGTGAAGCACTAGAGCAATTCCATAGCTCGGAAATTTTAAGTGAAGAACATAGAGCAGTTCTAAAAAATCATAGCATCATTATGGATTTCTCAAATAGGTGTGTCCAGCAAGGATGATTGTGACAAAATAAAAAGCAAAACAAGTAAAGACTCATATAATACAAGACGCTCCAAGTAAAATTACCGATGGTTGCTAGAAGAAAGAGGGGGTGCTTTTCGGGGCATCCCCAAACTTAGTTGCTTGGTTCTCCTTGAACCTTGGGGTGCCATGGGCATCCCCAAGCTTAAGTTCTTTCTACTCCTTATTCCTTCATCCATCATGATCTCACCCAAAACTTGAAAACTTCAATCACACAAAACTCAACAAAAACCTTCGTGATATCCCTTAGTATAATAAAGCAAATCACCACTTTAAATACTATTGCAAACCCATTCGTATTTTATTGCATTATAACTAATGTATTCTAACTTTACCATGGCTTATACCCCCCCCCATACAGTCCACAGATTCATCAAAAAAAGCATACAATGCAAAAAAACAGAATATGTCAAAAATAGAACAGTCTGTAGTAATCTGGAGTTTGACCATACTTCTGTAACTCCAATAGTTCTGAAAAATTAGGACAACGTAGGCAATTTGTATATCAATCTTGTGTAAAAAATTCAGAGTAAAAGCTCGTTTCTGTGATTTTTTAAAAATTCCAGAACTGGGCACAAAAGTTTCTGTTTTTCAACAGGATCAAATCAACTATCACCCAACATGATCCTAAAGGCTTTAGTTGGCACAAACACTAATTAAAACATAAAAACACAATCATAACAGTAGCATAATTGTATAAACACGCAAGAACAGAAATAAAAAGAGAAAAATATTATTTTATCCATTGGGTTGCCTCCCAACAAGCTCTTTCTATATAGCCATTCAGATAGGCTTTGAGATTTCAATGATACTCACATGAAGGATAAGAACTGAAGCACAAAAAGAGCATCATAAAACATGTGACAAACACATTTAAGTCTAACATACTTCCTATACATAGGCATTTTATAAGCAAACAAATTATCAAGACAAGAAATTTCTAGCATATGCAAGGTAGAAGAACAAAACATTGACGGTCTCAACATAGCGAGTGGTAATTTAGTAACATGAAAATTTCTACCACAATATTTTTCGCTCTCATAATAATTACATGTAGGATCGTAATCAAATTGAACAATATAGCTATCATATAAAATTTTCTCTTTGTGATCCACATGCATAAAAGTTTTATAATCTTAGAAGATAGTGGGATTAACATCAACTAAAGTCATGACCTCTCCAAACCCACTGTCATCAAAAAATTCATAAGATTGAACACTCCCCAAATATGTGTGATTATTTTTAGCTAAAGTTAACACTCTTCCAAACCCACTTCAAATATTATCGCAAACATATTCATCATGAGGCTTAAATAAATTTTCAAGATCATAAGAATCATTATCACCCCAATCATGGTCATTGCAATAAGTAATGGACATAGAAAAATCATCATCACCAAACTTGTAGTTTTGCATATTATTAGCACAATTGACATTAACAGAATTTGTAATAGCATCATTGCAATCATGCTTTTCATTGAAAGAGCTATCATAAATCACTTCACAAATTTCTTCTTTCAACACTTCATCACAATTTTCACATCCATGATTTTCAATCAGAACTTCATAGAGATAATCAAGTTCACTCAACTCACTAGGAATCAAATTATTGTTGGGCAATTGATAGAAGAGCAAATAATTATGACGATATCCAAGGCAATGATCATGTATATAGGTATCACGTCCAAGATTAGTAGACCGACTCCTGCCTGCATCTATGTAACATCCCAATTTTCCTAAATTAGGATGTTAATAGATCATACATATGCATATCATATTTTCCATGCATTATTTGCTTTTTAAGAATATTCAAATCATTATGCAACAAAAGGCAATTTATTTGGAGTGGAGATAACATGACTTCTCCCCTATTTTTAAAAATGTTCATAATGTGCAGAATAATATTTCCAGTTCTTATGATATGTTCTGGTAATTTTTGTGACCTACAAAATATTTTATTTGTTTGTTTTATTGCTGTTTGAGTGGCCTATTGCATCAAAAATATTTTACAAAATTGCATTAGAGTTGGAACTAGTGTTCCCGTAGTTTATAGCTGTAGAGCTATTTTTACTGTATGTCTAGGTATTTTTATTTAGAATTTATATTGTGTATTTTATTTTATTATTTTTAGTTTTGCTGCTGTAGTTTTTGTTTAAAAAAAAAAAAAACAGCCAGCCGGCCAGCCAGCTCCGCCGCCGCCGCCGTTCGCCGGTCGTTTCCGTCGCCGTAAGAAATCGCAGAGCCGCGCCGCCTGCTCCACTCGAACCCCCTCTCGACGCCGCCCTCGCCTGACATCTTCTTTTCGCCTGAGACGCAGCCGAACGCCGCCGCCACCGACGTCCGCCACCGCCGGAGCACGCCGGGTTCACCTCGTCGCTGTCGCCACAGAGGAGCGCCGCCGTTGAACACCACCACCACCTCCGCCACTCCACGCCGCACCCGTCCACCCCCTCCACTTCGCCGGAGACCCACCGGAGGAGCGCCGCCGCCAACGCCCGAGACCGCCGCCGCCGTCCCCTGTTCTGGTGAGCACGCACGCGCACAGGAGCTTTGGCCAATCACGAGCTGACACGTGGCCACCGCTACAGTAAACGCACGAACAGTGCAGGAGTTTTCTGTTGCTGTTTTTTTTTTTTTTTTTCACTCAAAACTTCAAATAGCTATATCTTTTATTCTGTATACCCAAATTAGTTGATTCTTTTTCCTATGCACTCACAAAAATCAGTATATTATGACAGTACCAAAATTTCTCATGTTTGCACTGTTTAAATTTGAATTCGTTCAAATTCAAATTAAATCTTCCGGAGACCGTATCTCTCAAACCGTTCATCGGAATCAATTGATTCTTTTTGCATTGTGACCGTAGTGTAATTTAGGTGCTGTTAAGCTTCTGTTGTTATGTTTTTGAAATGATTTTCTTGCTGTTGGTTTTATTTTGGTTTGGTTCGTGTTCCGGTGATTGATTTGTTGAATTGTGTGAAACGTGTAGATTGTCCGGAGTGCGAGGCAAACTATTGTCAGGAGTGTGACTTTCTGAACCAGAACCAAGGCAAGTTACATGTTGATCATCCTTTACCTATTGTTTTCTATGCATGTAGTTATATCACACTATGAATATATGCATGTATATGATTACTATATTATTTTGCTATATGCTGTTGAGCCATCTTCCCGTCTTTACAAATCGTGGTAGTTGTAGGTTGCTATGCTTTGTAGACGGGGGTGGTTCGTGTATTCATTGAGTTTATGTGAGGATTATATATATTTTAACAAATTGAGTAGTAACTCAGATTTAACTCACCTCTGGCGGAAGTGGTATTGCTCGGTATTGAGGGAAGGCATCATGGGGTCTTGCACCTTTTCTAAGGCCATGCGCCATGAGAGTGCACCCTAAGTGGAATGCCGCCTGTGTTCAAAAAGATCGACAGACTTAGTGACTAGTAGCTTCCATGTGCGGCCACCGCTATATGGGCTCGCTTAGTTGATCGCTTGTTGGAACCTCGCCCGCATAAAGGTCGATGATGTAGCATATGTAGGTGGGATGTGGCCGTCGGTGGTTAAGGAACCTCTTCTGAAAGACTTTGTCTCAATCTTCGGATTGGGTCCAGTGGGTAAAGCGTACTAAACTCTGCAGAGTATTAAAACTAATCATGATTAGCCGTGCCCCCGGTTATGGGTAAATTTGAGCCACTATGCCATTACAGTTGTTGGATGATCTTGACAGATGTGACACTTAATAATATTTGTGGGCAACTTAATAAAAGGGTAGGTTGGAGTTGATTTTGCCAACTCAACCTTGTGTATTTAATTGTAGTAATAAAAGAACTAAATAAAAATTTGACTATTATGTAGTTATTAGGATAAAATCAGCTTTATGCAAAAATAAACCCTCAAGCCTGTCTTTGTTGTACTATGCATATACATGTAGGTCTGCTATATTATTCTCCTGTGTAACTTGCCAATACATTCAAAGTATTGACCTATATGGCTGCAACGTCTCATGTTGCAGGATATTCAGACGACGAGTAAGGTACCGTTAGGGTCGCGAGTCACTTTCAAAGATCGCCATGGGCTATGATGGGACTCATCGTTATTTTCTGCTACTTTCCGCTGTTTGATTGAATAAAGCTAGCCAAGTGCTATGCAGATTGTTTTATTTTATATATTCTGGATCATACGATGTAATAAATGATGCACTTGCTATTCTGGTATTCATCTATACTGTGTGTGCTAGCGAGTTCGATCCAGGGACTAGCACGGTAAGCACGGAGACTCAAATCCTTCGAGATTTGGTCGTTACAGATGGTATCAGAGCAGTGTGTTGACTGTAGGACGTGACCCTAGAAAATGGATTAGAAAAGCCATAGGAGTAAAAATTATTCTATCAACTAGTTATACTTCTTACTGTTTATTAGTTAAGCCCCTCAAGTATCTTGACCAGTTAAGTAGGAACTAGTGCTGAGACCACCATTCATGCTTGTTTTATATTGCAACGTTATCGTGTTAGCGTATCTGATTATGCCCACTTTCGTGGTATGAAGATACTAGATTGGTTGCTTGATTGGTAGTTTGTTTGTTAATTTATATCTTGTCGAAATTATTCGACTATATATGTATATATATAATATTGTTTGTTGTTTGTTGCTTGTTGTTTGTGTGTTGGTGTTATTCGTTGTTGTGTTTTGTTGGCTTGATCATATTATACATATGGGTAGAATATATTTATACATACATAGCTTTTGGCCCTATTATATCTATAACTCATCTATGCTTGCCCACCAGATGCCGCCGAGGCGTGATACTAGACGCACTGCTGCAGGAGGAGACAACAATGGCAATGGTGTACCGCCATACATGCAGCAGTTGCTTCAGGGACAGGCTCAGTTGATCCAGTTGCTTGCTCAGAACATGGGAAACAACAACAATAACAACAACAATCCGCCACCACCGCCACCTGTGGATATGCTTACCAGGTTCTTGAGGTTGAATCCTCAGAGGTTCTCCAGTTCCCCTGAACCTATTGTGGCTGATGATTGGCTCCGTGCAGTCAATAAGAACCTGGATACGGATGCACAGATGCAGAGAGGGTGAGGTTTGCCTCACATTTGTTGGAGGGTCCTGCCGCAGCTTGGTGGGACAACTTTTTGGTCACTTATCCCATTGCTCACATCACTTGGGTGCGTTTGAGACAGCTTTCCGTGCTGCACATGTGTCTGCTGGTGCTATGAGTCTGAAAAGAAGGAGTTTCGCAGCTTGCTGTGGTGGTCGCACGCTTAATGCTTATGTGGATGAATTTCATAATCTTGCACGTTATGCTCCTAATGATGTTAACACTGATGCAGCTAGGCAGGAGAAATTCTTGGAGGGCCTAAATGATGAGTTGAGCCTTCAGTTGACAGTGGCCACTTTTAATAATTGCCAGGAGCTGATTGATAAGGCTATTGTGCTGGAGGGAAAGCAACAGGCCATAGAGAATCGCAAGAGGAAGTACAACAACAATAACAGTATAATTCAGACCACAGCAGGCCACGCACTTCATATCATGGTAATGGAGGTAATGGACATAATCATCATGGAGGTAATGGGCATCATAATCATCATGGAGGTAATGATCATAATCATCATGGAGGGAATGGCCACAACCATAATGGCCACCATCATCATAATGGGCACAAGAGTAACAATGGCAATGGCAGAGGTAATGGTAATGGTAATGGTAATGGCAATGGAGGGAACAATAACCAGAACCACCAGGTTACACGTGCGCCAAGGGATTTGAGTCAGGTGCAGTGCTTCAGGTGTAAGGCTATGGGGCACTATGCCACGATTGCCCAGTCGCGAAGAACTCAGATCCAAAGAAGCCAAACCCTTCCAAAAGGGTCATGTCAACCATGTTAATGTTGAGGAGGTCTATAATGAACCTGATGCAGTGATTGGTAAGTTCTTGATTAATTCAGTACCTGCGCTTGTTCTTTTTGATACTGGTGCATCGCATTCATTCATTTCGAGGGTATTTGTTGATAAACATGGATTGCCAACCAAAACACTTAGCATGCCTATTAGAGTGAGTTCCCCAGGAGCTGAGATGATAGCAGGTGTTGGTTGTCATCGATTGACTTTGTCTATTGGGAAGCATGAGTTTCCTCAGATTTGATTATATTGAAGTCACAAGGTCCGGATATTATTTTGGGTATGGATTGGTTGCGTTATATAAATGTCGATTGATTGTGCCAGTCGATCTATTACTCTCAATGCACCAGGAGGGAAGAGGATCAAATATGTGTGTAAGTATAAGCGTAATGAGGTGCAGGTGAACTCTCTTAAGGGGGGTAGCCTGGAAGAGGTGCCGCCAGAGGATTATCCAGATGTGTTTCGGAGGAGTTGCGGGTATGCCACCAGATAGAGATATTGAGTTTCTTATTGATTTAATACCGTGCATCTTGGACCTATTGCAAAGAGACCCTATAGAATGCCTCCTCAAGAGTTGGAGGAATTGAAGAAGCAGATAAGGGAATTGCAGGCACAGGGATTTATTCGCCCAAGTTCATCACCTTGGGGAGCTCCAGTTTTGTTTGTGGAGAAGAAGGATGGTACCTTGAGAATGTGTGTTGATTATCGTTCTCTGAATGAGGTTACCATTAAGAATAAGTATCCTTTGCCTATGATAAATGATCTATTTGACCAGTTAGAGGGAGCTACTGTGTTTTCTAAGATTGATCTTCGTTCTGGTTATCATCAATTGAAGATTCGCGAGCAAGATATTCCAAAGACTGCTTTCACCACGAGGTATGGGTTGTATGAATATACTGTTATGTCATTTGGACTGACTAACGCTCCTGCATACTTCATGAATATGATGAATAAGGTGTTTATGGAGTTCTTGGATAAATTTGTGGTTGTTTTCATTGATGATATATTGGTGTTCTCCAAGAATAAGCAAGAGCATGAGGTGCATCTGCGTTTGGTATTGGAAAAATTGAGGGAACATCAGTTGTATGCCAAGTTCAGCAAATGTGAGTTTTGGCTGGATGAGGTAGCTTTCCTTGGACATGTTGTGTCGTAATGGAGTTGCAGTTGATCCATCTAAGGTTGTCTGCGATTCTGAGTGGGAGACACCCACGACAGTTGGAGAGATTCGCAGCTTTTTGGGCCTTGCAGGTTATTACAGGAGGTTTATTGAAAACTTTTCCAAGATTGCAAATCCTATGACTGAATTGTTGAAGAAGGAGAAGAAGTTTGTTTGGACTGATGAATGTGAAGCCAGCTTTCAGGAATTGAAGCAGCGTTTGGTTACAGCACCAGTCTTAACACTGCCGGATATACATAAGGACTTCCAGGTATATTGTGATGCTTCTCGTCAAGGACTTGGGAGTGTTTTGATGCAGGAAGGTAAAGTTGTTTCATATGCTTCACGTCAGCTTAAGAATCATGAGCATAATTATCCCACGCATGATTTGGAGTTAGCCTCGCCAGTGCATGCATTGAAAACTTGGAGGCCATACCTTATTGGTAATCATTGTGATATATTTACTGATCATAAGAGCTTGAAGTATATTTTTACTCAGAAGGATTTAAACCTCAGGCAGAGGAGATGGTTGGAGCTTATTAAGGATTATGATTTGAATGTGCAGTATCATCCTGGTAAGGCTAATGTTGTTGCTGATGCATTGAGTCGTAGAAGCCATGCTAATGCAATTAATATTGATAATATGCCACCCGAGTTATGTGAACAGTTCAGGAATCTCAGGTTGGAGATGGTTCCTAAGGGATATTTGGCAACACTTGAGGTAAAGCCTACTTTGCTTGACAGGATTAGAGAAGCTCAAAAGGGTGATAAGGAGATTGCTGAGATAAAAGAGAACATGGTTAAAGGTAAGGCAGAAGGTTTCCATGAGGATGAACATGGGGCCATATGGTTTGAAAAGCGATTTGTGTACCTCGGGATGCGGACATCGAAGTTGATTCTTCAGAGGCGATGATTCACCTTATTCTATTCATCCGTAATACTAAGATGTATTTGGATTTGAGGAAAGGTTTTGGTGGCCTAGCCTGAAGAGGGAAATTGCTGGATATATTGCAACATGTGATGTGTGCCAGAGGGTTAAAGCAGAACATCAGAGACCAGCAGGTTTGTTACAGCCATTGCCTATACCTGATTGGAAGTGGGATGAGATTGGAATGGATTTCATTACAGGTCTACCCAGGACTCGGTCAGGTTATGATTCTATTTGGGTAGTTGTTGATCGTTTGACTAAAGTTGCTCACTTCATCCCGGTAAAGACTACTTATACCAGTGCTCAGCTAGCAAAGATTTATATGTCTAAAATTGTTTGTCTGCATGGAGTTCCAAGGAAGGTAGTGTCTGATAGAGGTACTCAGTTCACATCCAAATTTTGGCGTCAGTTGCATGAATCCTTGGGCACCAGTGGAGTTCAAGACAGCTTCCATCCACGCATGATGGGCGCAGAGAGAGGTAAATCAGATTTTGGAGGATATGTTGAGAGCTTGTGTTTTGGACTATGGGTCCAGTTGGGATGATAATTTACCTTATGCAGAGTTCTCATATAATAATAGTTATCAAGCTAGTCTGAAGATGGCACCATTTGAGGTATTGTATGGCAGGAAGTGCAGGACACCGTTGATGTGGGATGAGGTTGGAGAGCGCCGCCTTTGGGCGGACTTGATCGAGATGCCGAGGAGAAGGTCAAGTTGATTCGTGATGATCAAGATAGCACAGTCCTGCATGTAAGAGTTATGCAGATGCAAAACGTAAGGAGGTGACATATGAGGTAGGAGACCGTGCATATCTTAGAGTTTCACCACTTCGTGGAATTAAGAGGTTTGGAATTAAGGGTAAGTTAGCACCACGTTTTGTGGGGCCTTACACGATCTTGGAGCGTAGAGGAGAGGTAGCTTATCAGTTGGAGTTGCCAGAATCTTTGTCAGGAGTTCACGATGTGTTTCATGTATCTCAGTTGAAGAAGTGTCATGCAGAGATGATGGATGTTCCATTGAGGGACACAGTGCCACTTGAGGCAATTCAGTTGGAGAGTGATTTGACATATGAGGAGAAGCCTGTTAAGATTCTGGAGACAGCAGAGAGAGTTACTCGCACCAAAACAATCAAGTTGTGCAAGGTTCAGTGGGATCATCATACAGAGGAGGAAGCTACCTGGGAACGAGAGGAAGACCTCAAGCAGGATCACCCACACCTATTCGATAGCCAGCCCGAATCTCGAGGGCGAGATTCATCTTAAGGGGGGTAGGTTTGTAACATCCCAATTTTCCTAAATTAGGATGTTAATAGATCATACATATGCATATCATATTTTCCATGCATTATTTGCTTTTTAAGAATATTCAAATCATTATGCAACAAAAGGCAATTTATTTGGAGTGGAGATAACATGACTTCTCCCCTATTTTTAAAAATGTTCATAATGTGCAGAATAATATTTCCAGTTCTTATGATATGTTCTGTAATTTTGTGACCTACAAAATATTTTATTTGTTTGTTTTATTGCTGTTTGAGTGGCCTATTGCATCAAAAATATTTTACAAAATTGCATTAGAGTTGGAACTAGTGTTCCGTAGTTTATAGTCAGAGAGCTATTTTTACTGTATGTCTAGGTATTTTTATTTAGAATTTATATTGTGTATTTTATTTTATTATTTTTAGTTTTGCTGCTGTAGTTTTTGTTTAAAAAAAAAAAAAACAGCCAGCCGCCAGCCAGCTCCGCCGCCGCCGTCACGGTCGTTTCCGTCGCCGAAGAAATCGCAGAGCAGCGCCGCCGCTCCACTCGAACCCCTCTCGACGCCCCTCGCCGACATCTTCTTTTTCGCCTGAGACGCAGCCGAACGCCGCCGCCACCGACGTCCGCCACCGCCGGAGCACGCCGGGTTCACCTCGTCGCTGTCGCCTACAGAGGGAGCGCCGCCGCCGTTGAACACCACCACCACCTCCGCCACTCCACGCCGCACCCGTCCACCCCCTCCACTTCGCCGGAGACCCACCGGAGGAGCGCCGCCGCCAACGCCCGAGACCGCCGCCGCCGTCCCCTGTTCTGGTGAGCACGCACGTGCACAGGAGCTTTGGCCAATCACGAGCTGACACGTGGCCACCGCTACAGTAAACGCACGAACAGTGCAGGAGTTTTCTGTTGCTTTTTTTTTTTTTTTTTAGTTTTTCACTCAAAACTTCAAATAGCTATATCTTTTATTCTGTATACCCAAATTAGTTGATTCTTTTTCCTATGCACTCACAAAAATCAGTATATTATGACAGTACCAAAATTTCTCATGTTTGCACTGTTTAAATTTGAATTCGTTCAAATTCAAATTAAATCTTCCGGAGACCGTATCTCTCAAACCGTTCATCGGAATCAATTGATTCTTTTTGCATTGTGACCGTAGTGTAATTTAGGTGCTGTTAAGCTTCTGTTGTTATGTTTTTGAAATGATTTTCTTGCTGTTGGTTTTATTTTGGTTTGGTTCGTGTTCCGGTGATTGATTTGTTGAATTGTGTGAAACGTGTAGATTGTCCGGAGTGCGAGGCAAACTATTGTCAGGAGTGTGACTTTCTGAACCAGAACCAAGGCAAGTTACATGTTGATCATCCTTTACCTATTGTTTTCTATGCATGTAGTTATATCACACTATGAATATATGCATGTATATGATTACTATATTATTTTGCTATATGTCGTTGAGCCATCTTCCGCCTTTACAAATCGTGGTAGTTGTAGGTTGCTATGCTTTGTAGACGGGGTGGTTCGTGTATTCATTGAGTTTATGTGAGGATTATATATATTTTAACAAATTGAGTAGTAACTCAGATTTAACTCACCTCTGGCGGAAGTGGTATTGCTTGGTATTGAGGGAAGGCATCATGGGGTCTTGCACCTTTTCTAAGGCCATGCGCCATGAGAGTGCACCCTAAGTGGAATGCCGCCCGTGTTCAAAAAGATCGAGACAGACTTAGTGACTAGTAGCTTCCATGTGCGCCACCGGCTATATGGGCTCGCTTAGTTGATCGCTTGTTGGAACCTGGCCCATAAAGGTCGCATGATGTAGCATATGTAGGTGGGATGTGGCCGTCGGTGGTTAAGGAACCTCTTCGAAAGACTTTGTCTCAATCTTCGGATTGGGTCCATGGGTAAAGCGTACTAAACTCTGCAGAGTATTAAAACTAATCATGATTAGCCGTGCCCCGGTTATGGGTAAATTTGAGCCACTATGCCATTACAGCTTGTTGGATGATCTTGATGATGTGACACTTAATAATATTTGTGGGCAACTTAATAAAAGGGTAGGTTGGAGTTGATTTTGCCAACTCAACCTTGTGTATTTAATTGTAGTAATAAAAGAACTAAATAAAATTTGACTATTATGTAGTTATTAGGATAAAATCAGCTTTATGCAAAAATAAACCCTCAAGCCTGTCTTTGTTGTACTATGCATATACATGTAGGTCTGCTATATTATTCTCTGTGTAACTTGCCAATACATTCAAAGTATTGACCTATATGGCTGCAACGCCTCATGTTGCAGGATATTCGAACGACGAGTAAGGTACCGTTAGGGTCGCGATGCACTTTTCAAGATCGCCAATGGGCTATGATGGGACTCATCGTTATTTTCTGCTACTTTCCGCTGTTTGATTGAATAAAGCTAGCCAAGTGCTATGCGATTGTTTTATTTTATATATTCGGATCATACGATGTAATAAATGATGCACTTGCTATTCTCGGTATTCATCTATACCGTGTGTGCTAGCGAGTTCGATCCAGGGACTAGCACGGTAAGCACAGAGACTCAAATCCTTCGAGATTTGGTCGTTACAATCTACTACTATTACTCGACACATCGATCACTATCCAGCATGCATCTAGTGTATTTAGTGCATGGAGAAATAGAGTAATGCAATAAGAATGATGACATGATGTAGACAAGATCTATTCATGTAGGAATAGACCCCATCTTTTTATCCTTAATAGCAACGATACATGCATGCCTCGCTACCCCTTCTGTCATTGGGTGAGGACACCGCAAGATCGAACCCATCACAAAGCACCTCTTCTCATTGCAAGAAAAATCAATGTAGTTGGCCAAACCACACCAAAGTTTCGGAGAAGAAATGCAATGCTATAATAATCATGCATACAAAAGAGGACTCAAATAATATTCATGGATAGAACTGGTCATAAACTCACAATTCATCGGATCCCAAAAAACACACTGCAAAAAGTTATTACATCAAATAGATCTCCAGGAACATCGAGGAGAACATTGTATTGAGAATCAAAAAGAGAGGAGAAGCCATCTAGCTACTGCCTATGGACCCGAAGGTCTGTGGTAAACTACTCATGCATCATCGGAGGAGCACCTATGAGGATGATGAACCCCTCCATGATCGCGTTCCCCTCCGGCAAGGTGCCGGAACAGGGCTCTAGATTGGATCTCGTGGTTCTGGAACCTGCGGTGGCTAGAATTGTTTTTCTCGACTCCCCTAGGGTTTCTAGAATATTTCAATATTTATAGAGATGAGAGGCGGTGGAAAGGACTCCTATGGGCCCCACTACCCACCTGGGCACGCCTTGGTGTCTTGTGGGCCCCACGAGCCTCCCCTTGGTATGTATTATTTCCAATAAGTCAGTAGCTCGTTCCATTGTTCCGGAGAATGGAGTTTTAGTCATCTTACCCATGAGGAATGGTTCGCAAGAACGAAGTGATTCATAATCAAGTGATTCCAAAAGCCCATAGCATGGAGTTTCTTCATGCGCTTTACACCAATATGACCCAAATGGCAGTGCCAGAAATAAGTTGCACTATCATTATCACCTTTGCATCTTTTGGCTTCAATATTATGAACATGTGTATCACCACGATCAATATTGAACAAAAATAGACCACTCCACAAAGGTGCATAACCATAAAAGATATTACTCATGTAAATAGAACGACCATTATTCTCTGATTTAAATGAATAATCGTCTCGCATCAAACAAGATCCAGATATAATGTTCATTGTCCACGCTGGCGCCAAATAACAATTATTCAGATCTAAAACTAATCTCGGAGGTAGATGTAGAGGTAGCGTGACGACGGTGATAACATCGACCTTGGAACCATTTTCGACGCGTGATACGTCTCCAACGTATCTATAATTTTTGATTGTTCGATGCTATTATATTATCTGTTTTGGATGTTTAATGGGCTTTAATATGCTCTTTTATATTATTTTTGGGACTAACCTATTAACCGGAGGTCCAGAGCCAGTTTTTGTTTTTGGTTTTTGCCTGTTTTAGAGTTTTGAAGAAAAGGAATATCTAACGGAGTCCAAACGGAATGAAACCTTTGCGAGTATCTTTCTTGGATCAAAAGCAATGCAAAAGACTTGGAGTTGAAGTCTGGGACTCTACGAGGAGGCCACAAGGCAGGAGGGTGCGCCCAGGGGGTAGGCACGCCCCCCACCCTCATGGGCCCCTCGTAGCTCCACCGACATACTTCTTTCGCCTATATATACTCTTATACCCTAGAAACATCAGGGAGAGCCACGAAACCACTTTTCCACCACCGCAACCTTTTGTACTCGTGAGATCCCATCTTGGGGCCTTTTCCGGGGATCTGCCGGAGGGGGAATCGATCACGGAGGGCTTCTACATCAACACTATTGCCTCTCCGATGAAGCGTGAGTAGTTTACCACAGACCTTCGGGGCCATAGTTATTAGCTAGATGGCTTCTTCTCTCTCTTTGATTCTCAATACAAAGTTCTCCTCGATGTTCTTGGAGATCTATTCAATGGAATATTCTTTTGCGGTGTGTTTGCCGAGATCCGATGAATTGTGGGTTTATGAACAAGATTATCTATGAATATTATTTGGTTCCTGAAACGCCCTCGATGCGGCTATATCTCCCACGTGTCGAAGCACGACTTAGAGGCATAACCGCATTGAAAGCAATGTCGCAAGTGAGGTAATCTTCTCACCAACCCATGTAATACATAAGGGAAAGAGATACATAGTTGGCTTACAGCCGCCAATTCACACAATACATAAATAAACATCCATCATTCAGTTTACACTCAAGGTTCGGCTACGGAACCAAAATAAAAGAAGACTACCCCAAATGCAACACAGATCCCGATCGTCCCAAGCTGACTCCGCCATCGATCGTCTGAAATGAAACATAGTAACGACCAAGGGCCTCATCAAATTCCCACTTCAGCTCGATTCGCCCTCTGCTACTGGTATCATCGGTACCGCATCCGTTTTAGTAGAATCATGAGTCACAGGACTCAGCAATCTCACACCAGCGAGATCAAGACTATTTAAGCTTAAGGGAAGGCTGGTGTAATGAGGTGGAGCTGCAGCAGCGACTATCATATATGGTGGCTACGATCGCAAAAGAGAGCGAGAAGAGAAGCAAGGCACGGTCGTGAAGCTAGTAGCGATCAAGAAGTGATCCCGATACTACTTACGCCAAACATAACTCCAACACCGTGTTCACTTCCCGGACTCCGCGAGAAGGACCATCACGTTACACACGTGGTTGATGTATTTTAATTAAGGTCAACTTCGGTTTTCTACAACCGACATTAACAAATTCCCATCCGCCTCATAACCGCGGCACGGCTTTCGAAAGATAATACCCTGCAGGGGTGTCCCAACTTAGCCCATCACAAGCTCTCACGGTCAATGAAGGAATAAACCTTCTCCCGGGAAGACCCGATCAGTCTCGGAATCCCGGTTCGCATGACATTACGACAATGGTAAAACTAGACCAGCAAAGCCGCCCGAAGTGCCGACAAATCCCGATAGGAGCTGCACATATCTCGTTCTCAGGGCACACCGGATGAGCCAGACGTCGGGTTGGCATAGACCCTGGTTGCCCAAGGGGTGCCGGACATCGCTCAGGTTGGACCAGCACTCGAAGGAGCACCGCCCGGGGGCTAAAATAAAGATGACCCTCGGCTCGCGAAACCCAAGGGAAAAAAGGGTATAGGTGGCAAATGGTAAAACCAAAGTTGGGCCTTCTTTGGAAGAGTTTTATTCAAAGCGAACCGTCAAGGGGTCCCATAAATCACCCGACCGCGTAAGGAACGCAAAATCAAGGAACATAACACCGGTATGACGGAAACTAGGTGGCAAGAGTGGAACAAAACACCGGCATAAGGCCGAGCCTTCCACCCTTTACCAAGTATATAGATGCATTAATTAAAACAATAGATATTGTGATATCCCAAAATATCCGTGTTCCAACAAGGAACAAACTTCATCTTCACCTGCAACTAGCAACGCTATAAGAGGGGCTGAGCAAAGCGGTAACATAGCCAATCAACGGTTTGCTAGGACATGGATGGTTAGAAGTTTGACATGGCAATATGGGTGGCATGATATAGCAAGTGGCAGGTATCGCAGCATAGACATAGCAAAATCGCGAGCATCTAGCAAGCAAAGATAGAAGTGATATCGAAGGTATGGTCATCTTGCTTGCAAGGTTCTCAGAGTTGTCGAAGGCTTGATCCTCGTAGGCGTTCTCAACAGGTTCCTCGTACACGTACTCGTCTCCCAGCTCTACCCAAAGCATGAACACAAGCAATGGAACAACAATCAAACAAGGAGCAATGCACAAGCAATATGATGCAATACATGACATGCTGCGAGATGTGATATGCAATGCATATGTGTGCTCCGGAAGGAAAATGATGAACCGGGCATCAACTTGGCAAACCAAGTATGCCGCTGGAAAGATGAGATGATTTCGGTTGAAATCGATATCAAGATCACCGGAATCGGATGCACGGTTTGCAAATGACAAGCAAAACAAGAATGACGCGAATCTGCGTTTAACAGCACGATGCTACTTAGCACGCAACAAGAAACTATGCTACAGCACCCCAACATAAAAACAAAGCATATGGCACTGATCTACAGGAGACGCTTAACAAAAGAGGAACACTGAGCTACGGCTAAATCACATCATAACAGGTTCAAACAAGCATGGTGAAAGTGCAAAAAATATCAGGTTCACAGACTTAGTGAAAATACTAGTGTGCCAGAAATTAACATCAGGAAGGCATGTTTAGAGCAAGCAAACAACAAGCTACAGGAACTTATAATAGCAAAACAAGGCATGACATGATTCTACTAAAAGCATAGATCAAAAGTCCCTTGCTGACCATAAGCCAAAAAGGACCATAAGAAATGGTTGCACCCATGTAAACATTGCAAGTTTTATTACAGATCTCAGACTTAGCAGAAAAACTGGACATGGCAAAAACAGATATCAAGTAGGCATGTTCGTGAGCTTGATGCAGTCACTACAGAGCATCTCATGATAAACTAAGCATACCCCCATCAAGAAGACATGGCATAGAAGCTATACATGGCAAGAACAACATCATAGCATACACGGATCAACTACAACAACCTTGTGAAAATTGAATCTCATGTAAACAATCTGCCAGGAAAAATTTTGAAGCAAAAGTAGAGCACGAAAATGACATGCTAGACTACTCCATAAATGCCAACAAAGGCATGGATGGATAGAGCACATCCATATGTTCAAAACACCCTTACTGATCATGCTCAAAAAGGGCATAGATCTCTCTGTAACAACATGAATATATGGCATAAAAATAACAGCAGGACATGACTTAGTGAAAACACTAAGTTCCTGAAATCAGCAACATTATCATCCCTAGTTTGCATGCTTGTTCTAGTCACCACATAACTCACAAAAATACATGGCATACACCCCTGGAAAGATGGCATGGCATAGTTCAACACACATGTAGGACTCAAGTTCATAAGGTGCACACATTAATCATGGCAAAAATGATAAACGTGCAAGTTCTGTTAAGAAACAGAAACTAACATCACATAGCCCTATTCCAACAGAGTTTCGGGCATCAAGATGAGCTCAAATGAAAATGATGCCATGAGATGAAATGATCTACTCTTTGAGGTGAACAATTTGATATGCTACACGCCCAAAATGGAGTCACGGGTGCAAAGATGCGATGCGATGAAAATGCAAGAAAATAACGATAGGAAAATGACTTGGTGCGATTTGGGGGAGAAGTCAACCTGCATTTTGGATCTGGATCTGGCCGGAGTTCGCCGGCGCTGTCCCGGAGCTCACCGGAGAAGGGGGGTCGGGGCCGGCCGGAGCGGTTGGAGGCGGGGCCGGGCGACGGCGCTGGCGACGGCGCTGGCATGTGGCGCGCCGAAGCGGCGGGCGGCCGGAGGCGGAGATGCAACAAGGGCCTCGGCGCGGATCCAGCAGCAGGGCCTCGGTGCGGCGGCCGCCATGGGCATGGGGATGGCGACGGACCTCGGCGGGCCCGCTGGTCGGCGGCGATGTGGGGCGGGCGCCACGTGGCGCGCCTTGAGTGGAGTGGCTGCTGCGCTGAGGCGGACGCGTCCGCTCGCTGGGCGTGTCCGGCGGAGGAGGAGCGGGCTAGGGTTTGGGGATCCGGAAATGGAGGAGGGTGCGTGATTATAGGTAGAGGGAGCTAGGAGAGTCCAAATGAGGTGCGGTTTCGCCCACGATCGTGATCCGACGACGGAGGGCATGGCAGTGACTTAGATGGGTTATTGGGCTGTTTTGAAGGGGTGTTGGGCTGCAACTTAAAAGAGGCCTTTGCGAGAGTGCGGTTAACCGTTGAGTACCAAACGAGCTCCAAATGACCAAACTTGACAGTGGTCTACGGTGCTATACCAGGGCCACTTGGCAAGGCTCGGTCCATTCCGAGAACGTTCAACACCCGCACACGGAAAAATGTAAAAGGGGACGCCGGGGGACATAGGAGTGCCGGATTGCAAAACGGACAACGGGGAAAATGCACGGAATCATGAGACGAACACGTATGCAAATGCGATGCACATGATGACATGATATGAAATGCATGACATGGACAAAATGCAAAATGAAGAAAAACCCAACCACGGAGTGAAATCATATCACAATGCCGAAAATGGCAAGAGTTGGAGTTACAAATATGGAAAGTTACATCCGGGGTGTTACAGCACTCCACCACTACAAGAGGATCTCGTCCCGAGATCTAGGACTGAAAGAACTCCGGATATTCGGAACGGAGGTGATCCTCGCGCTCCCAGGTGGCTTCTCGGTCGGAATGGTGTGACCACTTCACTTTCAGAATTTGATTGACTTGTTGCGAGTCTTGCGCTCGGTTTCTTCAAGAATAGCAACAGGTGCTCATGATAAGAGAGATCTTCTTGGAGGTCAATTTCTTAAAAGTTGATAGTGCGTTCAGAATCTTGAAGCACTTATGAGCTGTGACACGTGAAACACATCGTGCACGCTTGCAAAGTTGGATCGAAGCTCAAGTTGATAGGCGAGATCGCCTCTATGCCAATGATCTTGAAAGGACCCACGATCTAGGGGCAAGCTTCCTTTGATACCGGGCGGCGAGTGCCTTTCATTGGAGAGACGCGAGATAGACATGGTCTCCGATTTCAAAAGCCACATCACGGTGCTTGTCATCATAATAGCTCTTCTGGCGCGATTGCGCGGCTTTGAGATTCTCACGAATGACTTTGCACATTTCTTCGGCTTCTGTGATCAAGTCGTTGCCAAGAACTTGGCGTTCACCTGTCTTAGACCAATTGAGAGGAGTACGACACTTTCTGCCATAGAGAATTTCGAATGGGGCCTTGCCCGAACTCGCTTGGAAGCTGTTGTTGTAGGAGAACTCGGCATATGGAAGACAATCTTCCCACTTCATGCCAAAGGAAATGACACAAGCCCTGAGCATATCTTCAAGGATTTGATTGACTCGCCGACTTGGCCACTTGTTTGAGGATGGAAAGCTGTCTTTGAAACGAATGTTGGTGCCCATGGCCTTCGAAGGAGTCCCGAACTTAGAAGTGAAGATGCTTCCACGGTCCAAGAGATCAATTGTGGAATACCGTGCAAGGAGACAATTCTGGAGGTGTATAGCTCTGCCAGCTGAGCTGCTGTGATAGATTCTTTGATAGGAAGAAAATGAGCCACTTTAGTAAGCTTGTCAATGACAACGAAGATAGCATCATTTCCACGCTTGGACTTAGGAAATCCAGTCACGAAATCCATCTCGATATGATCAAACTTCCATTCTAGAATAGCAAGAGGTTGGAGGAGACCCACTGGTCTTTGGTGTTCTGCTTTCACCCTTCTGCAGACATCACATTCATTCACGAATTGAGCAATTTCTCGCTTCATTCGAGTCCACCAATACGACTGCTTGAGGTCATGGTACATCTTTGTACTTCCAGGGTGAATGGATAGGAGGGAATTGTGTGCCTCATTCATGATGACTTTTCTCAGATCGCCTTTAGGAACCACAATACGATCCTCGAAGAAAAGAGTATCTTTGTCATCCAAGCGATAGAACTTGTATTTGGAAAGGCCCTTGTCAATACCACGTTTCACTTTCTTCACCATGGTATCCAGGAGTTGTGCCTCACGAATTTGATCTTCCAAAGAAGGAGATACTATGAGGTTGGCAAGAAAGCCTTGAGGAACAACTTGAAGATTCAGCTTGCGGAAAGCTTCACAAAGATCCGGTTGGGAGGGCTTTAGAATTAAGCTGTTGCAATAAGCCTTTCTGCTCAAAGCATCTGCAATCACATTCGCCTTGCCAGGAGTATATTCAATACTTGGATTGTGCTCTTGAATCATTTCGACCCATCGAGTTTGCCTGAGGTTGAGGTTGGGTTGAGTGAAGATATACTTGAGGCTCTTGTGATCGGTGAAAATGTCCACTTTCCTTCCCAACAAGAGATGTCTCCATGTTATCAATGCATGGACAATCGCCGCCAACTCGAGATCGTGAGTGGGGTAGTTCTTTTCGTTGAGCTTCAATCGACAAGAGGTATAGGCCACAACTTTCTTCTCTTGCATTAACACGGCACCGAGACCTTGAAGAGAAGCATCACAGAATACTTCGAATGGCTTGGATTCATCAGAGGAGTCAAGACAGAGCTGTGACTAGCTTCTCTTTGAGGGTGTTGAAAGCAACATCACACTCAAAGGCCCGGACATACTTGACATGCTTCGGAGGAGGTTGGAAAGAGGCTTTGCAATCTTAGAGAAGTTCTCAACGAATCTTCGCAATAGCTTGCAAGACCCGAAAAATCATGGAGCTGCTTGACATTCGAGGAGGTTCCCAATTCGAACCGCGAAAACCTTCGCCGGATTAACAGCAATTCCTTGGCGGAGATGATATGACCAAGATAAAGAACTTCATCAAGCCGTAACTCACATTTGGAAAACTTCATAGAATTGATGCTCTCGAGCTTGTCGAGCACCAATCGCAAATGTTTGGCATGATCCTGCTTGTTCTTGCAGAAGACCAAAATATCATCGAGATACACCAAGACGAAATCATTTGTGTAGAGGTTGAAGATGAAGTTCATCATTCGAGAGAATGTTGGAGGAGCATTGACAAGGCCGAAAGACATGACAGTATATTCATAAGAACCAAAGCTTGTTCTGAATGCTGTCTTGGGAATATCTTGTTCACGAATGCGAATATGATGATAACCCATACGAAGGTCAAGCTTGGAGAATACTTTAGCACCTTTGAGTTGCTCGAATAGCTCATTGATGTTGGGAAGTGGATACTTGTTCTTGATTGTCTTCTTGTTCAATGGACGGTAATCGACGCAAAGTCGGTCCGTTCCATCCTTCTTCTGGACAAAAAGAACTCCACATCCCCATGGAGATGAACTCGGTCTGATCAAACCCAGACGCTCTTGTTCATCGAGCTGCTTCTTCAATTCTTTCAGCCCCTTGGGTCCAAGCTTGTAAGGACGCTTGCAAACGGGTTCAGTGCCAGGCTCAAGATCGATAACAAATTCGACTGGCCGATGAGGAGGCATACCCGGAAGCTCTTCTGGAAAGACATCCTGGTACTCACAAACGACTGGTGAGGGAGTCCTGGACTAGGGGGTGTCCGTACAGCCGGACTATCATTATCCGCCGGACTCCAAGACTACGAAGATACAAGATTGAAGACTCCGTCCCGTGTCCGGATGGGACTTTCCTTGGCGTGGAAGGCAAGCTTGGCAATACGGATATGTAGATCTCCTACCATTGTAACCGACTCTGTGTAACCCTAGCCTCCTCTGGTGTCTATATAAACCGGAGGGCTTTAGTCCGTAGGACAACATACATTACAACAATCATACCATAGGCTAGCTTCTAGGGTTTAGCCTCCTTGATCTCGTGGTAGATCCACTCTTGTACTACCCATATCATCAATATTAATCAAGCAGGACGTAGGGTTTTACCTCCATCAAGAGGGCCCGAACCTGGGTAAAAACATCGTGTCCCTCGTCTCTTGTTACCATCCGCCTAGACGCACAGTTCGGGACCCCCTACCCGAGATCCGCCGGTTTTGACACCGACATTGGTGCTTTCATTGAGAGTTCCTCTGTGTCGTCACCGATAGGCTTGATGGCATCTTCAACCAACAACGCTGTCCAGGGTGAGATTTTTCTCCCCGGACAGATCTTCGTATTCGGCGCCTTTACACTGCGGGCCAATTCACTTGGCCATCTGGAGCAGATCGAAAACTACGCCCCTGGCCGTCAGGTCAGATTTGGAAGCTTAAACTTCATGGCCGATGTCCGCAGAGACTTGATCTTCGACGGACTCGAGCCACAGCCAAGCGCGCCGCACTGTGACGACGGGCATGATCTAGCTCTGCCACCGAACAGTGCCTGGGTGGCCGCGCACGGATCCGCTTCGGCCATTAGCCCGAAGTCGATCGCCCAGATCGAGGGCAGGTGGATAGACGCCGCCCTGGGAGCTTCAACATCCACGGTGATGGAGCCGAACACTAATCTCGTCCCCTACGAAATTCGCGATTCCGAGGCGCCGGACTCCTTGCCGGACTCCGAGCCTCCCGCGCCCCTACCAATCGATCCAGATTGGGAGGCGGTTATGGAATTCACTGCCGCAGACATCTTCCAATACTCGCCTTTTGGCGATATCCTGAATTCATTAAAGCACCTCTCGTTATCGGGAGAGTCCTGGCCGGACTGTGGCAAGGATGGTTGGGGTACGGACGACGAAGAAATTCAGAGCCCACCCACCACCCACTTTGTAGCCACTGTCGACGATCTAACCGACATGCTAGATTACGACTCCGAACACATCGACGCTTATGGACGATGATGCCGAGACGAAACAGAACCAGCGCCTCAGAGGCACTCGAAGACCACCTCCATCATCGACATATACATGGTGGACACCCCAAAGACGGGACGGCGAAGAAACAAATGGAGGCGAGACTCTTTAAAAGCAGCCCAAACGCCCGGCGTCGGCGCCGCTCTAAATCTCGCCATAGCAAGAATGGAGATTCCGCACAGAGATAATAATACTCGAGAGAGTGCCGAAGACAATCCCTCCAGCAAGACTCAGCGCAGGAGGATGCGAAGCAAGCCCTCACGAGAGGCGGCGGGCGAAGAGGTTGAGGATCATAACTATATGCCTCCCTCCGAATCTGAAGCAAGCCTCAACGATGATGAATTCGCTGCACCCGAGGATCCCGTCGAACAAGAGCGCTTCAACCGCAGGCTTATCGCCACAAAGAAATAGCCTAAAGAAAAAGCAGCAACAGCTTCAAGCTGATCAGACCTCTTGCCGATCGATGGACCGAGATCCTCGCGTCAAGAGTACAAACTCGAGCGTCCGTCAAAAGTTACCCAAGACGCAAGCTGCTCCCCCGATTAGAGGAGGAAGCATACATACCTCCATCACTAGGGCATGATATGGCTGACCGACCACCCCGTGGTCGTGACAGAGAGGCATCCAGGCCCCCAGCCAAGACCATACCCCAGCATCGCTCCAAAAGTACGGCCAAGAGGGAACGCGCGGACTTGCGAGACATATTGGAGGACAAAGCAAGGCAATCCAGATCCATCTATGGATCACGTGGGCGCCCTCGACTCACGCATTTAATACCGTCGCGCCCGAATACAATAACCGGCGGGCGAACACAGCGAGACAGCGCCTTCTCGAGCTGCGTCGCGATATTGCTCAATCTGAGGCGCCGACACCCGCTTATGCTTCATCGACAAAGTAATGGATCATCGATCCCGAAGGGTTTAAACCCGTAAACATCGAATCTTATGACGGCACAACAGACCCGCGGTTTGGATCAAGACTATCTTCTCCACATCCATATGGCCCATGCGCGACAATCTCCACGCCATCAACTACCTCCCACTCAAGCTTAAAGGACCAGCTCGGCATTGGCTTAACAGCTTGCCCGCAGAGTCAATTGGGTGTTGGGAAGACACGAGGCCGCATTCCTTGATAACTTCCAAGGCACATATGTGCGACCACCAGACGCCGATGACCTAAGCCACATCATTCAGCAGCCAGACGAATCGGCCAGACAATTCTAGACACGGTTCTTGACGAAGAAAAACCAAATCGTCAATTGTCCGGATGCAGAGGCCCTTGCAGCCTTCAAACATAACATCCGGGACGAATGGCTAGCCCGGCACCTGGGGCAGGAAAAGCCGAAATCCATGGCAGCCCTCACATCGTTAATGACCCGCTTTTGTGCGGGAGAGGATAGCTGGCTAGCCCGCAGCAACAATCTCCGTAAAAATTATGGCAGTCTGGATACTAAGGACAACAACGGCAGGTCACATCGAAACAAAAACAAGCGCCGCATTAACGGCGACGATAAGGAGGATACGGCAGTCAACGCCGGATTCCGAGGCTCTAAACCCGGTCAGCGGAAGAAGCCATTCAAGAGAACCATTCTGGGTCCGTCCAATCTGGACCGAATACTCGACCGCTTATGCCAGATACATGGCACCTCTGAAAAGCCAGCTAACCACACTAATAGAGACTGCTGGGTGTTCAAGCAGGCCGGCAAATTAATTGCCGAAAACAATGACAAGAGACCCGACCGCCGAACAACAGAGGACAGAAGGGTTTTCCCCCACAAGTGCGGACGGTGAATATGATATACGCGACCCACATACCCAAGAGGGAGAGGAAACGCGCACTAAGGGACGTCTATGCGATGGAGCCAGTCACCCCAAAGTTCAACCCCTGGTCCTCTTGTCCGATCACTTTCGATCGAAGAGATCATCCGACCAGCATACTCCATGGCGGATTCGCTGCATTGGTTTTGGACCCAATCGTCGATGGGTTCCACCTCACGAGAGTCCTGATGGACGGCGGCAGCAGCCTGAACCTGCTTTATCAGGATACAGTGCGCAAAATGGGCATAGACCCATCAAGGATTAAACCTACAAAGACAACCTTTAAAGGTGTCATACCAGAGTGGAAGCCAATCTATGCAGGCTCACCACACCGAAGTGGTCTTGGATCCCGGATAATTTCGAGCAAAGAGTTAATCTTGACATAGTCCCGTTTAGCAGCGGCTATCATGCTCGCTTTCGGACGAACCGCGTTTGCAAAATTCAACGCGTGCCGCACCACGCATACCTAAAGCTCAAGATGCCAGCCCTCGTGGAGTCATCACGGTCAATGGGAATACGGGCGCTCCTCGAACGGAGGAACATACAAGCAGCTCTCGCGGCGGAAACTGAGCAGCCTTCTAAGGCAATTCTCGAGTCCGCCGTTAAAAGGCGGATACTGACAAAGCGCCGCCGAGCAATGCCAACCAAGACCACCTGGCGCGATCAGAGCACGCGTAGCAATGCGGCCCCAACCCTCGCCCACGCACGATCGCAAGAATAACACTCCGTGTACATCATTACACTTTGGAGATACCATGGGCACAGGGGAGGGGGCAATATCGCAACAGACCCAGAGTGCGGTTCGACCACACCGGGGGCTCGCAAGTGTGCCCCCCTTTTTTTATTATTTTTCTTCTCTTATGTACACAGGACTCTGTTAACCAGAAGCCCTGTCCGGCGGCGAACCTACCGAACTCATGATGCAACAGTCAGGGACTAAAGAAGGTCGCGACGAACACTCAGGTGGTCTCAATTACGAGCATTAAATTCGATTATATACACCAAGTTCGCAGCTCATCCCTGGAGGGGGACATGTTTACTTAGTCCAAATCCCTTGCTTACCGCACTATTTGTATCAGTCCGCTCCACTAGCAGATTTTCTTTCAAAATAATGCAGCACCTTTTTTATCGCAATTGCATTACCTTTTATATATATGCTCATTATATGACATCTTGCACCCGTATATTTTGGTACGGCCTAATACACCGGGGGCTTATGTTCCCCACTCTATGGTGTGATAAGTCCGAACACTTTCACAAGTGCGGCACCCCGAACTTATAGCATTATATGAATCGGCTTCGAATCATGTCTTGGGTCAATAGTTGGGTTTGCCCGGCTCCCACGTTTTGGTGCCTTACGTTCCGTTCCGTCGGCTAAGGTGGCACTGGGAGAACCACTGCGATTGCGCCCGGTTGAGCCGGCGGCGCCTCGGAGAAAGCTAAAACAGATGGCATGATAAGGCGAGAGACTGGTCGCTGTTCGAGAGGTTTTTCGGTCCTAAAGACTCACGCCGCTTGACGAAGTTCGGACAATGTCGATGAAGGTGTGGATAGCGCCCCGGATTCGGTCTTCCGAATACCAGGGGCTTCGCCGAAATTTAAAATTATAGAATTCTATGGCTAAGTGAGAGTGTTTAAGCATTATAAGTCTGGTTGCCTTGTCCGTTGTGTTGAGTGCCTCCCTCGATGGACCCAACAATGGGAACAAGAGTGCTCAAGTTTATCCCGAACACCCCAACACTCGTGGCTTGGGGGCTGAAGCCAACGACTTGCCATCTCTCAGATTTTATAAACGGCCGCACAAAAGGTAATATTTTAAATTAAACAAGCGTTGCTTAACGCGCACATGAACAAAGTTTCAAGCGCGCAGGATAATACATAGCAAATTCATTCAAAAATTACATTTCGGGGGCAATCATCCGCAATATTGCGGGCTCCCTTCAGGACAGTTTTATAATACATCTCGGGCATGCGATACTCCTTGCCCGGCAGCGGTGGGTCCGTGAGAAGCTTCTCCGCATCCAACCTGCCCCATTGCACCTTTGTGCGGGCAAGAGCCCGCGAGCACCTTCAATCTGGTAGGAGCGCTTGATGACATCCACCCATGGGCATGCATCCACCAGCCGCCGACGAGGCCAAAGTAGCTCCTGGCATGGCTCGTCGAGCCACACCGGACTATAAGGCCCTTCATGGCCTCCTCGGCTACCTTGGAGTTCGACCAGCTGCTTCACCGGTCGCTTAGGGGCACGGGTGTCCGCCTCGATATCTTGAGACCGAAGACTTTTTCCGTCGAGCTCCCCTCCTCGCCACGATAGAATGCGGCGGTATCGGACGCACTACGCGGCAGATCTGCAAACGCCCCTGGAGAGCTCCGAATGCGGGTAAGTGTCAGGTATTTTACATTAACATGCTTGCTTTGCATGAAAAATGCCTTACCCGCCGCTATTTTCTTTATATCTTCAACCTCCTGAAGGGCCTTATGGGCCTCGGCCTTGGCGGACTTGGCACTTTCGAGAGCCGAGGCAAGCTCAGACTCTCGAGTCTTGGAATCACGCTCCAAACTCTCATGCTTTTCCATGAGAGCCTAGAGCTCTTGCCGAACTTCCGCCACCCGTGCCTCCTGCTTTTCTCGCTCTGCCCGCTCCACGGCCGCACTGTGTTCGGCCGCGGACACAGCATCTGAAAGTGCAACTAATCCCCGGGTGGTTTTGGTAATTAATAACAACATATATATCATTGAACTAATAACTTCTTGAGTATCATTTCAGAAAGTTCAGTGATATGGGTATGGCAATGACTAATGATGTGGACCCCTCAAAATGCTAAGGAAAACATTGGCAAAAGCTCAAGACTCCATTTTTGGTTTAGTGATCCAAGATCACATTGAGTCCATAGGAAAGCCAATACTATTAAAAGGGGATGAGGTTATGATGATGATCTGGTTGCTCAAAGTGCTTAGTGATCTATCTCCCAAACTATCAACAATCTTTTATTCCAACATAAACTCATAAGTAATCTCGGTCCCACCGATTCTATAAACTCAATCACACCGAGATGAACCACCTCAGCCATATACCCAAACCCTAGTAATTTCGGATTTTCCGATTCCAAACTCGGTCTCACCGAAACTAGTGTTGCCAAGCTTCTGTAACCTTCTGTCATCGTATCGGTGTCACCGAGATGATAAAGTCGGTCCCACCGAGATTGGCAAACCCTAGTCTTTGGAAGAATCAGACTAACCGAGATTGTATTTTCGGTCCCACCGAAAATCCTAACGTTCACAAGATTTGAACTTTCGGTCTCACCGAGTTGTCAACTTCGGTCTGACCGAGATTGGTCAAATGTGTGTAACGGTTGGATTGTGTGTGGAGGCTATAAATACCCCTCCACCTCCTCTTCATTCGTGGAGAGAGCCATCGAAAAGAACTACCACTCCTACCTTACATTTAGAAGAAAACTACCTACCCTTGTGTTGAGATCAAGTTGCTCCACTCCCACCATATGAAACTTGATTTCTAGCCTTCCCAAGTTGCTTTCCACTCAATCCTTTCTTCCACCACAGCCAAATCAGTGAGGAGAGTTGAGTGTTGGGGAGATTATCATTTGAAGCACAAGAGCAAGGAGTTCATCATCACCAACACCATCTATTACCTTTTGGAGGGTGGTGCCTCCTAGATTGGTTAGGTGTCGCTTGGGAGCCTCCGTCAAGATGTGGAGTTGAACCAAGAAGTTTGTAAGGGCAAGGAGATCGCCTACTGTGAAGATCTACCCCGAGTAAGGCTAGTCCTCCGTGGGCGTATGCCATGATGGCATAGACAAGGTTGCTTCTTCGTGGACCCTTCGTGGGTGGAGCCCTCCGTGGACTCTCGCAGCCGTTACCCTCCGTGGGTTGAAGTCTCCATCAACGTGGATTGACGATAGCACCACCTATCGGAACCACGAGAAAAATCTCCGTGTCACCAACTTGCGTTTGCTCTTCTCCACCTCTCTTTACTACATGTGCAATTTACTTTCCGCTGCCATTACTCTAGAATTGCATGTGTAGGGTGATACTTGACTTGATCATCATTGTGAACTTGCTAAAAACTTGTCTTAATCAAAAGGATAAACTTTTAAATTGTCAAGTAGTCAAATCACCCCCCCTCTAGACATACTTTCGATCCTACAGCATCCTTCAGGGCTGCCACCTCATTAGTGGCCCCTGCGATACATATATTATCCTGGTTAATTTTATTGCAACCAAAGTCCTTTTCTGTAAGGCACCTATTCAAAGTGGAGTTACTCACCTTCTTTATCCTCGAGCTGCTTCTTCAAGATGGCTGAGCTCTCGCTCGACCGCCGAGATCCTGCTTCAACACATCGACCTCCGCCGTTAATGCGGCGAGAGGCAGCAGCGCAGCCTGCAAACCCATATAGACATATTTTTAGCAACCCTGCGATATCTTGTTAGATCCTCATCCGGCTTTTCTTTCCGAACACCGAACGAGCATCGAAACTACTTGTCTATGCGGTATTACATTACATAATTTTAACTTCTTACCTCAAAGCTCGTTAAAAGGCTGCTGCGAGCTTCAGTCAGCCCGCTTTTGGCGAAGCTGAACTTTGAATCACCGCACTCATGATAGTGCGGTGTTCTTCTCGATGGAAGCGCCTTTAAGCGCCTCCAACAAGTTATCCGGCGCCTCCGGTTGGACGGAGGCCGCCGGTGTCACGGTCTTGCCCTTCTTTCGAAGGGGCCGCTTGCCGGACTCTGGAACCACTACGGGTTCCGATGTAGAGTCTGACGCAAAGTCCGGGAGGTTGCCTGATGGCGCCACTGGAGCCTCCTCCTGATGGGTCCCTCTCTGGGATCCCACCTCGGCGTCCTCGTCGGCGCGTGGGGTGGAGGCAGCCGGAAGTGAATTCACATCCGACGAGGCCAACGACCCGCTTGATGAGTCGGGGAGATCGTCATCGGCCGGACTACGGACAGAATGTGGCGTTAGAAGGACACTACGTGACATAAAAGACATTGCGTATAAAGGATCCGGACACTTACGATCTCGCCGGACGCCTGGCCCTTGGAGGCCATTCATCCCCGCCAACGCTGGTGTTGGCGAAACTGTCCGGGGGGATAACTCTCCCCCTCTTGGACCCTTCGGCCTCCCCTATTGGGGAAGCCTTCCTCTTCTTCTCTCCCCCCTCCGGGAGAGAGTACTCCTCCTCCTCGTCTTCGGGGGAGGAGTTTGCGTCGTCGTCAGATGCCTGATTGCGGGAACTCTTTCGAGTCCCCGCGGCCACCTTCTTGGCCTTCTTCTCCGCACCACATGCGGTGCCGGAACCAGCAGACTTCGCAAAGCGGGCGTCCATCGGATCTTCGGCATGGGAGCCAGGATAAGCCGCTCGGCTTTCTCCATCCATTCTGTCAAAGGAAAGGAAGGATGAAACCCTCTTATAATCAATTCGATTACTATAAAGTGTCCCGTAATGGGGTTGAATCACTTACCTCGTCGCTTGGATATCGCGAGCTGAATCCGATCTTCCGTCATGGATGCGGGGCTTCGGCGCCTTAAACAAAGACCCTTCAGCGCCTTTCAGATGTCGTGTCGAAGAGCCCGCTCAGCGCCTGCTGCTGTTCCAGATTGAACTCCCACAGATTGAATGCCCGTTCTTGGCATGGGAGAATCCGGCGGATGAGCATGACTTGGACCACATCGATGAGCCTGAGATTATTGCTCACCAGCTTCTAGATGCAGGTTCGGAGTCCAGTCACCTCCTTCGGATCGCCCCACAGCAAGCCCTTCTCTTTCCAGGAGGTGAGCTGCATGGGGACGCCAGATCTAAACTCGGGGGCCGCCGCCCATGTGGGCTTGCGCGGCTCGGTGATGTAGAACCACCCCGATTGCCATCCCTTGACGGAGTCCACAGAGGCCCCTTCGAGCCAAAGGACGTTGGGTAATTTACCCAACACGGCGCCTCCGCATTCCGCCTGCGTGCCCTTCACAACCTTCGGCTTGACGTTGAAGGTCTTGAGCCACAGGCCGAAGTGGGGCCGGATGCAGAGGAAGGCCTCACACACGACGATGAACGCCGAGATGTTGAGCATGAAGTTCGGCGCCAGATTGTGGAAATCTAGGCCATAATAGAACATGAGCCCCCGGACGAATGGATGGAGCAGAAAGCCCAGTCCGCGGAGGAAATGGGGAAGGAAGATGACCCTCTCGTGAGGCCCAGGGGTAGGGACGAGCTGCCCCTCGTCGGGCAGCCGATGCGCGATATCGCCGGAGAGGTATCCGGCATTGCGCAGCTTGGTGATGTGCTCCTCCTTAACGGTGGATGCCAACCACTTGCCTCCCCCTCCAGACATATTCGGAGAAGGTCGAGGTGAGATGCGCGAGCTTGGGGGTTGGAGCTTGAGTGCGCGGAGATGTGTAAGCAAAGGAGGAAGAAGGTGTGGGTGAGAAGGTAAATCCTTATCCCTTATATATGGGCGGATGAAACTGTGCGTCCCCCATCGGCCTGGTAAAGCTCGCTTATCTCCCAAGCGCCACCATCAATGGTGCGGTTGGGTTACCCACGTCCGTATTGATGAGAATCCCGGAATAAGGGGAACACGATCTCTGCTTCGACAAGACGTGCCAAGTAAACCGCTTCGCTAAACGTGCTGAGGTGGTATAGTAAAAAACGATTCAAACAGTGGCTTGGCAGTGGCATGATATCATGCCGCATAATACGTCAGCAGATTGAGCTAGTGTATATTTTATTCTCTCTACGGTGGAATGTGGAATTTATTTTTGCAGAGCCGGACACTATCCTGGTGTTCATGATCTTCTCTGGATTAATCAAGGGAGGAACCCGCCTTGCAATGCCGAACATTATGCACGCCGGACTAATCGTCATTGAAGCTTTGGTTCAGGCTCTTGAGGAGTCTGGACTAGGGGTTGTCCGGACAGCCGACTATCATTATCCGCCGACTCCCGGACTCACGAAGATACAAGATTGAAGACTCCGTCCCGTGTCCGGATGGGACTTTCCTTGGCGTGGAATGCAAGCTTGGCAATACGGATATGTAGATCTCCTACCATTGTAACCGACTCATGTAACCCTAGCCTCCTCCGGTGTCTATATAAACCGGAGGGCTTTAGTCCGTAGGACAACATACATTACAACAATCATACCATAGGCTAGCTTCTAGGGTTTAGCCTCCTTGATCTCGTGGTAGATCCACTCTTGTACTACCCTATCATCAATATTAATCAAGCAGGGCGTGGGGTTTTACCTCCATCAAGAGGGCCCGAACACAGGTAAAAACATCGTGTCCCTCGTCTCTTGTTACCATCCGCCTAGACGCACAGTTCGGGACCCCCTACCCGAGATCCGCCGGTTTTGACACCGACAACTGGAATTTGCGAGATAGCATCCAACTCGCCCTTCTCATTGAGGGAAAACAACCGAATGGTTTCATCACGAGCGGCATAGATGATAACATCTTCAGAAGGGTGTGTCAATTGAATTTCCCTGGCAGCACAATCAAGCTGAGCCTTGTGCTTAGAAAGCCAGTCCATACCGAGAATTAGATCAATATCCGAGTCACCAAGAACAACTGGAGAAGACAGAAATCTATAGTCGCCCATCTGGATAGAGACATCCCGAACCATGGAGCTTGCGTTCATGAATTTACCCAGAGAGACAACTGATAACGGTCTAGGCAAATCTTGAAAAAACATCTCATGCTTGGATGAAAAAGGTCTTGAGATGAAACTATGCGATGCACCAAAGATCAAATAAGACTTTTGCAGAATATCATTAATCGAGAGATTACCCATTATCACATCGAAGAATCCTCTGCTTGCGCTGCATTCATCATGTTCACCTTTGCAGACTTGGGATTATGCTTGACCACTTGCATTGCTTAAAGATCTCACAGAGGAGGAGGCGGAAGGCGCCTTTGGTTGAAGCATTTGTTCGCATAGTGACCTTTTGCGGCACTTGTTGCAGTCACCTCTGAGAGCGGACGGTGATAAGGAGCATTTGACCTTGGAGCTTGAGGCCGAGACTTGTTCTCAGTAGCTTGGGTTGGGTGGGTGGGAAGATCCACGACCACCGAGTTCTTCTGCTGATAAGGCTGATGGAACGGAGGAGGAGGCAGTAGAACTTTTGCTGCTTTGCTGCCACTTGAGAGGAAGAAGAAGACTGAATCGCATCCTGTTTCTCTTCTTTGAAGCCTCACACTTGAGCTGAGCACCTTCTTGCTTGAGTGCCATATTGTAGACTTGATCAAACCGAGTAGGCTCAATAAGAACAAGAGCTAACTGCAGATCCTCTCTAAGGCCACCTCCGAATCGATAGATCATACTCTTTTCGTCAGAACGCCTTGTTTAGCGAAGCGAAGCAAGTTTCTGAAACTGTTTGTTGTATTCAGACATCGACATGTTTCCTTGCTTGAGATTGCGGAACTCCTCACGCTTGCTCTCAACAACACCGGTAGGAATGTGGTGAGCTTTAAAGTCCCGGCAAAATCAGTCCAAGTAATCACTCGACCTCCTCTGGAATCCTTGTATTGCCGGAACCAATCAGCCGCACGATCCTTGAGCTGAAAAGATGCGAACTTGACGTAGTCCTCGTGTCCGACATTGCTGCATTCAAATGCTTGTTGATATCCACGAGCCAATCGTCGGCGTCTGTGGCCTCGGCACAGTAGCTGAAAGACTTTGGCTGATTTGCAAGGAACTGGTTGAGGGTAGGGAACTGAGGCTGATGGTAGAACTGTCCTTGACCTTGATTCCCTTGGTTGCCTTGGCCTTGGTTACGCTCTTGCATCAGCTGGATCAACAACTGAGCGTTGGCGTTTGTGGTTGCCATCAAAGTTTGCCATGCCTCCGGAGGCGGAGGTGGAGGTGGAGGGTTCGCCTGACTCCCATCACTGCGTTCCGGATTCTGACACATTGGCGGAGCCATCCTGAAGAGGGTGACATCCGTTAGCATCTTGATAGACAGATAGACAAGTTGAATCAACAGATAGAAATTGCAACATAGAGTCTTCACAATAAACATTCGAACAGGGATGAACGAATGAATTCCAAAGTAAACATCGCGACCGTTAAGGTGAGAAGCCACTTGATAAGAGATTGATGAATGAAAAATAAAAACAAGGTATGAATGGGACAAAAAGTGGTAAGGATTACCCAATCACAAACCAAATATCTGTGGGAAGAAGTGCTAGAGCTACTTGAATCCCACCTATAAACTCCCGAAACTTTCCGGTTATGCAATCTGGTGTTGGGGATACAGGGGAAGCAATATATCTCACCCAAACTAACAATCCCTACATCCAGCTGTATCCATCCGTCAACACATAACCAAGAAACCTTCGAAAATCGTGTACCTCAACCTTCGAAAAACATCCGTTATATGAGTCATGGCAATACTCCCGTACTCACCTCAATCTTTGGGTTAGCGGGTTATCTCACCAACGAACTGCATAAAAGAGATTTTCGATGTCGGCGCTTAAACTCGGGTATTCCGAACTGCAACGATAAAATTATGACGACAACACCTCAGAGCTCAACTCCCCGGGACACTTCCACTAAACCCCTGACAGGAGGCACCAAGACAATGTTCTCATCATAAAACCATCGGAACGATTCCAAGATGCCCGCGTGATCCTAAAAAAAATTTAGTGAAATTTGAGGAGAGGAAAGTCAAAACTTCTACGTCAGGAGACCTCACCAGAGCGACGGAGGGACTGAGGAGTAAAAAGAATTCCTAACTCTCCGATATATATAATCCTAAATGACTCAAAACATTTTTCTAGACACAACTCGGCCGCTAAAAACGATCAAGCAGTGGGGCTCCTAAGGTCGGGGATGGCTCTGATTACCAACTTGAAACGCCCTCGATGTGGCTATATCTCCCACGTGTCGAAGCACGACTTAGAGGCATAACCGCATTGAAAGCAATGTCGCAAGTGAGGTAATCTTCACACCAACCCATGTAATACATAAGGGAAAGAGATACATAGTTGGCTTACAGTCGCCACTTCACGTAATACATAAATAAACATCCATCATTCAGTTTACACTCAAGGTCCGGCTACGAAACCAAAATAAAAGAAGACTACCCCAAATGCAACACAGATCCCCGATCGTCCCAACTGGACTCCGCTACTGATCATCTGGAAATGAAACATAGTAACGACCAAGGGCCTCATCAAATTCCCACTTCAGCTCGATTCGCCCTCTGCTACCGGTATCATCGGTGCGCATCTGTTTTGGTAGAATCTGTGAGTCACGGGACTCAGCAATCTCACACCCGCGAGATCAAGACTATTTAAGCTTAAGGGAAGGCTGGTGTAATGAGGTGGAGCTGCGACAGCGACTAGCATATATGGTGGCTACGATCGCAAAAGAGAGCGAGAAGAGAAGCAAGGCACGGTCGTGAAGCTAGTAGCGATCAAGAAGTGATCCTGATACTACTTACGTCAAACATAACTCCAACACCGTGTTCACTTCCCGGACTCCGCCGAGAAGGGACCATCACGGTTACACACGCGGTTGATGTATTTTAATTAAGGTCAACTTCGGGTTTTCTACAACCGGACATTAACAAATTCCCATCTGCCTCACAACCGCGGGCACGGCTTTCGAAAGATAATACCCTGCAAGGGTGTCCCAACTTAGCCCATCACAAGCTCTCACGGTCAACGAAGGAATAAAACTTCTCCCGGGAAGACCCGATCAGTCTCGGAATCCCGGTTCGCATGACATTTCGACAATGGTAAAACTAGACCAGCAAAGCCGCCCGAAGTGCCGACAAATCCCGATAGGAGCTGCACATATCTCGTTCTCAGGGCACACCAGATGAGCCAGACGTCGGGTTGGCATAGACCCTGGTTGCCCAAGGGGCGCCGGACATCGCTTCGAGTTGGACCAAGACTCGAAGGAGCACCGCCCGGGGGCTAAAATAAAGATGACCCTCGGGCTCGCGAAACCCAAGGGAAAAAAGGGTATAGGTGGCAAATGGTAAAACCAAAGTTGGGCCTTCTTTGGAAGAGTTTTATTCAAAGCGAACTGTCAAGGGGTCCCATAAATCACCCGACCGCGTAAGAACGCAAAATCAAGGAACATAACACCGGTATGACGGAAACTAGGGTGGCAAGAGTGGAACAAAACACCAGGCATAAGGCCGAGCCTTCCACCCTTTACCAAGTATATAGATGCATTAATTAAAACAATAGATATTGTGATATCCCAAAATATCCGTGTTCCAACAAGGAACAAACTTCATCTTCACCTGCAACTAGCAACGCTATAAGAGGGGCTGAGCAAAGCGGTAACATAGCCAATCAACGGTTTGCTAGGATATGGATGGTTAGAGGTTTGACATGGCAATACGGGTGGCATGATATAGCAAGTGGCAGGTATCGCAGCATAGACATAGCAAAAGAGCGAGCATCTAGCAAGCAAAGATAGAAGTGATATCGAAGGTATGGTCATCTTGCCTGCAAGGTTCTCAGAGTTGTCGAAGGCTTGATCCTCATAGGCGTTCTCAACAGGTTCCTCGTACACGTACTCGTCTCCCGGATCTACCCAAAGCAAGAACACAAGCAATGGAACAACAATCAAACAAGGAGCAATGCACAAGCAATATGATGCAATACATGACATGCTGCGAGATGTGATATGCAATGCATATGTGTACTCCGGAAGGAAAATGATGAACCGGGCATCAACTTGGCAAACCAAGTATGCCGTTGGAAAGATGAGATGATTTCGGTTGAAATCGATATCAAGATCACCGGAATAGGATGCACGGTTTGCAAATGACAAGCAAAACAAGAATGACGCGAATCTGCGTTTAACAGCACGATGCTACTTAGCACGCAACAAGAAACTATGCTACAGCACCCCAACATAAAAACAAAGCATATGGCAGTGATCTACAGGAGATGCTTAACAAAAGAGGAACACTGAGCTACGGCTAAATCACATCATAACAGGTTCAAACAAGCATGGTGAAAGTGCAAAAAATATCAGGTTCACAGACTTAGTGAAAATACTAATGTGCCAGAAATTAACATCAGGAAGGCATGTTTAGAGCAAGCAAACAACAAGCTACAGGAACTTATAATAGCAAAACAAGGCATGGCATGATTCTAATCAAAGCATAGATCAAAAGTCCCTTGCTGACCATAAGCCAAAAAGGACCATAAGAAATGGTTGCACCCATGTAAACATTGCAAGTTTTATTACAGATCTCAGACTTGGCAGAAAAACTGGACATGGCAAAAACAGATATCAAGTAGGCATGTTCGTGAGCTCGATGCACTCACTACAGAGCATCTCATGATAAACTAAGCATACCCCCATCAAGAAGACATGGCATAGAAGCTATACATGGCAAGAACAACATCATAACATACACGGATCAACTACAACAACCTTGTGAAAATTGAATCTCATGTAAACAATCTGCCAGGAAACATTTTGAAGGAAAAGTAGAGCACGAAAATGACATGCTAGACTACTCCATAAATGCCAACAAAGGAATGGATGGATAGAGCACATCCATATGTTCAAAACACCCTTACTGATCATGCTCAAAAAGGGCATAGATCTCTATGTAACAACATGAACATATGGCATAAAAATAACAGCAGGACATGACTTAGTGAAAACACCAAGTTCCTGAAATCAGCAACATTATCATCCCTAGTTTGCTTGCTTGTTCTAGTCACCACATAACTCACAAAAATACATGGCATACACCCCTGGAAAGATGGCATGGCATAGTTCAACACACATGTAGGACTCAAGTTCATAAGGTGCACACATTAATCATGGCAAAAATGATAAAAGTGTAAGTTCTGTTAAGAAACAGAAACTAACATCACATAGCCCTCTTCCAATAGCATTTCGTGCGTCAAGATGAGCTCAAATGAAAATGATGCAATGAGATGAAATGATCTACTCTTCGGGGCGAACAATTTGATTTGCTACACGCCCAAAACGAAGCCACGGGTGCAAAGATGTGATGCGATGAAAATGCAAGAAAAAAATTATGACAGGAAAATGACTTAGCGCGATTTGGGGGGGGGAGAAGTCAACCCTGGCGTTTTGGATCTGGATCTGGCCGGAGTTCGCCGGCGCTGTCCCGGAGCTCGCCGGAGATGGGGGGTCGGGGCAGTCGGAGCGGTTGAGGCGGGGCGGGCGACGGATGGCAGCGGCGGCGGCGCAGCCCGACGGCGGGCGGGCCTTGGCGCGCTGGCGGGCGGCGGCGGCGCTGCCGGGGCGGCGCGCCGAGGCGGGCGAGATCTGTGGCGATGGCCTCGGGGCTCGCGGATCCAGCCTGGGGCCTCGGCGGCAGCAGACGCATGGGGCGGGGGGCGGAGACAGGCCTCGAAGGGCCCGCGGTCGGCGGCGATGTGGGGCGCGGGCGCCACGTGGCGCGCCCGGAGTGGATGCGGCGCGGGGGCGGACGCGTCCGGCTCGCCCGGACGTGTCCGACGGCGGAGGAGGAGCGGGCTAGGGTTTGGGGATCCGGAAATGGAGGAGGGGGTGCACGTATTTATAGGTAGAGGGAGCTAGGAGACTCCAAATGAGGTGCGGTTTTCGCCCACACGATCGTGATCCGACGACGGAGGGCATGGAAGTGACTTAGATGGGTTATTGGGCTGTTTTGAAGGGGTGTTGAGCTGCAACTTAAAAGAGGCCATTGCGAGAGTGCGGTTAACCGTTGGAGTACCAAACGAGCTCCAAATGACACGAAACTTGACAGGTGGTCTACCGGTGCTATACCAGGGCCACTTGGCAAGGCTCGGTCCATTCCGAGAACGTTCAACACCCGCACACGGAAAATGTAAAAGGGGACGCCGGGGGACATAGGAGTGCCGGATTGCAAAACGGACAACGGGGAAAATGCTCGAAATCATGAGACGAACACGTATGCAAATGCGATGCACATGATGACATGATATGAAATGCATGACATGGACAAAATGCAAAATGAAGAAAAACCCAACCACGGAGGGAAATCATATCACAATGCCGAAAATGGCAAGAGTTGGAGTTACAAATATGGAAAGTTACATCCGGGGTGTTACAGTTCTTCTCTGAATTCTTATATGCATGATTTGATATCGTTGCAAGTCTCTTCGAATTATCGGTTTAGTTTGGCCTACTAGATTGATCTTTCTTGCAATAGGAGAAGTGCTTAGCTTTGGGTTCAATCTTGCGGTCTCCATTCCCAGTGACAGTAGGGGCAGCAAGGCACATATTGTATGGTTGCCAACGAGGATAAAAAGATGGGGTTTATATCATATTGCTTGAAATTATCCCTCCACATCATGTCATCTTGCTTAATGTGTTACTCCGTTCTTATGAACTTAATAGTCTAGATGCATGCTGGATAGCGGTCGATGTGTGGAGTAATAGTAGTAGATGCAGAATCGTTTTGGTCTACTGGACACGGACGTGATGCCTATGTTCATGATCATTGCCTTATATGTCTTCATAATTATGCGGTTTTCTAATAATTGCTCGGCAGTAATTTGTTCACCCACCTTAATGCATGCTATCTTGAGAGAAGCCACTAGTGAAAAATCGCATCTCTTTTGTTTACATCGCATCTCATTTACTATTTTGCAATCTTTACTTTCCAATCTATACAACAAAAATACCAAAAATATTTACTTTGCTATCTTTATTAGATCTCACTTTTGCGAGTGACCGTGAAGGGATTGACAACCCATTTATCGCGTTGGTTGCAAGGTTCTTGATTTTTTGTGCAGGTACTAGGCGACTTGTGTGTTGTCTCCTACTGGATTGATACCTTGGTTCTCAAAACTGAGGGAAATACTTACGCTACTTTTTGCATCACCCTTTCCTCTTCAAGGGAAAACCAACGCATGCTCAAGAGGTACCAACGCGCATCATCACCTTGTCCTTAGCCAATCTTCGTTTAATCCATAGCCCCTGTTTTGAGTTGCAAATATGAGCAACAAAACCAGTATCAAATACCCAGGCGCTACTATGAGCATTAGTACGATACACATCAATAACATGTATATCAAATATACCTTTCACTTTGCCATCCTTCTTATCCGCCAAATACTTGGGGCAGTTCCGCTTCCACTGACCAGTCCCTTTGAAGTAGAAGCACTCAGTTTCAGGCTTAGGTCCAGACTTGGGCTTCTTCCCGAGAGTAGCAACTTACTTGCTATTCTTCTTGAAGTTCCCCTTCTTTCCTTTGCCCCTTTTCTTGAAACTAGTGGTCTTGTTGACCATTAACACTTGATGTTCCTTCTTGATTTCTACCTCCACAGCCTTTAGCATTGAAGAGAGCTCGAGAATTGTTTTCGTCATCCCTTGCATATTATAGTTCATCATGAAGCCTTTATAGCTTGGTGGCAGTTATAGAAGAACTCTGTCAATGACACTATCATCAGGAAGGGTAAATCCCAGCCGAATCAAGTGGTAATGGTACCCAGACATTCTGAGTATGTGTTCACTGATAGAACTATTCTCCTCCATTTTGCAGCTATAGAACTTTTTGGAGACTTTATATCTCTCAACTCGGGCATTTTCTTGAGATATTAACTTCAACTCTTGGAACATCTCATATGCTCCATGACGTTCAAAACATCTTTGAAGTCCTGATTCTAAGCCGTAAAGCATGGCACACTGAACTATCGAGTAGTCATCAGCTTTGCGTTGCCAGACTTTCAGAATGTCCTCAGTTGCATCTGCAGCAGGCCTTGCACCTAGCGGTGCTTCCAGGACGTAATTCTTTTGTGCAGTAGTGAGGATAATCCTAAAATTATGGACCCAGTCCGTGTAATTGCTACCATCATCTTTCAACTTAGCTTTCTCTAGGAACGCATTAAAATTCAAAGGAACGGTAGCACAGGCCATTGATCTACAACAACATAGACATGCAAAAGCTATCAGGACTAAGTTCATGATAAACTAAAGTTCAATTAATCATATTACTTAAGAACTCCCACTTAGATAGACATCCCTCTAGTCATCTAAATGATCACGTGATCCAAATCAAGTAAACCATGTCCGATCATCACTTGAGATGGAGTAGTTTTCAGTGGTGAACATCACTATGTTGATCATATCTACTATATGATTGACGTTTGACCTTTCTGTCTCATTGTTCTGAGGCCATATCTGCATATGCTAGGCTCGTCAAGTTTAACCCGAGTATTTTGCACGTGCAAAACTAGCTTGCACCCGTTGTATGTGAACATAGAGCTTATCACGCCCGATCATCACGTGGTGTCTCAGCACGACGAACTGTAGCAACGGTGCATACTCAGGGAGAACGCTTATACCTTCAAATTTAGTAAAATAAGATGCATAAAATAAGATGCATAAAAGGTAAACATCACATGCTACCGCCGTACTATGCAAAATAAGATGCATAAAAGATAAACATCACATGCAATCAAAATTTGTGACATGATATGGCCATCATCATCTTGTGCTCATGGTCTCCATCACTGAATCATCGTCATGATCTCCATTGTCACCGGCTTGACACCTTTATCTCCATTGTACCATCGTTATCGTCTCGCCAACTATTGCTACTACAACTATCGCTCTCGCTTAGTGATAAAGTAAAGCAATTACATGCCGATTGCATTTCATTCAATAAAGCGACAACCATATGGCTCCTGCCAGTTGTCGATAACTCTGTTACAAAACATGACCATCTCATCCAACAATTTATATCACATCATGTAGTAACCATATCACATCATAACAAGCCCTACAAAAACAAGTTAGACGTCCTCTACTCTGTTGTTGCAAGTTTTACGTGGCTGCTACAGGCTTCTAGCAAGAACCGTTCTTACCTACACATCAAAACAGATTTTTCGTCAAGTGTGATGTTTTAACCTTCAACAAGGACCGGCCGTAGTAAAACTCGATTCAACTAAAGTTGGAGAAACAAACACCCGCCAGGGCACCTATATGCAAAAGCACGTCGGTAGAACCAGTCTCATGAACGCGGTCATGTAATATCGGTCCTGGCCGCTTCATCCAACAATATCGCCGAATCAAAGTAAGATGTTGGTGGTAAGCAGTATGACTATTATCGCCCACAAATCTTTGTGTTCTACTCGTGCATAAAACATCTACGCATAGACCTGGCTCGGATGCCACTATTGGGAACGCAGGAATTCAAAAAAAATTCCTATGATCACGCAAGATCTATCACGGAGATGCATAGCAACGAGAGGGGAGAGTGTGTCCACGTACCTGTCAGTGTCGAAACCGGCGGATCTCGGGTAGGGGTTCCCAAACTGTGCGTCTAAGGCTAATGGTAACAGGAGGCGGGGGACACAATGTTTACCCAGGTTTGGGCCCTCTCTATGGAGGTAATACCCTACTTCCTGATTGATTCATCTTGATGATATGACTATTACAAGATTTGATCTACCACGAGATCATAGAGGCTAAACCCTAGAAGCTAGCCTATGATTATGATTGTTGTTCTCCTACGGACTAAACCCTCCAATTTATATAGACACCGGAGGGGGCTAGGGTTACACAGAGTCGGTTACAGAGAAAGAAATCTACATATCTGAATTGCCAAGCTTACCTTCCATGCAAAGGAGAGTCCCACCCGGACACGGGACGAAGTCTTCAATCTTGTATCTTCATAGTCCAACAGTCCGGCACAAGTACATAGTCCGGCTGTCTGAGTACCCCCTAATCCAGGACTCCCTCAGTAGCCCCTGAACCAGGCTTCAATGACGATGAGTCCGGCGCGCAGATTGTCTTTTCCATTGCAAGGCAGGTTCCTTCTCCGAATACTCCATAGAAGATCTTGAACACAAGGATCATGTCCGGCTCTGCAAAACAATTTCCACATACCACCGTAGAGAGCACAATATTCTAATCTGATGACAACTTTTCATAGCGTGACATCACGCTGTGGCCCGGTTATTATACGAACCGTTTTTCTCAACCTGCTGATGCACATCTTGCGAGGCAGTTTTATTGGCACGTCTTGTCGAAGCAGAGATCGTGTTCCCCTTATCACGAGATTCTCATCAATACGGGTGTGGGTAACCCAACCGTGCCGTTAGTATGACTCCTCGATTTTAGGCAAGTTCCAAACGGCCACACGGAGGACGTTTGATATTCACCCTCTTTATAAAGAGGTCTAGACATGTCCTTTTCTTTCCACGCCCAATCATTCCCTTCCCCTACCTCGAGTTCCAACACCCAAGGTTCAGGTTAAGTGCTCCGGACCTTTAACCATGTCCGGATCTAACCTTCAAGGCCGGTGGATGGCCTTTTCCGTAACAGAGGAGGACATCAAGAAGCTTAGGGAGGCTAGGTATCTGACCGCCGAAATCCCCCACAGGCTACCTGCTCAAGGGCAGGTTATCCCCACTCCCGAACCCAACGAGAGTGTTGTATTTGTTTCCCACTTCCTCTGAGGGCTAGGCTTTAGTCTTGATCCCTTCGTAAGAGGGCTCATGTTCTATTACGGGCTACATTTCCATGATCTAGCTCCAGATTCCATCCTTCACATCTCGTCATTTATCGTCGTGTGAGAGGCGCATTACCCCACACTTTGGCTGTCGGTGTACTAAAGTAGGGGTACCTTAGTATCCTGAACTTGTGCACGGGCAGTCGCAGCGTCCCGCGGCAAGGATTGCCGGGTGCCCGCCAAGATCCTCCGTAATTCCTATTGATGCCATTCAAGAACAAAGTGTTTTAAATGAGAAGACAAGACCCCGGCAAGAGGAGTTTGCCGGGAAGGACAAGGCCCCGGCAAGAGGAGCTTGCCGGGAAGGCCAACCAAAGCATTTCAAGAAACTTGCCGCAACGCGCCGCGCGTCCCGGCAAGGCCCGGCAAGCGACAAGCTTCCGGGCACGACAAGACAACGACATGCAAAGGCGCTTGCAGCGACGGTTACCACTCTGCACCCACGCTCCAGCGCATCCGTCGACGTGTCGTCCTGAGATCGTTCTAGACACACGTGGCGGGAAGCTGTGCAGCCAAGCGGTGCGAGGTCGCGAGTGGAGATGACGAGAAGGCCACCGTGGCGAACGGTGGCGCCCCTAACGGTCACTTTTCTGCACTGTTGGGTGACGCGGATGTGCATTAAATGCTCTTGTCCCCTGCCGTCAGAGTTAGGTAGGGTGCACTATAGAGGCAGTTGTACCAACCACACTTTTTACATTTGTACCCTTGCCTGCGTTGCCACCTGTCGGTGACCCCTTAAGCCTATAAAAGGAGGCCCATGCGCAACATAGGGGGGGTCGACTCATTCGAAACCAGAACACTCCCACGCTCTCGAGCAAAATCACAATACAATCACAAAGCAGCAGTAGGAGTATTATCTCTTCGGAGAGCTCCAAAGCTGGGTAAAAATCGCTCGCGTGCTCGGCCTCGATCCGCTCTTCGTGCGCCCTCTGCTCCCTGCCGGACCGAAAGGGGCCCTGCCCCATAGGTGTTTGTTTCCCACGACATCTTTGGCGCGCCAGGTAGGGGTGCGTCGAGGTTGTGTGAACCCGATCCGGCGTTCACGCGAGCCAGATCTTCGTCTGTTTCATCATCTTCATCGACATGCCACCGAAGAAGAAGGCTTCCGAGGTGGCTGCTCCATCCGCGTCGATCCCACCGCCACCGGAGCAGACGGGCGGTGGGGTAGACACCGGTGGAGGAACGGGCGCCGATGAGGGAGCTCACGTTGTTACCAGATCCAAGGACAAGGCCCCGCAAACTTCGGCGTCCGTACACGCACCGCGCCCATCTCAGGAGGTGCGGGATCGACAGTGTCATGGCGCTCGCAGCACCATACTCGCGTTAGAACAAGGCCAAGCTAGTGGGTCTTGGGGCGTTCAAGACCGGTATATGCGTCGGCATGATGCCGCACGAGTGAGGTGCGATCGCTGGACTGGTATGCTCCTTCCAACCCAGTTGGAAGTCCGAGCATATCCCGCTCCTCGCACCGTTCGCCACCGCCACCAAAAACTCTAGAAGAAGCGTTGGCTCGAGCCCAACTGCTCCTGGACTACCCTCCAACGGCGGACAAGATCGACGATTGGAGGGCCACCATAGAGGGCCTCATCGGCTTCGCCAACGGCAACACTCCCCGGCAACCGAGCACATCGAAGCCGCGACAAGACGTCCAGGTGCGAGCCGATGGCGACAAGACTGGTGGGGGTGCAACCACCGTGCACTCCCCGCCCCGAAGGCCAAGATCACCGACTCGCCGGGTCAACCTCGACACCGACTCCACGGCGTCGTCAGATCCATGAGCTCGTCGTGATCAACGCCAAATTCTTCAAGAACGGCAACAAGAAGACGCTCGTACTCGCATCGAGCATCGAAGAGAAGCGCGGCGTCAATCAGACCAGCGCGCTGGGCCCGCTGTCGACATGCATGCGCCAGGGGAACAAGGCGACTTGCCGTACGCGGTAGGTTGCCCTGCGTTCATCCGTGAGCTGCGACAAGTCCAGTGGCCCAGCACAAAGAACTTCAAGCCAGATGTACCAGAGAAGTATGATGGCAGGTTGCATCCGTCGGAGTTCGTGAGCATCTACACTATCGCGGTGCAAGCTGCCGGGGGGCGCGACGAGAAGATCCTTGCTAACTACTTCCCACTGGTGCTCAAGCCCAATGTCAGATCCTGGCTCATGCACTTGCTGGACAACTCCATCTCCTCATGGGCGGATCTGTGCCATCAGTTTGTCGGCGCCTTCACAGGCGGCCACAAGCCCCATGGCCAGGAGAGCGATCTTCATCTGCTCGCCCAGAAGGAAGAAGAGCCCCTGTGCAAGTACATTCAGAGATTCAGCCAAGTGCAGCGCAACATCCCAGATGTCTACCCCGCCGCGGTCATCAGCGTGTTCCATCAGAACGTGCGTAACCGCAGGATGCGGGAATAGATGGCGATGTGCAAGATAAGGGACGTCAGTGAGCTCTATACTGGCGACAAGTGTGCGCGTCTTTGAGGAAGGAGGAAACTCGGGAGAGAACACAGGAGCAGGGGGGTCTGACAGTGAAGATGCTGCCCCGGCAAAGAAGAACCGGCAGCGGAACAACAGAAGAAGGAAAGGCAAAGATGTGGTAGCTGTCGAGCAGTCCGGCAACGGAGGTGGCGCCAAGGAAGCAGAACCTGTGGCGGCCGCCGACAAATAGGGCGGCTCCGACAAGCAATACTGCAAAATCCACCACACCAAGGGCCATGATCTCCAGAGTTGCAAGAAAGTTGAGCAGCTTATCGAGCAGCAAAAAGCTGAGTATGAGCGACGCGACAAGGAGAAGGCCCAGGAAGGTACTGGCGGATCCGGCAAGAAGCGTCCCGACCGGGGAGGACGCCGCGGCAAGGCCAAACAGCGGCAAGGAGACAGGCCTCCCCGCGGCCGCGACAAGGAAGAAGATGAAGACAAAGATGAGGACATGGATGATGACGAGGCCGACGAGCAGGAGTTTCAGAAAGCAACAGAGGTTCGATGCGTTGATGGTGGTGCTTCTCTGCATACTTCGCACCACCAGCTCAAACAGTGGGTGCGGGAAGTTAATGCAGCAGAACCACCAGTGGAGTCACGCAAGCCTCTGAAGTGGTCCAGCACGCCTATCATCTTTGACATTGAGGACTACCCTGATCGCATAACTGCAGTCGGGTGCTTGCTGATGTTGGTTTCACCAACTATCCGCAACCTCAAGGTCACAAAGATGTTAGTTGACGGCGGGGCCGGCTTGAATCTGATCTCCTTCGCGGTACTCAAGAAGCTTCAGATCCCCGACAGCGAGCTCAAAGAGACTGGTACTTTCCAAGGAATCAATCCGGGAAGGAGCAAGCCAAAGGGGAAGATCACGTTGCCAGTGACATTTGGCAGCGAGCTGAACTTCAGAACAGAGAAAGTCACTTTTGACGTTGCTGATTTCCCATTGCCCTACAATGGGATACTTGGCCGACCAGCGCTCGCCAAGTTCATGGCAGCTTCTCACTATGCCTACAACGTGCTCAAGATGCCTGGTCCGATAAGTGTCATCTCTGTCCCTGGCGACAAGAAGGATGCTCTTATCTGCACCGACAAGATCTACCAGGAAGCGGCAGCCGCAGCAGATCGCAAGACACTTGCCGCTGAAGCTCCCGGGGGGAAGAAGAAGACCAAGTCCGGCAAGAGATCTGATGCCCACTCGGCAAGCGCACCTCTTGGTGCTGCGCTACCGTCGAGGACGCGCCATCGAGCTCCACCGCAAGTGTAAGAAAGCGAAGGCAGCTCCGCCAGAGACCAAGAAAGTGGCCGCCAAGGAGGGCGGCATCGGTGGTACCTTCACCGTCGGTGCCACGCTTGATCCTAAATAGGAAAGACGCCTCGTTGCTTTCTGCGAGCGAAATGTCGATGTGTTTGCGTGGCAACCATCGACATCCCCGTGTTCCCAGGAAAGTAATTGAGCACCACCTTGCCGTCGTCCTCACGCGCCGCCCGTCAAGCGAAAGTCGAAAAACAAGCGTTGGGCGCCAAGAATTCATCGCAGAAGAGATCAAGAAGTTGGAAGCAGCGAGGCCTTGTCGAGGAGTGCTCCATCCTCGTGGCTGGCCAATCCAGTAGTCGTGCGCCAAGGCGAGCGGAAAATGGAGGCTTTGTATTGACTTCGCCGATGTTAATAAAGCTTGTCCCAAAGATCCATTTCCTTGCCGCGCATTGACCAGATTGTCGACTCCACGGCAGGATGTGATTTGCTTTCATTTCTTGATGCGTATTCAGGATATCATCAGATCTTCATGGCAGAAGAAGATGAGGAGAAAACCGCATTAATTACTCCATGTGGCACATACTGCTTTGTGCGGATGCCTTTCGGACTAAAGAATGCTGGTTCAACATTTGCAAGGGTAGTTCACGAAGCTTTTGAGCCACAGTTGCACAGAAATGTAGAAGCTTACATGGATGACATAGTGGTCAAGAGCAAAGACAGAGCAACTCTGATTCAAGATTTCGATGAGACCTTTGCAAATCTGCGCAAGATCAATCTCAAGCTCAATCCTGAGAAGTGCGTGTTTGGAGTCCCCTCCGGCAAGCTTCTCGGGTTCTTTGTATCTCAGCGGGGGATCGAAGCCAATCCCGACAAGATCAAGGCCATTGAGCAGATTGAAGCACCGAAGCGCGTCAAGGATGTACGAAGGCTTGCCAGCTGCGTAGCTGCTCTCAGCAGGTTCATCTCTAAGTCTGCTGAGCGCGCCCTGCCATTTTTCAAAATATTGAAAAAGGCAGGTCCAATGAAATGGACTCCCGAAGCGGAGGCTGCGCCGCAGACTTGAAGAGATACATCCTCCACTCCAATACTTGTCGCACCTAAACCACAAGAGAAGTTGTTGCTGTACCTAGCGGCAACCAATCAAGTGGTTACTGCTGCGTTAGTAGCGGAGAGGGAGGCAGATGATGAGCCAGCAGCCACGACAAGCGCGTCCAGCGACAAGCAGGGGGCTTCCCGACAAGCTCTGGTCCCGACAAGGATGAATCATGCAGCCACAAGAAGCGAGAAGAAGATGGTGCAGTGCCCAGTTTACTTTGTCAGTTCCCTTCTGCAGGGGGCTAGATCAAGGTACTCTGGTGTGCAAAAATTGCTTTTCGGCCTCCTCATGGCCTCCAGAAAGCTGCGCCATTACTTCCAAGCACATGAGATCACAGTTGTCACTCGCTTTCCGTTGAAGAGGATATTGCAGAATCCAGAAGCAACAGGCAGGATTGTTGAGTGGGCACTGGAACTGTCAAGCTTTGGACTCAAGTTTGAGAGTACTTCAACTATCCAGAGCCGAGCATTGGCAGAATTCATAGCAGAATGGACGCCGACACCTGATGAAGAAACTCCAGAGACGAGCATCCCCGTCAAGGAAGCAAGCAAAGAATGGATCATGTACTTTGATGGTGCCTTCTCGCTGTAAGGCGCCGGTGCGGGCGTGTTGCTTGTCGCACCCACCGGAGAACACCTCAAGTACGTGGTCCAGATGCACTTTCCCAAGGAGCAAGCGACAAACAATACTGCAGAGTATGAAGGTTTGCTTGCCGGACTCAGGATCGCGGCAGACCTTGGGATTAAGAAGCTTATTGTTAGGGGTGACTCACAGCTTGTCGTCCGCCAAGTAAACAAAGATTATCAGAGTCCGTTGATGGAAGCTTACATTGATGAAGTGAGAAAGCTAGAAGAGCATTTTGACGGCCTGCAGATGGAACATGTTCCAAGAGCCCAGAACGACATTGCATATGGCCTGTCAAAGTGCGCCGCACTCAAGTTACCTGTGGAACCAGGGATCTTTGTGCTCAAGCTGACTCAACCATCTGTAACACCATCAACTAGACCGAACAAGAAGAGGAAGTTGATTTCCGGTGACTACTTTCCGGCAGAGCTCCCCGAAGCCGCCGCTAAGAAGGTCCCTAAGATCAACACAAAAAGTGCTGAGGAGCAGTCTGCTCCGACAAGCCCTAGGGTTTGCTCCGTTGAAGCAGACGCTCCTGACAAGTTTTGCTCCGGCAAGCTTGCCGGGGAACATCAAACTTCGGCTGAGCCACAGGTTCTTGCCGTAGAAGCAGATGTTCCCGCAGCAGCATTTATGCCTTTAGTCCTTGTTGTCGTGCCACAAGCTCCGACATGGGTGCAGCAGATTGTCCGTGTCCTTCAGACAGGAGAACTTCCTGAAGAGCAAGAAGCGGAGAGAGTAGCCCGGCAATCAAGTATGTACCAGTTTGTCGATTTACATATTGCATGTAAGAAGATTCAACAGAGTGAAATTGAAGTGCATTCCCGGGAAGATGGATGGCTGTTGGCGGAGATACATGGAGGCATATGTGGTCATCACATTGGCGCAAGGGCCCTTGCCGGCAAAGCTTTCCGGCAAGGTTTCTTTTGGCCAACAGCCCTCCAGGATGCAACTACACAAGTAACCAGATGTGAAGCGTGCCAGTTCCATTCCAAACAGATACACCAGCCAGCTCAAGCTCTCCAGACGATCCCTTTGTCCTGGCCATTTTCGGTCTGGGGGCTCGACATTCTCGGCCCCTTTCCCCGAGTTGTCGAGGGCTTTGAGTTCTTGTACGTTGCAATCGACAAGTTCACAAAGTGGTCGGAAGTGGAAGCGATGAGGAAGGTGACAACCGGTCGCGATCAAGTTCTTCAGGTCGATTGTTTGCCGTTTCGGAGTCCCTAACAGGATCAACACCGACAACGGCACGCAATTCACGAGTCGCACCTTCATGCAATACGTCCAAGATCTTGGCGCCAAGGTCTGCTTCGCTTCTGTTGCTCACCCGAGAAGTAACGGTCAAGCGGAGAGGGCAAACGCTGAAGTGCTGCGCGGGCTCAAGACAAGGACTTTCGACAGGCTGCACAAGTGCGGAAAGAATTGGATTGAGGAGCTGCCGGTGGTTCTTTGCTCGATCAGGACGACGCCAAATCGAGCCACTGGCCAGACACCTTTCGCTCTAGTCTATGGAGCAGAGGCAGTTCTCCCCACGGAACTCATATATGGATCGCCTCGAGTGCTCGCTTATGATGAGCTTGAGCAAGAGCAGCTGCGACAAGATGATGCGCTGCTCCTTGAGGAAGATCGTCTTCAGGCTGCTGTACGAGCTGCTCGCTACCAGCAAGCTTTGCGCCGCTACCATAGCCGCAAAGTCAATGCCAGAAATCTCGAGGAAGGCGACCTTGTTCTTCGGCACGTTCAATCCGCCAAGAATTCCAACAAGTTGACGCCGAAGTGGGAAGGCCCTTATCGAGTGAAATGAGTCACTAGGCCCGGCGCTGTCCGCCTTGAGACCAAAGATGGCTCTCCGGTGAGAAACTCCTGGAACATTGAGCATCTTCGTAAGTTTTACCCGTAAGGCGCGGTTGCCAGAACCCGTTCCTGCAACCACCTTTTGTACAAGCCTTGCCGCTGTTTCATGTAACCCTTTGTACAAAGCCGAGCGCAGATCCCGTGCATAAATAAAGATCATATGCTCCGCACATCTTGTCAAATTTCATGTTTTTTTCTTTTTTGCATGTATCATCTGACACTTTGTGCAGCACTTGCCCCCGGTAAGAAATAACGAGCCTCAAGGCTCCATATCTTTATTTTCTCTTCTTTCTTTTTCTCAAAAAGAAGGGTTCCTTCGCCCACAAGTTCACCGTGGGGGGGAGGAGAAGATAATGGTACGGACCAGGTGTCGTTCAAGAAAGTATCGCCTTGCCGGGACGCAGACGACAAAAAAGCTAAGTTGCCAAAGTTTGAGCATAATCAGTTCTAAAATATTTTCTAAGTTATCTTCCTTGAACGACCGTGCTTTGTATGGAAAACCTGTGCGCGGAGGAACCTACTCGTAGCTAGTTGCGCCCTTACTTTGTTTCGAGTCCGCTCAACAACTTAAGTGTGCTGCAACTAGTTGCGACAAGGTTTCTTGCCGGACGCAGACACCGTCGTGTACTGCTGATGTTCGCACTCAGCGCTCGCACAAGGCAAGGGTGCTGCATACCGCAAGGTCCCAAAAAGCGTAGGGTAAAAACATACAAAAGAAGGAATCTAGTAAAGGAAATAACATAGCAAATACTGCCCAAGATAAAGTTATATTGCAAAAATGACTTGCCGTGCACTGACTAAATTGTTCTCATAACATAAATGACAGCGGCAAGGAAAGAAGAAACGGGCGGCCTAATCTACGCGGCCACCATCAACCCTCTTGACTTCATTCACCTTGTCCACAATGGGTGCGACAAGGGCCTTGAGCTCTTCAAGATCAGCACCCGCCGGCAGCTTCTTGAGGACGTTGGTGAGGTTGAGGCCTGGGTTGCGGAAGAGCACCTTCACCAACACTTTCTCCAGGACTCTGGCGCAGATCGTCTTGCGACTCGTCGGCCAGCTGCTTAGGGATCCTTTCCCGGAGTTGCTGGAGCGCCGTCGCCACGTCCTTGAAGAACAGAGTGAGCTTGGCGCTGGGCTGGAGGTTCTCGTCGGAGGAGTACCCGAAACCCTCTAGTTCCAGCTGTGCCAGCTCCTCGTCGATAACTGCGGTGATGTTGACGAGGCCCTCCATCCAGAGCTCCACGGTGTCCCTGAAGGTGTTCTGGGTTTCGGCGGCCCTCGTCAGCAGCGCCTCGTTGGCCTTGATCTCCCCTTTCAAGTCCTCCTCCCGCTTCTTGGCGCCGTCCAGCGTCTCAATCAACGTGGCCAGCTTCAGCTCCAGATCAGCATTTGTATCCTTGGCGGCGCTCAGCTCTTTGCCTCTCTCGAGGAGACGGCCCTGCAGCTCACCATGAGCAAGGGCGTCCTTCTCGCGCTCGCGCTGGAGCGTGGCAAGCTCTTCATTCTTCTCCTTGAGGGTGGCTTCCAGCTCCGTCACCTTCACCTCCAGCTCCTTCTTGGCGGCCTCGGCAGCTGCAGCAGCATCCTTTGCTTCCTTGAGGGCCCCGCCAAGTGTCTCCTTGCGCGCGGCAAGCTCCTCCTCATAGCTGTCCAAGTTGACCTTCCGCTGCATCAGCTCGCCTTCTCGCACGGACATCTCCTCGGCGGCAAGCCGCTGCTGCTCTTCGGCTTCAGCCTTCTTGAGGAGAAAGGCCTTCCGCGCCTTGGCAAACTACGCCCTCTCCTCTGCAATGGACCGGAGGGCCTCTTGGTTGCGGCTCTGGAGCTCCTCCGCATGCTTCTCAATGTCTACTCCCGCCTGCGCGACAAGCGCTTCCCGGGACTCCAGTTTTGCTTGTCGGGCGCGGTAGAGTGACACCAGCTTCCAGAGCAGCTGCTCCTCCTCAGACTCGCCGCTGCTACTGCTTGGCGCGTCAACCACTGTCAGCCCAGCAGAGGCGAGCACCTCTCCGTCAAAAGCTTCTCCCTCGACCGGCGCCCTGGAGCTTGACACCCAGGGGAGCCTGATGAAGACACCGTCGCCGGCCTTCAAGTAGGCGCTGGGCGGGCTCTTCGAGTGGCTGTGTCGTCGGAGGGATCGGCGGTCGGCACAGCGCCTTGCGCTCCTGCGGCCCCCGGGTCGTCAGTACGATCGCCGGACCCCTCGCCAGCTCCTGCGCCAGCAGCCTTGGCAGCCTCTTCATCGGCAGGATCATCAGCGCCGGCCTCTTCTTTGTTGGTAGCGGCTTCGTCAGTATTGCCGCGCACATTCTCCTTGCCGGTAGCCTCGGTCTCCATCGGCTCCGTCGAGGGAGGATCTAAAGACAGGAAAAGGGAGAAAAAGTCAAGCAAATATCCAAAAAAGAAGATCAGAAGAAGGAGAACCCAAGGGAAGTTTTCTGACAAGAAGGACTACCTGTGCTGGGCTCTGTAATCATGGGCTCCACCACCGGGGGATCACTGGTCCCGTCCCTTGCCGGAGAACTGCCCCTTGCCGGTGACCTCTCCCTTACCGGAGAGCGCTCCCTTGCCAGAGAGTCATCCCTTGGCGGCATAGTGGAAGCAGATAGCACCTCAGGGGCGGCTTCTTGCTGTTCCTGGTGGGCCTGTTCTGCTCCTACACAAGCAAACCAACAATCAAGATATCAGCGAGGAAAGAACACCCATGCGCGCCTAACAGCGGGAAGTAAGACTATGTACTTACGCTGGGGGCTGCGCTGGGGGCTGCTTCGCGGAGTAATTCCCGGGTCCGACAAGGTAGTCTCGGACGTGCCTTCTGTCATCACAGCAGGATCGTCCTCGATGACAACCATGGGGACCTTGGCCCTCTTTGCCGCTCTCTGGGCCAGAGTCCTGGAAAGGAACAAGGTTCAGAAGAAAGCAGATCAGATACAAGACAAGAAACAGCAAGAATCGAAGAAATATAAGTACAACAAGAAGAAAGTCTTACTCATCCTCCTCTTCTTCCTCCTCGTCGGAGCTGAGCGCGGAAAGGTCGAAGTCCGGTACCCTTTCGGCGTGACGAGGCGGAGGAGTAGGCTCCCTTGGACGCTTGGCGGGAGCTGCGGCAGGATCCGAAGTGGCGGCCCGAGAAGACCCCGCTCCAGTTGCCGGTGCGGCGTGAGATGCTCCCGCGGCAATAGTGCATGTCGCGGTGGAGCGTGTCCCGCGGCGCGGCGGCTGTTGGCCCGTCTGCCGCCCTGCTATGTCTCCGGTCCTGCGGAGGCGCCTTCTTGGTTGAGCTGGGGGGCTGCACTAGGGGCTCCGCCTACGGCAAGCTGCTTGAAGAAGGCCGGCCGCTTGCACCCTCGGTGGGCTCGCTCGATTCGGCTTCGGGCTCTCCCTCACCGACGACCTCCCCGACAAGCTCCTCCCGCTCGGCAAGGCTTGCCGCCTCGGCTGCCTCTGCCTCCTCCACAGTAAACCCGAACTCGCCCGCGTCGGCGGCAGCTGCCGCCTCTTCCGCCCTGGTGGCAATGCGCCGCATCTCATCGTCGGTGGTGTTGTGGGTGAGGCTCCTCTGCTCGTCGGCACGGACCGCCACCTCCACCAAGTCGTCGAAGAATTGCTGCACGACGTCGTCGACGGGCTCCTGCCAAATTGGGATAATCCCATGTGAGTCGCACTCTGGCATCATTGCGCGGATGCGATCAAGCTGGGAGTTGTTGCAAAATGGGACGACGCCCTGCGGCAGCCGAAACCACTCGGGATGGTTGGGGTCGTGCTTGAACAGTTCCTTGAGCGTCCCATCCAACTCCAAAACAGTGAAATTAAAGTTGAGGCCCGGGCGCAGCCTCATGATATCCGCCGGACCCCCGAACAGCCAGGCGTGTCTCCCCCTTTCCCGCAGAGGGGCGATGCAGCGACGAAGAAAGTCCGCGCCAACAGCCCCTATAGTGAGCCCGGCAAGCCTGAGCCGCAAGATCCGGGTGGTGGCGATCTTCATTCTAGCATCGTCCGCCGCCAGGGCGCTCCAATCGCCGCCGCGCACTACTCGGGCTTGGCGCAAGTTGGTGAATAGCTGCGGGTTCTCATCAACAATCCAACACCACTCCGCTCTCCACTCCTCCCATTTGCTACGGAGCTCCCCCTCCAGATAGACCTCCTTCATGCCAACTCTCGAGATCCAGGCGATCCCACCAGATAAGGGCTCTCCCTTCTCGACCCGGGGCAAGAAGTAGTGGCGAAAAAGGGCTACGTTTGGGTGGATTCCGACAAAGTTCTCGTAGAGATGTGCGAAAACCGCCATCGTCAGAATGGAGTTGGGGGTGAAATCAAGGAGATGGAGCCCGTATGTGTTCATGATGTCACAGAAGAAATCGGAAAAGGGCGGACAGAGCCCGCAATAGAAGAACAGAGCAAAGAAGAGGTATCCTTTTGGACACCGTTTCGAAGTGGAAGCTTCGGCGGAGAGTACCTGCGTGCGCGGATGCGCCCGCGTCTCCGTCGACCAGAAGAGGTAGAACCATTCCCTCAGCTCCTTCGCGGAGAGCTCAGGGGGGAAGAGTGCCCGCTCCTTCCGCAGCGCCTCAAGCCGCAACGCCTCGGCCGACTTCGCACCCTTCCCGGTCTTCGGAGCCATGGCGGAGGCGGTGGGGGAGAGCGAGTGCGTTGGCGGCGATGGCGGCGACGAGGGGGAGCGCTGCTCTCTTTCGGCCTTGGGAAGCGGAGGGGAGCGGCGGAGATTTCTGAGGAAGAAACTGCAAGTGGCAAAGGTGGGGGAACGGCCCCCGTTTCCCCTGCTTATAAAGAGGAGGGGGCGAACGTTACGCCTTTTACGAATAAAGAATCACCCACGATCTCTCCCATGACGCCGCGTTCGACGCGTGCCATTACGGGAAGGCGCGGTGGATACGGAGTTAGATTCAGTGTGGACCCAGGCCGCGCGTGCCCGTGCCCTGTTTTGGGCCTGGCCCAACAGCGCTCTGCACCGTGTGTGGCCCAGGCCCGGGGGCTCCTGTCGGGATACTAAAGTAGGGGTACCTTAGTATCCCGAACTTGTGCACGGGCAGTCGCAGCGTCCCGCGACAAGGATTGTCGGGTGCCCGCCAAGATCCTCCGTAGTTCCTATTGATGCCATTCAAGAACAAAGTGTTTTAAATGAGAAGACAAGACCCCGGCAGGAGGAGTTTGCCGGGAAGGACAAGGCCCCGGCAAGAGGAGCTTGCCGGGAAGGCCAACCAAAGCATTTCAAGAAACTTGCCGCAACGCGCCGCGCGTCCCGGCAAGGCCCGGCAAGCGACAAGCTTCCGGGCGCGACAAGACAACGACCGCGGCAAGGCGCTTGCCACGATGAAGCCACCACTCTGCACCCACGCTCCAGCGCATCCGTCGACGTGTCGTCCTGAGATCGTTCCAGACACACGTGGCGGGAAGCTGTGTAGCCAAGCGGTGCGAGGTGGCGAGTGGAGATGACGAGAAGGCTATCGTGGCGAATGGTGGCGCCCCTAACGGTCGCTTTTCTGCACTGTTGGGCGACGCGGACGGGCATTAAATGCTCTTGTCCCCTGCCGTCAGAGTTAGGTAGGGTGCACTGTAGAGGCAGTTGTACCAACCACACTTTTTACATTTGTACCCTTGCCTGCGTTGCCACCTGTCGGTGACCCCTTAAGCCTATGAAAGGAGGCCCATGCGCAACGTAGGGGGGTTCGACTCATTCGAAACCAGAACACTCCCACGCTCTCGAGCAAAATCACAATACAATCACAAAGCAGCAGTAGGAGTATTATCTCTCCGGAGAACTCCGAAGCTGGGTAAAAATCGCTCGCGTGCTCCGCCTCGATCCGCTCTTCGTGCGCCCTCCGCTCCCTGCCGAACTGAAAGGGGCCCTGCCCCATAGGTGTTCGTTTCCCACGACATCGGCTTATGGCTCAAGACCTTCAATATGAAGCCGAAGATGATCGACGGGTGAGGGAGTCCTGGACTAGGGGGTGTCCGGACAGCCAGACTATCAATATCCGCTGGAATCCAAGACTACGAAGATACAAGATTGAAGGCTCCGTCCCGTGTCCGGATGGGACTTTCCTTGGCGTGGAAGGCAAGCTTGGCGATACGGATATGTAGATCTCCTACCATTGTAACCGACTCTGTGTAACCCTAGCCTCCTCCGGTGTCTATATAAACCGGAGGGCTTTAGTCCGTAGGACAACATACATTACAACAATCATACCATAGGCTAGATTCTAGGGTTTAGCCTCCTTGATCTTGTGGTAGATCCACTCTTGTAATACCCATATCATCAATATTAATCAAGCAGGACGTAGGGTTTTACCTCCATCAAGAGGGCCCGAACCTGGGTAAAAACATCATGTCCCTCGTCTCTTGTTACCATCCGCCTAGACGCACAGTTCGGGACCCCCTACCCGATATCCGCCGGTTTTGACACCGACATTGGTGCTTCCATTGAGAATTCCTCTGTGTCATCACCGATAGGCTTGATGGCATCTTCAACCAGCAACGCTGTCCAGGGTGAGACTTTTCTCCCCGGACAGATCTTCGTATACGGTGGCTTCACCCTGCGGGCCAATTCACTTGGCCATCTGGAGCAGATCGAAAGCTACGCCCCTGGCCGTCAGGTCGGATTTGGAAGCTTAAACTTCACGGCCGATGTCCGCGGAGACTTGATCTTCGACGGACTCGAGCCTGACCGAGCGCCGCCGCATCAGAACGATGGGCATGATCTAGCTCTGCCGCCGAACAGTGCCTTGTTGGCCGCACACGGATCTGCTTCGGCCATTAGCCCCGGAGCCGATCGCCCAGATCGAGGGCCGGTGGATAGACGCCACCCTGGGGGCTTCAACATCCACGGCGATGGAGCCGAACACCAATCCTGTCCCCCGCGAAACACGTGATTCCGAGGCGCCGGACTCCTTGCCGGATTCCGAACCTCCCGTGCCCCTACCAATCGATCCGGATTGGGCTCCGGTTATGGAATTCACCGCCGCGGACATCTTCCAATGCTCGCCCTTCGGCAATATCTTGAATTCACTAAAGCATCTCTCGTTATCAGGAGAGTCCTGGCCGGATTATGGCGAGGATGGTTGGGATACGGACGACGAAGAAATTCAGAGCCCACCCACCACCCACTTTGTAGCCACTGTCGACGATCTAACCGACATGCTAGACTACGACTCCGAAGACATCGACGCTATGGACGGCGATGCGAGATTTATCAGAACCAAAGCCTACGAGGCACCGGAAGACCACCTCATCATCGACATATATATGGTGGACACCCCAAAAGACGGGGATGGCGAAGAAGCGGCGGAGGCGACTCTCGAAAGAAATAGCCCAACGCCGACGTCGTGGCGCCGCTCTAAATCCCGCCACAGCAAGAATGGAGATTCCGCACAGAGATAATAATACTCCGGAGAGTGCGAAGACAATCCCTCCAAAGAAGACTCGGCGCAGAGGATGCGTAAGCAAGCCCACGAGAGGCGGCGGCATTTAAGGGTTGAGGATGATAACTATATGCCTCCCTCCAAGACGAAGCAAGCCTCAGCGATGACGAATTAAGTCGCACACGAGATCCCGTCGAACAAGAGCGCTTCAAGCGCAGGCTTATCGCCACAAAGAAACAGCCTAAAGAAAAAGCAGCAACAGCTCCAAGCTGATCAAGACCTGTTGCCGATCGATGGACCAAGGTCCTCGCGGCCGAAGAGTATAAACTCGAACACCCCTCCAAAAGTTACCCAAGACGCAAGCTGCTCCCCCGATTAAGAGGAGGAAGCATACATACCTCCATCACCAGCGCACGATATGGCTGATCGACCACCCCGTGGTCGTGACAGAGAGGCATCTAGGCCCCAGCCAAGAGCAGTACCCGCATCGCTCCAAAAGTACGGTTAAGAGGGAACGCGCCGGACTTGCGACACATATTGGAGGACAAGGCAAGGCAATCCAGATCCATCTACGGATCACGGGCGCCCTCGACCCACGATTTAATACCGTCGTGCGGATACAATAACCCGCCGGGCGAACACAGACGGCGCTCTCTCGAGCTGCGTCGCGATATCGCTCAATACAGGGGCGCTGCACACCCTCTATGCTTCACTGACGAAGTAATGGATCATCAGATCCCCGAAGGGTTTAAACCCATAAACATAGAGGCCTACGATGGAACAACAGACCCTAGGGTCTAGATAGAAGATTATATACTACATATACACATGGCCAGAGGAGACGATCTCCACGCCATAAAATATCTACCCTCAAGCTCAAAGGGCCAGCCCGTCATTGGCTCAAAAGCCTCCCGAAAACATCACAGTTGGAAGTTGGGAAGAGCTCGAGGACGCGTTTAGAGCGAATTTTCAAGGGACTTATGTCCGTCCTCCGATGCGTATGATCTAAGTCATATAACTCAACAGCCCGGAGAGTCGGCGTGGAAATTTCGAACAAGTTTCTTACCAAAAGAACCAAATAGTCGATGTCCGGACGCCAAGCCTTAGCAGCTTTCAAGCACAATATCCGAGACGAATGGCTCTTGAGCACCTCGGTCAAGAGAAACCGAGGACAATGTCCGCACTAACAAGCCTCATGACCCGCTTCTGTGCGGGAGAGGATAGCTGGCTAGCAAGAGGCAGCACCAGCGACCCAAGTACATCCGAGATAAGAGATGGAAACGGAAAATCATGGCGCAGAAAAGAGCAGCGCCGGAATAAGGAGAAAATCCCAAAGAGCACGGCAGTCAACGCCGGATTCAAAAGCTCGTGGCCCAACAACAAAACACAGCCTCTCAAGGATAACAGTGATGAATTGTCCAACTTAAACAAGATTTTGGGTCGGATATGTCAAATCCACAGTACCCCCGGAAGGCCTGCAAATCACACCCACAGGGATTGTTGGGTTTTTAAACAGTCCGGCCGACTAAATGCCGAACACAAGGGGCTCGACGCGTCAAGCGAAGAAGATAAACCCCACCAGCAGGGCACCGGAAAACAAAAGACTTTCCCACAAGGGGTCAAAGCAGTAAGCTCACTTCATGTGATAACACGGAAAAACAGTGCGGCACTTTCTAAAAAGAGCTTCGCGCGGTCCAACCCAGCAGACCGTAGAGATTGGATATCAAAATCAATCACTTTCGACCACCTAGACTATTCCAGAAGCGTTCAAAATGCAGGACGGACTCCCCTGATATTGAATCCCATAATAGACGGATTACAATTTACTAACGTCCTAATGGACGGAAGCAATGATCTAAACCTGCTATATTCAAACACAATCCGTCGGATGGGGATAGACCCTACCAAAATCCGACACAGCCGCACTCCCTTTAAAGGAGTGACGCCAGGCCCTCACGCCAAGTGCACAGGCTCTATATTACTAGAAGTCGTGTTCGGATCGCCGAACAATTTTTGACGAGAAAAATTAATTTTTCACATCGTCCCATTTAAAAGTGAATATCAAGCACTCTTGGGACGAAAGGCTTTTGTCCGCTTCAACGCCATACCGCATTACGCGTCTCTTACACTCAAGATGCCCAGTCCGCGTGGTGCCATTTCAGTGTGAGGGCCACTTAAGGACCCCGGACTCGGATAGATGAATCCGGCCTCAGCAGGCTAGGGGCTCCCTAGCCGCATACCCCTTGACAGGGGCTGCGCGCACAAACAATCGCGGTTTCATATAAACCTTGCTTTAACTATTTATATTTCTTATTTTACATTTTTTTCACACGAATTGTTCTTAAAAACTAAACGTTCCTCTCTTTCTACAGATGAACAACGTGCATACCCATCCAGGATAACGGCGCAACGGAGACACAAAGCAGACGCAAGAGGGACCCGCTGCAAGGATTATTTTCAGATTAAGACCTGCGTAAACCTTTTTACCGTGTCTCTTGTTGTTATTCTCCTTGGTTTCTTCCTATAGCCAAAGCGAGCTGACGCTTTGGCATCGGCCGCTCGAAGACCATGCCCGCACGGACACTAGGGGCTTAGGGCATCGTTACGCCCATTATTATAAAGACCGAACACCTTAGGGAGTGTTCGGCGTCTCGAGTTAGGCATTATATGCATCAGCTCCGAATCATGTCTTTGGTCAAATGTTGGGTTTGCCCGGCTCACGTGTTTTGCTGCCTTACGCTCAGATCATCCGGCTAACGCGGCACCGGAGAACTCTGCGATTGTGCCCCGGTTCGGCCGGGCGAGCACCTCGAGAGAAAGCCGAAAACGATCGTCATGATACAGCGAGAGTCTGGTCAACCACTCGATCGACTATCGGAATGTTTAGAATTCCCTGCTTTGACGAAGGACCGTTTCCCGGTCAGGCACATACGCACCCCGAATACGGAGATGTGCGGTGCCACTAGGGGCTATATCGTAGCCCCACCCTCGAGCTCCACTGGCTAAGTGAAAGTGATAAGGCATTATAGTCCGGATTGCCTAGTTCGCTACACTACCACCTCCTTAAAAAGGACCGAGACGTCGGATTAAGTGTGAAAACGCGCTATTTTTGCAAACACCCCCGCACCCTGTGCGTGGGGGCTGAAGCCGAAGACTGCAATCTTTCAAGTTATACAAGTGTATACGAACGGCAAGACAGAGAAGTTTTACTACTTGGACGCACAAGTATAAAAAGCGGTTATAACATAATCATCGCTTTTACATGCTAATACGCTCATTTGAACGTGATATTTTCGAGCAAATCGCAACTCTATTACATGAGCGCCACGCATAACTTCCCCAAGTAGTGCTCGGCGAGGAGCCGCTTTCATCCGAACCTCGGGAGGCAACAGCGTGACATCCATCTCCGGACAATGCGCCTTCACACGGCAAGAGCCATCCGCGCCCTCGATGCAGGCCGACCGCTTCATGTCCTTTATATGTGGCACCGCCCAAGAAATTGCTGCATGAAGCGAAGTAGCTCGTCGCTTTGGACCTCTCTGCCGGACATGGGCCACGGCGTCGATCATGGCAAGTCCGGACAATCTATTTAGCTCGCCCATTCGGCCAACCGGTCCGTCAACGGAAGTGAGCGATCCGGACTGTGGAATTGAGACCAATACAGCTCTTCCGTCTCGTGATCCTCCTGGCTCCGGAAGTTCTTAACGGCATCGGCCGCACTTGCAGCTAAGTCCATATACGGATCCTCCGGACTCCACAGCCGCTCAAATTGATCATACTTCCCATCCATAAACCGGCGACGCAGCAGAAAAGGCTTGCCAGCCACGATCTCTCTGGCCTGGCGCAGTTCCTCCTTCATAGCCCGCCTTGCAGAGCGGGCATCCTTGGCTTCGGCGGTGGCCTTCTTCAGGTCTTCCCACTCCGATAAGCGCTCCTTTTCAAGAGCCTCATTGCGGTCGGTAGCATCCTTTACTTTCATGGCCAATTCGGCCACCTCCGCCCTGCTTAGGCAGTGCGCAGCCTTTTCGGCTTGCAACTCTTCGGCTGCCTTCGAGGCAGCCGCGTCACTCCTTTGGGCTTGCTCCTTAGCTCGAGCAAGTTCGGCCCGAAGGCTCTCCACAGCAGCAGCACCGTCTGTACAACAGCATACAATTTATCAGAGGAGGGCTTCGACCCCCTTAAATAAAGCGACTGCGGAGAATTTATTTACCTTGCGACTCGTGAAGTCGCCGGTTGACAAGTGTGATGTCACCATCCGCCATGTCAAGTTGCCGACTTAATTCGGCAAACTCATTAGTCCGTCTGGTCCTCGGACTATCCTCCACCTGCATAGGGACGACGGTATTCATTACTTGAGATTTTGATCCTCGGCACGCTGTCGTTTCCGACAACCTACCGAGTCCCAGGGGCTACTATCTATACAGGGCGCATCTTTATGCGCGAAACTGTTAAAAGACAAAAGGGTGCATCATTTTCGCATACCTCAAATCCCGCCAGCAAACTCATGGCGGCATTACGCAATCCGCTCTCAGCGGACGAAATCCTTCCAACCACCATACGCATCAACACACGGTGATCTTCTGAAATGGACGCCCTCTCAAGCAGATTTTTTAGTTCTCCCGGCCGGATACTGTTGGGTGCCGAACTCTCTGGCCCCTCCGGACTCGGGGATACCCTCCGTGACGATACTTCAGGCTCGCCCGCCTTATTTGACGGCGCTGCAGACGGAGGCGTATCACTCTCCATCATCTCCGGAAGAAGGTCCCCCGAAGATGAACTCATCTGAGAAGGCTGCAGATCCGAACTGCAATATAAATATTTCGGTTACCCACAGAAGCATAAATGATGGTATTTCCCTACTAGTTAATTCCCTCTTTTCATACTCACGGCTCGTTGGAGGGCTGATCTTTTGGCGATGATTGTGCATCCGGATTCTTTCCGGACGCCGGACCTCCCGGGGAAGATCTCTTCCCGCATTTAGGGGCTTTGGCCTCCGGGTCTTCGGAGGCGGTCCTCTTCTCCCCCTGAAGGGAGGGGTCCTTGGTTCCCCCCTCTTCAGTCGCCCCTTTGGGCGAAATATTAGCTCCTTTATTTTCCCCTTCGCCTTCCGTAGGCGCGACCTCCAACATTCTCGACCAGCACGGGCTCCAGTCATGGGTCTCTGAGGGGGGGCGGACACCTTATCAGCCTTGATCGCGCCACCCATTCCTGTAAAGAACAAAGGGTCGAGGCGAACTCTAGAAAGGCACATAAACAGAATGTCCGGACTCGAGCTACTCACCGAGTATCCGGGCGACGCGCTTAGGCCTGCATCCTCGGCTAAATCCGACACGCCACCGCGGTCCGAAGAACAACTTGTACATCTCCACGGGTGTCGCACCCATGAAGTGTTGGAGAATCCGAGGTCCCTCCGGTTGAACTCCCATAGACGGAGAGGACGGCGCTTGCAGGCGTAAGATGCCTGATTAGCATAACCTGCATCACCTTGATCAGTCGATCTCCCTCGCTGGAGATCTCGAACCGCCCTCGCAGTGAGGGCACGTCTTCGGACGGCCCCCAATTGAGCCCTTGGTTGACCCACGACATTAGCTGGCATGGAGGTCCCGGGCGGAATGAAGGCAGCGGCTTTTGCCTGCTGCCCTTTGGAGCGGTGATATAGAACCACTCCTGCTGCCACAGTCCGAGTTCCTCTTGGAAGGAACCTTCGGGCCACGGGGCATCGGCCTTTTTGCTAATGGCCGCCCCGCCGCATTCCGCTTGACGCCCCCCGATCATCTTCGGCTCCACCTTGAAGGTCTTCAGCCACAGCCCGAAGTGGGGAGTGACGCGGAGGAAGGCTTCGCAGACGATAATGAATGCGGAGATGTGGAGGATGGACTCCGGTGCCAAGTCGTGGAAGTCCAGCCCATAGTAGAACAGGAGCCCCCTCACGAAGGGGTCCGTCGGGAAGCCTAAGCCCCGACGGAGGTGGGATACGAAGACGATGTATTCACCGGGCTCGGGGGGGCACGGCCTGCCCTTGGGCAGGCAACCTGTCTTGAAACCTCGAGGCTGTGCACTTGGCTTCACGTAACCAGTATGTCCTCCTCCGTGACGGAGGAGGGCATCCACCGCCCCGGAGGTCGGAGCGGACATGATTGAGGATCCGGCGCCAAATCTGAGGCTCGGGTGTTGGAACCGGGAGCGGGAAGAGATTCGATCACGAGATTGAAGAACAATGGCGAGCCTTGGTCCTCTTATAAAGGGGAAGAAATACCAAGGGCCGTCTCCGTGACAGTTTGGGATTCCCCTTCGATAGAGGAGGAGTGGCGACGGGAACGGTTGGGTTACCCACGCACGTGTTGATGAGGATCCCGGAATAAGGGGAACACGATCTCTGCTTCGACAAGACATGCCAAGGAAACCGCTTCGCTAAAAGTGCTGAGGTGGTATAGTAAAAAACGATTCAAACAAAGGCTTGGTAGCGGTGTGATGTCACACCGCGTAATACGTCAGCAGATTGAACTAAGTGTACATTTTATTCTCTCTACGGTGGAATGTGGAATTTATTTTGCAGAGCCGGCCACTATCCCGGTGTTCATGATCTTCTCTCGATTATTCAAGGAGGAACCCGCCTTGCAATGCCGAACATTATGCGCTACGGACTAATCATCATTGAAGCCCGGTTCAGAGACTACCGAGGAGTCTCGACTAGGGGTGTCCGGACAGCCGGACTATCAATATCCGCCGGACTCCAAGACTACGAAGATACAAGATTGAAGACTCCGTCCCGTGTCCGGATGGGACTTTCCTTGGCGTGGAAGGAAAGCTTGGCGTCTGAATATGTAGATCTCCTACCATTGTAACCGACTCTGTAACCCTAGCCTCATCCGTGTCTATATAAACCGGAGGGCTTTAGTCCGTAGGACAACATACATTACAACAATCATACCATAGGCTAGCTTCTAGGGTTTAGCCTCCTTGATCTCGTGGTAGATCCACTCTTGTAATACCCATATCATCAATATTAATCAAGTAGGACGTAGGGTTTTACCTCCATCAAGAGGGCGCGAACCTGGGTAAAAACATCGTGCCCCTCGTCTCTTGTTACCATCCGCCTAGACGCACAGTTCGGGACCCCCTACCCGAGATCCGCCGGTTTTGACACCGACAACGGGCGACACGTAGAGTGCGGAGGCGCTATAATAAACTAAGGTGTCGATGCCCCATGGCCAAAGGGTTCCTTCCCGGAGGCATACAATCTATGGAAACGGGAGTGGTTTTAGATCACAGCACCCCGAGGTACAAAGCGAGCAGCTACTCCAGCCTTCCGCTCTGCTCCTCCGCCCCAACTGGCATCATGGGTCAACAAAGGGCTGGACTGGGGGCCAACTAATGACGTGCCGACATTGCAAAGCCACATGTGAGACCTCCTCAAGAGGGATATTAGTCTTGTCAAAGTAATGCAAGTAATGTTAGTTCGTCGGGTCCTGCCTTGCCAACGTCAATCTCTCCGTATGTGGGAGTTCAACCCGGAAGGACCGCGAACCATTCAACACTTCTTCAGCGTGACGCTCGAAGGGATGTATCGTTTATTCTTCGGATCACGAATAAAGTTTCCGGACACCACCGAGGATGCGGGTCTCAACTGCAACCGTCCAGATACCTGATACGTCTCCAATGTATCTATAATTTTTTATTGTTCCATGCTACTATATTACCCCTTTTGGATGTTTATTGGCTTTATTTTACACATTTATATCATTCTTGGGACTAACCTACTGACCGGAGGCCCAACCCGTATTGCTGTTTTTTTGCCTATTTCAGTATTTCGAAGAAAAGGAATATCAAACAGAGTCCAAACGGAATGAAACCTTCGGGAGCGTGATTTTTGGAACGGACGTGAACCAGAGGACTTGGAGTGCAAGTCAAGAAGCAGCCGAGGCGGCCACGAGGGTGGAGGGCGCACCCACCCCTATAGGGCGCGCCCCCTGTCTCGTGGGCCCCTTGGGCGGCCACCGACGTACTTCTTCCTCCTATATATACCCATGTACCCCGAAAACATCCAGGGAGCCAACGAAAAACAATTTCCACGGCCGTAATCCTACAGATCCATGAGATCGCATCTTGGAGCCTTCACGGTGCTCCATGGGAGGAATCGACCATGGAGGGCTTCTACATCAACACCATAGCCCCTCCGATGAGTTGTGAGTAGTTTACCACAAACCTTCGGGTCCATAGTTATTAGCTAGATAGCTTCTTCTCTCTTTTTGGATCTCAATACCATGGTCTCCCCCTCTCTTGTGGAGATCTATTCGATGTAACTCTTTTTGCGGAGTGTTTGTCGAGATCTGATGAATTGTGGGTTTATGATCAAGTTTATCTATGAGAAATACTTGAATCTCCTCTGAATTCTTTTATGTATTATTGAGTTATCTTTGCAAGTCTCTTTGAATTATCAGTTTGGTTTGGCCTACTAGATTGATCTTTCTTGCCATGGGAGAAGTGCTTAGCTTTGGGTTCAATCTTGCGGTGTCCTTACCCGGTGATAGCAGGGGCAGCAAGGCACGTATTGTATTGTTGCCATCGAGGATAAAAAGGTGGGGTTTATATCATATTGCATGAGTTTATCCCTCTACATCATGTCATCTTTCTTAATGTGTTACTCTGTTCTTATGAACTTACTACTCTAGATGCATGCTGGATAGCGGTCGATGTGTGGAGTAATGGTAGTAGATGCAGGTAGGAGTCGGTCTACTTGTCGCGGACGTGATGCCTATATACATGATCATGCCTAGATAATCTCATAATTATTCGCTTTTCTATCAATTGCTTGACAGTAATTTGTTCACCCACCGTAATACTTATGCTATCTCGAGAGAAGCCACTAGTGAAACCTATGTCCCCGGGTCTATCTTTTATCATATAAGCTTTCAATCTACTTTTATTTGCATCTTTACTTTTCTTATCTATATTATAAAATACCAAAAATATATTTATCTTATCATACTATCTCTATCGATCTCACTTTACAAGAAGTGGCCGTGAAGGGATTGACAACCCCTTTATTGCGTTGGTTGCGAGTTCTTTGTTTGTTTTTGTAGGTGCGTGGGACTTTTGAGGATCCTCCTACTGCATTGATACCTTGGTTCTCAAAAACTGAGGGAAATACTTACGCTACTATCACTGCATCACCCTATCCTCTTCAAGGAAAACCAACGCAAGCTCAAGACGTAGCAATACCCAAGTAAGTAACTCCGCGACCGAACATGATGTCTTTATATTTGTCACAACATTATTGTGAAAAACTACCCTAGGCCAGGACTAGATAAGAAAGGCGGAGGGGATCAGGTGTTTGGCCCCTCTTTCCGAAGGCTCGCCGGATCCTGTACTAACCAGGATGCTGGCTCGCACAGCATATCAAGTGCAATCAGGAGAAGACAAGGGGAGGAATAGGGAAGCCGAAAGCGGGCTTCATACGTTACACATCCAAACCGGGGGAATTAGTGCCTCCGCAAAGGAGGATGACCGGGGAGGTGAATCTAGAATCCCCTCTCCCACGGGGAGGGCTGCCGTGATTTACTTGGAAACGGAGGTTTCCAAACGAGGGAAGAAACCTTTACCAGGGGGCCCTGCCTATGAGGGCATCCTTACCGCACAGCGCCCACAAGGGGATCAACCGCCAGCCGAGCTATAAGTTAACAAAGGTACATAGGTAAATATGCCCTGCTCTTTTCCTGAGAATAACAACAAAGATATATGTTTTGCAGTTCGGCTCATAGCCTTTCTCCACAATGTTCGTCTTCGGGGGATCTTCTTTCGGAGATGATGGAGAGCGAAACGCCTCCTCCTGCTTCCCCGCCTCGTGAGACGGACAACCCTGAGGTGTCGTCACGGAGGATTTCTCCTGATCCGCAAAGGCTAGAAGGTAACTCTTCGGCCGCTCGAGGTCCGGAGGTCTCGGCTCCTAAGGAGACCAACAGAAAAAGCTGGGACTGTCCGGTGTACAACCAGACACATTGATGGATCTTCTAGAGCAAGCGGCCATCTCAGAGGCACGTCGTACCTCAATGGGTACAATGGTTGAGAGGATTTCATCCGCAAAAAGCAGGTTGAATGAAGCTTTTACAAGCCTGCTAAGAGGCTTTGAGGTACGCAAAGTAATATATATATTTTTGACTGTACCGCACACGCAAGGTGTGCTTTGTATAGATAGTAGCCCCTGAGACTCTGGTTGCCGTCCAAACGCGGCGAGCAGAGGATCATAGTCTCAGATAATAATAGCGCTGCTTTCGTGCGCATGCGGCTACAGATCCGGCGGTTGACCGAGCTGCTGATTTTGCCGAATTGAGGCGGCAACTGGACATGGCGGATGCGGACATCACACTTGTGAACAAGCGGCTTGACGAGGCCCAGGGTATGTATATTCGGGTGGTCAGCAAATATTAAGAGTAGCATGATGCTAGTATTTATAATATGCTTTGACTGCAGATGGAGCTGCCGCCGTGGAGACCCTTCGGGCAGAACTTGCCCGAGCCAAGGAACAAGCCAGGAGAAGCGATGCGGCCGCCCGAAGGCAGCCGAAGAGTTAAAAGCCGAACAGGCTGCTCGTCGCCAGAGCGAAGATAAAATAGCCAACATGGCTCTTGAGCTGCAAAATGCCGCCAGCCGATATGAGCTCCTCGAAAGGGAAAGCCAAGCGGAAACGGCTGACGTGAAGAAGGCCTTAGAAGCAGCCAAGGAAACGCGCTCTGAAATCAGAGCGGCGCGGGAGGAGCTTCGTCAAGCCGAAGATATCACGGCTGGGAATCCCTTCTTATTGCGGACGAAGTTCGGCGATCCGAAGTATGCCCCTCTTGATCAATTGTGGAGTTCGGCAGACGCATACTTGGATTTAGCAAAGAGTGCTACTGATGCGATTGAGTATTTCAAAGATCAGAATGATCATGAGGTGGAAAGATTGTTCTGGTCGCAGATCAGTAATCCAAGGCATCTGCTGCTGTTGAATGAGCAAATGGCCGAGTGGGCCGAGCTCCATAGGTTGTCCGGGCTTGCCATGAAGTCTGTCGTGGATCATCTTTGGCCGAGGGAATCAAGTCTGGATAGTTATTTTGGTTTAGTGCTATGCTACGTCTTGAGCTTGCGTTGGTTTTCCGTGAAGAGGAAAGGGTGATGCAGCAATAGTAGCGTAAGTATTTCCCTCAGTTTTTGAGAACCAAGGTATCAATCCAGTAGGAGGCTCCTCAAAAGTCCCACGCACCTACACAAACAAACAAGAACTCGCAACCAACGCAATAAAGGGGTTGTCAATCCCTACACGGCCACTTGCGAAAGTGAGATCTGATAGAGATAAAGTGATAAGAAAAATATATTTTTGGTATTTTATAATATAGATATGAAAAGTAAAGATGCAAATAAAAGTAGATTGAAAGCTTATATGATAAAAGATAGACCCGGGGGCCATTGGTTTCACTAGTGGCTTCTCTCAAGATAGCATAAGTATTACGGTGGGTGAACAAATTACTGTCGAGCAATTGATAGAAAAGCGAACAAATTACGGTGGGTGAACAAATTACTGGCGCGCCCTCCACCCTCGTGGCTTCCTCGATTGCTTCTTGACTTGCACTCCAAGTCCTCTGGATCACGTTCATTCCAAAATCACGCTCCCGAAGGTTTCATTCCGTTTGGACTTCGTTTGATATTCCTTTTCTTCAAAACACTGAAATAGGAAAAATAAACGGCAATACGGGCTGGGCCTCCGTTTAGTAGGTTAGTCCCAAAAATGATATAAATGTGTAAAACAAAGCCCATAAACATCCAAAACGGGTAATATAATAGCAGGGAACAATCAAAAATTATAGATATATTGGAGAGGTATCAAGCATCCCCAAGCTTAATTCCTGCTCGTCCTCGAGTTGGTAAATGATAAAAACAGAATTGTTGATGTTGAATGCTACCAAGCATAATTCTCAATGTAATTTTCTTTATTGTGGCATGAATGTTCAAAATAAAAGTTCATATTGACATAAGAAATAGTAATACTTCAAGCATACTAATCAAAGCAATCATATCTTCTCAAAATAACATGGCTAAAGAAAGTTCAGCCCTACAAAATCATATAGTTAGGTCATGCTTCATTTTCGTCACACAAAAATGCTCCCATCTTGTACACCCCCGATGACAAGCCAAGCAATTGTTCCGTACTTAAATAATCTCAAACTTTTTCAACTTTCACGCAGTACATGAGCGTGGGCCATGGATATAGCAGTATGGGTGGAATAGAATATGATGATGGGGATTGTGTGGAGAAGACAAAAAAAGGAGAAAGTCTCACATTGACAAGGATAATCAACGGGCTATGGAGATGCCCATCAATTGATGTCAACATGAGGAGTAGGGATTGCCATGCAATGGATGCACTGGAGCTATAAATGTATGAAAGCTCAACAAAAGAAACTAGTGGGTGTGCATCCATCTTGCTTGCTCATGAAGACCTAAGGCATTTTGAGGATGCCCATCGTAGGGATATAATGAAAAATTCCCACTAGTATATGAAAGTGACAACATAAAAGACTTTCTATATGAAGAACATGGTGCTACTTTGAAGCACAAGTGTGGAAAAAGAGATAGTAACATTGCCCCCTTTTTATTTTCTTTTTCTTTTTTTCTTTTTTTCTTTGGGCCTTTCTTCTTTTTTCTTTTGGCCTTTCTCTTTTTTTCTTTTTTTCTTTGGCCTTTCTTTTTTTGGCCTTTCCCTTTGGGGGGGGGGGGCAATGCTCTAATAATAATGATCATCACACTTTTATTTATTTACAACTCATGAATTACAACTCAAAACTAGAACAAGATATGACTCTATATGAATGCCTCCGGCGGTGTACCGGGATGAGCAATTAATCAAGAGTGACATGTATGAAAATTTATGCATGGTGGCTTTGCCACAAATACGATGTCAACTACATGATCATGCAAGGCAATATGACAATGATAATGCATGTCATAATGATAAACGGAACGGTGGAAAGTTGCATGGCAATATATCTCGGAATGGCTATGTCAATGCCATAATAGGTAGGTATGGTGGCTGTTTTGAGGAAGATATAAGGGGGTTTATGTGTCGTAGAGCGTATCGTGTCACGGGGTTTGGATGCACCAGCGAAGTTTGCACCAACTCTCAAGGTGAGAAAGGGAAATGCACGGCACCGAAGAGGCTAGCAATGATGGAAGGGTGATAGTGCGTATAATCCATGGACTCAACATTAGTAAAAAAGAACTCATATACTTATTGAAAAACTCTACAAGTCATCAAAAACCAAGCACTACGCGCATGCTCCTAGGGGGTCAGATTTGTAGGAAAAGACCATCGCTCGTCCCCGACCGCCACTCATAAGGATGCACAATCTAAGAACACCTCATGTTTCAATTTTGTTACACAACTTTAACCATATGTGCATGCTACGGGACTTGCTAACTTCAACACAAGCATTCTTTAAATTCGTAATCACCCAACTAGCATGACTCTAATATCACTATCTCCATATCTCAAAACAATTATCAAGTATCAAATTGATCATAGCATCCAATTCACTTCCTATGATATTTTTTATTATACCCAACTTGGATGCCCACCATTCTAGGACCAATTTTATAGCCATAGCAAATACCATGTTGTTCTAAAAGACTCTCAAAATAATATAAGTGAAGAGAGACTAACAATTTCTTTAAAATTAAGCCACCTCCGTGCTCTAAAAGATACAAGTGAAGCACTAGAGCAAAAACTATCTAGCTCAAAAGATATAAGTGAAACAAATAGAGTATTCTAATAAATTCCAATCAAGTGGGTTTCTCCCAAAAGGTGTGTACAGCAAGGATGATTGTGTATAAGTAAAAAATAAATACTAATATCATACAAGACACTCTAAGCAAAACACATATCATGTTGCGAATAAAAATATAGCTCCAAGTAAAGTTACCGATAAACGAAGACGAAAGAGGGGATGCCTTTCGGGGGCATCCCCAAGCTTAGGCTTTTGGCTATTATTGAATATCTTGGAGTGCCATGGGCATCCCCAAGCTTAAGCTCTTGCCACTCCTTATTCCATAGTCCATCAAATCTTTACCCAAAACTTGAAAACTTCACAACACAAAACTCAACAGGAAATCTCATAAGCTCCGTTACTGAAAGAAAGAAAAATCACCACATAAGGTACTTGTCGTGGGAACGAACACCTATGGGGCAGGGCCCCTTTCGGTCCGGCAGGGAGAGGAGGCCGCAACGAAGAGCGGATCGAGGCGAGGCACGCGAGCGATTTTACCCAGCTTCAGAGCTCTCCGGAGAGATAATACTCCTACTGCTGCTTTGTGGTTGTATTATGCTCTTGCTCGAGAGCGTGGGAGTGTTCTGGTTTCGAATGAGTCGAACCCCCTCTATGTTGCGCATGGGCCTCCTTTTATAGGCTCAAGGGGTCACCGACAGGTGGCAACGCATGCAGGGGTAAAAGTGTAAAAAGAGCTGCGGTTGGTACAGCTACCTCTACAGTGTACCCTACCTAACTCTGACGACAGGGGACAAGAGCATTTAATGCCCGTCCGCATCGCCCAAACAGTGCAGAAAAGCGACCGTTAGGGGCGCCACCGTTCGCCACGATGGCCATCTTGTCATCTCCGCTCGCCACCTCGCACCGCTTGGCTGCACAGCCTCTCGCCACGCATACCGAACGATCCTGTGGCGACACGTCGCCGACGGATGCGCTGGAGCGTGGGCGCGAGTGGTGGCCGCGCGCAAAAGCGCCTTGCCGCTGATCGTTGTCTTGTCGCGCCCGGAAGCTTGTCGCTCGCCGGGTCTTGCCGGGACGCGCAGCGCGTCGCGGCGAGTTCCTTGAAATGCCTTGGTTGGCCTTCCCGGCAAGCTCCTCTTGCCGGGGTCTTGTCCTTCCCGGCAAGCTCCTCTTGTCGGGGCCTTGTCTTCTCGGTTAAAACACTTTGTTCTTGAATGGCTCCAATAGGAACTACGGAGGATCTTGGCGGGCACCCGGCAAGCCTTGCCGTGGGACGCTGCGACTGCCCGTGCACAAGTTCGGGATACTAAGGTACCCCAACTTTAGTACACCGACAGGAGCCCCCGGGCCTGGGCCACACACGGTGCCGAGCGTTGTTGGGCCAGGCCCAAAATAGGGCACGGGCACGCGCGGCCTGGGTCCACACCGTATCTGACTCCGTATCCACCGCGCCCTCCCGTAACGGCACGCGTCGAATGCGGCGTCGTGGGAGAGGTCGTGGGTGGTTATTTATTCGGAGAAAGTGTAACGTTCGCCTCCTCCCTCTTTATAAGCAGGGGAAACAGGGGCAGTTCCCCCACCTTCGCCACTTGCGGTCCCAATCTCAGAAATCTCCGTCGCTCCCCTCCGCTTCCAAAGCCGAAAGAGAGCAGCGCTCCGCCCCCCGTCGCCGCCGTCTCCACTGCGCCTCGATCTCCCCACCGCCCGCCATGGCTCAAGACCGAAGGGTGCAAAGTCGGCCGAGGCATCTGCGGCTTGAGGCGCCATGGAAGGCGGGCAACCTTCCCCCCGGAGCTCTCCGCAAAGGAGTTGAGGGAGTGGTTCTACCTCTTCTAGTCGACGGAGACGCGAGCGTATCCGCGCACGCAGGTACTTTCCGCCGCCGCTTCCGCTTCAAAATGGGCTCCAAACGGATACCCCTTCTTCGCGCTGTTCTTCTATTGCGGGCTCTGCCCGCCCTTCTCTGAATTCTTTTGTGACATCATGAACACCTACGGGTTCCATCTCCTTGATTTCACCCCTAATGTTGTCCTGACCATGGCAGTTTTCGCACATCTCTGCGAAAACTTTGTCGGAATCCACCCAAACATAGCCCTCTTCCGTCATTACTTCATGCCCTGGGTCGAGAGAGGAGAGCCCTTAGCTGGCGGGATCGCCTGGATCTCGAGAGCCGGCAAGAAGGAGGTCTATCTGGAGGGGGAGCTTCGCAGCAAATGGGAGGAGTGGAGAGCGGAATGGTGTTGGATTGTTGAGGAGAACCCGCAGCCGTTCACTGCCTTGCGCCAAACCCCAGCAGTGTGCGGCAACGATTGGAGCGCTTGGCGGCGGACGATGCTAAGCTGAAGATCGCCACCACCCGGATCTTGCGACTCAGGCTTGCCGGGCTCACAGTAGGTGCTGTTGGCGCGGACTTTCTTCGCCACCGACGCCCTCTCGCGGAGAGGGGAGGCCCACTGGCTGTTCGGGGTCCGCGGACATCATGAGGCTGCGTCCGGTCTCAACAGTTTCCACTGCTCTTGGAGTTGGATGGGATGCTCAAGGAGATGGTCAAGCACGACCCCAATCATCCCGAGTGGTTCAGGCCGCCGCAGGCGTCGTCCGTTGTGCAACAACTCCTCGCCTATCGCATCCGCCAAGAATGATGCCGGAGTGCGACTCGCATGGAATTATTCCAACTTGGCGAGCCCACCGACGACGTAGTGGAGCAGTTCTTCGATAGCTTGGTGGAGGTGGCGGTCCACGCCGACGAGCAGAGGAGCCTCACCCTCGACACCACCGAAGATTAGATCGCGCGACGCCACCAGAAGCGGAAGAGGCGGCGCGCGCCATCCAGGCGAGTTGGGTTTCTCGTGGAGGAGGCAGAGGCAGCCGAGGCGGCAAGCCTTGCCGATCGAGACGAGCTTGTCGGGGAAATCGTCGGCGAGGGAGGGTCCGAAGCCGAGTCGAGTGAGCCCGCAGAGGGTGCAAGCGGCCAGCCGTCTTCAAGCAACTTGCCGCATGCGGAGCTCCCAGTGCAGCCCCCAGCTCCACCAAGAAGGCGCCTCCGCAGGACCGGAGACATAGCAGGGCGGCGGACGGGTCAACAGCCGCCCGCGCCAGACACACGCTCCACGCGACAAGCACCGTTGCAGCGCTGGGCGTCTCACGCCCGCTGGTAACCGGAGCGGGTCCTCTCGGGCCGCCGCTTCTGATCCTGCCGCAGCTCCCGCCAAGCGGCCAAGGGAGCCTACTCCTCCGCCTCGTCGCGCTGAAAGAGTACTAGACTTCGAACTCTCCGCGCTCAGCTCCGACGAGGAGGAAAAAGAGGAGTAAGTTTCTCTGTTGTGTTTGTATTTCTTCAATTCTTGTTGTTTCTTGTCTTGTATCTGATCCGCTTTATTCTGAACCTTGTTCCTTTTCAGGACTCTGGCCCAGAGAGCGGCAAAGAGAGCCAAGGTCCCCGTGGTTGTCATCGAGGACGATCCTGCTGTGACAACAGAGGGTGCGTCGGAGACCACCTTGTCGGACCCGGCAACTTCTCCCCGAAGCAGCCCCCAGCGTAAGTATATAATTTTACTTCTTGCCTGTCGGGCGCGCACGGGTGTTCTCTCTTTGCTGATATCTTCACTGTTGGTTTGTTTGTGTAGGAGCAGAACAGGCTCACCAGGAGCAACCGGAAGCCACTCCTGAGGTGCTATCTGCTTCAACTACGCCACCAAGGGAGGATTCCCCGGCAAGGGAGCGTTCTCCGGCAAGGGAGAAGTCCCTGGCAAGGGAGGAGTCTCCGGCAAGGGGCAGCACCAGCGACCCCCCGGTGGTGGAGCCCATGACCGTGGATTCCAGTACTGGTAATTTCCCTTGCTTGAAACTTCCCTTGGGTTCTTCTTCTTCTGATCTTCTTTTTGGATATTTGCTTGACTTTTTCTCCCTCTTCCTGTCTTCAGATCCTCCTTCCACGGAGCCGATGGAGACCGAGGCCACCGGCGAGGAGGACGCGCACGGCAACACTGATGACACCGCCGCCACCGAGGAAGAGGCCGGCGTTGATGATCCTGCCGGCGAAGAGGCCGCCAAGGCTGCTGGCGTAGGAGCTGGCGAGGATCCGCGATCGCGATCGACCACTGGGGCGCGGGGCGCAAGGCGCTACGTCGACCACCGATCCCTCTGCTGCTGACGCAGCTCCAGGCTCCGAAGAGCCCCAGCCCGACGCCTACTTGAAGGCCGGCGACGGTATCTTCATCAAGCTCCCCTGGGCTTCGAGCTCCAGGGAGCCGGTCGAAGGAGAAGTTTTTGATGGAGAAGTGCTTGCCTCCGCTGGGTTGACAATGGTCGACGCGCCAAGCAGCAGCAGCGGCGAGCCTGAGGAGGAACAAATGCTGCGGAGGCTGCTATCACTCTACCGCGCCCGACAAAGCCAAACTGAGTCCTGGAAGCGCTTGTCGCAAAGCGGAGTGGACATTGAAAGCATGCGGAGGAGCTCCAGAGCCGCAACCAAGAGGCCCTCCGGTCCATTGCAGAGGAGAGGGCGCAGCTTGCCGAGGCGCGGAAGGCCTTCCTCCTCGAGAAAGCAAAAGCCGAAGAGCAACAGCGGCTTGCCGCCGGGGAGCTGTCCGTGCGGGAAGGCGACTTGACGCAGTGGAAGGTCAATCTGGACAGCTATGAGGAGGAGCTTGCCGCACACGAGGAGACACTTGGCGGGGCCCTCAAGGAAGCGAAGGATGCTGCTGCAGCTGCCGAGGCCACCAAGAAGGAGCTGGAAGTGAAAGTGGTGCAGCTAGAGGCCGATCTCAAGGCGAAGAATGAAGAGCTTGTCGTGCTCCAGCGCGAGCGCGAGAAGGATGCCCTCGCCCACGGCGAGCTGCAGGGTCGCCTCCTCGAGAGGGGCAAAGAGCTGAGTGCCGCCAAGGACTGCAATGCCGATCTCGAGTTGAAGCTGGCTACGCTAACTGAGACGCTGGACGGCGCCAAGAAGCGAGAGGATGACTTGAAGGAGGAGATCAAGGCCAACGAGGCGCTGCTGACAAGGGCCGCCGAAACCCAGAACACCTTCAGGGATACTGTGGAGCTCTGGACGGAGGGCCTCGTGAACATTGCCGCGGTCATCGACGAGGAGCTGGCGCAGCTGGAATGCTTTGCCGGTGAGTGCTCTTGCGCCAATGTGATGACCACATATGCCTCCGTGTATCTCCGCCAACAGCTTCTGTCCATCTTCCCGGGGAATGCACTTCAATTTCACTCCGTTGAATCTTCTTCTGTACAGTATGTCGTTGACAAACTGGTACATACTTGATTGCCGGGCTACTCTCTCCGCTTCTTCTTGCTCTTCGGGAAGTTCTCATGTCTGAAGGAAACGGACAATCTGTTGTGCCCATGCTGGAGCTTGCGGCTCAACAACAAGGACTAAAGGCACAAATGCTGCTGCGGGAACATCTGCTTCCACGGCAAGAACCTGCGGCTCAGCCGGAGCTTGATGTTCCCGGCAAGCTTGCCGGAGCAAAACTTGTCGGGAGCGTCTGCTTCAACGGAACAAACCCTAGGGCTTGTCGGAGCAGACTGCTCCTCAGCACCCTTGGTGTTGATCCTGGGGACCTTCTTGGCGGCGGCTTTGGGAAGTTCTGCCGGAAAATAATCACCAGAAACCAACTTCCTCTTCTTGCTCTGTCCAGATGATGGTGTTACAGATGGTTGAGTCAGCTTGAGCACAAAGATCCTTGGTTCCACAGGTAACTTTAATGCAGCGCATTTTGACAGGCCATCGGCAACGTCGTTCTGGGCTCTCGGAACATGTTCCATCTGCAGGCCGTCAAAATGCTCTTCCAACTTTCTAACCTCATCAATGTAAGCTTCCATCAACGGACTCTGATAATCTTTGTTTACTTGGCGGACGACAAGCTGCGAGTCACCCCTAACAATAAGCTTCTTGATCCCAAGGTCTGCCGCGATCCTGAGTCCGGCAAGCAAACCTTCATACTCTGCAGTATTGTTTGTCGCTTGCTCCTTGGGAAAGTGCATCTGGACCACGTACTTGAGGTGCTCTCCGGTGGGTGCGACAAGTAACACGCCCGCACCGCCGCCTTGCAGCGAGAAGGCACCATCAAAGTACATGATCCATTCTTTTCTTGCTTCCTTGACGGGGATGCTTGTTTCCGGAATTTCTTCATCAGGTGTTGGCGTCCATTCTGCTATGAATTCTGCCAATGCTCGGCTCTGGATAGTTGAAGTACTCTCAAACTTGAGGCCAAAGCTTGAGAGTTACAGTGCCCACTCGACAATCCTGCCTGTTGCTTCTGGATTCTGCAGTATTCTCTTCAGCGGAAAGCGAGTGACAACTGTGATCACATGTGCTTGGAAGTAATGGTGCAGCTTTCTCGAGGCCATGAGAAGGCCGAAAAGCAATTTCTGCACACCAGAGTACCTTGACCTAGCCCCCTGCAGAAGGGAACTGACAAAATAAACTGGGCGCTGCACCATCTTCTTCTGCTTCTCTTCTTGCGGCTGCACAGATCCATCCTTGTCGGGACCAGAGCTCGTCGAGGAAGCCCCCTGCTTGTCGCTGGACGCGCTTGTCGTGGTCGCAGGCTCATCATCCGCCTCCCTTTCCGCTACTAACGCAGCACTAACCACTTGATTGGTTGCCGCTAAATACAACAGCAACTTCTCTTGTGGCTTAGGTGCGACAAGTATTGGAGTGGAGGACAGGTATCTCATCAAGTCCTGCAGCGCAGCCTCCGCTTCCGGAGTCCATTTCATTGGACCTGCCTTTTTCGAAATTTTGAAAAATGGCAGGGCGCGCTCAGCAGACTTAGAGATAAACCTGCTGAGAGCAGCCACGCAACCGGCAATCCTTCGCACATCCTTGACGCGCTTCGGTGCTTCAATCTGCTCAATGGCCTTGATCTTGTCGGGATTAGCTTCAATCCCCCGCTGAGATACGAAGAGCCCGAGAAGCTTGCCGGAAGGGACTCCAAACACACACTTCTCGGGGTTGAGCTTGAGGTTGATCTTGCGCAGATTTGCAAAGGTCTCGTCCAAATCTTGGATCAGAGTTGCTCTGTCTTTGCTCTTGACCACTATGTCATCCATGTAAGCTTCTACATTTCTGTGCAACTATGGCTCAAAAGCTTCGTGAACTACCCTTGCAAATGTTGAACCAACATTCTTTAGTCCGAAAGGCATCCATACAAAACAGTATGTGCCACATGGAGTGATGAATGCGGTTTTCTCCTCATCCTCTTCTGCCATGAAGATCTGATGATATCCTGAATATGCATCAAGAAATGAAAGCAAATCACATCCTGCCGTGGAGTCGACAATCTGGTCAATGCGCGACAAGGGAAATGGATCTTTGGGACAAGCTTTATTAACATCAGTGAAGTCAATACAAAGCCTCCATTTTCCGTTCGCCTTGCACACGACTACAGGATTGGCCAGCCACGTAGGATGGAGCACTCCTCCGACGAGGCCTGCTGCTTCCAACTTCTTGATCTCTTCTGCGATGAATTCTTGGCGCTCCACTGCTTGCTTTCTGACTTTCTGCTTGACGGGCCACGCGTGAGGATAGACGGCAAGGTGGTGCTCAATTACTTTCCTGGGAACACCGGGGATGTCAGACGGTTGCCATGCAAACACATCGACATTCGCCCGCAGGAAAGCAACGAGCGCGCTTTCCTATTTAGGGTCAAGCATGGCACTGATGGTGAAGGTACCACCAGTGCCGTCCTCCTTGGTGGCCACTTTCTTGGTCTCTGGTGAAGCTGTCTTTGTCTTCTTACACTTGCCAGTGGAGCTCGATGGTGCGTCCTCGACGGTAGCGCAGCACTCCGAAGAGGTGCGCTTGCCGGAGTGAGCCTCAGAGCTCTTGCCGGACTTGGTCTTCTTCTTCCCCCCGAGAGCTTCAGCGGCAAGTGGTTTGCGATCTGCTGCGGCTGCTGCTTCCCGGTAGATCTTGTTGGTACATATAAGGGCATCTTTCTTGTCGCCAGGGACAGAGATGACACTTATCGGACCTGGCATCTTGAGCACGTTGTAGGCATAGTGAGAGGCTGCCATGAACTTGGCGAGCGCTGGACGGCCGAGTATCCCATTGTAAGGTAATGGGAAATCAGCAACGTCAAAAGTGACCCTCTCAGTCCTGAAGTTCAATTCGCTGCCAAATGTTACCGGCAACGTGATCTTTCCCTTCGGCTTGCTCCTTCCCGGGTTGATTCCTTGGAATGTGCCGGTCTCTTCGAGCTCGCTGTCAGGGATCTGAAGCTTCTGGAGTACCGCTGAGGAGATCAGGTTCAAGCCGGCCCCGCCGTCAACAAGCATCTTAGTGACCTTGAGGTTGCGGATGGTTGGTGAGACCAACATCGGTAAGCACCCGACCGCAGTTACGCGATCAGGGTGGTCCTCAATATCAAAGACGATAGGCGTGCTGGACCACTTCAGAGGCTTGCGTGACTCAACTGGTGGTTCTGCTGCATTAACTTCTCGCATCCACTGTTTAAGCTGGCGATGTGAAGTATGCAGAGAAGCACCGCCGTCAACGCATAGAACCTCTGTGGCTTTTTGAAACTCCTGCTCGTCGGCCTCATCATCATCCATCTCTTCGTCTTCATCGTCGTCTTCCTCCTTGTCGCGGCCGCTTCTTGCCGGATCCACCAGTACCTTCTTGGGCCTTCTCCTTGTCGCGTCGCTCGTACTCAGCTTTCTGCTGCTCAACAAGCTGCTCAACCTTCTTGCAACTCTGGAGATCATGGCCCTTGGTGCAGTGGATCTTGCAGTATTGCTTGTCGGAGCCGCCCTGCTTGTCGGCGGCCGCCACAGGTTCGGCTTCCTTGGCGCCACCCCCCTTGTCAGACTGCTCGACGACTACCACATCTTTACCTTTCCTTCTTCTGTTGTTCCGCCGCCGGTTTTTCTTTGCCGGGGTGGCATCATCACTGTCAGATCCTCCTGCTCCTATGTTCTCTTCGGGGAGTTTCCTCCCTTCTTCAGCACGTGCGCACTTGTCGGCCAGGCATATAGCTCACTGACGTCTCTAATTTTGCACATCGCCATCTCCTCCCGCATCCTACGGTTACGCACGTTTTGATGGAACACGCTAATGACCGCGGCAGGGTGGACATCTGGGATGTTGCGCTGCACTTGGCTGAATCTCTGAATGTACTTGCGCAGGGGCTTTCCTTCCTTCTGGGCGAGCAGATGAAGATCGCTCTCCTGGCCATGGGGCTTGTGGCCACCTGTGAAGGCGCCGACAAACTGATGGCACAGATCCGCCCATGAGGAGATGGAGTTGTCCGGGAAGTGCATGAGCCAGGATCCGACATTGGGCTTGAGCACCAGTGGGAAGTAGTTGGCATGAATCTTCTCTTCACGCCCCCCGGCAGCTTGCACCGCGATGGTGTAGATGATGAGGAACTCCGACGGATGCAACCTGCCATCATACTTCTCTGGTACATCTGGCTTGAAGTTCTTTGTACTGGGCCACTGGACTTGCCGCAGCTCACGGGTGAACGCAGGGCAACCTACCGCGTACGGCAAGTCGCCTGGTTCCCTTGGCGCATGCATATCGACAGTGGGCCCAGCGCGCTGGTCTGACTGACACCGCACTTCTCTTCGGCGCTCGATGCGTGTACGAGCGTCTTCTTGTTGTCGTTCTTGAAGAACTTGGCGCTGATCGCGATGAGCTCGTGGGTCTGATGACGCTCTGGAGTCAGTGTCGAGGTTGACCCGGCGAGTCGGCGATCTTGGCCTTCGGGGTGGAGAGTGCACGGTGGTTGCACCCCCACCGGTCTTGTCGCCATCAGCTCGCGTCCGGCAATCTTGCCGCCACTGCGACGCATTCGGCTGTCGTGGAGTGTCGCCGTTGGCGAAGCCGATGAGGCTCTGGATGGTGGCCCTCCAATCGTCGATCTTGTCCGCCGTTGGAGGGTAATCCAGGAGCAGTTGGGCTCTAGCCAACGCTTCTTCTGGCGTCTTCGGTGGCGGTGGCGAACGGTGCGAGGAGCGGGATATGCTCGGACTTCTAACTATATTAGAAGGAGCAGGATCCCGTCCGGGCGACCGTGTCTTGCTCGTGCCAGCAGGTTGGCGTGTATGCTGGTCTTGAGCATCTCGAGATCCGCCAGCTCGATTTTGGTCCAACGAGCGTATGGTACCGCGAGTACCATGACGCTGTTGGCCCCGCACCTCCTGAGACGGGCGCGGTGCGTGTACGGACGCCGAGGTTTGTGCGGCCTTGTCCTTGGACCTGGCGGCAGCGTGAGCTCCCTCGTCGGCGCCCGTTCCTCCGCCGGCGTCTACCCCACCGCCCGTTTGCTACGGTGGCGGTGGGATCGACGTGGACGGAGCGGCCACCTCCGAAGCCTTCTTCTTCGGTGGCATGTCGATGAAGATGATGAAACAGATGAAGATCTGGCTCGCGTGAACGCCGGATCGGGTTCACACAACCTCGACGCCCCCTACCTGGCGCGCCAAAGGTGTCATGGGAACGAACACCTATGGGGCAGGGCCCCTTTCGGTCCGGCAGGGAGCGGAGGCCGCACGAAGAGCGGATCGAGGCGAGGCACGCGAGCGATTTTACCCAGCTTCGGAGCTCTCCGGAGAGATAATACTCCTACTGCTGCTTTGTGGTTGTATTATGCTCTTGCTCGAGAGCGTGGGAGTGTTCTGGTTTCGAATGAGTCGAACCCCCTCTACGTTGCGCATGGGCCTCCTTTTATAGGCTCAAGGGGTCACCGACAGGTGGCAACGCATGCAGGGGTAAAAGTGTAAAAAGAGTTGCGGTTGGTACAGCTACCTCTACATGGTACCCTACCTAACTCTGACGGCAGGGGACAAGAGCATTTAATGCCCGTCCGCGTCGCCCAAACAGTGCAGAAAAGCGACCGTTAGGGGCGCCACCGTTCGCCACGATGGCCATCTTGTCATCTCCGCTCGCCACCTCGCACCGCTTGGCTGCACAGCCTCTCGCCACGCGCTGGAGCGATCCCGTGGCGACCGCGTCGACGGATCTTGTTGGGCGTGGGCACAGAGTGGTGGCTTCGCCGCGGCAAGCACCTTGCCGCGGTCGTTGTCTTGTCGCGCCCGGAAGCTTGTCGCTCGCCGGGTCTTGCCGGGACACGTGGCGCGTCGTGGCGAGTTCCTTGAAATGCCTTGGTTGGCCTTCCCGGCAAGCTCCTCTTGCCAGGGTCTTGTCCTTCCCGGCAAGCTCCTCTTGTCGGGGCCTTGTCTTCTCGGTTAAAACACTTTGTTCTTGAATGGCTCCAATAGGAACTACGGAGGATCTTGGCGGGCACCCGGCAAGCCTTGCCAGCTGAGACCATGCATTTACTCAGGCACAAGTTCGGGATACTAAGGTACCCCTACTTTAGTACACCGACAGTACTGTAATGAACTCATTCTTCATTTATATTGGTGTTAAACCTACTGTATTTCAAGTTCTCTATGGTCATACTACTTAATACTAGCCATAGATGCATAAAAATAAGCAAACAACACACGAAAAACAGAATCTGTCAAAAACAGAACAGTCTGTAGAAATCTGTAACTCTCGAATACTTCTGGAACTTTAAAATCCTACCAAAATAGAAAGTCCTGGTAAATTTGTATATTGATATACAGCAAAAAGAATCAACACAAAATCACGTTTCTGTGAATTACTAAAATTATTTTCGTGCGTGCAAAGTTTCTGTTTTTCAACAGAATCAAATTAAATAACACCATAGGTTATCCTATAGGTTCTACTTGGCACAAACACTAATTAAAACATAAAAACACATCTAAACAGAAGGTAGATGCAAGATTTATTACTAGACAGAAACAAAAACAAAAAATACAAATAAAATTGGGTTGCCTCCCAACTAGCGCTATCGTTTAACGCCCCTAGCTAGACATAAAAGCGAGGATAGATCTAAGTAGTGCCATCTTTGGCACTCAATTCAAAAGTAGCTCGCATGATAGATTAATAAGGTAATTTAACTTTCTTTCTTGGAAAGTGCTCCATGCCTTTCCTTAATGAAAATTGAAATCTAATATTCCCTTCCTTCATATCAATAATCGCACCAATCGTTCTAAGGAAAGGTCTACCAAGATTAATAGGGCAAGAAAGATTGCAATCTATATCAAGAACGATAAAATCCACGGGCATTAAATTTCTATTTGCAACAATGAGAACATCATTGATCCTTCCCATTGGCTTTTTAATGGTGGAATCCGCAAGGTGCAAATTTAAAGAGCAATCATCAAGATCATGGAATTCTAGAATATCACATAAAGTTTTCGGAATTGTGGAAACACTAGCACCCAAATCACATAAAGCATAACACTCATGATCTTTAATTTTAATCTTTATAGTAGGTTCCCACTCATCATTAAGTTTTCTAGGTATAGAAACTTCCAAATTATGTTTTTCATCAAAAGATTGCATCAAGGCATCAACAATATGTTTCGTAAAAGCTTTATTTGGACTATAAGCATGAGGAGAATTCACAACGGATTGCAACAAGGAAATACAACCTTCTAAAGAACAATTATCATAATTAAATTCCTTGAAATCCAAGATAGTGTGGGTTCAATGCTATTTAAAGTCTTGACCTCTCCAATCCCACTTTTACCAAATTTAGCATCAAGATCTAAAAACTCCGAATCATTGGGACGCCTTTTAACTAAAGTTGACTCATCTCCAGTCCCATCATTATTAAGATTCATATTGCAAAACAAAGATCTAATAGGGGACACATCAGTAACTTTAAGATCTTCATCATTATTTTCATGGAAAGTAGAAGTACATGCCTTTACAAAGCAATCTTTCTTAGCACGCAATCTAGCGGTTCTTTCTGTGCACTCATCAATGGAAATTCTCATAGCTTTGAGAGACTCATTGATATCATGCTTAGGAGGTGTAGATCTAAGTTTCAAAGAGTCAACATCAAGCGAGAGTCCATCAACATTCCTAGCCAAATCATCAACTTTAGCAATTTTTCTTCAAGCAAGGCATTAAAATTCTTTTGAGAGATCATAAATTCTTTAACACTACTCTCAAAATAAGAGGGCATCTTATTAAAATTACCATAAAAATTATTGTAGTAATTTAGATAATTATTAGAGGAATTACTAGGGAACGGTCTAGGATTAAAGTTTCCTCTATAAGCATTGTTTCCAAAACTATTCCTACCAACAAAATTCACATCCATAGATTCATTATTATTCTCAATCAAAGTAGACAAAGGCATATCATTGTGATCAATAGGAGCACTCTTAGTAGCAAACAATTTCATAAGTTCATCCATCTTTCCACTCAAAACATTAATTTCTTCTATAGCATGCACTTTTTTACTAGTAGATCTTTCGGTGTGCCATTGAGAATAATTAGCCATAATATTATCAAGGAGTTTTGTAGCTTCTCCTAAGGTGATTTCCATAAACGTGCCTCCCGCGGCCGGATCTAAAAGATTTCTAGAAGCAAAATTCAATCCGGCATAAAAATTTTGTATGATCATCCATAAGTTCAAACAATGAGTAGGGCAATTGCGAATCATCAATTTCATTCTTTCCCAAGATTGGACAACATGCTCATGATCAAGTTGTTTAAAATTCATAATGTCATTCCTAAGAGTGATGATCTTAGCGGGAGGAAAATACTTAGCAATAAAAGCATCTTTGCACTTATTCCATGAATCAATACTACTCTCAGGCAAAGACGAAAACCAAACTTTAGCACGATCTCTAAGTGAAAACGGAAATAACTTCAATTTAACAATATCATTATCCGTATCTTTCTTCTTTTGCATCTCACACAAATCAACAAAGTTGTTTAGATGTGTAGCGGCATCTTCACTAGGAAGGTCGGCGAATTGATCTTTCATAACAAGATTCAGCAAAGCAGTATTGATTTCACAAGACTCAACATCATTACAAGGAGCAATCGGAGTACTAAGGAAATCATTATTATTGGTATTGGAGAAATCACACAATTTCGTATCATCTTGCGCCATCGCGACAAGTAATCCAACACACAAGCAAACAAAAAGGCGAGCGAAGGAGAGGGGAGATTGGAAAGAAAGGGCAAATAAAACGGCAAGGGTGAAGTGGGGGAGAGGAAAATGAGAGGCAAATGGCAAATAATGTAAATGCGAGGGAGATGAGTTTGTGATGGGTACTTGGTATGTCTTGACTTGAGCGAAGACCTCCCCGGCAATGGTGCCAGAAATCCTTCTTGCTACGTCTTGAGCTTGCGTTGGTTTTCCTTGAAGAGGAAAGGGTGATGCAGCAATAGTATCGTAAGTATTTTCCTCAGTTTTTGAGAACCAAGGTATCAATCCAGTAGGAGGCTCCTCAAAAGTCCCACGCACACAAACAAACAAGAAATCGCAACCAACGCAATAAAGGGGTTGTCAATCCCTTCACGGCCACTTGCGAAAGTGAGATCTGATAGAGTTAAAATGATAAGATAAATATATTTTTGGTATTTTATAATATAGATACGAAAAGTAAAGATGCAAATAAAAGTAGATTGAAAGCTTATATGATAAAAGATAGACCCAGGGGCCATAGGTTTCACTAGTGGCTTCTGTCAAGATAGCATAAGTATTACGGTGGGTGAACAAATTATTGTCGAGCAATTGATAGAAAAGTGAATAATTATGAGATTATCTAGGCGTGATCATGTATATAGGCATCAAGTCCGTGACAAGTAGACCGACTCCTGCCTGCATCTACTACTATTACTCCACACATCGACCGCTATCCAGCATGCATCTAGAGTATTAAGTTCATAAAGAACAGAGTAACGCATTAAGAAAGATGACATGATGTAGAGGGATAAACTCATGCAATATGATATAAACCCCATCTTTTTATCCTCGATGGCAACAATTCAATACGTGCCTTGCTGCCCCTGTTGTCACTGTGAAAGGACACCGCAAGATTGAACCCAAAGCTATGCACTTCTCCCATTGCAAGAAAGATCAATCTAGTAGGCCAAACCAAACTGGTAATTCGAAGAGACTTGCAAAGATAACTTAACCACACATAAAAGAATTCAGAGGAGATTCAAATATTTCTCATAGATAAACTTGATCATAAACCCACAATTCATCGGATCTTGACAAACACACCGCAAAAAGAGTTACATCGAATAGATCTCCAAGAAGATCAAGGAGAACATGGTATTGAGATCCAAAGAGAGAGAAGAAGCCATCTAGATAATAACTATGGACCCGAAGGTCTGTGGTAAACTACTCACAACTCATCGAAGAGGCTATGGTGTTGATGTAGAAGCCCTCCGTGGTTGATTCCCCCTCCGGCGGAGTGCCGGCGAAGCCTCCAAGATGGTATCTCACGGATACAGAAGGTTGCAGTGGTGGAAATAGCTTTTCGTGGTCGCCTTTGATTTTCCATGGGTACGTGGGTATATATAGGCGGAATAAGTATGTCAGTGGAAACCTGAGGGGCCCACAAGATAGGGGGCGCGCCCAGTAGGGGGGGGGCGCCCTCCACCCTCATGGCTTCCTCGATTGCTTCTTGACTTGCACTCCAAGTCCTCTGGATCACGTTCGTTCCAAAAATCACGCTCCCAAAGGTTTCATTCCGTTTGGACTCCGTTTGATATTCCTTTTCTTCGAAACACTGAAATAGGCAAAAAAACAGCAATACGGGCTGGGCCTCCGGTTAGTAGGTTAGTCCCAAAAATGATATAAATGTGTAAAATAAAGCCCATAAACATCCAAAACGGGTAATATAATAGCATGGAGCAATAAAAAATTATAGATACGTTGGAGACGTATCATGCAATGATTTCTTCGTGTTGTGCCGCATATTGACGCTGTCAAGAGGTCGGTGTGCATAGAGAGTGCACGGATGGCTCTTGCCCGTGTTAATACATATTGGCGGAAGATGGAGGCCACCGCTGTTGCAACCAGGGGTCCACCCAGGGGTCAGGACTCGCCCGGGCACTATTTTGAAGAAGTCCTAGAAGGTGCCCGTTTAATAAAGGCTCAGTGCTCAAAGAGTACCATGTTCCAGTGACAAGTATTTTGATTGTAAAAAACAATACTTCTTCGATAATATAGGCTATATTTATACTTTTGCTCGTAAAGTATTGCAGTGCCTCCTGTGCGGCCGATTATGTATGTATGTATATAATCTGAAAGTTTGCAGTCGCCGGCTTCAGCCCCCACGCATATAATGCGGGGGTGTTCGGTAAAGCGCGTAATCACACTTGATCCAACGTCTTGGTCCGTTAAGGAGGTGATAGCGCGGCGAATAAGGCAATTGGACTATATAGCTTTAACACTTTCACTTAGCCATAGGAGTTTGACAATGGGGCTACTATATAGCCCCTGGTATGTCCGCGTTCGTCCGAACACGATGCGCGTACATACTTGACCGGGAAACCGGTCCTTCGCTAATGTGGAGGAATTGCAAAGATTCCGTTGAGTCCTTGAGTGGTTGACCAGTCTCTCGCTTTATCATGATAGTCAGTTTTCGGCTTTCTCTACTGAGGTGCTCATCCAGATGAACCAGGGCACAATCGCAGTAGTTCTCCCGGTGCCACCTTAGCCGATAGAGCGGAACGTAAGGTAGCAAAACACGGGAGCCGGGCAAACCCAACTATTGACCAAAGACATGATTCGGAGCTGATGCATATAAGGCCAAACTCGGGACGCCGAACACTCCCGAAGGTATTCGGACTTTACAACATATGCTGGGCTGAGTACCGCCCTCGATAATGAGCCCTGAATTTCCGGGTACGTGCATTAATCTGGCGTGATGAAAGAGCTTGCCGATAACGCCAGTATCCCTTTTGGTTGTTTTAAGTGCCCGGAGGGTGGGAAGCAACAAGATACAATAAAAAACATTTACACAGGGTCTTAATCTAAAAAGAAACCTTTGAGCGGGGCCCTGCTGCACGTCTGCGCCTTTGTCTCCGTTGTGCCGTATCCTGGAAGCGTGTAGCGCGATGATCATCTGTAAAAAAAACCCAGGTGAAAGACTCTGGTATGATTGTGCGAAAAGCTGGTTATTCTTAATGAACCATGATAATTCAATCTATTGTGTATTAGTAGGGTCGAGCCGAACTATGGACCCTTTTACATACGGGCAGCCCCTAGCACCACATATGGGGGCATATCCGTCGACCGAGCTCAGGTTTATCTGGGCTGCTACAATTAGTGGTGCGCCGGACACGTCTAGCCGTGTCCGTGGTCTTGACGACTGATCATTAATTCGGGTTGGGGAGGCCGTTTGGTGGTTCGGCTGCTAGAGCCACCACATATTCTTCCGCACGCAAAGAATGCTATGTATTTCTGCTAATTGTGATGACGCCACATGGACCGGGCATCTTAAGTTTAAGATAATCGTATTGCAGAACTACATTGAAACGAGCGAAGGTCATTCTTCTGAGTAGTGCATGGTAGCCGCTTCAGAATGGAGTGATGTCAAATATTAGTTCTTCGCTTCGGAAGTTGTCGAGCGAACCAAATACAACCTCTAGTATCAGAGAGCCAGTGCAGCGGGCCTCTACGCCTGGTATTACTCCTTTAAAAGTAGTATTGCTTTGGCTGATTCTTGACGGGTCTATCCCCATCTTGCGGACAGTGTCCTTATATATCAGATTTTGACTACTACCGCCGTCCATGAGGACTCGGGTGAGGTGGTATCCGTCAATTATTGGGTCGAGCACCAAGGCGGTCGAACCTCCATGCCGGATACTAGTCAGATGATCCCTGCGATCAAAAGTGATTGGGCAGGCCGACCATGGGTTGAATTTGGGGGCAACTGGTTCTACAGCGTATACGTCTCGGAGTGCGCGTTTGCGCCTCCTCTTTGGTATGTGGGTTGCGTAAATCATGTTTACTGTTTTGACCTCTGGTGGAAATTTTTTCCGTCCCCCAGTGTTCGGCTGGCGAGGTTCGTCTTCATCTTCACATGGCGACTCCCTCCCCTTGTGTTTGGCGTTTAGTTTGCCGGCCTGCTCAGCATTCTCTGTTGGTGTGAGTTACAGGTTTCTCAAGGGTGCCATGAATCTGACATGATCTGTCTAGAATTTTGTTTAGGTTGGCCGGTCCATCTCTGCTGCCTTTAAATGGCTTTTTCCGTTGACCGGGTCGAGAGCCCCTGAATCTGGCATTTACCGCCGTGTTGTCTGGGCTGTCTTCATTATTTCGACGCTTGTTTTTATTGCGTTGCGGCTTCCCATTACCATCCCTGATTTCGGATGTGCCTGGGTCGCTGGTGCCTCTGCGGGCCAACCAACTGTCCTTGCCCGCGCAAAAGCGGGTCATAAGGCTTGTTAGGGCTGCCATTGTCCTCGGCTTTTCCTGGCCGAGGTGTCTGGCGAGCCATTTGTCCCGGACACTATGTTGGAAAGCCGCTAAGGCTTCGGTGTCCGGGCAGTCGACGATTTGGTTCTTCTTGGTGAGAAATCTGTTCCAAAAGCTTACAGGCTGACTCCCCGGGTTATTGGATTATGTGACTTAAATCATCTACATCCGGGGGTTGGACATATGTCCCTTGAAAATTAGCCCTGAAAGCGTCCATGAGTTCCTCCCAACTTCCAATGGAATTTTCGGGGAGGCTTTTCAACCAGTGCCGAGCTGGTCCTTTCAACTTGAGGGGTAGGTATTTGATGGCGTGGAGATCGTCTCCACGAGCCATATGGATGTGAAGAATAAAGTCCTCAATCCGCATCGCAGTGCATGGCTTACTCGTCAGATGCCTCTATGTTTATGGGTTTAAATCCCTCTGGAAATTCATGATCCAGCACCTCATCGGTGAAGCATAGGGGGTGTGCGGCGCCCCTGTATTTGGATGTGTCATGGCGTGCTGCTGACGGTTGTAGTGTTTGGTGTTGATTCCGAGCTGGTATTACAAGAGTTGATCTACCACGAGATCATAGAGGCTAAACCCTAGAATCTAGCATATGATTATGAGTGTTGTTCGCCTACGGACTAAACCCTCCGGTTTATATAGACACTAGTGGGGGATAGGGTTACACAGAGTTGGTTACAGAGAAGGAAATCTACATATCTGAATTGCCAAGCTTGCCTTCCACTCAAAGGAGAGTCCCACCCGGAGAAGGGACGAAGTCTTCAATCTTGTATCTTCATAGTCCAACAGTCCGGCACAAGTACATAGTCCGGCTGTCCGAGTACCCCCTAATCTGGGACTCCCTCAGTACCCTCATAGACCGAAAGCGAAAGCGTTTAGTAACGCGGATGATGTAATCGAACGTCTTCATGATCCAACCGATCCAAGTATCGAATGTACGGCACCTCCGTGTTCAACACACATTCCACACGATTATGTCCCTCGAGCTCTTGATCCAGTTGAGGACGAGGGTGAGTTTCGTCGGCACGACGGCATGGCGACGGTGTTGATGATGTTACTGGCACATGGTTTCGCCTAAGCACTACGACGATATGATAGAGGTGTTAAACTATGGCGAGGGGAACCGCACACGGGTAAGGGAATAACTGTTGTGCTTTGGGGTGCCCCTACCCCCGTATATAAAGGAGGGAGGAGGAGGAGGTCGGCTAAGTAGGGGCGCGCCTATAGGGGGAGTCCAACTAGGATTCCCAATCCTAGTTGGAGTCCCCTTCCTTTTTCCAAGAGGGGGAGAGAGGGAAAGAGGTGGAGGAGAAAGAGGAAAGGGGGGGCCTCCCCTAGTACAATTCGGTATGGGATAGGGGGCGTGTGCCTCCACCTAGCCGCTGCCTCCTCTCTTCCACTAAGGCCCATGAATGCCCATTAATCCCCCAGGGGTTCCGGTAACCTCCCTGTACTCCGAAAATGCCCGAACTTATCTGAAACCTTTCCGGTGTCCGAACATAACCTTCCAATATATCAATCTCTATGTCTCGACCATTTCGAGACTCCTCGTCATGTCCGTGATCTCATCCGGAACTCCGAAAAAACTTCGGTCATCAAAAACACATAACTCTTAATACAAATCATCATCGAACGTTAAGCGTGCGGACCCTACGGGTTCGAGAACTATGTAGACATGATCGAGACACATCTCTGATCAATAACCAATAGCGGAACCTTGATGCTCATATTGGCTCCTACATATTCTACGAAGATCTTTATCAGTCAAACCGCATAACAACATATGTTGTTCCCTTTGTCATCGGTATGTTACTTGCCCGAGATTCGATCGTCGATATCATCATACCTAGTTCAATCTCGTTACTGGAATGTCTCTTTACTCATTCTGTAATGCTTCATCCCGCAACTAACTCATTAGTCACATTGCTTGCAAGGCTTATAGTGATGTGCATTACCGAGAGAGCCCAGAGATACCTCTCCGGTACATGGAGTGACAAATCCTAATCTTGACCTATTCCAACCGAACAAACACATTCGGATACACCTGTAGAGCATCTTTATAATCACCCAGTTACATTGTGACGTTTGATAGCACACAAGGTGTTCTTTCGGTATTCGGGAGTTGCATAATCTCATAGTCTGAGGAATATGTATAAGTCATGAACTAAGCAGTAGCAATAAAACTGTAACGATCATAATGCTAAGCTAACGGATGGGTCTTGTCCATCACATCATTCTACTAATGGTGTGATCCCGTTCATCAAATGACAACACATGTCTATGGTTAGGAAACATAACCATCTTTGATTAACGAGCTAGTCAAGTAGAGGCATACTGGGGACACTATGTTTTGTCTATGTATTCACACATGTACTAAGTTTTCGGTTAATACAATTCTAGCATGAATAATAAACATTTATCATGATATAAGAAAATATAAATAACTACTTTATTATTGCCTCTAGGGCATATTTCTTTTAGTCTCCCACTTGCACTAGAGTCATAATCTAGTTCACATCGCCATGTGATTTAACACCAATAGTTCACATCTATATGTGATAACACTCATAGTTCACATCGCCATGTGACCAACAACCAAAGGGTTTACCGGAGTCAATAATCTAGTTCACATCGCTATGTTATTAACACCCAAAGAGTACTAAGGTGTGATCATGTTTTGTTTGTGAGAGAAGTTTAGTCAACGGGTCTGCTAAATTCAGAGCCGTGTGTATTTTGCAAATTTTTCTATGTCTACAATGCTTTGCATGGAGCTACTCTAGCTAATTGCTCCCCTTTCAATATGTATCTAGATTGAGACTCGAAGTCATCCGGATTGGTGTAAAGCTTACATCGACATAACTCTTTACGACGAACTCTTTATTACCTCCATAATAGAGAAATACTTCCTTAGTCTCCTCTTAGGTAACTAAGGATAATTTTGACTACTATACAGTGATCCACTCCTGAATCACTATCGTACCCCCTTGGCAAACTCATAGCAAGGCACACAAATGGTCCGCACATCTCGCCTCGATCTTCTCCAGCCATGTCCGGAGCGGGAGGCAAGTGGTTGGCCTCCTCCGTTACGGAGGAGCACATCGAAAAGCTGCGCGGCGCGGATACCTTTCAGCGACATCACAAGCACCGGCTGCCCGACGAGGGCAGCTCATCCCCACCCCCAGCCCCATGAGAGGGTCGTATTCCTTCCCCACTTCCTCCGCGGACTGGGCTTCCCACTTCATCCCTTCGTCCGGGGGCTCATGTACTACTACGGCCTGGACTTCCATGATCTGGCGCCAAACTTCGTCCTCAACATCTCGGCATTTATCGTCGTGTGCGAGGCCTTCCTCTGCATCCGGCCCCACTTCGGCTTGTGGCTAAAGACCTTCAATGTCAAGCCGAAGGTAGTGAAGGGCATCCAAGCGGAGTGCGGAGGCGCCATGGTGGGCAAAATACCCAACGTCACCTGGCTCAAGGGGGCCTTCGTGGAGTCCATCAAGGGATGGCAATCGGGGTGGTTCTACATCACCGAGCCGCGTGACCCTAAATGGGCCGCGGCCCCCGAGTTCAGATCTGGTATCCCTATGCATCTCACCTCCTAGAAAGAGAAGGGCTTGCTATGGGGCAGTTCGGAGGAGCTGACAGACTCGATCTGTCTCCGGGCGCTTAGTGAACAAGAAGCTTAGGCTTGTCAATGTGATCCAGGTCATGCTCGTCCGCCGGATTCTCCCCTGCCAACAGCGGGCCTTCAATCTATGGGAGTTCGATCCGGCACAGCACCGGACCCTGAGCGGGCTCTTCGACATGACGTACGAAGCTGCTTGGAGGGTGTTGTTCAAGGGCGGAGAAGCCCCCGCATCCGCGACGGAAGACCGCAGATTCAGCACCAAGCGCCCGGCCAGCGAGGTAAGCTTTGTTATCCTCTATGGGATTCTTATTTTCTTTCATAGTTTGACTCTATGTGGGATTTAAAACTCCCAATGCCTTTGACAGGACTGGCAGAGGACGTCCGGACAGGTAGACTGTCCGGCTCCCCTTCTCGAAGACCCAGCGGATGCCCGTTTAACGGGGCTGCTAGTCCCGGCACTTTATGTGGTGCTGGAGAAGAAGGCCAAGAAGAAGGCCACGGGAACTCGAAGAAGTTCCCAGCGCCAGGTGATATCGGACTCATCGTCCGATGGCTCCGAGGCGGACTCCTCCCCCGAAGACGAGGAGGAGAAAGAGGACTCTCCCCTGGAGGGGGGAGAGAGGAAAAGGAAGGCTTCCCCAACGGGGGAGGCCGAAGGGTCCAAGAGGGGAAGGACCCTTCCCCCGGCAGCTCCGCCAATGCCAACGTTGGCGACAAAGAGTGGCCCTCAAGGGCCAGGCCTCCGGCAAGATCGTAAGTATCCGGATTCCTGAATGATTTATAATTTCTCTTTTGTGTCACATAGTGTCCTTCTAATGCCGCACACTACCCGTAGTCCGGCCGATGATGATCTTCCCGCTTCGTCGAGCGGGTCCTTGGCTCCCTCGGACGTGGATTCCATTCCGACCGCCTCCACCCCTCGTGATGCTGACGACGCCGAGGTGGGATCCCAGGAGGGGACCCATTAGGAGGAGGCTCCGGAGGTGCCACAAGGCAGCCTCCCGGACTTTGCGCCGGACTCCATGCCGGAACCCGCAGTGGTTCCAGAGTCCGGCAGGCGGCCCCTTCGTAAGAAGGGCAAGACCGTGACGCCGGCAGCCTCCGTCCAACCGGAGGGGCCGGACAACTTGTTGGAGGCGCTCAACGGCGCTTCCATCAAGGAAGAACACCGCACTATCATGAGTGCGGTGATTCAGAAGGTTCAGCTCGCCAAGAGCGGGCTGACCGAAGCCTGCAGTAGCCTTCTAATAGGCTTTGAGGTAAGAAGTTTAAAATATGTAATGTGATACCGCATAGACAGTAGCCCCTGATGCTCGGTTCGGTGTTCGGAAAGAAAAACCGGACTGAGGATCTAAAAAAGATATACGCAGGAGTGCTAAAAATTATGTCAATATGGGTTTGCAGGCTGCTGCTCACCTCTGCTGCAGACTTGCATGGAGGTCGGTGCTTTTGAAGCAGGACCTCGGCGGTCCGAGCGAGAGCTCGGCCTTGCCAAGAAGCAGCTCGAGGACAAAGAAGGTGAGTAACACCACTTTTAAATTTGTACCTTCTGTAAAAGGATTTTGGTTGCAATAGAAATAACAAGGATAACGTGGATGCTGCAGGGCCACGAGCGAGGTGGCGACCACTGAAGGAGGCCGTGTCCGCGTCGAACGCAATCGGACGCTGAACGAGCGGAGCGAGAGAAGCAGGAGGCGCGGTGGCGGAGGTGCGACAAGAGCTCCGTGCTCTCATGGAAAAGCATGAGAGTTTGGGCGCGACTCAAGACTCGAGTCCGAGCTTGCCTCGGCTCTTGAAAGTGCCAAAGCCGCTAAGGTCGAGGCCCATAAGTCCCTCCAGAGATTGAGGCGATGAAGAAGATAGCGGCGGGTAAGGCATTTTTCATGCAAAGCAAGCATGTGAATGTAAATTACATTACTTACCCGAATTCGGAGCTCTCGAGGCGTTGCAGATCTGCCTCAGCGTGTCCGATGTCGCCAGATTCTACCAGGCCGAGGAGGGGAGCTCAACGGAGAAGGACTTCTGGTCTCGAGACGCTGAGGCGGACATCCGTGCCCCTAGCGACCAGCTGAAGCAGCTGGTCGAGCTCCACAAAGTAGCCGAGCAGGCCATGAAGGGCCTCACAGTCCAGCTGTGGCCTGGAGAGGCCATGCCTGGGAGCTACTTCGGCCTCGTGTGGCGGCTGGTGGATGCGTGCCCCTGGGTGGAAGTCATCAAGCCCTCCGCCTGCATTGAAGGTGCCCGTCGGGCCCTTGCCCGCGCAAAGGTGCATTGGGGCAGGCTGGATGCGGAGAGGCTTATCGCGGACGCGCCGCCAGCGGGCAAGGAGTATCGTATGCCCGAGATGTACTATAAGAGTGTCCTGAAGGGTGCCCGCAAGATTGCGGATGAGTGCCCCAAAGATGTAATTATTGAGTAAACTCGCAATGTGTTATCTTGTGCGCTGAAAACTTTGTTCATATGCGCTAAGCAACGCTTATTGATTTAAAATATTACCTTATGTGCGGTCGTTTATAAAATCTGAGAGATGGCAAGTCGTCGGCTTCAGCCCCCATGCCACGAGTGTTGGGGTGTTCGGGATAAACTTGAGCACTCTTGTTCCCATTTTTGGGTCCATCTAGGGAGGCGCTCAACACAACGAACAAGGCAACCGGACTTATAATGCTTGAACACTCTCACTTAGCCATAGAATTCTATAATTTTAAATTTCGGTGAAGCCCCTAGTATTCGGAAGACCGAGTTCGGGGCGCTATCCACGCCTGGGCCGGACACAGCCGGTTCCTCGCTCGAAGCGGCATAAGTCTTTAGGGACTCGAAAAGACCTCTCGAACAGCGACCAGCTCTCGCCTTATCATGACAGTCAGTTTTAGCTTTCTCTACTGAGGCACTCGCCCAGCTCAACCGGGGCGCAATCGCAGTGGTTCTCCCAGTGCTACCTTAGTCGACGGAACGGAACGTAAGGTACCAAAACATGGGAGCCGGGCAAACCCAACTATTGACCCAAGACATGATTCGGAGCCGATGCATATAATGCTATAAGTTCGGGGTGCCGCACTTGTGAAAGTGTTCGGACTTATCACACCATAATGCGGGAAACATAAGCCCCTGGTGTATTCAGCCGTACCAAAATGTACGGGTGCAAGATGTCATGAATGAACATATATGTAAAAAAGGAAATGCAATTATAAACAAAAAGCGATGCATTGTTTATCAAGAGATTCTGCCATGAGTGCAGAACGATACAAATAGTGCGGTAAGCAAGGGTTGGACTATTAAAAGTGTCTCCCTCCAGGGGTAGGCTGCGGAATGGTGTAGTAAACGGATTTAATGCTCATAATGGAGACCACCTAAGTATTCGTCGTAGCCTTTGTCCTTCCCTGGCTATTGCATCGTGAGTTCGGCAGATCTACTGCCGGACAGGGCCTCTGGTGAACGGAGTCCTGTGAAAAAATAAAAAAAGAAGAAAAAAGAGTGACACACTTGGGAGCCCCTGGTGTGGTTAAGCCGCACTCTGGGCCTGTCGTGGTCGTGCCCCTCCCCCTATGCCCATGGTATCTCCAGAGCGTAATGATGTACGCGAAGAGCTGGTCTTGCAATCATGCAAGGGCTGGGGTTGGGGCCGCGTTGCTACGCGTGCTCGGAACGTGCCAGGTGGTCTTGATTGATGTTACTCCGGGCGCATTTGGCCATGTCCGGTCATTTAACGGCCGGACTCGAGAATTGCCTTAAAAGGCTGCTCTGTACTTCTGCCGCGAGAGCCGCTGTGTGTCCCTCCGTTCGGAGGGAGCGTTCAGTATTTCCGTTGACCGTGATGAATCCATGAGGGCCTGGCATCTTGAGCTTAAGGTATGCATAATGCGGTACCGCGTTGAATTTTGCAAACGCGGTTCGCCCGAGCAGAGCGTGGTAGCCACTGCGAGACGGGACTATGTCGAAGATTAAGTCCTTGCTTCGGAAATTATCCGGGGATCCGAAGACCACTTCCAGTGTGACTGAGCCTGTACAATTGGCCTCAACACCTGGTATAACGCCTTTGAAGGTCGTCTTTGTAGGTTTAATCCTTGAGGGGTCTATGCCCATCTTGCGCACTGTATCCTGATAAAGCAGGTTCAGGCTGCTGCCGCCGTCCATCAGGACTCTAGTGAGGTGAAATCCGTCGACGATTGGGTCTAAAACCAATGCGGCGAATCCGCCATGGCGGATACTGGTCAGGTGGTCTCTTCGATCGAAAGTGATTCGGCAAGAGGACCATGGATTGAACTTCGGGGCGACTGGCTCCATCGCATATACGTCCCTAAGTGCACGCTTCCGCTCCCTCTTGGGTATATGGGTTGCGTATATCATGTTTACCGTCCGCACTTGTGGGGGGAAACCCTTCTGTCCTCTACTGTTCGGCGGCCGAGTCTCTTCCTCGTCGTCGCTGTGCAGCCCCTTGTCATTGTTTTCGGCAATTAACTTGCCTGCCTGCTTGAATACCCAACAATCTCTGTTGGTGTGGTTAGCTGGCTTTTCGTGGGTGCCATGTATTTGGCAAGAGCAGTCGAGTATTCGGTCCAAATTGGACGGACCCGGAGTAGTTCGTTTGAATGGCTTCTTCCGCTGACCGGGTTTAGAGCCTCTGAATCCAGCGTTGACTGTCGTATCCTCATTGTTATCGCCGTTAACGCAGTGTTTGTTTTTGTTTCGACAAGACCTGCCATTGTGGTCCTTAGTATCCGGACTGCCAGCATTTTTGCTAAGGTTGTTGCTGCGAGCTAGCCAGCTGTCCTCTCCCGCACAGAAGCGGGTCATGAGTGATGTGAGGCCTGCCATGGATTTCGGCTTTTCCTGTCCTAGGTGCGGGCCAGCCACTCGTCGCGGATGTTATGTTTGAAGGCTGCGAGGGCCTCTGCATCCGGACGGTCGGCGATTTGATTTTTCTTTGTTAAGAACCGTGTCGAACTGTCCGGCGATTTGTCCGCTGCTGGATTATGTGGCTTAGGTCATCGGCGTCGGTGGTCGCACATATGTGCCCGGAAGTTGTCAAGGAATGCGCTTCGGGTCCTCCCAACACCCAATTGACTCTGCGAGCAAGCTGTTAAGCCAATGCCGAGCTGGTCCATTAAGCTTGAGTGGAAGATACTTGATGGCATGGAGATCGTCGCCGCGGGCCATATGGATATGAAGGAGATAATCTTGATCCAAACCGCGGGGTCTGTTGTGCCATCGTGGGATTCAATGTTCACGGGTTTAAACCCTTGAGGATTTGATGATCCATTACTTCGTCTGCGTGAAGCATAGTGGGTGTCTTGGCGCCTCTATATTGAGCGATATCACGACGTAGCTCAAGAGAACGTTGTCTGCTGTGTTCGGCCCGGCCGGAGTTGTTGTATCCGGCGCGACGGTAGTTGTCGTGGGTCGTGGGGCGCCCACGTGATCCGTAGATAGATCTGGATTGTCTTACCTTGTCCTCCAATATATCCCGCAAGTCCGGCGCATTCCCTCGTGTCTTCGTACTTTTTGACCGGTGCTGGGGTACGGTCCTGATGGGGGGCCTAGATGCCTCTCTGTCGTGACCACGGGGTGGTCGGTCTGCCGTATTGTGCGCTGGTGATGAAGGTTTGTATGCTTCCTCCTCTAGTCGGGGAGCAACTTGCGTTTGGGTAGCTCTTGGAGGGCATTGAGTTCATACTCTTGACGCGACGACCTCGGTCCATCTGTCGGCCAGCAGGTCTTGATCAGCTTGAAGCTGTTGCTGCTTTTTCTTTAGGCTATTTGCCGTGGCGATAAGCCTGCGTTTAAAACGCTCTTGTTCGACGGGATCCTCTGGCACGACGAATTCGTCATCGTTGAGGCTTGCCTCGTCTCCGGAGGGAGGCATGTAGTTTTCATCCTCCTCGCTCGCCGCTCTCTCGAGGGCTGGCTTCCCCGTCCTCCTGTGCTGAATCTTGCTGGAGGGGGTTGTCTTCGGCACTCTCTGGGGTGTTATTGTCCCTGGTGCCGGAATCTCCATTCTTACTGTGGCGGGATTTAGAGCGGCGCCGCTGACGTCGGTGCTTGGGCTGCTTCTTAGAAGAATCTGCCTCCGCTGCTTCTTCGCCGTCCCCATCCTTTGGGGTGTCCACCATGTATATGTCGTATGACGAGGTGGTCTTCCAGTGCCCTGTAGGCATTGGTTATTGATCGTCTCCGGCATCGTCGTCCATACCGTCGATGTCTTCGGAGTCGTAGTCTAGCATGTCGGTTAGATTGTCGACAGTGGCTACAAAGTGGGTGGTGGGTGGGCTTTGAATTTCTTCGTCGTCCGCATCCCAACCATCCTGACCGCAGTCCGGCCAAGGTTCACCTGATAACGAGAGATGTTTTAGCGAATTTAGGATGTCGCCAAAGGGTGAGTGCTGAAAGATGTCCGCGGCGGTGAACTCCATGATCGGCGCCCAATCGGATTCGATTGGCAGGGGCGCAGGAGGTTCGGAGTCCGGCATGGAGTCCGGCGCCTCGGAGTCACGAGCTTTATAAGGGACAAGGTCAGTATTCGGCTCTATCACCGTAGAAGTCGCAGCTCCCGAGGCGGTGTCCAGCCACCTATCCTCGATCTGCGCGGTCTGCTCCGAACTATGGGTCAGAGCGGACTCGGTGCGGCCTCGAGGCACTTTGTCCGGCAGCAGAGCTAAATCATGCCCATCGTGACAGCGCGGCACGGTCGGCTGTGGCTCGAATCTGCCGAAGATCAAGTCTCCACGGATGTCGGCCGTGAAGTTTAGGTTTCCAAACCTGACCTGATGGACAGGGGCGTAGCTTTCGATCTGCTCCAGATGGCCAAGTGAATTGGCCCGCAGTGCAAAGCCGCCAAACACGAAGATTTGTCCGGGGAGAAAAGTCTCACCCTGGACGGCGTTGTTGTTGATTGAAGAAGCCATAAAGCCTATCGGTGACGACACAGAGGAACTCTCAATGAAAGCACCAATGTCGGTGTCAAAACCGGCGGATCTCGGGTAGGGGGTCCCGAACTGTGCGTCTAGGCGGATGGTAACAGGAGACAAGGGACACGATGTTTTTACCCAGGTTCAGGCCCTCTCGATGGAGGTAAAACCCTACTCCTGCTTGATTGATATTGATGATATGGGTAGTACAAGAGTGGATCTACCACGAGATCAAGGAGGCTAAACCCTAGAAGCTAGCCTATGGTATGATTGTTGTAATGGTTGTGTGTCCTACGGACTAAAACCCTCCGGTTTATATAGACACCGGAGAGGGCTAGGGTTACACAGATTCGGTTACAATGGTAGGAAATCTACATATCCATATCGCCAAGCTTGCCTTCCACGCCAAGGAAAGTCCCATCCGGACACGGGACGAAGTCTTCAATCTTGTATCTTCATAGTCTTGGAGTCTGGCTGACGATGATAGTCCGGCTGTCCGGACAACCCCTAGTCCAGGACTCCCTCACCCCCATCATGCACAACCCCGATGACAAACCGAGCAATTGGTTCATACTTTTTAACGCGCTTCAGCTTTTTCAACCCTCACGCAATACATGAGCGCAAGCCATGGATATAGCACTATAGGTGGAAGAGAATATAATGATGGAGGTTATGTGGAGAAGACAAAAAAGGGAGAAAGTCTCACATCGATGCGGCTAATCAACGGGCTATGGAGATGCCCATCAATTGATGTCAATGCGAGGAGTAGGGATTGCCATGCAACGGATGCACTAAGAGCTATAAGTGTATGAAAGCTCAACAAAAGAAACTAAGTGCTTGTGCATCCAACTTGCTTGCTCATGAAGACCTAGGGCATTTGAGGAAGCCCATTGTTGGAATATACAAACCAAGTTCTATAATGAAAATTCCCACTAGTATATGAAAGTGAGAACATAGGAGACAATCTATATGAAGAACATGATGCTACTTTGAAGCACAAGATATGAGACTCACTACATGAAGAACATGGTGCCACTTTGAAGCACAAGTGTGGAAAAAGAGATAGTAACATTGCCCCTTTTCTTTCTTTCTTTCTTTCTTTCTTTTTTGGTGGGCTTCTTTGCCCCCCCCTTTTTTTATTTAGGCTTCTTTGGCCTTTCCCTTTTTTTGTGGGGCAATGTTCTGATGATGATCATCACACTTTTATTTACTTACAACTCGATGTTACAAGTCGATACTGGAACAAAGATATGACTCTATATGAATCCTTCCAGCGGTGTACCGGGATGTGCAATTATCTAGCGTAGCAATGACATCAAAAAATAGACAAGCCATGAAAACATCATGCTAGCTATCTTACGATCATGCAAAGCAATATGACAATGAATGCTCAAGTCATGAATATGATGATGATGGAAGTTGCATGGCAATATATCTCGGAATGTCTATGGAAATGCCATGATCGGTAGGTATGGTGGCTGTTTTGAGGAAGATATAATGAGGCTTATGTGTGATAGAGCGTATCGTATCACGGGGTTTGGATGCACCGCCGAAGTTTGCACCAACTCTCGAGGTGAGAAAGGGCAATGCACGGTACCGAAGAGGCTAGCAAAGGCGAGAGTGCGTATAATCCATGGACTCACATTAGTCATAAAGAACTCATATACTTATTGCAAAAGTCTATTAGCCCTCGAAGCAAAGTACTACTACGCATGCCCCTAGGGGGATAGATTGGTAGGAAAAGACCATCGCTCGTCCCCGACCGCCACTCATAAGGAAGACAATCAAAGAAACACCCCATGCTTCAAATTTTTCACACAACGGTTACCATACGTGCATGCTACGGGACTTGCAAACCTCAACACAAGTGTCTCTACAATCCACAACCACCCACTAGCATAACTCTAATATCACCATCTTTATATCGCAAAACTACTGCAAGGAATCAAACATATCATATTCAGTGATCCACAAGTTTATGTAGGATTTTATGACTAACCATGTGAATGACCAATTCCTGTCATCTCTCTAAATAGATATAAGTGAAGCAAGAGAGTTTAATTCTTTCTAAAAAAGATATGCCCACGCTCTAACAAATATAAGTGAAGAAAAAGAGAATTCTACAAATGACGGTTTTCTATGTAAAGAGAAACAGGCAATCCAACTTCAAATGATATAAGTGAAGCACATGAAGCATTCTATAAAGCCACACTCAAAAGATTTAAGTGAAGTGCAATGAGCATTCTATAAATCAACCAAGGACTATCTCATACCAGCATGGTGCATAAAAGAAAAATGAAAACTAAATGCAAAAGACGCTCCAAGACTTGCACATAATGCATGAACGAAACGAATCCGAAACATACCGATACTTGTTGAAGAAAGAGGGGATGCCTCCCCAGCATCCCCAAGCTTAGACGCTTGAGTCTCCTTGAATATTTACTTGGGGTGCCTCGTTCATCCCCAAGCTTGAGCTCTTGCCTCTCTTCCTTCTTCTCACATTGAAACATCCTCGATTAGACACTACATCCACACAAAACTTCAACAGAAAACTCGGTAAGATCCGTTAGTATAATAAAGCAAATCACCACTCTAAGTACTGTTGAAAACCAATTCATATTTTGTTTTTGCATTGTGTCTACTGTAATATAACTTTTTCATGGCTTAATCCACTGATATAAATTGATAGATTCATCAAAACAAGCAAACTATGCATCAAAAACAGAATCTGTCAAAAACAGAACAGTCTGTAGCAATCTGAACATCCACCATACTTCTGGTACCCCAAAAATTCTACAAAAATTAGGAAAAATAAAAAAGTTGTATAGCAAGACAGTGCAGAAGGAATAAGAACCAATTGACGTTTCAGTTAAAAATGTAAAACCGCGCACTACAGCCAAAGTTTCTGTCCTGCACCGTACAAACCAACAAGCATTGTAAACATCCTAAAGGCAAACCTTAGCACATTATTTTTGTAATACAATGGAATTGTACAAGGGGATAATTATTTTTATTGAACAGTTTCTGTAATTAAGATTCACAAAGTTCCCATGGGCATGAACAAAGTTCAAGGACATCCCCCACTTTCACAATGCTCGTCTCTCTCACTTTCACTTCTTTTTTGGAAAAGTTTTGGGTTCCCCTCTTTATTTTTGTTGTTTTTTAAACTATATGAAAGCACTCAACAGAAATAAATGACTCTCTAAAACTTCCGGGTTGTCTCCCTGGCAGCGCTTTCTTTAAAGCCATTAAGCTAGGCATAAAGTGCTCAAGTAATGAATCCACCCGGATCCCAAGGTATATCAAAGCCAATTTTAATTAACAATGATTTGTAATTTAGAAATGAGCACAAAGTAACATAAATCATGTAATGACGAAGTCTAAATCTCTTCCTATCAATCGGCATGTCATAAAAGAACAATTCATGCACACATAGTAAAGGCCAATGCATAGTATAAACAGTTTCTTGCAATTTTATCGTGTGGGAAACATAGGGAGGTGGAGAAATAGTTCCTCTCTCATAATAATTGCAAGTAGGAGCAGCAAGCACATGCATATTATATTCATCAAAAACATCATGTATAGTAGTAAAAGGCAACCCATCAATATAATCCTTAATAAGTCCAAGCTTTTCCGATAAAATGTAGTCGGGAGAATTCAAAAAGATAATAGGACTATCATGCGTGGGTGCAATAGCAACAATTTCATTCATAACATAAGGAACTATAGCAAGTTCATCTCCATAAGCATAATTCATATTGGCATCTTGGCCACAAGCATAGCAAGCATCATCAAAAAGGGATATTTCAAGAGAATCAATGGGATCATGGCAATCATCCTTCGGTAAGCACGAAGGGAAATTAAACAATGTATGAGTTGGAGGGTTACTCTCATTAGAAGGTGGGCACGAGTGATCAATTGGCTCTTCCTCCTCTTGTTCTTCGCTCTCCTCTTCATCTTTTTCATCCAATGAGCTCACAGTTTCATCAACTTCTTCTTCCATAGCTTCCTGCAAAATATTAGTCTCTTCTTGGACAGCGGAGAATTTCTTCATAAATGCATTACTATAGTAATTGTATTCATAATTTGCATAGCAATATCTAAGTATAGCAAGATTTTCAGGCCTATAAGCATCATCATCTAAAGCTTCATACTTTTCAAACAAAGATTCAATTTCATAAGCAGCCTTAAAAGCAACAAATTCTTCTATTTGTTCCACATCATAGTAATCATATATACCATTAGCATAAGAAGCTAAGGTTTCATTATCATTAAATTTGCATGAAAAGGGGAGGTGAGGAGCCTCCATCCTAGAGCAACAAGTAATATCATATTTCAAGCATAGATTCCAGGCATACCAATGCAACATAATAAATTGATCCCATAATAGTTTCGCTTTTTGTGTCGAGCGATAATCCCTAAAGTATTCACGCTGATCCAACGTGTCTCCCATTATAAAGTTGAATGGGGTTTTCTTAGGATTATCAAAGTAGTATATAATGTCTCTCGCATAATGAGAATCGAGGGTTTTAGGAGTTACCCCATCCTCATGAGTAGCAAGTACAGCTAATTTTTTTGGTATTTTGCATTCCATATCCATAACTAAAGATAGAGAACAACTAAGAACAGCAAATAAAAATTACTTAGTGATAAAGCAAACAAGCACACACGAGAATACTCACCCCACGCTATTGCTCCCCGGCAACGGCGTTAGAAAAAGGTCTTGATGACCCGCAAGTATACGGGATAGTTGTAGCCTCTTTCAATAAGTAAGAGTGTCGAACCCAACGAGGAGCTAAAGGTAGAACAAATACTCTCTCAAGTCCTATCGGCCACTGATATGACTCTACGCACGCTTGACGTTTGCTTTCCCTAAAACAAATATGAAACTAGAAGTACTTTGTAGGTGTGATAGGATAGGTTTACAAGATAATAAAGAACACGTAAATAAAAAGTAGGGGCTGTATAGATAAAGAAGCAATAAAGTAAATATAGCGAGTGTGGAAAAGTGGTGGTAGGAGTTGTGAAATTGTCCCTAAGCAATTGACTACGTTACTAGACCGGTAATCGCTATCGCAATTCTATTTGAGGGAGAGGCATAAGCTAACATAGTTTCTCTACTTGGATCATATGCACTTATGATTGGAAATCTAGCAAGCATGTAGCGACCCGACCTCAGATGGTCAAGTCTTTGTGCTCAGGTGTCATCCCTGGATCAGTAATGCTGACACCACACAGTACTGCGAAGGATTTATAACAAAGTAGCAATCACACACTTATTACATCGAATGTCTCAAAAGAGAACTTATTACAATAAAATGGCTTAAGGCCATCTAATGCGATAACAGCGGAAGGCTTGGAAGATAAAGTGAGTCCATCAACTCCAACGGCATAGCTGAGCTGCACGGCAACGACCTACGAACCTTACTCCTCGTCTGAAAAGTCTGCAACATAATATGTTACAGCCCGAGAACGGGTCAGCACATGGAATATGCTGGCAATGTAACACAAAAGAGCAATAACAGAATAATGCTACCACTACATGCATATTTGGCTGGTGGAAAGCTCTATGGTTACAGTTTTGCGAAAAGCCAATTTTTCCCTACTACAAAGGAATCAGTTTTATTTCAACTATCATGGTAGTTGAAACATCATTTGAGAAGGTAACCCCAACTCAATAATCCCAATTAAAATACTTAACAACCCAGCAAGATTAATTAAGAGTGTTGAGATACATGCGAATACTCAAGTACTAGATACTCAGAATTGTCCATAACCGGGGACACGGCTAACCATGATTAGATTGTACACTCTGCAGAGGTTTGCGCACTTTTCCCCGCAAGACTTGATCGCCTCCGTTGATTTCTCGTACTACATGGTGTTTGAGAGACGGATGACCGAGACACAGTCTTTCAGAAGCATTAACTCTCTACTCCGGGCAGACCATACCAAACCTAGGTTTGATAATAAACAGGGCAATAGGTTCTACCTCATCAACTACTTCCCAATACCCACAAGTTAAAGGCATCCTAGTCATGCAATGTTTGAGGATTGAAACTAATGCATAAAAACTGGGTATGAAAAGAGTATGATCAATGTGTTACTTGCCTTGCTGACGATCCGTGAATCCTAGAGACTCGTAGTAACACGCTTCGCACTCCGGGATTTCTATCGCAAGCAAACAATAACATACATAAGCAACAATCAAAGATGCACAAGTAGAACTCCAAATAAAAGAGTTTGACTGGAGAGTTCAACTTAAGAACTCCGGTTTGCAAAAAGAATCAAAACAAACGAAGCAACGAAACTCAAACGGCGAAGAAACAACTTCGTTTTACTAATCTGGATCTAAGTCAAATTTTACAGAAGAAAAATCTTGTTTGAGTTGATTATTCGGAAAGAGGGTTTCGAGATGAAACTCCAGGCGTTTGAATTGCCTGATTCCGATAAACGAGCGAAAAGATAAACATGTTTAAACATCGGATCAGAAATCGCGATCAGAATAACCGCGGAATAAATCCGATAAAAAGAAAAACAACGAACGGCTAAACGAACGAACGTTCGTTAGCAAAAACTAAACGGTGCACGTTCGCTAGAACGAACGGACGAACGGACGTTCGCTAAGTGAATAAACCAAAGAAATAAACCGATCTATAAAAAACGAACTAGGGTTTTCAAAAAAATCGAAGGGTTTTCTGAAAAAAAACGGCGGAGGGGTCGGGTACCTCCGGAGAGGTCGTCCGGTGGGGCGGGCGGCTCCGGTGGGGCTCGGCTAGGGTGGCGGGGCTCGGGGGTGGCTTTGGGGTGGCGGCGGGAGGCGGCGGCGGCGCTTGGGGGCGACGGCGGCGTCTCGGGCGGCGGCGGATCGGGGCTCGGCAACGGCCGGCGGGCGGCGATGGTGGCTGGTGGTGGCGGGGTGGTGGTGAGGCGGCATATGTAGGGGCGGGCGGCAGGAAGTGGGCGCCAAGGCGAGTCCGCTCGGACTCCTCGGCGTCCGTGCAGCGCCTGGCCGTGTGTGAGGAAAGGCGGCGGCGGCGGCGGGCTGGGCCGGCGTGCTCGGCTAAGCCTTCGGCCCAGTCGGGCACGAGGGTTTTTTTTAAAAAAAAAACATTCCGCCGAAAGAAAAATTCCTAGAAAAAAATAAATAAAAATCTAAAAATTCCAAAACAAGTTTTCTCCGTCTAAATAAAATATTTAGAACAAGATGAACTTTTCTTGGCCCCTAAAATGAAATTTTAAAACATGCAACATTTTTCTAGGGCAAATAAAAATCCCGAATAAACTCAAATAAACTCCAAAAAAAATGATTTTAACATTTTTCCTCCGATATTTCAAATATTTTGGAGAAGTCATATTATCTCCCCTCATTTATTATTTAAAAAAATGAAATATTTTCTGGAGAGAAAATATTTAAAATCAAATCCTCGTCTTCACTATTTGATAAAAATTTCGAATATGAAAATTGGAAAATCCCCAACTCTCTCCGAAGGTCCTTGAGTTGCTTAGGATCTCGAGGATTGCAAACAAAAAGCAATAAAATATGATATGCATGGATGATCTATGTATAACATGCCAAATTGGAAATTTGGGATGTTACAAACCTACCCCCCTTATGATGAATCTCGCCCTCGAGATTCGGGTTGGCTAGAAAATAGGTGCAGTTGGTCCTTGCGAATATCCTCTTCTCGCTCCCAGGTGGCTTCCTCCTCAGTATGATGACTCCACTGAACTTTGCAAAACTTGATCACCTTATTGCGAGTGACTCGGCTATCAAACTCAAGAATCTTTACTAGCTTCTCCTCATAGGTCAGATTATTATCCAGTTGAATCGCCTCCAAAGGTACTGTATCATTCAATGGTATATCGGCCATCTCAGCATGGCACTTCTTCAGCTGTGATACGTGAAACACATCGTGAACTCCTGACAATCCTTCTGGTAACTCCAGCTTGTAGGCAACTTCTCCCATCCGTTCCAAAATACGATACGGCCCTACAAATCTCGGGGCTAACTTTCCCTTAACTCCAAAATGTTTTACTCCCCTCAAGGGTGATACTCGTAAATAAGCTCTGTCTCCAATTTCATAGGTTACTTCCTTGTGTTTTGAATCTGCGTAACTCTTCTGTCTGGACTGAGCAATCTTTAGTCTGTTTCTGATCAGTTTAACCTTCTCCTCTGATTCTTTGATCAACTCTGGTCCAAACAACTGACGATCTCCTACTTCGTCCCACATCAAGGGCGTTCTACATCTGCGTCCATACAGAGCTTCGAATGGTGCCATCTTCAAACTGGCCTGGTAGCTGTTGTTATAAGAAAACTCTGCGTCCATACTGAACTTTGATGTAAACTGGGTTCCTCTATCTGATACGATGCTCCTCCGAACTCCATGTAAACATACGATCCTGGTCATATATATCTTGGCCAACTTTGCACTTGTATACGTTGTTTTCACCGGGATGAAGTGAGCTACTTTAGTCAATCGATCCACAACTACCCATATAGAATCATATCCTGCCTTGGTTCTGGGTAATCCGGTAATAAAGTCCATACCAAGTTTGTCCCACTTCCATTCGGGTATTGGCATAGGCTGTAACAGTCCTGCTGGCTTCTGATGTTCTGCCTTCACTCTCTGACATACATCGCATATGGCTACATACTCGGCAATATCCTTCTTCATTCCAGTCCACCAGAAACGTTCCTTCAAGTCCAGATACATCTTGGTGTTTCCGGGGTGAATCGATTATGGTGAGTCATGAGCCTCCTGAAGTATCAACTTCCTGATCTCCGAATTGTTGGGCACATAAATTCGGTCTTCAAACCACAAGGTATCGTGCTCATCCTCGCGAAAACCTTTGGCTTTACCTACACCCATCCTCTCTCTTATCTCAGCAATCTCTTTGTCTTCCTTCTGTGCAGCGGCCACCCCGCAGCCACCCCCGAGCCCTGCCGCCCTAGCCGAGCCCCGCCGGAGCCGCCCGCCCCGCCGGACGACCTCGCTGGAGGTAGCCGATCCCGCCGCCGGTTTTTTTCAGATAACCCTTCGGTTTTTTTTGAAAACCCCAGTTCGTTTTTTTTATAGATCGGTTTATTTCTTCGGTTTATTCACTTAGCGAACGTCCGTTCGTCCGTTCATTCTAGCGAGCGTGTTCACCGTTTAGTTTCTGCTAACGAACCTTCGTTCGTTTAGCCGTTCGTCGTTTTTCTTTTTATCGGATTTATTCCGCGGTTATTCTAATCGCGATTTCTGATCCGATGTTTAAACCTGTTTATATTTTCGCTCGTTTATCGGAATCAGGCGATTCAAGCGCCTGGAGTTTCATATCGAAACCCTCTTTCCGAATAATCAACTCAAACAAGATTTTTCTTCTGTAAAATTTGACTTAGATCCAGATTAGTAAAATGAAGTTGTTTCTTCGCCGTTTGAGTTTCGTTGCTTCGTTTGTTTTGATTCTTTTTGCAAACCGGAGTTCTTAAGTTGAACTCTCTGGTCAAACTCTTTTATTTGGAGTTCTACTTGTGCATCTTTGATTGTTGCTTATGCATGTTATTGTTTGCTTGCGATAGAATTCCCGGAGTGCGAAGCGTGTTACTACGAGTCTCTAGGATTCACGGATCGTCAGCAAGGCAAGTAACACATTGATCATACTCTTTTCATACCCAATTTTTATGCATTAGTTTCAATCCTCAAACATTGCATGACTAGGATGCCTTTAACTTGTGGGTATTGGGAAGTAGTTGATGAGGTAGAACCTATTGCCCTGTTTATTATCAAACCCTTGGGAGTTACTTCTACGTTATGCTTATATTGCCATGCTATGCTCGTAGACGTGGATTGGGTTTGAGTGATATCCATGACAGATGTGAGATTGTTAATTAATGGTTTACTTAAGGTGGCAACTTTAATACACATCTGGGTGGATTGAGGCACCTGGGGTATCCAGTGATTGCCTGTTTATTTTTGGAAATCCCGGGGTTACCGTGTGATTCTCCTATGGACCGCCACCCAGGCTCAAAGGGAACTGAGTCTATTCATGCTAGAAACTTCCGTGTGCAGCCGCAAGCTATTATGGGCTCTAGCATAGTTGAGTAAGTTGTGTGAAGCTCTTGAAGAGGTGGATCAGCAGGTAGTGGGTTTGTAGGTTTGGTATGGTCTACCCAGAGTAGAGAGTTAATGCTTCTGAAAGACTGTGTCTCGGTCATCCGTCTCTCAAACACCATGTAGTACGAGAAATCAACGGAGGCAATCGAGTCTTGCGGGGAAAAGTGCGCAAACCTCTGCAGAGTGTACAATCTAATCATGGTTAGCCGTGTCCCCGGTTATGGACAATTCTGAGTATCTAGTACTTGAGTATTCGCATGTATCTCAACACTCTCAATTAATCTTGGTGGGTTGTTAAGTATTTTAATTGGGATCATTGAGTTGGGGTTACCTTCTCAAATGATGTTTCAACTACCATGATAGTTAAAATAAAACTGATTCCTTTGTAGTAGGGAAAAATTGGCTTTTCACAAAACTGTAACCATAGAGCTTTCCACCAGCCAAATATGCATGTAGTCGTAGCATTATTCTGTTATTGCTCTTTTGTATTACATTGCCAGCATATTCCATGTGCTGACCCGTTCTCGGGCTGCAACGTATTATGATGCAGACTTTTCAGACAAGGAGTAAGGTTCGTAGGTCGTTGCCGTGCAGCTCAGCTATGCCGTTGGAGTTGATGGACTCACTTATCTTCCAAGCCTTCCGCTGTTATCGCATTAGATGGCCTTAAGCCATTTTATTGTAATAAGTTCTCTTTTGAGACATTCGATGTAATAAGTGTGCGATTGCTACTCTGTTATAAATCCTTCGAATTACTATGTGGTGTCAGCATTACTGATCCAGGGATGACACCTGAGCACAAAGACTTGACCATCTGAGGTCGGGTCGCTACAAAGCATCTGCAACTACTAAAGATTCATTAAGGTAAAACCCAACCATAGCATTAAAGCATCAAGTCCCCTTTTATCCCATACGCAAACAACCTACTTACTTGGGTTTGTGTTTCAGTCACTCACGCAACCCACCATAAGCAAATCATAAACATATTGCAAACCCTACAGCGGGAATCCCTCACGCTTGTGCGACACGGAGGGCACAATAGGACAGCACCAATAATAAAACATGCAACTCAAACCAATCATAGCAATTCATTAATCACCGATAGGACAACGGAAATCTACTCAGACATCATAGGATGGCAACACATCATTGGAAAATAGTATGAAGCATAAAGCACCATGTTCAAGTAGAGGGTACATCAGGTTGCGGGAGAGTGGACCGCTGTAGATAGAAGGGGGAAGGTGATGGAGGTGTTGGTGAAGATGCCGGAGGTGTTGGTGAAGATCGCGGTGATGATGATGGCCCCCGGCGGCGTTCCGGCGCCACCGGAAGCAAGGGGGAGAGAGCCCCCCTTCTTCTTCTTCTTCCTTGACCTTCTCCCTAGATGGGAGAAGGGTTTTCCCTCTGGTCCTTGGCTCCCATGGCGTGGGAGGGGCGAGATCCCCTCCGAGATTGGATCTATCTCTCTGTTTCTGCGTTCTCTCATTCTACCCCTTCACCGTTTCCTTTATATCTGGAGATCCGTAACTCCGATTGGGGTGAATCTTTCGCACAGATCTTTCTCATAAAATTATCTTTCTTGCGCCAAAAGAAGAGCATCAATCGCTTTACGGTGGACCACGAGGTCAGGCGCGCGCTGGGGGTAGGGCGCGCCTCTACCTCGTGACCACCTCGGACACCGTCTCATGTTGATTTTACTTCCCAAAAATCATAAATATTCCAAAAAAAATCTCCGTCCGTTTTTATCCCGTTTGGACTCCGTTTGATATTGGGTTTCTGCGAAACAAAAAAACATGCAATAGACAGGAACTGGCACTGGGCACTGGATCAATATGTTAGTCCCAAAAAATAGTATAAAAGTTGCCAAAAGTATATAAATGTTGAATAATATTGGCATGGAACAATCAAAAATTATAGATACGACAGAGACGTATCACCCACTATTCAAAATATACACGTATCCGGTCTGTGACTTAGAGTCATCCAGATCTGTGTCGAAGCTAGCGTCGATGTAACCCTTTACGACGAGCTCTTCGTCACCTCCATATACGAGAAACATATCCTTAGTCCTTTTTAGGTACTTCAGGATATTCTTGACCGCTGTCTAGTGTTCCATGCCGGGATTACTTTGGTACCTTCCTACCAAACTTACGGCAAGGTTTACATAAGGTCTAGTACACAGCATGGCATACATGATAGACCCTATGGCTGAGGCATAGGGGACGACACTCATCTTTTCTCTATCTTCTGCCGTGGTCGGACATTGAGCCGAGCTCAATTTCACACCTTGCAACACAGGCAAGAAACCCTTCTTGGACTGATCCATATTGAACTTCTTCAATATCTTATCAAGGTATGTGCTTTGTGAAAGACCTATGAGGCGTCTTGATCTATCTCTATAGATCTTGATGCCTAATATGTAAGCAGCTTCTACAAGGTCCTTCATTGAAAAACACTTATTCAAGTAGGCCTTAATGTTGTCCAAAAGTTCTATATCATTTCCCATCAAAAGTATGTCATCCACATATAATATGAGAAATGCTACAGAGCTCCCACTCACTTTCTTGTAAACGCAGGCTTCTCCATAAGTCTGCATAAACCCAAACGCTTTGATCATTTCATTAAAGCAAATGTTCCAACTCCGAGATGCTTGCACCAGCCCATAGATGGAGCGCTGGAGCTTGCATACCTTGTTAGCATTCTTAGGATTGACAAAACCTTCCGGATGCATCATATACAGTTCTTCCTTAAGATGGCCGTTAAGGAATGCCATTTTGACGTCCATTTGCCATATCTCATAATCATAGTATGCGGCAATTGCTAACATGATTCGGACGGACTTCAGCTTCGCTACGGGAGAGAAAGTCTCATCGTAGTCAACCCCTTGAACTTGTCGATAACCCTTAGCGACAAGTCGAGCTTTATAGATGGTAACATTGCCATCCGCGTCCATCTTCTTCTTAAAGATCCATTTGTTTTCTATCGCTCGCCGATCATCGGGCAAGTCTGTCAATGTCCATACTTTGTTTTCATACATGGATCCTATCTCGGATTGCATGGCTTCAAGCCATTTGTTGGAATCTGGGCCCGCCATTGCTTCTTCATAGTTTGAAGGTTCACCGTTGTCTAACAACATGATTTCCAGGACAGGGTTGCCATACCACTCTGGTGTGGAACATGTCCTCATGGACCTATGAAGTTCAGTAGTAACTTGATCCGAAGTACCTTGATCATCATCATTAGTTTCCTCTATATTTGGTACAGGCACCACAGGAACATCTTCCTGAGCTGCGCTACTTTCCGGTTCAAGAGGCAGTACTTCATCGAGTTCTACTTTCCTCCCACTTACTTCTTCCGAGAGAAACTCTTTCTCCAGAAAGGACCCATTCTTGGCAACAAAGATCTTGCCTTCGGATCTGAGGTAGAAGGTATACCCAATGGTTTCCTTAGGGTATCCTATGAAGACGCATTTTTCCGACTTGGGTTCGAGCTTTTCAGGTTGAAGTTTCTTGACATAAGCATCGCATCCCCAAACTTTTAGAAAAGACAGCTTAGGTTTCTTCCCAAACCATAATTCATACGGTGTCGTCTCAACGTATTTAGACGGTTCCCTATTTAAAGTGAATGTAGCTGTCTCTAGATCGTATCCCAAAATGATAGCGGTAAATCGGTGAGTGACATCATAGATCGCACCATATCCAATAGAGTGCGATTACGACGTTCGGACACACCGTTACACTGAGGTGTTCTAGGCGGCGTGAGTTGTGAAACGATTCCACATTTCCTTAAGTGCGTACCAAATTCGTGACTTATATATTCTCCCCCACGATCTGATCGTAAGAACTTTATCTTTCGGTCACATTGATTCTCTACCTCATTCTAAAATTCCTTGAACTTTTCAAAGGTCTCAGACTTGTGTTTCATCAAGTAGACATACCCATATCTACTCAAGTTGTCAGTGAGAGTGAGAACATGACGATATCCACCACGAGCCTCAATGCTCATTGGACCGCACACATCAGTATGTATGATTTCCAATAAGTTGGTTGCTCGCTCCATTGTTCCGAAGAACGGAGTCTTGGTCATTTTGCCCATAAGGCATGGTTCGCACGTGTCAAATGATTCGTAATCAAGAGACTCCAAAAGTCCATCAGCATGGAGCTTCTTCATGCGTTTGACACCAATGTGACCAAGGCGGCAGTGCCACAAGTATGTGGAACTATCGTTATCAACTTACATCTTTTGGTATTCACACTATGAATATGTGTAACATCACGTTCGAGATTCATTAAGAATAAACCATTGACCAGCGAGGCATGACCATAAAACATATCTCTCATATAAATAGAACAACCATTATTCTCGGATTTAAATGAGTAGCCATCTCGTATTAAATGAGATCCAGATACAATGTTCATGCTCAAAGCTGGCACTAAATAACAATTATTGAGGTTTAAAACTAATCCCGTAGGTAAATATAGAGGTAGCGTGCTGACGGCGATCACATCGACCTTGGAACCATTCCTGACGCGCATCGTCACCTCGTCCTTCGCCAGTCTTCGCTTATTCTGCAGCTCCTGTTTTGAGTTACAAATATGAGCAACCGTGACTGTATCAAATACCGTGAGCTACTACGAGTCTCGGTAAGGTACACATCAATTACATGTATATCACATATACCTTTGGTGTTGCCGGCCTTCTTGTCCGCTAAGTATTTGGGGCAGTTCGCTTCGGTGTCCCTTTCCCTTGCAATAAAAGCACTCGATCTCGTGTTTGGGTCCATTCTTTGGCTTCTTCCCGGCAACTGGCTTACCGGGCGTGGCAACTCCCTTGCCGTCCTTCTTGAAGTTCTTCTTGCCTTTCTTGAAACTAGTGGTTTTATTGACCATCAACACTTGATGTTCCTTTTTGATTTCCACCTCTGCTGATTTCAGCATTGAAAATACTTCAGGAATAGTTTTCACCATCCCCTGCTTATTATAGTTCATCACAAAGCTCTTGTAGCTAGGTGGGAGCGATCAAGGATTCTGTCAATGACCGCCTCGTCGGGAGGTTAATCTCCACTGGGACAAGCGGTTGTGCAACCCGGACATTCTCAAGATGTGCTCACCGATGTAACTATTTTCCTCCATCTTACAATCAGAGAACTTGTCGGAGACTTCATATCTCTCGACCTGCATGAGCTTGGAAAACCATTTTCAGCTCTTCAACATCTCATATGCTCTGTGGTGCTCAAAACGCTTTTGGAGCCCCGGTTCTAAGTCAGTAAAGCATGCCGCATCGAATGAGGGAGTAATCATCAAGACGTGACTGCCAAGCGTTCATAACATCTTGGTTCTCTGGGATGGGTGCTTCACCTAGCGGTCCTTCTAGGACATATGCTTTCTTGGCAACTATGAGGATGATCCTCAGGTTCCGGACCCAGTCCAAATAGTTGCTGCCATCATCTTTCACTTTTGGTTTTCTAGGAACGCGTTGAAGTTGAGGTTGACATGAGCGCTGGCCATTTGATCTACAAGACATTTTGCAAAGATTTTTAGACTAAGTTCATGATAATTAAGTTCATCTAATCAAATTATTTAATGAACTCCCACTCAGATTAGACATCCCTCTAGTCATCTAAGTGATACATGATCCGACTCAACTAGACCGTGTCCGATCATCACGTGAGACGGACTAGTCATCATCGGTGAACACCTCCATGTTGATCGTATCTTCCATACGACTCATGTTCGACCTTTCGGTCTCTTGTGTTCCGAGGCCATGTCTGTACATGATAGGCTCGTCAAGTCATCCTAAGTGTTTTGCATGTGTAAATCTGTCTTACACCCGTTGTATGTGAATGTTAGAATCTATCACACCCGATCATCACGTGGTGCTTTGAAACAACGAACTTTCGCAATGGTGCACAGTTAGGGGGAACACTTTCTTGAAATTATTATAAGGGATCATCTTATTTACTACCGTCGTACTAAGAAAATAAGAAGCAAAACATGATAAACATCACATGCAATCAAATAGTGACATGATATGGCCAATATCATATTGCTCCTTTGATCTCCATCTTCGGGGCGCCATGATCATCTTCGTCACCGGCATGACACCATGATCTCCATCATCATGATCTCCATCATCGTGTCTTCATGAAGTTGTCACGCCAACGATTACTTCTACTTCTATGGCTAACGTGTTTAGCAATAAAGTAAAGTAATTTACATGGCGTTATTCAATGACACCAAGGTCATATAAAAAATAAAGACAACTCCTATGGCTCCTGCCGGTTGTCATACTCATCGACATGCAAGTCGTGATTCCTATTACAAGAACATGATCAATCTCATACATCACATATATCATTCATCACATCCTTTTTGCCATATCACATCACAAAGCATGTGCTGCAAAAACAAGTTAGACGTCCTCTAATTGTTGTTGCATGTTTTTACGTGGCTTCTATAGGTTTCTAGCAAGAACGTTTCTTACCTACGTAAAACCACAATGTGATATGCCAATTTCTATTTACCCTTCATAAGGACCCTTTTCATCGAATCCGATCCGACTAAAGTGGGAGAGACAGACACCCGCTAGCCACCTTATGCAACTAGTGCATGTTAGTCGGTGGAACCTGTCTCACATAAGCATACGTGTAAGGTCGGTCCGGGCCGCTTCATCCCACGATGCCGCCGAAACAAGATACGACTAGTAGTGGCAAGAAAATTTACATCATCTATGCCCACAACAAGTTTGTGTTCTACTCGTGCATAGAAACTACGCATCAACTTGGCTCTGCTACCACTGTTGGGGAACGTTGCAGAAAATAAAAAATTTCTATGCTTCGCCAAGATCAATCTATGGAGTCATCTAGCAACGAGAGAGAGGAGTGCATCTACATACCCTTGTAGATCACACGCAGAAGCGGTCAAGAGAACGGGGTTGAGGGAGTCGTACTCGTCGTGATCCAAATCACCGAAGATCCTAGTGCCGAACGGACGGCACCTCCGCGTTCAACGCACCTACGGTTGGGGAAGACGTCTCCTCCTTCTTGATACAACAAGGGGAAGGGAGAGGTTGATGGAGATCCAGCAGCACGACGGCGTGGTGGTGGAAGTAGCGGCGATCTCGGCAGGGCTTCGTCAAGCTCAGTGAGAGGGAGAGGTGTTGCGAGGGAAGAGGGAGGCGCCAGGGACTAGGGTGCAGCTGCCCTCCCTCCCCCTCTTTATATAGGGGCCAGGGGGGCGCCGGCCCCTTGGAGATCCCATCTCAAGGGGGGGCAGCCAAGGGGGGGACTTGCCCCCCAAGCTAAGTGGGGCGCCCCCCATCCCTAGGGTTTCCAACCCTAGGCACAGGGGAGGCCCAAGGGGGGTGCACCAGCCCACCAGGGGCTGGTTCCCTTCCCCACTTCAGCCCATGGGGCCCTCCGGGATAGGTGGCCCCACCCGGTAGACCCCCGAGACCCTTTCGGTGGTCCCACACAATACCGTGACCCCAAACTTTCCCGATGGCGAAAACTGACTTCCTATATATAATTCTTCACCTCCGGACCATTCCGAACTCCTCGTGACGCCCAGATCTCATCCGGGACTCAACAACTTTCGGGTTACCGCATACTTATATCTCTACAACCCTAGCGTCACCGAACCTTAAGTGTGTAGACCCTACGGGTTCGGGAGACACGCGGACATGACCGAGACGACTCTCCGGCCAATAACCAACAGTGGGATCTGGATACCCATGTTGGCTCCCACATGCTCCTTGATGATCTCATCGGATGAACCATGATGTCGAGGATTCAAGTAATCCCGTATACAATTCCCTTTGTCAATCGGTACGTTACTTGCCCGAGATTCGATCGTCGGTATCCCAATACCTCGTTCAATCTCGTTACCGGCAAGTCACTTTACTCGTACCGTAATGCATGATCACGTGACCAAACACTTGGTCACATTGAGCTCATTATGATGATGCATTACCAAGTGGGCCCAGAGATACCTCTCCGTCATACGGAGTGACAAATCCCAGTCTCGATCCGTGTCAACCCAACAGACACTTTTGGAGATACCTGTAGTATACCTTTATAGCCACCCAATTATGTTGTGACGTTTGGTACACCCAAAGCACTCCTACGGCATCTGGGAGTTACACGATCTCATGGTCTAAGGAAATGATACTTGACATTGGAAAAGCTCTAGCAAACGAACTACACGATCTTGTGCTATGCTTAGGATTGGGTCTTGTCCATCACATCATTCTCCCAATGATGTGATCCCGTTATCAATGACATCCAATGTCCATGGTCAGGAAACCGTGACCATCTATTGATAAACGAGCTAGTCAACTAGAGGCTCACTAGGGACATGTTGTGGTCTATGTATTCACACATGTATTACGATTTCCGGATAACACAATTATAGCATGAATAATAGACAATTATCATGAATGAGGAAATATAATAATAATCATTTTATTATTGCCTCTAGGGCATATTTCCAACATACATATCACGTTACACACCAACGTTAGCCTATCATGTAACATTCTCCCTCAATCTAAACATGTCGAGGTTTAGATTGTTCTTGAAGGCTTGAAGTTGTTGAGCTTTTAGGGGCTTTGTAAAGCCACCAGCAACTTGATCTCCTGTTGGAATAAATCTAATGTCCAAGAGCTTTCTTGCAACTCTTTCATGAACAAAATGAAATTCAACTTATATATGCTTTGTTCTTGCATGAAACACGGGATTTGTAGATAGATAATTAAGTTACTCCAAGATTATCACACCATAAGCAAGAGGCACGTGGTCTTCCACTTCCTAACTCATCTAGTAGGGTTTCTACCCACATTATCTCAGCTATTGCATTTGCCAAAGACTTGTATTCTGCTTCGGTGCTGGAGCGAGAGACTGTTGTTTGTTTCTTTGCATTCCAAGATATAAGATTAGAACCAAAGGAAACAGCAAACCCACTAGTAGACTTTCTATCATCAGGACATCTTGCCCAGTCTGCATCAGAGAAGGAACTTACTGTTGTCGATGGTGACTTCCATATTTTCAATCCAGTTCCAGCACTTCCTTGGATATACCTCAATATCATCTTTACAGCTGTCCAATCTAAAGATGTAGGAGAATGCAAAAATTGGCAGACCTTATTAACAGAGAAGGATATATCCAGTCTTGTCAAAGATAAATATTGAAGCACACCAACTACACTTCTATACTTTGTCCCTTCTTCTGGACTTAGCAATTCTCCTTCATGTAGTGACAGATGTTCAGTGGTAAACAAAGGTGTACTAGAAGGTTTACAATCCTTCATGCCTACACGTTTAAGAATATTTGTTGCATACTTCTCTTGAGTTAGCAGAATACCATCATGTGTCTTTTTACTTTGATGCTAAGGAAATAGTGCAGCTCTCCCAAATCCTTTAATGCAAATTCATTTTTTCAAGTTCTTAAGCAAAGCTGAGGTGGCTTCTTGTGAAGAACTAGTTGTTGGGAAACGTTGCATGGAAAATAAAAAATCTATGCAAATGCAAGATCTATTCATGAACAGACATAGCTATGAGAGGGGGAGAGCATCTACATACCCTTGTAGATCTCTAAGCGGAAGCGTATATAATGCGGTTAATGCAGTCGTACTCTTCGCGATCCGATCACGATCCAACCGATCTTGTGCTGAACGGACGGCACCTCCGAGTTTAGCACATGTGCGGCTTGATGACGTATCCTCCTTATTGATCCAGCAAGCGGGAGAGGAGTATTAGATGGGATCACAACCAACACGAAGGCGTGGTGGTGATGGTGGTGGTGGAGCACCGACAATGCTTCGCTAAGCGTCGCCGGGACGAGGCGGTGGAACTACAGATTAACCGGGAGAGAGAGGGGCGCCAAGGCCTTTATGTGTCCTCTTGGGACGCCCCTCCCCTCTATATATAGGTGGACGGGCGTGGGGAACAGCCCCTCCAAACCCTAGCGTGCAATCATGGGGGAGGAGGTGGAATCCTAGTCCTCCTCTTTCCCTTCCATACAATGGTAGACTTTCCACCTTTCCCAACTCCATGGGCCTTGAGGGACTTGTGTGCGCCTGGACCAATAAGGCCATGGAGCCTCCCCTTAGCCCATGCTGAACCTTGGGATGTGGTGGAACCCTTGGTGGACTTCCAGACTCCTTTGGAAGTTTCTGGAAGCTTCTCGGTACAATACCAAAAAAACTGAAACTTTTTCCGAAACCCTGAAAACAACTTTCCATATATAAATCTTTACTTCCCGACCATTCCGAGACTCCTCGTGACGTCCGGGATCTCATCCTGGACTCTAAACACCATTCGGTTACCAATCATCAAATATCTCAATACTACTCAAGCGTCAACGAACGTTAACCGTGCGACCCTGTGGGTTTGGGATTCATGTAGTCATGACCGACACACCTCCCTGGTTAATAACCAATAGCGAGACCTAGATGCCCATATTGTTCCTACATATTCCATGAAGATCTTTTATCGATTGAACCACGATGTCAAGGATTCGGTTAATCCCGTATGCAGTTCCCTTTGTTCGTCAGTATGTTACTTGCCCGAAATTCGATCGTTGGTATCTCATACCTAGTTCAATCTCGTTACCGGCAAGTCTCTTTACTCATTCTGTAATACAAGATCCCATGACTAACTCCTTAGTCACATTTCTTGCAAGCTTCTCGTGATGTTGTATTACCGAGAGGGCCCAGAGATACCTCTCCGTCAAACGGGGTGACAAATCCCAGTCCAACCCAACAGACACCATCAGAGATACCTGTAGAGCACCTTTATGATCACCCAGTTACGAAGTGATGTTTGATAGCACACAAGGTATTCCTCCGGTATCCGGGAGTTGCATGATCGCATGGTCGAAGGAACAGATACTTGACATGAAGAAAGCTATAGCAAATAACTTTGCTAGGAATTCGGTTTATCAAATAGGTGGCAGCAATAAAAGCCTCATCCCGAAATTTTAGAGGCATGGAGACTTGGGCAAGAAGAGACAGGCCAACTTCGACAATGTGTCGATGTTTTCTCTCAGTTGAACCATTTTGTTGGTGAGCATGAGGACAAGAAACATGATGAGATATGCCTATCTTGGTGAAAAAGGAGTTTGTAGAGCAAGAATCTTGCGATCAAATTGTCGTTCTACTAGATTATGAAAGTCCTAAAATTTTTGGAAGACTTTAGACTTGTGTTTGATTAAATAAATCCATGTGAATTTACTGAAATGATCTATGACACTCACATAATATTTTTTTTTCTTCCTACTATTTTAACAGCAGGATCCCAAACATCAGAAAACACAAGCTCTAAAGGAAACTTTGATTCACTCATTGATTTTCGATAAGGCAATTGGTGACTTTTGCCTTTCTGACAAGCGTCACATACAAGCTCATTATTGAAAGAACTGGCACATGGGAGATTATTCTGACTAATGACTTATCTAACAATGACCTAGGATGGATGGCCTAAACATTGGTCCCACCTATCCTAAGATAGCTTGGTAGCACTGAGCACTTGCTTCTTGACATTGGATCCCATGTGCCTAACTGGGTAGAGACCTCTTCTACCCTTTGCCTTGAAGGAGTACCTTCCTCATCCTCGTTCCCTGACAAGAAAATAACAGGGATGAATTTCAACATAAGAATTATTGTCAACAGCAAGGCGGCTAGCAGAAATCAGACTTTTCTTGGCTTGGGGTACATGGAGAATATTATTTAGGTGAAGATCACGATCAGGGGTGTGAATAGCCGAATGACCAACATGTTTAATAACCATAGATAAACCACTTGCAGTATGAATCTGCTCGTTTTCGGTGTAGCCGTCGCGCACGGTCACCTTCTCCATGTCTCCCGTGATGTGGTCGGTGGAACCACTGTCAAGGTACCAGTTGGTGTCCACCCCATACTGTGGTACTGCAAGTTTGGCTGACTTCTCCTCCACACCCTGGTAGTACTCGTCATAGCATTTCCAACACTTCCATGTTGGGTGGCCCATCTTTCCATAGATCTGGCACTGCACCCTGGGAGCAGAGGCAAGATTGTTGTTGTTGTTGCCTCCGTCGCCTCCGTTGTTGCCGCCGTGTCAAACACCGCCGTGACCTCCTAGCTTGGAGTTGTCGTGGCCGCCATGATCACCACCATTGCTGCCTTGTCTGCGGCCGCGATCACCACCGTCGTCGCCGTGTTTGCAGCCTTGAGTAGAAGCATTGGCAGAGAACTGCGAACCTCCACCATGAAGATTCAGCCTCGTCTCGAAGCTGAGCAACTGTGAAAACAGCTCGGCCAGGGTGACCGGCTCCACCCGGGAACACATGGCGGAGACCACGAGATTGAAGTCTTCTTCGAGCCTTGCCAGGATGTGGGAGACGATGTCTTCCTCGTCCACCCTCTTCCCAGCGGCGATCAGTTCATCGTAGAGGGACCTGATCTTCCCGACTAGTCGGTGATGGAAGAGTTGCCCTTCTGCAGATTGGCAACGGCAATCCGGACGTTGGTGGTATGTGGACGGGTGTGAGATGCAAGCATCCCTTCAACCGTGTTCCAAAGCTCTACCGAGGTGTGACGTGAAGCAACCTGGATGTCTATCTCATGAGGGAGTGTCGTCGGAAGATAGGAGAAGACTTGTTGGTCTTGTGCATACCAGGTTTGGAAGTCTGGCTTCGGCGCCTTCACCGTGGTCTTGCCATCAGACGAGGTTACGTCGATCTGCACGGATGGCAGAGAGCACGGTCGCCCGCCATAGCGCCTGATTGCCCTTGGTGAGCATCTCGGTGGCGGCATGAGCAAATGAAGAGGAGCAGAAGGAACTTGAAGACGTCGCCATCAATGAGTTCAAGGATGGCTTTGATACCATGAAAGAACTAAGGCGTGGAAGCATATGCATCATCGCAGGGACACGTGTGTGTTAAATAGATCGATAGGATACAAGTGGCGGCAGGTTGTTTCTAGTCTTGATCCATACTCCAAGCTATACAAGAGATAGTATCATATCTAGTCCAACAACCTGCCTAAGTTATAACACAACACGCACACATACATGCCACGTTACACGCCAACGTAAGTCTATCATTTAACATGTGCGATATGAGTATCTACTTAACAAGGTTTTGTACCAGCTGCTTCTTAAATATGCTTTGTATAAAGCATGATTTCATGTTTCTGAAGTTCTCTGGACTCGTGATACGGTTGCGTCGGAGGTTGTCAGTGAACTTATAACCAATAAAATGCAGCAAGTTGCCCTAAGAAAAACACCACTTCAGCTCTTTCCTTGAACCAATAGACCACGTTTTGATTCCCATTTCGAATGCTTTCTTGGATGCCTGAAGCTTGCTTTAGCATTGCATCAAACGAAGACGTGATTCACTAGAGGTTGCGTTGTTTCCAGCGAGGGGGTGACATTATATCAAACACGCCCCCACTTTTCTATCTTGATGAGAGGAAACAAAAGCTCTTTTAAACTAATTATTCCGATATATAAAATGGCTTCTGTTATAGTAACGTCACTACCGGAATCGCGGTCTATGCCTACGGCCGAGGGCCGTCGGCATAGGCCCCTAGGCCGTCGGCATAGATCTATGCCTACGGCTGCCGTCGGCATAGAGCCGTCGGCATAGATATCGTCAGCGTAGTCTTGTCAGACCGTCGGCATAGTATAGCCGTCGGCATAGGGTCCTATGCCGACGGCCTTGCGTCAGCCGTCGGCATAGATTAGCCGTCGGCAGTGTTTTCCGGCTGACGGCAACGCACGGCGCCGTCAAAAGCGCTAACGAATCACGCAATGGCACGTGGCGTAGATATGCCGACGGCTTGGCCGTAGGCATAGATATATCTATGCCGACGGCATAGTCATGTGCCGCGTGTCGCTCCCCACGGTTCCTCTGGCGACAGTCTATGCCTCACGCATAGCCGTCGGCATAGGTATCCATCTATGCCTCACGCAAAGCCGTCGGCATAGATCTGCAACGTGGCGCCCCGGTAGCTCCTAGGCTTATATATGCCGACGGCTTTGCCGTGAGGCATAGTTTTTTTTTTTCTTCTTTTCCTTTTCCAATTTATTTGTGACATTTCAAAGCGAATAATATGGAATAATGCGAAATATGACAGTTCATCATCTAAACATACTCAAGTTCATCTAAACATACTCGAGTTCATCATCATCATCTAAACATACTCAAGTTCATCATCATCATCTAAACATACTCAAGTTCATCATCATCACCGGGAAGTTCATGAACATAAAAGTAGTGCAAGACATGGAACATCGTAAAAGTAGGAACATGAAAGGCATGGCACGACGGCCACATGCGGGAATCATCATCGACATCGTGCAAGACCACCTCCGCCAAGACCACTTCCGCCAAAACCACCACCGCCAAGATCACCTCCACCAAAACCGCCATCATGACCAAAGATCACTCTGCCAGATCGGAGTGATCGGGTCGACGAAGCGAGTCGAGCCACCGGTCCCCTACATGTTTCGAGACGATTCTAACGGTAAATATGATATGATAGTGTTGAATGAGCGAGAACTAGTTTGCTAGTAGTTAGGCAAATGTACTAACCGGACTATTACCGCCTAGTGCCACCCATTCATCGAGCGTGGCACGTGTGGGGGTCTCCTGCAGTGGTGGTGGGGGTCCCATTTGTGGTGGATCCGTGCGGTTACTCCAAGACGCCAACATAGCACGGATGTTAGTTAAACAAGCAAACTAGAAGCTCGGAAGGAATGAAACTACAAAAATGTAGCTTGGTTTTAAGAGGCAAAACTAACCGTCATCATCGGCGGTTGTAATCATCGTTGCCTTCACTCGTTTCAAGTACTCCGCACCTCGAGATTCCTAAGCTCGACAAACTCATATATGCCTACATAAATTAGGTTGTTTCTAAGTGAGCAATGCTGAAAATAAACCGAGAATGCTAGAGAGAAAAGATAAAGGGAAGTACTTACAAAGATCTTTGGCGGGCTAAGGAGTCTGTGAACGCCCCGTACTCTCTAACTGGCTCGAGTGTGTAGCCCGAAGCCGTGTGTACGAGATCGAAGGAGTGATCAACCCATCGAAACACGGATACCGGCCATGTGACTTCCCCTGGATGGCCACCACCGCCGTGTCGTCGATCTGAGACTTGGCGATCTCAGCAACAGGAACATCCGGATGCAACTCCTGATAGTGATGAGTGTAAGACCCCAGGTGCTTCTCGGTCTTGCCGTAGTACTTGCTCTCGCCCTCCTTGGGATGACTCCGCTCACGGGCCATCATCCACGACTCCATGTCTGAGAGCGGCCTCTTCAACTTGTCCTCCTGCAACGTCAAATAGAAGTTAGCCATACATAAGAACATGACGGTAAAGAAGAACAAAATGCATCATGCACATAGATATACCTTCATGGCCCTAAAGCCCGATGGTTCTGTTTCCTTGGCCGTGTGTCCCGTCGATTCCACGGTTATTCCAGCTGGATGCTCTTGGCAACAAACTCGCATCGTCGCCGAGCCACCTATCCACCAAACTCGCCCATCCATCATGCCTTCCATAGCACCAACGAGGAACAACCTATGCAAATTTTGGAAGCATGACATGTGAGCACGAAACATATAGTTCCTTTGCTTGAAACAATGAAAAGTTAATAATAGTTACCATCATGAACTGCTCCTGTTCAAGGTAAGTTGTTATACATGCTTCAGTTTTGGTCATCTTTTGGTGCGGTAGATGTGGTAGTCTCGCGAGACGGCAACCCAGCGCACCTCGTCTTTGCAATCGACGAGCTTTCTTCTTCGCGCCGCAAGCAAGACCACGTCGGCTCGGCCTTGTGCTCGTCAAGAACTCTATAGAGTTGCTGCAATCATGCATAAACCGAAGCAAACAAGGCATGAGTTGAGTGATTCAATGATAAACCATGAGCGGGCGAAGAGAAGTGATTGAAGAGAACCTACCCAAAATTTGGTGATCACGGCCTTAGCGGCCGTCCCATACTCAGCGTTCTTTGCAAGCCTCGTAGTGGGCCCAGCTCATGGCCAAAACCCGCTGCTGCGGGTCCTTGTCCGGCAGCGGCAAAATAGGCCAGGCCAAAACTCCTTCAACAGACGGTGAGAAGGCCGTTCGGTTTACTGCCCTTTCCGCGAAGGATCCAGTTTCTGCAAAAGAATCAAAGGATTGCCATGTGTACAATAAGAAAATATTGTCATGTGTTGAAAATATGATTGAGAGGCACTTACTCTGTCCCCACAGGTTGAATGAGCCACTTGTGCTCCTCGATAGAAGGTGGTGTAGGTAGTCCGGCATTACCACGCAGCCACCCCTGCGGAGCACCCGGTGGCAAGTCACCCCACAACGCGGGATCAACCTCCCTCCACCTCCTCGCCTCCTCCTCACCTCCTCCTCGGCCTCCTCCTCGGCCTCCTCCTCCTCCTCCTCCTCGGCCTCCTCCTCCTGCGCCATCGAGAACATACTCCTCCTCCTCGAGACTCGGAAGGTGCCTCAGTATAGGAGGGCATCGAAAGACCCTCCTATTTGAGACACGGACCGAGTTTTTGCACCGGTTGCTGTCCCCCACCTCCTCCTCCTCTAGGGGCTCTCCCCCCCGCCTCCTCCTCTAGGGTCTCCTCCCCGACCCCTCCACCTCCTGTGAGGTGTCATCCTCAGCGTAGTCGGGAGGGAACCTTGTGGGCTCGTCCACCCGAGTAAGTCCTTTAAATTTCTTGAGGAAACTAGCGCCACTGACTTGCCCATGATTAGCAAACCTGCATTAAGAAGAGAATAAACAATTAGTAAGGATATCAATTAAACAAGCATACAGGAAAAACATTAATACCGAGAAGAGCACATTAAGCATACTATTGTAATGATCATTAAAAGAACTTACATTTTCTAGAACCCATATGAATCATCACTATTGTAATCTATTTGTGGACCGGTCTCATCATCACTATCACGCATATCTTCTTCGTTTATCGACGGAGGTGGAGGCTCTTCCTCATCGTCGGCGTGTTCATTTAACTTTTCAAGCATAATTATGTCTCTTTGATTCACAACCGCCTCACCATCAATCCGCAAGTCGTCGTCGTTTGGTTCGTGTCAACATAACCCAAGTCATCATCCTCGTTGTTTGGACCACGTCATCATGTTCCTCTTGATAGAACACTCCATCGTATGTCATGGGGTTTATGTTGTAGTAATCATCATCGTTCGGGTCCGGTAGCTTACCATGCGGCGACACCTTGAACACAACTTCCCAACCCTTTAGGTACTCTTTCTGGCATGGGTAAGGCAGATAATATACTTGTGTGGCCTGGGTAGCGGCGATAAAGAGATCAGCTCCGGCATAGGCGGTTGATGGTTTAACTTCAACTAAACCAACGTAAGGCGTATGTCTCGCACTTTTGGGGTCGAACCATCGACATTTGAACACAAAGGAGACTTAGGTGTTCGCGGCCACGTTTGAACGTAAGCTCGTATATTTTTCCTACCCTTCCGTAGTAATCTACTTTATTATCTCCTTCAGTGAAGACTCCGGTATTTATGGTTTTGGGATCAGGCCGACTGTTCTGGTGCTCCTCTGTATGGAAGCGATACCCATTCACATCATACTTTTCGCATGTCATGACGACAGGTCAAAACCCATGGAAACCCATCTCAATTCTTCATCCATTGATTGGTCGGATCATTTCCTACAAGTTCAATTGAAATTATAGGGTGCATGAGTTTAACTGAAATTATAGGGTGCATGAATTTAATTGAAAGTGTGAAAATTACTTTCTCCATGAACCACGCAACAAAATTTTTCCTTCCATCAGCACCCTTTCGGAGAAGAGCAAGTGCCTCCGCTTGAGGGAGGCAGCATTCCCGTCCATTCTTCTTCAGCTAATCGACTACAATAAGAAAAGCGGTATAAGAACTAGGCAAAGTGAACATAACGAATTGACTAAAAGAATGGTGCAAAGGTATTACCTCATCCACTCATCCTCAACTTCCTTGATGTTGTGCAAGATATAGAACATGACATCCTCCCACTCATCTCGTGGCATGAGATAAGGTTTGAGCATCCAGCCCTACCACCTTGCCCGATGAATATAGGCAACTTGGGTTTATACTTGGGTTCTTACATGTTGTATCGAGACACCTTATTGTGCAGCGTGGGAACATGGTCCGGATAGTAGGCTGTCACGAGGTCTCGCCACCTCCTCTAGGATAACTGCCTCAGCTATGGAAGCTTCAATCTTAGCTTTGTTTCCACATTTCTGTCTCAGATGCTTGTTCTGTCTCTCAGGGCCGTACTGCCAACGATTCTGCACAGGGCCGCCCAACAATACCTCGTTCGGGAGGTGCAAAAGGAGATGTGTCATCGGAGTAAAGAAGCCTGGCGGGAAGATCTTCTCTAGCTTGCATATCAACTCCGGCGCCTTCTTATGCATTTCTTTTATCTTCTCAGGACATACTTCTTTAGCACAAAGCGTGCGGAAGAAATGGCTTAACTCCGCAAGCACACGCCAGACACGCTCGGGAACATAGCCCCGAACCATCACCGGCATAATCCGCTCAATCCATACGTGATAGTCATGACTCTTGAGCCCGGTCACTCTGCCCGTTGAAAGATTGACCCCCTTACTTATATTCGACGCATAACCATCAGTGAACTTCACGACGTGTTTCAGCCACTTAAATGTCTCCATCTTATGGTCCTTTTTAAGTACGAAATCAGCATCTGGCTTGAACCAAGATTTTCGACTGCCTGTGGGAGGCTGCATGTGTAGACGTGGTCTATCACAAATATTCTGTTGATCAACTCTAGCATTAACATTATCCTTTGTCTTATCAGGAATGTTGAGGATCGTGTGAAAAAGGGACTCTGCGACATTCTTTTCGGTGTGCATCACGTCTATGTTGTATGGAAGTTTGAGGTCTTTAAAATAGGAAGCTGCGTGAAGGGGTAATGTGAGTCGGTTGTGCGTCTCACCATAATTTTCAAAATTCTTTTTCCTTTACCTTTTCCTTTGCCCTCGCCCTCGTCTTCGCTTCGTGGCTTTGCCTTTGCCTTTGCCTTTCCCTTCACCGCAGGCTTAAGAGCTTTCGGTGAGCAAGCACATCCGCGCGTGAAACGTTGGAATCTCGTTCACTTCATGGACAACTTTGCCTTTTGTGAAGTTCTTCTTGTCTTCCCTATCGGGATGGTGCGGAGGGAGGAACTGTCGATGCAGGTCAAATGCAACATACTTGCCACCCTTCTTCACCAAATGAAAATCAAGGCCTGCATGCACACCGGCAAGGCATCTTTCCACTTGTACACCATCCGCAGCAGGGCATAACCGGAAAGTCATGCATGCAATATTGTAGCCAAACTTTCATCAAGAAATTTTTCGCAAATGTCGGTCGTATGTCAACCTCGGGAAGTACCAAGAATGGTGCAAATCATCCACCAACGGCTGCATAAACACACCCAAATTCTTCCCGGATATTCAGGCCCGGAATTATAAGCGGCAGAACATGGTCTTCCGTTGCATTATGGCGCAGGAAGGGAGATTGAGCGGAATAACAAATATGGGCCAACAGCTGTATGGATTAGACGACATACCATATGGATTGAACCCACCTGTTATAGCAATTCGGACATTCCCAGCCTCGGCTGCTTCCTCCGGGTACTCTATATCGAATGACTTCCATGCTTCACCTCCTGATGGATGTACAATTTTTTTTTGGATTGTACCTTTTCCCTTCCTTGTGCCACTTCATCATTTTGGGAGACTGCTCGGTGATGAAAAGGCGCTGCAGTCTTTTTATAAAATCAAGATACCGAAGAACCTTCACAGGGATTTTTAGCTGCTGCTTCTGACCATACTTATCGACCACCTCAATATACCGAGAGGAACCGCACTTCCTCAATACTTGTCATCCGTGATACTCATGCCTAAACAAAAGGCAATTCTTTGGACAAACATGAATTTTCTCATAGTCCATGGAGAGCGCCTTCATGATTTTCTTCGTGGCGTACATGGTTTTCGCGTTCATGGCCCTCGGGCAGGCTGTTAGCCCATACTCCCGAAATGCTTGAAGCAACCTCGGCTACAGCCAGTACTCAGCCTTGATCGCCATCGATTGCGAGATGGCATCCAACACGAACAACTTGGCACCCTCATAGAGAGGTTTCTTTGACGAGGCCAAGATTTCCGGGAAGGCCTTTGCGGTTTCCTCCGGTTCCTCCGGTTCCTCCGGTTCATTCGCTGAATGTGACGGAGGTGTCCGCTGTCTGAGCAAAGACATCATCTAGCATGTCTCTAACCCCATCGTCCTCATAACCAGCGACGCGTTGTCGTATCACATCCTCTCTACCACGGTCCCGCCGGGCAAAGTTTATCGGCATATTAAAGTTGGGCATAAAACCATGCGTGCGAAGGTGCTTAGTCATCTCACTCTTATCTCTGCGGTGGCGCCTCTTACACTTGGCACACGGGCATTACGGCACCATCCTCATTGGACTACGGAATATCTCTTTCAAAAACACATCAGTTTTCTCGACCCACTCTATTGTTACTTGATTCCGACGGAAAAACCACTATACATCCACCGATTATCGCCATCTACGCTTTATTGGAAGCCACACAACAAAATTAAGGATTCATTTAAATTACTCACATCAATATTTTATTTTTACAAGGTTGACGAGAAATGACATTTAATCCACCTACATCTCTAATAGGTAAAGATGGGTCCTAATCCCACCGAGAATGTGTAGATTGAGTCGTTGTCCATGCTCTACCCCATTCGAGACAAAATTTGGCAGCACCTCCCGCTGTTCTCCAAATACACGTCTCGGCAAAATGCCGAGAGAATGTGCATCCGGAGAACAACAGGAGGCGCCGCCAAATCTGTCTCGAACGGGTAGAGCATGAACAACGCATCTAATCTACACATCCTCGGCTGTCCGTGGAAAGCGTTGACAATCCGAAGAGCTGCGGTGATAAATATGCAATTGAATGCATATTTATCGATGCAACCTTTCGACGGAGACCTAGGTTATGCGACTTGATGTCAAAATTAAATCTAGTGACATGGAAAAAAAGTGGACGAGGTCATGGAATTGCTGCTCACCCTCCGATGTAGTCGATCAAAGGAGAGGGACGATCGTGGACCAACACCTCCAACGTCGACGATCACTCCACGAAGATGGAACACCACAAATCCTGTTAATTACACCGAGTGAAAAAAAATTAGGTCATCACATCACATTAACCATTTGGCACAACATTATGAATCGACATGAAACAACATGTCAAATTGCAAAAAATATCTTTATTAAGTATTTTAGAAACCATGTGCCTTGATTTGCTTCTTATATATGAATCAACATTACCAAAACACTATCTTGACCAATATCCATCCATCTATCACAAACTTGCCCAACATCTAATTCATCTATATTCACAAACTTAGTAAAAACTATCTAGTATGTATCTAAATACCTAATAAAACTACACAAAACTATCTATTATGTATCCATCCATCTATCTAATCATCTAGCATCCATCTATCTATTCATCTAGCATCCATCCATCTATCTAGCATATATCTACCATCTATCTATTTATCCAGCCACCATGAACACAAGCAACGGCAACAACGGTTTGTGGGAGGGGGTGATCACTTCTTGCTGGGAGGGGGCGCACGGCGTCTGGCGGTGGAGGCGCCCACGCTGCTCGTCGGGGCGGCTCAGGGCTCGGGAGGCCGAGCCAGGCTGGGAGCCTGCTGCCGGGCGGCGGCCTTCTGGGTCGGCCTTGGGGCGGGGTGGACCAGGCGTTGTGGGGTTGGGGTAGGGTTGGGAGGCAGGCGGGGTTGGGTGGAGGCGGGGGGCGAGGAGGGGCGGAGAGGGTCGGGTGGAGGCGGGAGGCGCGAGGAGGGGGCGGAGAGGGTCGGGTGGAGGCGGCCGGGAGGCGAGGAGGCGGAGAGGGTCGGGCCGGGCGCGAGGCGAGGAAGGGAAGGCGCGGCGGGAGCGGCGCTGGTCGAGCGGGCGAGAGGAGCGGCTGGTGGAGCGCAGCGACGGGCGGCGGCTGGTCGAGCTCGAGTGGAGAAGGAGTTCGGTGGGAGAGAACGAGTGGAGAAGGGTGGCGGGCGAGTGGATAAGGTAGGAGCTCTATGCGACGGCTTAGCTGTCGGCATAGGTGAAGGCGCCACGTGGCACCTATGCCGACGGCTTAGCCGTCGGCATAATTATATACATGTTTATTTTGCAACAACTTTTATACATGTTTAACATTTTTCAAAAAAAAAAATTAACTATCTTCAAATATATTTTTAGTGTATATTATTTTCATACGCATTGAAAAGTTTCGTATACATAAAAAATATTTGTACGTACATATTAAATATTTTCAAATACACGTTTTTGAATTTTTTTGAATGATACAAGGTATACAATTATATTAAAAATAATACATGGTATACATATTTTTGACATGCATTAACATTATTTAAAATGTACCATACAATTTCTTTAATGGTTTGAAACATTATTTATAATTACATGATCTTTTTTTATTTTTTTTAAACCGAATTTCTTCTATGGTCAGCAACATATGCCGACGGCTTAGCCGTCGGCATAATTATATACATGTTTATTTTGCAACAACTTTTATACATGTTTAACATTTTTCAAAAAAAAATTTAACTATCTTCAAATATATTTTTAGTGTATATTATTTTCATACGCATTGAAAAGTTTCGTATACATAAAAAATATTTGTACGTACATATTAAATATTTTCAAATACACGTTTTTGAATTTTTTTGAATGATACAAGGTATACAATTATATTAAAAATAATACATGGTATACATATTTTTGACATGCATTAACATTATTTAAAATGTACCATACAATTTCTTTAATGGTTTGAAACATTATTTATAATTACATGATCTTTTTTTATTTTTTTTAAACCGAATTTCTTCTATGGTCAGCAACATTTCTTTATAATATAAATATTTTCTATGGTCTCGCAAAAGGTGATACATAGGATAGCAACTGACTCAGGGGTACCGTTACCGAGTGCCTGATCCGGTAACTATACGAGTGCCTGATCCGTCTACTACCGTGTCATCGCCGACCGTGAGGGGGGCCACAGGTTGTGTCAGGTCAGCCGAGAGGGACACCTCGGAGCAACATCCGGGCCAAATCCACAGCTAAATCCACTCCGTGTAGACCCGGAGCGTCCGTTCCCCCCTCCCGGTGCCGGCGGCGGCGCCGTCCATGAGGTGGGCCATGCACCGGAGACGCGTGCCGCCTTTTCGGAGCGGTTGACTACGAGATCTAGCCCTTTGACTTCACATGGACGGGCTTTGACCAGTGGATCTCTCCACCCGGTTGTGTCAGGTCCGCCCAGAGGGACACCAGGGAGCAACATCCGGGCCAAACCCACAGCTAAATCCACTCCATGTAGACCCGACGCGTCAGTTTCCCCCTCCAGGTGCCGGCGGCGGCGCCGTCCGTGGGGGGGCACGCACCGGAGACGTGTGCTGCCTCTTAGGACATGCCACAACACCATCCCGCACGTATGAGGGCCCGGTATGACGCTCCGGTGGCATTGCTACCCCCTAGGGCCCCCGTCCCGCCTAACCCTGGAGCGGTTGACCACGAGATCTAGCCCTTTGACTTCCCACGGACGGGCTTTGACCCTTGGACGTCTCTAGCCGGTTGTGTTAGTTCGGCCTATAGCGACACCGGGGAGCAACATCCGGGCCAAACCCACCGCTACATCCACTCGTGTAGACCCGACGCGTCGCTTTCCCCCTCCGGTGCGGGGCGGGGGGCCGTCCGTGAGGGGGCCACGCCCGAGACGCGTGTCGCCTCTTTGGACATGCCACAACACCACCCGCATGTATGAGGGCCCATGCGACGCCCGGTGGCATTACTACCCCCAGGGCCCCCGTCCCGCCTAACCCTGAAGCGGTTGACTACGAGATCTAGCCCTTTGACTTCCCACGGACGGGCTTTGACCAGTGGACCTCTCTAGCCGGTTGTGTTAGTTTGGCCCTGAGGGACACCGAGGAGCAACATCCGGGCCAAACCCACAGCTACATCCACTCCGTGTAGACCCGACGCGTCCGCTTCGCCCCTCCCGGTGCCGGCGGCGGCTCCGTCCGTGAGGGGGACCACGCCCCGAAGACGCGTGCCGCCTCTTCGGACATGCCACAACACCACCCCGCATGTATGAGGGCCCGATACGACGATCCGGTGGCATTGCTACCCCCAGGGCCCCCGTCCCGCCTAACCCTGTAGCGTTTGACCACGAGATCTAGCCCTTTGACTTCCCACGGACGGGCTTTGACCAGTGGACCTCTCCACCCGGTTGTGTCAGGTCGGCCCAGAGAGACCCCGGGGAGCAACATCAGGGCCAAACCCACAGCTAAATCCACTCCGTGTAGACCCGACGCGTCCGTTTCGCCCCTCCAGGTGCCGGCGGCGGCGCCGTCCGTGATGGTGGCCACACCCCGGAGACGCGTGCCGCCTCTTCGGACATGCCACAACACCACCCCGGAGATGCGTGAGCGCCCGGTACGACGCTTCGGTGGCATTGCTACCCCCCAGGGCCCCCGTCCCGCCTAACCCTGGAGCGGTTGACCACGGGATCTAGCCCTTTGACTTCCCACGGACGGGCTTTGACCAGTGGATCTCTCCACCCGGTTGTGTCGGGTCGGCCCAGAGGGACACCGGGGAGCAACATCCGGGCCAAACCCACACCTAAATCCACTCCGTGTAGACCCGACGCGTCCGTTTCGCCCCTCCAGGTGCCGGCGGCGGCGCCGTCCGTGATGGTGGCCACACCCCGGAGACGCGTCCCGCCTCTTCGGACATGCCACAACACCACTGCAGAGACGCGTGAGGGCCCGGTACGACGCTCCGGTGGCATTGCTACCCCCCAGGGCCCCCGTCCCGCGTAACCCTGGAGCGGTTGACCACGGGATCTAGCCCTTTGACTTTGCACGGAGGCGCTTTGACCAGTGGATCTCTCCACCCGGTTGTGTCGGGTCGGCCCAGAGGGACACCGGGGAGCAACATCCGGGCCAAAACCACAGCTAAATCCACTCCGTGTAGACCCGACGCGTCCGCTTCCCCCCTCCCGGTGCCGGCGGCAGCACCGTCCGTGAGGGGACCACGCACCGGAGACGCGTGCCGCCTCTTCGGACATGCCACAACACCATCCCGCGTGTATGAGGGCCCGGTACGACGCTCCGGTGGCATTGCTACCCCCAGGGCCCCGTCCCGCCTAACCCTGTAGCGTTTGACCACGAGATCTAGCCCTTTGACTTCCCACGGACGGGCTTTGACCAGTGGACCTCTCCACCCGGTTGTGTCGGGTCGGCCCAGAGAGACACCGGGGAGCAACATCCGGGCCAAACCCACAGCTAAATCTACTCCGTGTAGACCCGACGCGTCCGTTTCGCCCCTCCAGGTGCCGGCGGCGGCGCCGTCCGTGATGGTGGCCACACCCCGGAGACGCGTGCCGCTTATTCGGACATGCCACAACACCACCCCGGAGACGCGTGAGGGCCCGGTACGACGCTCCGGTGGCATTGCTACCCCAGGGCCCCCGTCCCGCCTAACCCTGGAGCTGTTGACCACGGGATCTAGCCCTTTGACTTTGCACGGACGGGCTTTTACCAGTGGATCACTCCACCCGGTTGTGTCGGGTCGGCCCGAGGGACACCGGGAGCAACATCCGGGCCAAACCCACGCCTAAATCCACTCCGTGTAGACCCGACGCTGCGGTTTCCCCCCTCCCATGCAAGCACTGGTCTCAGTCCGTGAGGGCCATGCACCGAGACGCGTGCGCCTCTTGGACATGCCACAACACCACCCGGTTGTGGTAGGTCATCATATATATATATATATATATATAAACTTGGGAGCAAAGCCCTTCAGATAGACCCAGATCTGGTTTGTCCCCATTCCAGTCTTAGGCTAGCGGCGGCACTGCTCGTGGAGGCGGTCACACCACTGTGTACGAAACCGAAAAATAATGTATGTATGCTTATTAACACGTACTATATGTAAGTTAGCCAAATAATAATATTTAAGAAAACATAAAATATAGCTATGAAAAAAAAAAAAAAAACTAACGAGTGGAGGGGTGACCGAAGTGGATAAGGAACTATGAAAAAAGATGGATGACATGGTAAAAAAGAAAAAAAACTATGGAAAAAATATAGCTATGGAAAAAGAAAAAAAGAAAAAAAAAACTATCTTGACCAAAGCCGTCGTATATAGTGAAGGCATAGGGCGATGGTCGTGTGGCTGCGGATCGATGGCGTGGCATCTATGCCGACGGCAGCCGTCGGCATAGGTGGTGGTCGGTGCGCCTCGGATCGATGACGTGGTAAGGGCATCTATGCCGACGGCCTGCCGTCTCGGCCGTCGGCATAGATCGGCCGCCGTTAGTCGCACGCAACGAAGCGGGATCGCCGGGCCCACAACTATGCCGACGGCCCATATATGCCGACGGCCGCTGTAGGCGTAACTTGGGATAAGCCGACGGCTCTTCTGGGCCGACGGGGGCCGTCGGCATAGCTCGGGATAGCCCGACGGCTTTATTACGCCGACGGCCTGGACATGGCTGTCGGCATAGCCCAGACAAGGCCGACGGGGGCCGTCGGCATATATAAGGCTGTCGGCATAGGCCCCTGTTCCGGTAGTGAACCTTTCCAACCACGATTTTCATTCCACTCCGTTCAGTTAGCCTTGCTCCGTTGCTCGTGCCGCATAAAATCCCGATCCCAACCAAAGGTATCCGCCTCATGCCAAGTAGGAGAGCACGGCGCGTGCGCAGCTCCGAGAGACAGAGGGAGACGCGTGAGCATATGATGGATTGCTGGAAGCAATCGATGGAGCAGCTGCGGCTGCATCTCTCTCTGCCTGATCATCTCATCTCGTCGTCTCATCTGATATCAGCTTCAGCTCCATCAGTCCCACAGTGCGCCATGCAGCACAGCACCACCACTTCTCCCACGACGAAGCAAGCCCTCCCCGGGCCCCGCCTAGGGAGCCTCTGCCGCTGACACCCTCCCCGATTCGTCGAATCCAACATTTACTCCTCCTCACCCACCTCCCCCGACCCAACCACGCGGCCAGCGGCACTATAAAACAAGGGCGCGCCTCCGCTACCAGCGAGACAGCCGCTCCCCACCACCACTCGCTCTTCGATCACCTCTCTCGCCACAGGTAACAAACGCTCCCACTGGTCCTGATCCTTCCATTCCATCCCATTCCCTTGGCCCTTGTGCGGCTCGATCGCCCAGTTCAGCTGGGTCCGTCCGTTCTGCACCTTCCGGCATTAATGGTGCGCGCACGCTTGCTTGCAGGTCAGTGCGAGGGCGCGTCCGGGACCGGGATGGAGCGGTATGGCTCTCTGGGCATGCGGCTGGACGGCGGGGGCGGCGATCTGCCGCCGGGGTTCCGCTTCCACCCGACGGACGAGGAGCTCATCACCTACTACCTCCTCCGCAAGGTGGTGGACTGCGGCTTCTCCGGTGCCCGCGCCATCGCCGAGATCGACCTCAACAAGTGCGAGCCGTGGGAGCTGCCGGACAAGGCCTGCAAGACCACGGCGGAGAAGGAGTGGTATTTCTACAGCCTCCGCGACCGCAAGTACCCCACGGGCCTGCGCACCAACCGCGCCACGGGCGCCGGCTACTGGAAGGCCACCGGCAAGGACCGCGAGATCCGCAGCGCCCGCAACGGCGCGCTCGTCGGCATGAAGAAGACGCTCGTCTTCTACCGGGGCCGCGCCCCCAAGGGCCAGAAGACCCAGTGGGTCATGCACGAGTTCCGCCTCGAGGGCGTCTACGCCTACCACTTCCTGCCCAACAACACCACAAGGGTCAGCTACATTCCATCTTTAATCACCTCACTCTGTCACTCATCTTCCTTACTACTAGCATTCATCTGCATTTTCATCTCCTGTGTCGACTGATTTTTACAGCCTTTTCTCTGGGGAAGTAGTGGTAGTAGTAGTACTGGCGGCGATGATGCAATGGTGTAAAGTCACGGGGGTTTTTAGGGCAGATTTTGCTACCTGTGAGCTTACGTTTCGCGTGTGAAGTCATGGCTACGAGCTAGAAGGATAAGCTAAGCTAGTGACGAGTAGAGTAGAGCTGCTGGAGCAGCAGGCTCTGTACGTACGTGCGCCTGTTGCAATGCAGATTGCATTGCGTGGAAATGGTAAGCGAGGGGCTTAAGTGCAGTGAAAGATTTGCTGCAGAGGGATACGAATCTTTTCTTGGCCGGTGACTGCCCGCGCATGCACAGCTTACTATATTTCTACAGATGCGTAAATGCATGCCATTGTTTGGGTGCTTTACTGCATTCTCTTGATCATGCATCAGATAGTTCTCTCTTTTACCTTCTTTTTTTACGCAGAGATGAGGATGTCTGGCTTAACTTGATTCATAGCTTTTGTTTTGATGTTTTTCGGTTTTCGCAACATGTAAAAATCTAGGTGGTGAGATTTGTTCTTAGGCAATGAAAATGGGGAATGTTAACTGTTGAACGATGTCCCCTTTTCAGAATAAAAAAGTAATACTAATGTAGAACTCGTAGGCTCGTAGCATCTAACGTCGTCGTCAACGGTGTGATATTCAGCATTTTTTGCTCACACGTTGGTGTATATATCCAGGATGAGTGGGTGATCGCCAAGATCTTCGTGAAGCCCGGCGCGGTGCCCCCCTCCCGCAAGGCTCGCTACGGACTCAGCAGCGCCGGCGACACGTCGTGCTTCTCCGACTCCACCTCCGTCTCCATCGGCGGCGGGGGCGGCGCCTCCGCCTCGTCCGCGCCGCGCCAGCAGCTCCCGGATACCAGCTCGCTGTTGGCCGCGGCGCACGCCGCCGCTGACGGCGAGAGCAGCTCCTACGGCGCCACCGCCAACAACAACGCGGCGGGCAACTGCCGCGAGCTCGTGCCCTGCTTCTCCACCGCCCACATGGATGCCACCCTCCTCGGCATCGGGCAGTACGAACCGGTTACGCTCGCAGTCGAGCAGCCGTTGGCCTTCTTCCAGGGCTCCCGCCTGGTGCAGGCGGCGGACAACCTCAGTCTGCCGATGTTCCTCCCCGGCGGCCTGCAGTCCGGCGTCTCCCCGCTCGGCATGGGCGGAGGGACCTTCCAGCACTGGCCGCCCTCCGGCTACGACATTAAGCTGGAGGGCAGCCGCGCGCCGCCGCAGATGGCCGTGGGCCCTGGCCAGCTTGACGGCGCCTACGGCTGGGGCTTCTAGACCAGTATGCATGCATGCCCTTCATCGTGTGCTGATTATGCTCTCTCATTCTAGCTTGCTTATCAATATGCTTAGATGCTAAGTAGCTATATCTCGATCATTATGCTGCAGTAAGTTTCGATTATTTATGCTCTCTGATCGTCGCGTGTTACTACTGCAATAGCAGGACACACGACTTCACGAGCAAAGTACGGGATCACTAGCTATGTTACCTAGTTTATAGATTATTAGCTAGTCGTATGTTGTTGTATTAGACCACATATGCTTAGTTTATGTATTGTTAGTCGTATGTTGTATCAGACTATCGGTCAGTCGATTGAGATATGTACCAGACTAGTAGTACTAATTAGTTGAAATCATCAATGTATGTGTATCTAAATTATCACGTGTGAGTGATGCATGCAGTAGCATATGCTTGGCATTTTCTTGTCCACGCCACTATTTCATTGAAGAAACAATGTAACTTGCTCTTACCGATACTAAATTGGTTTAACAATTGCATGGAATGGGGTGGTACCAGTATAATATTGTCTAGCATGGGTACCACGTCTAGGACAGGTACCAGCCTTCAAAGTCTAAAAGAACAATGATAGGAGTACAATGGTAGTTTTGGTACCAAGCTTCAAACTCTGGAAAAACAATGATAGAATAGTACAGTACCTAGACTCAAATCCACCAAGATTTATACTCTGGAAAACAATAATGGATAGTAGTATCTTGACTCAACCCTGTGAATTATTAGTCATTTGGTACGGAAAATAGGGAATACAGCAACGAAAATACCCCCCGTCTCGGGTCCCAATACACCTAAATTGATTTTTTTTTGCAAATTTTTGAAACTTATTGGAAACAAACATGATCTAGTGTTATACTCGTATAAAAAAAATCGCGAAGAAATGGCTTCCGTCGATTTAGGCCAAAAAATACAAAATTTATGAGTACAAAAAAAGCGGGCATAGTATATTTTTTATAGTGTCGATTTTGTTCTCCTCCACCCAGAATACAATGAAAATCATTTCTTCGCGAAACTTTTCACCCGAGTGTAATACTAGAACATATTTTCCCCAAAAAGTTTCAGAATTTTTTTACCTTTTTTTATTAATTTCTAAATTGTATTTCTCTTGTACACTGCAAAAAAAAAATACACTGTGATGATGCCTCGCTTGGTACTGCCAGTGAGTCTTCACATAGTTCATGCTCTAAAAAGTTCTTAACGCCCAAAAAACTACTCCCTCCGTTCCGAATTACTTGTCTTAGATTTGTATAGATACGGATGTGTCTAGCACTAAAATGAGTCTAGATACATTTGTATCTAGACAAATCCAAGACAAGTAATTCGGAACGGAGGGAGTAATAGTTAGCAGCTAGAGAGGAGAAATCTGCTCGGATTTCTAATAGCTAATGCACATACCATATTCTATTCCATATTTTTTACGGATTCAGAAGTGGGGCGCAGGCGTTGTGAATACGGATTCAAAGGTTGTGTTGGATTAAGACATGGTACAGTAAGTCGGTAACTGATCGGACTCATATAAAAAAGGGCATATATCACATGTTTATACAAGAAATATGTACGTCCTCTGAGCTAAAAATTATATTATACATAAATAATGAGCGAATGTTCAAATTGATACACTAAGAACACATAAAAAAATTCATAAGTCACATCTCATAGGCAGATATAACATGCACATATTGATAATTAATACTGAAAACTTCATCAATAAATCGGGTAAGCATATTTACAATTTCAGATTATTGGGGTCCGCATGGACTCGGTTGATTTATTTATTATTTTGAAATGGGGCACTTGGTTGATTCGTTGATCATTCCCATCATCAGCTCATGTCGTCAGTCGTCACCAAGAGTGAGCACGGTCGGCCAATCGCACGGGAACTGGATCATCTAACATACAAAAGGAAAGTTAGAGAAGCTACAGAGCTCTAACTTGCCTTCTTTCAATCCATATGATTAAGTCAAACGGAACTTAAATTAATCTGCAAACTATAGATCTACTATGTACATTTATTGTAATTACATACAAACAAATTGATGGTAAAATAAAACTAATTTTAAATTATTTATATCTACAGTACATACCAACAGTAAACAACTTGTTAATAGTCCCTAACTTTTCTTCGTTATTTTATACTAGATTAGCACCGTATCACTGTGACTTTCCTTCTTCTCTATGTTAGAGGATCCGGTTCCAATCTCACGGCGCACACATGTCGTGGCAGAGCAAGACACGGTGCCGTATGTTTACGTGCTAAAAAATACCACTCCCACATTTCCAGCAGCTGCCAAGTTTTTTTTTTTTGCGAGGTAGCAGCTGCCAAGTGTGGTCGAGCCACAACCACTTAAAAAACATTTTTAGTATAAAAACACTTTATATTTGTTTGTCATTTCCTGCATGGAAAGTGTTAGTTTGGTCCTGAGCTCATATGCTTCCATCATAAAACCATCAAATTTTAAAAATAAATAAGCAAATTGTGAAACTTTGTATCAAAAGAATTGTAGTGTTCAACTTAAACCTTCCCTTAGGGCGTCTTTAACACATCACCTAAAATCCCAGTCAAAAGATTGGTTTTTAGGAGTTAGACCCTATCTAAGGGCTTGTTTGGGACTGCTCCGCTTCACCAAAATCGGCTTCATTCCACCAAATTCACTTTGAAGCAGTTTCATACAGAAGTTGTAGCACTACCGAAGAGAATGTTTGGCTTCCATGTAGCTCCAGCTTCAAGAATGAGAAATTTGGTGGAAAGGATCTATTTGATTGGGTGATGGGTGGAGAAATGAAGAGGTATCCACTTACTGGTGGCAGTGGTGGGTAATTTTCCCCCAACTCCAGCTTCTAGAGTTTTTTGGAGCACCCCCTGAAGAGCTTCATAAAAATCTGGAAGTTGTACCCCAGATTCTACTTTTTTTGCGGAGCCGCATATCGTGGAGTTACGCCGTTTGGCTTGTGTTTTTCGGAGCCGAGCTAAATTATAAGGAGCAGAGCAGTCCCAAACAAGCTCTAACTCTTCGCTCAAAACGCTTAACTTCTCAATAATTCGAGGAGAACTACCCCACACTGCTCAAATTGGAGAAGCCATACAAAATTTCTCTCTCGTGTCACTCTCTTTGCTTCCTCAACCACCAGTCTCCCCCATGGCGTTAAGTTTGAGGTGAGGATTAGGGGAGTATTTTTTTTTTACTCCTCATTTTTAGCAGTTATAAGACCTCCGGGGAGTTAAATATAGGGAATGGTTAGAGATGCTCTTACCACCACACATCAAATCTCATGCACCGTGGTTAGTTAGTCAAAAGAACTGGAGTCGGCTTCCTTAAGTCTATTCTTCTTCAATAGCTTGGTGGTAGAGCGATCGGGTTAGACGACCAAGAGCATCTGTTGCAGTGTGTGAAAAAAGGTAGAATGGCGAATATGGTAAGTGGTGACGCCGTCACCATATGAACGTGCACCACATACTTACCACAAACACAATACACATTTGGTGGATTCGGAGAGCTTCTTTTCCATAATCGTGAAAACCGAACGCTATGCACACGAAACCAAGAGGAAAATCGCAGCACGTACATGCATGGAAACCTAAGTAAAGCTTGTGCGTATGTTGTTGAATTTGAGCAGCGTCGACGAATGCATCGACGTAGATGAAATATGATACCCTTGCAACTGGCCAAGTGGCAAGGCCGGACGGCTAATAAAAGACGGGAAGATCGAGCGAGCTACAGCAGCCTGCCTGTGCGTGTAGGAGTGCATGCATGCATGTAACGGAAGTGGTGGTGTTCCGTAACCCGATGTGCTAAAAGTCCACCCGGCCGTTTCCCTGGCGCGGCATGATTCCCTGCCCCGCTTTTGCATGCATGCGTCCATCCATCCGTCCATTCCAACCGTCACTTCTCCACGCGGCCCATGCCCATGTCCCTCCCTCTGCCACAATGTACCAGCACTAAGAAGGGGGGTGGTAGGAGGAGAGTAATATTTTATGTGACGGGCCGACGAGATGTGGACGTCTCCTGCTGGATCCCAGGGGAAGGAGAGGGATGATGGATGGATGGATGGACGGACTGCTGGTACGTGACGGGGGATACAGGCTTAATACTACTCCAGAACACAGCCTCTCGCCCGATCGATCAGCTCCATCAGTCCCCCGCCGCGGAACAGGTCCATCCATGGCCGCCAGCTGCATGCGCAACGTCCGCCTCGTGCTCCCTAAATGTTGACGCCTCCTCGTCTGTAGATTTCTCTCTCGTCGACGCCTCCTCGTCTGTAGATTTCTCTCTCAGCGTAGATTTCTCTCTCTCCGTAATGTGGCAGACCGTTTCGGAGTATCGTCGTGGAAAGAGAGCTGGCGTAGGCGATTCATCTGTGCCTGGTTCGGGGCATGTGATGACGCGCCGGTGGCATATTATCGCCTGTTTTTGTCGGCAGAGTTCAAGAACATCGTCCCCAAGAAACAAAAATGAAAGAGGGCCAACCTCAGTTATCCTTTCGCCTTGCAATGAAAGATATCCGATGAAAAGAAAACTGTGAGTATGTGCTCGCGCGCGAACTGAAAAATACTAGAGCACCTACACATTGATGACGCGGTAAAACCATGATTGAGTGACCGAAACCGTTCGTCATCCACCGTCAAAAGCACGAGGATTTCAATGCTTTATCGGAAAAAAAAAATCGAGTTTCATCTTTAACAAGAGGTTTCCCTGTATTTTCAGCACAGAAAAGATCATCTGTTGCTACTGCTTTGTTGCTGGTCCCATTCGGATTACACGAGATGACGAGAGAGAGCGAGAGGTGCACAAAGGGACAAAATGGATCTCAGACGTGTATTATTCTCTTGAGTGAAAAAGAATACGCATGCGCCATGCAGGCAGGGCAGGGCAGGCGTGGCAGAGCATAGCATGCATAGCAATGATGCCTGGGTGCAATTAGGGTGTCGCAATCTTACGTAGCCTACGCCTGCGGATGTAAAAGAACGAACGGGGAGCTGAGCTTAACTGCACTGCAATGCACTGGCCCGTGATCTCGCCAGCGATACCGATGATTCGATCGGTGCAGCTGCATGCAGCCTGTGCTAAGCTGCAGCTTTGCATGCTAGGCAGGTGCCCAGCGACGGCGAGTCGCTAGAGTGGTACGTATACGTGCTAGTAGTAGAGAAATATAGCTGCAGCACTTCACTCGAGTTTAGCACAGTTTTATGCATGCAATCACAAACTCTGCAAAGCGCAGACCATGAAACATCAACATCGGATCTCCTGCCAGACAACCTATGATGATTCCATGAATCAAAGTCCTTCAACTCTTTTCATCTTTACTTGCAGCAAGATTTAACCGGCACCACCCATCTTGCATCCTTGCTTATACTTGTATAATGTGACGCTTTTTTATGAGTGACACTTTTGGTCAGTAGGTTTTTCTTTGCCGTATTATTAAATCGCATTCTTTTTGTATAATACGCTGTTGTTTGGAAAAGCGAATCAGAAATTCATAAACTTCATAAATCCAGTCGTGTCCGATCATATGGTTGCTTTAAGATTCGTAAACTTCATTAGTCTTAGGCGTTTGATTACTATAGAGTAGGGTCCATTCATGCTTGTTTTTCGCTGCTTTTTCCAGAGTTGCATACGCCATCCACACCACACCTCTCATGCCCTATTCATTTCATCTTTAAAATTTTATCTATTTTATCTTTTGAATCAAAACTCTAAATTACATTTCGTTTGAATATACTCCCTTTGTTCCATATTCTAGTGCGTATAAGATTCTGGCTCATATTCCGCAATGTAATGCGCATAAGCCCTTTTAGTCCAAAATAGCCCTGCGTTGGATATAGTGCGCTTTGCTGCATGCATGCACATGCATGACCGTATGAGTAGAGGAGGGGCAACTTCAGTCCAAATAAATGTGCCACCTCATGTGTTGGTATAAGTGCTACTCCCTCCATCACAGTTTAAAGGGCGTATCTCCAAAACCAGAATTTTTCACAATTAGAGAGAAATAGGGCGCAGGTCATTAATTAGCCTATTAACTGCATCGTTTTGGGAGGAATTAGCTCCTTCCGCTTGCCTTTCTGGTGCGCATGCATGGTGTGAACTGAAATTACTCCATCAATGCATGTGATGGTTTCCTTCTTTTACTGGACGGGGAGGTTACTATGCATTGGTTTGGCGATTAATTAGGCGCATATCCTTAATTACTGCAGCTCCAGCGCATCAATTGTTCCTTCCAATCGCTAGCAACCTTGGGCCCAGAGAGATGTGAGGTACGCCCTTTCAACTGTGATGGAGGGAGTACCAACAAGGCGCACTATAAAAGGGAATGGAGGGAGTATGTATTTGTCACGACGGGAACTTTTGAATAAGACCAATCTTGAATATATCTCTACATTTATTTATTTATTCAAGTATTTTACCAAGTTTCACAGGGTTTTAGGGTTCTAGGCTTGGGGCTTAGGTTTTAAGTTTTAGTTTTTGAAATTTGACAAATTTATCATCATTGATATAGATGATGCAGCCACAACCGGCTACTAATCCTACTTAGATGCTTTTAGGTAAAGTGATGAGGGAAACTTTGTCAACTCTTGACGCATTGTAAAGTGTGATCTCTTGTTACCTTTAGGACGCAAAATTGTCATGACGAATGGGACCCACGGAGGACAGATGTCATCTGCAAGGTAGTAAATCATCGTATACTGACAATCATTGAGAACATAGTTGCAAGGAGGAGCATCTTTGGCAACACGCCTAGCAAACAATGATGATCTCAACAACAAATTCATATCATTATGAGTGTTAGGAGTCCAAAGAATGAATGCCAAATCCATAGATCCCAATAGCCTCTCGGTGTCTTCATCGGTTGGGTTCCCTCAAGTACTCTGGCCTAAATATCTCAAGCACGACTTTTGTGAACCTTCGAATGTCCTCAAGATTGTATCGCATCCAACGCGGACATAATCGTAAGTGGCATTGGCCAAACATCCATAGGCAAGCACTCGAACAACCGTGATGCACTTCATCAAAGGGCTCACACTTATCACTTCGAATGCACTCCTTCCTAGTTTGAACCAATCGTCATGCTTCTCCACAACTTCTATAATGGTGAGAAAGAAACTTGTGTGCATCAGAAATCGCCGGTGAAAATACTTCTTCGGATAGGTTGCATCGGGGATGAAGTAATCTCATGTAATCTTGGAATGTCCTACGATGTAGCTCGATTGATGTGTATACGGAAAAAATGTGATCCTACTCCTGGCCGTAGGAAAACCTCGTTGAAGATCATGCCAACGACTATTTCCAAGTTCTCATCGTCTTCTTCCTCCTCTGATGACTAAGAGTCGTCGAAGATCAACTCCCTCAACCTCTTCATCACTATAAATGACTTGGTTCAATTCAATTGCCAAAAGGAAAAACAAGAGGAAAAAACACAAAAAAACTCACCTAGGCAAACTGTCAAACACTTGAAGGATGACAGGGGGTGTCACAACCGGTCGTCGACGTTGAGCCGATGCCCAAGCTACGGCGGAGCTTTGAGTGGACGACAGTCGACGAAGAGCCTACGAGGTAGAAGATCCGGTGTGTGCAACCGGCGACGGGATTGGCGCGATGACGGCGGCGATAAAGCTCGATTTCAATTACGCTAGCGACCGACGAGAGTCTCGGAGTGGGCGGAAGGGCAGTGGAGGGAGCGAGGTGTCGGCTGAGGCGCTCGGTGGTTGTTGGAAGCAACACCGGCAACAACGCAACATGGGGTGGGGAGTGAGCAGGCGCGGGGTCGGAGGCCAAAAGTTTTACTCCCTAGATGGGCAGCCGAGTATATTTAAGAGTCGGGGCGGCTCTCAGTAAAAAATATCCTCCTTTAACAGCGATAGGGGATCGATTAGGTGCAATTTAGAGGAGGAAAAACGTATTTTTACTACTCTAAATCTCTAACGCCTTTTAGGATGGTTCTCATTTAGATGGTCCAACAGTTGTTATCGGTTCGTTGGTGTACGACTGTGGCGACTGAAACTTGACCCACTTCAATGCAATTAGTCTTCGTGAAAACTCCTGAAGCTATCATTTTGAATTGGGATAATTAATTTTATGCCTCTAGTTGTGTTTCATTCGGCTGTTTTATCCATAATTTTTAAAAGCCATCGGTTATGTCCAAGTCACTTCACTCCTCTTTTGTTTTTTTGCCCTTTGACCATTTGACCGCCACTTTAAAAACTTCATACTAAATCAGAAAAATACAAGCAAGATACCAAAATGCTCGGAAAAACATCACCTATATGTCAATGTCATTTGCATTCATGAGAAAAGTGTCGGAAAGTGTCCATCCGAGTTTTACATATAAGAATATTTCACTGAAGAACCCAATTGATCAGCTGGGGCTTCTGAAGCCCGGCATCGCCAGAGAAAGAATATGATCACCAGTATCCAAAGCGGAGCCCTTATTGCCACGAGTCAGGAGGAGATTGCTGAGGTCGTTGATGGATACTACGAGCACCTGTTTGGAAGGCCGACAGCGAGGAACTCATCTTTAGATCTATCCCTCCTTCAGATACAGGCCACTGATTTGTCCCACCTTGAGGTGCCATTCACGGAGGAAGAAGTGGAGAAGGTGGTCAAATCTATGCCCCGGGACAAGGCGCCGGGGCCGGACGACTTCACTGGGAGGTTCTTTGCCTCCTGCTGGCCCATAATAAAGGATGATCTCTTGAGAGCTTTTGGGGCTTTTTACCACGGAGATATGCGGGGCCTGCCGGCGATCAACAAGGCGCTAGTGTCTTTACTCCCCAAGGTGGATGGAGCGCTGGACATCAAGGACTTCCGCCCAATCAGCCTCATTCATGGCGCGATCAAAATCTTCGTCAAGGTTTTGGCAACAAGGCTAGCGGTGGACCTCCCTAGGCTGGTTGGAAGGCATCAAAGCGCATTCGTCAAAGGCCGATCAATACACGACAATTTCATGCTTGTTCAGTGCACCGCCCGCCGACTCCATGCCCTCTGATCACCGGCGGTGATGCTCAAATTAGACATATCGAAGGCGTTTGACTCGGTGCAATGGCCCTTCTTGGTGGAAGTTCTGCGCAGCATGGGTTTTGGTCACCGATGGCTTTCATGGATCTGCGGCCTGCTAGCGAATTCGTCTAAAAGGATCTTAGTGAATGGGACCCCCGAAAAGCCGATCTTCAATCGAGTGGGACTACGGCAAGGCGACTCACTCTTACCCATGCTCTTCATATTGATCATGGAGCCTTTGCGGAAGATGTTTGCTCTCGCGGTGCAAAGGGGGGTCCTTGAGCCTCTAGCGAGATCGGGTTTGCAGCAACGCCTGTCGTTCTTTGCTGACGATGTCATGATCTTCACCAAACCCAATGTTACGGACCTTGCAGCATGCGCAGCCCTACTCCATCTGTTCGGAGAGGCTTCTGGTCTCCGGGTGAACATGAACAAGAGCGCAGCCTACCCAATACGTTGCTCGGCCGATGAGGTTCAGGCAGCGGGACTGATCTTAGGCTGCAAACAAGGGTGTTTCCCGTGCAAATACCTCGGCTTGCCTCTCACCCTTCGCAAGCAAACGGCGGCCCAGCTCGCTGACTTGGTGGACCAACTGGCACGAGCACTTCCGCGATGGAAAGCTGCCACTATGCCCAAGTGCGGGCGGCTCATCCTGGTTCAGGCGGTCCTTTGTGCCATCCCGCTACATGCCATGCTTGCGATCGACCTACCACGGAAGACCATTGCCGCCATGAACAAAATTTGCAGGACCTTTCTATGGTGTGCTAGCTCGGAAGCCCCGGCCGGCAAATGCATGGTGGCGTGGGACAGGGTCTGTGCTCCGAAGTGGGCGGGCGGCCTTGGGATCCCCAATCTAAGGTGGCTCAATTATGCAATCCAGGCCAGATGGCCATGGCTTCAAAAAACGGACCCGACGAGGCCTTGGGCAGAATTCGAGATTAAGGTGCCTGCAGAATCGAAGCAACTCATGGAAGCCGCCACCCGTTGCACTCTAGGGAACGGCAGAGATGCCTTGTTTTGGGAGGATAAGTGGCTTCACGGACGCCGGGTGCAGGAAATCGCCCCTCATCTTCATGCGCTGACTAGCACGAGGGTACGCTCAAAATTATTAGTTTGCGAGGCCTTGGCGGATGGCAGATGGGCTGACAGCTTCGGGCCGGAGATGACTGCCGAAATGCTTACGGAGTTCCTAAGCCTTTGGGCCGAAGCTGGCCAAACCACCCTAAACCCCAGCGCAAGTGATTCATTCTCATGGTCATGGGAGAAGGATGGCTGCTTCTCGATGAGGTCTGCATATGCGGCAAAATTCTGGGGCAGAGAAGTGATCCCTACGGCAGATTTCACCTGGAGATCGAGGGCTCCGCTTCGCTGTCGCTTCTTCGCGTGGCTGGCCCTCCAGAACAGATGCTGGACGGCGAACCAGCTAGCCCGACGTGGCCTAGATCATCCGGAGCGTTGCCCTTTTTGCGACCAGCATGAGGAAAGCATCAGCCATCTTTTGCTTGCTTGTGTGTTAGCCAGTGAGGTCTGGGCCATCGTCTCGGCAGCCGGAAATAAACCAAGCTGGGCACCAACGGCAGGGGACAACTTAAGCCAATGGTGTGCGAAGATAGGAGGATCAGGGAGGGAGTGCAAGGACACTAGAACTGCCTCTACGCTCATTCTATGGATGCTATGGAAACACCGCAATGCCATTGTCTTTGATGACACTTCACCTTCCATTCGGGCAGTGATTAACAACATACTCTCGGAGGGCACGGCATGGAGGAACGCGGGTATGCTTCAGGGAGACGCTTGCACCTTCCTTGTGAAGCTGACAGAGTGGGCGCATAGATCAGAGGAAGCGTAGTGGTAAATGAGCGTTGAGTGGAGTGGATTGGGAGGGAGCTTGATGCTCAAACTGTAAACTGTAATTTGTAACTCCACGGTGGGGGGGCTCTTATACCCCATCTCCTTCTATAATATATAGTACGCACTCTCGTGCGTACTTGAGAAGAAAGTTTTACATATAGATGAAACTTGTCGAATTCTTTGCCACCATGAACAGTAAAATCTAAAAAAATTCAAAAAGAAATTTGGTGGCAAAGAATGACAAATGTTTTAAGTGCTTGCCAAGTTTCATCAGAGAAGACATTCGTGAAATTTGTGGAAAAAAAAACAATGTTTTATCAGGTAATGACATTCGTGGAAGTTGTGGCGGAAAAAGAAACAGGTTATTCGTTTAGAATTACCCGAAAGAGTTCGTTCGTTTTCAAAGGCCATCACTTGGACGCTCTACAAGTTTCAGTGTTATCCCCTAATACGAGAGCAGTTGGACAAACACATGCGCATCGACGGCGCACGAGTTAACTGATTTATGAAAAAACGTCCGGATCGACAAATGGAATACCTGACGAACTGATCGACATCGAAGTCATGAACAGAGACTACTTCACGGCCCGCAAAACACGCACAGGTACAGGGCCAGGCGTAGTGCAAGATGATGGAGGGATACCCGGACCGAATAAAGACTCGGGCACTGGCAGCCAATGGCTGAGACCTGGGATTAATCGGTCCCTCTTATTGCTGATATGACCGGCGACTCGACGTGTCCATGGCCGGCGGCGACTCGTCAAGTCGCTGCTCCAACACAGCCCTTCTGTCCCCCTAGCTAGCTTATAGCTACCCTGCGCTCTCTTCTGCTCCCATCCGCGTTAACTCGCGCGCCGTTACCAGTACTCCAGCAGTATTACTACGAGCGATCGCAACGGTTATTACGTGCTTCGTCCCGTCGCGCTTTGCAAACGGTCGTGCAGGAAAAGCCTCGACAAGGTCGCGGCGTTCAGTGCGCTCCGCTAGCTAGGCCGCGACAAGGCCAGTTTCTCTTTCCGCTATCGGGACATTTTTAGTTGGTCGACGTTACACAAGGAGACAGCGAGGAGGATTCCGAGGAGACCGGTGGCCTACAGGAGTAGTAGTACATAAGAGCAACTGTAGTAGACCCGGCAAAAGGCACTGACCTGCAAAATAACCAATGCGGGCCGGCGCGGAAAATTCCGCCCGAACAGACACCCCATCCGCATCTGACCCGGAAATTTTTTTGCGGGGCGCGGCAAAAAATCTCCCCCGACCTCTAGTTTCACGGTGGGGGGAGCACGACCCGAGGTCAGCCCCTATCCGCCGTGGGATTTGGCGGCAGGGACATTTCCGCGCGGCCGTTCCCGCTCCTCCCACCCCCGACCACCATTGCTCCCGCCACCTCCCGCTCCCGTTCATCCTCCCCCGGCGATCTGTCGCCGCCATGGATGGCACCTTGCCCCCTGTCTCCGTCGAGATCGCGCACACTCAATCCCCTAGGGCGGATCTCGTCGCCGGCCATGTTGGCCCCGCCGTCGCCCAAGGCGCCACCGCAGCTGCCCGCAAGCATCAGGGCAGCGTGCTCGTCTTGGCGGGAACCCGCTGCCCGCCGGCAGGCCAGCGCCCGGCGCCAACGCGATCCCGGCCGGCAGCGGCGAAGGTCGCCAAGGTCCCGGGCGCAAAGCAGAGGAAGATTCCGGCTACAAGGCGGCCGGTTACTTCATCCACTCCCTTCGGCCCGAAAATAGGTTCCCCGGTCCCGCTCAACGGTGTTGCTCCCACCGCATCCGATGTGTTCGACGAAATGGGTGCAAGGTATGACTCGGTCATCCGTTTACTCTTCGGTCATGGAAATAATCTTTGCTTTCGCGATTAGTTCGTGACTTGTTGCCGTTCGCTATAGCGGTGGTTCGAACAATGCAACTGCCGAGTTCGCGAACTTGTTGGACACCAACGCCGTTGACATCGATGAGGCCCTATTCGCCGCATTTGAGTACAATGAAACGGAGGGCGGCATTGATGATCATGGAGGTGAAGATTAATTGGAGGAGATCGATGAGTTGGTGTATGAGCAATCGCAAGCAAAGAGTGGAAAAAGCCAAAGATCGAAGAACTACATGATCTTGGAAGACCAAATCTTTATCAAGGCATGGAGTGCGGTATCTCTTGATGCATGCATGGATACTCCTCAAACCGCCAAGAGGTATTGGCAAAGGATCGAAGATCAATACTTCCGCATGATGGCAAAGTATCCCAATAGGACTCCACGCACCTTTCGGTCTCTCCAAGGGCGCTAGGACGTGATCAAGCCCATTTGCAGCCGTTGGGCAGCTTGCTTAGAGCAAGTACGCAATGCACCTCCAAGTGGAACCGTGGAGTCCGACTATGTGAGTTCATTTTACCTTTGTTCAAGTTGTGCAAATCACATTGCATCATTCAAAATGATTGCATCATACGAAACATTGCATTGTTCAGATTGTGTAGGACAAAATTGCCCAACATAGGTACAAAGACATGGAGGCTTCAGAAGGCAAATTCTTCAAACTAGATCACTGTTGAGAGTTGCTCAAGAATTGCGACAAGTGGGCGTTGATAGAGAAAGAGTCCCCACCGAAGATAGGTTCACTTACAAACATCGATGAAGATGAGGATGATGATGGCCCAAGGAACTTGAACAAGCCCGATGGCGACAAGAAGACTAGGGAGAAGATCAAGAGAGAGCACGAAGTGGCGAGTTTGAGGGAGAAGATTGATGCCATGATGCAATCAAATGAGATGATGCTTTTGAAGTCGTTGGAGATCAAGAAAGAATTGGCCGAGAAGTAGGCACGTGAGAAGCATGAGAAATGGGAGTTGCTCAAGGAAGAGGGGCTGCGCAAAGTGGCCATTTAGGAGAGAAGAGTACGTGCCGCTGAGAACAAAGCCACGTCCATGTTGCTCGCCGAAGAGAACAAGATCATGTCGATGAACCGCAATGACATGGACGACCTCACCAAAGAATGGCATGATATGGCATGAAGAGAAATCTTGAAGAGGAGAATGGTTGCGTTGGCTAGTGCATGTTACAGTGCGGGAGGTGGATTCAATGGGGGGTTTGGAGCCAATGTTGCCGATGCGTTCAGTGCACTAGCCGATGATTTCGCTGCCGGCGTTGGCACAAGCGCCGGAGGTGGATTCGGTGGCTCCGATGATCTCCATGGACTCGATGGCGCAGAGTGAAGATCGACCAAGATGATGCCAGACGTGGTCGTCGCTTTTGCAAGTCCTTTTGCATTTGTCCTATCAAAACTATGCTTTATTTCGCGCGTGAACTATGTTTTAGCGTTTGAATTTGAACTTATTTGTCCGAATTTGAACTCATTTTAGCTAATTGGGGTTTTCGGTTTACGGGTCGGCGTAGCGCTGCCCGAGCAGACCCCGCGTAGCCGACCCGTAAAAACGCATATTCGATGAATATGCCTTTTTACGGGTCCATTTTGCGGGGTCCGAGTCTATTCTCGGCCGCACCGGCCTGCATACGCCCTTTTTTGTGAACTGCAAAACACACATGCGGGTTCACATTTTGCGGGGTCTGCTAGAGATGCTCTAATGCTTCCTCTGTAAACATCCCCGAATCGAAAACGAAAGAAATGTAGTTTAACGGTATCACGTGAAAACTCCCTCCTGGTGTAAATCTGGGAACTCTGATTTTCGTACGTTGGATCTCTAATGGATGCATCAAAGTAGCCGGATTTGACAAATTCGGCCCCCTATACGCCTGCGATCGTGTTCGAGCGCGTCCGCTAACGACGCCGAACAACAGCTCATATGGGCTGCCGCACATGCACACACCTCAAACGCGGAGCCTCAAATCGATGCAATCCATGCACGTCGATCATACAATCTAAATTGTCCGTAATCAACAGTTCGAAACAAAATAAAGCAAATCACAGTTCAATAATCCGGACATGCCCAAAATGAAATCAATGTCCAAGCGTGACAGATGCCTCACTAGCCGGTCGGATAACTCGCCAGACGCCATCCATGCCGCCTACTCCAAGGCCATCCTTGCATCCTGCTCCGCCTGCATACTTGGCGCTTGCTCCGAGGCCATCCTTGCTTCCTGCTCTGCCTGCATCCTTGTTGCATGCTCCGCTGGTGCAATAGCCGTCCTTGTCGCTTCATCCTCCCTACGGTCGTTGCTCTCCTTCTTCTTCGCAAGCCACTTCTTTACATACTCATCCAAGAGGGGTTCATCCGCCAACATGATCTTCGCATCCTCCACATCCCGTGCGAGTTGCAACCTCTTCTTCTTAGGCTCAATCTCTCCAAATGTCTTGGCCTTCTCGAGCTCCCATTTGGCCGCCGCCTGTTGCTTCTCCAACTTGATCTTCTCCCTCTCAATTCCAGCTTCTTCTCCGCCCTCTCCCGGTTTCAATTCATCCTCTCCTTTTGCGCATCCAACATGAGCTTATACATCTCCTCTTTCATGTTCTTCCTCGCCCAAAAAATGCATGTCCATGTTGATGAGGATACAGACCTGGGGTAGGGTCATAGGCCTGACCTATACGTCTTACCCAAGGTCACTACCTAAGAAGGCAAGAAGGTCAAGAGACTCCATGAGACCCCCGGTCAAAAGTGTCGAGTGCAATCCAGTCGACACCTTGTCACTCGAGAGACTCCCTACCTACCGTCACTCGACTAACAAGACAATCACTCAACCCCCCGAAGATCAGGAGTCACTCAGCGTACAATGGCCGTGCATTCACTCCGTAGTCTTTAAGGCCATTAATAGCACTTAAGGCTGGCGTTACCAGTAACGCCAGCACTTTATGTACATTTAGTCCCTTGTAATGGAGGGCGGGAGAGGTCCTGGCGAACTCTATATAAGCCACCCTTGTCCTCTGGCACAAGGGTTCGCAACCCCTGTAATACCACATGCATAATCCAATCGACCACCTCCGGGCACCGAGACGTAGGGCTCTTACTTCCTCCGAGAAGGGCCTGAACTCGTAAAACTCGTGTGTACATCTTCGCCATAGCTGAGATCTTGCCTCTCCATACCTACCCCCCTTTCTACTGTCAGACTTAGAACCACGACAGTTGGCGCCCACCGTGGGGCAGGTGTCTTAGTGACTTATTGGTGAGGTTGCAAGTTTTTCCGATCATCATCATGGTTTCCGGCGGCAAGATGGTTGAGGGCCGCGAGATCCGTCTCGGCGCGCTCGTTTTCGTCGCCGACGACTCGACGTGGCTCTAGGAAGCTCCTCTCGATATCGAGGCGCTCCCCGTCCGATGGGCAACGCACTTTCGCGCGTGCGTTCGTGGCGTCCTTCTTCGGCAGCCGTCGACCCAGTATCAGTCGGCTCTGGTGACATCTTCCCTCCCCGCTGTTCGCCGTCGCAAGTGATCCAGTTGGCCGTGGTTTTAGCGGTGGGTGAAGCATGCGGTGGCTCGGAGTTCGGCCACTCATCAAGTCGCGGCAATCGAGCCCGACGAAACTCTCCACGGCCTGTTCGATCTGTCGACTAGCTCCGCGGAGACGGCGTCCGAGTGTGATAGCAGCGACCCTGCGGCTGAAGTCCTGATGGTCGATGGTCCGCGTGGCCCGCCTAGCTTTCGCCGCGAGGACGGCAAAGAGGCTGGCGGCGATCCATCACGGGTCCACGAGGAGTACCATGCCGAACCTCTCTCTTCGCAGCACAGAGAGGATCTTCATCGTCGCAACATGGACGTACTTCGCACGCCCATCGTTGGAGAAACTCTTGAGGCTCGGGCCTTGGAGGAGGCGCGCTTGGCTAATTTGGCTGAGCACACTCGACTGGAGAACTTGCAGCGCGCTGTCGACGAGCGAGCCCGGGAACGAGTTCCTGAGTCCAGTCGACGGCAGCTTTTCCCGCCTCCACCTAAGGTATACCATACTCCGATTCAGAACCTCACTGCTGCGGCCCGAATTGCAGAGTCAATTCAACCTTCCCAGTCAGAGGCTGGCCGAGTGTTGGAGCAGATCCGGGCCCTGCTCCGAGCAGCAAGAGAGCAGAATTCTGCGGTGTCTCAGTCGCGGAATAGGATACACAGCAGATCCGTGGCAGCGGATACAGTTCAGTCGGCCCATAGCCCAAGATTGCCCCCGCAGCATGAAGGCCGTGGGCAGTATGATCGTCAGTTCGACCGCGACAATCATCGTCGAGTGCCAACGCCTCCTCCGAGGAGTGCGTCGTACGTGCCTCGGCAGAACGATGACAGACACCATCACAGGGACGAGCGCAGAGCTCCAGTCGACCCAAGGGAGCCAGGCTTCGATGCGAGATCCATTCTCGTCCAGGGCCTGGTCGACCGGAATAGAGCACACAAAGAAGACCTAGGTAGAGATCGACCGAGTGGCAGCAGATCACATGTTTCAGGCCCAGAATGTTTCAACAGAGCCATCAGGGCCATAGTGATTCCTCCCAACTTCAGATTGGCAATAGGAGTGATGAGTTTTTTCTGAATCCTACTCAGGCAAGGAAACACGAATCGGAAATTAGATGGATCTCGGAAACAAACCTACTACAAAAAGAACTCGGATTGGTGGTGGATATATGGTGGTAGGATATGGCAGCGGTGGTGGTATATGATAGCGGTGGTGGTATATGGATATGGATCGGTGGTATATGGCAGCGTTGGTGGAATATGGCAGCGGTGGTGGTATATGGCAGCGGTGGTGGTATAAGGCAGCTTTGGTGGGATATGGCAGCGGTGGTGCTATATGGCAACAATGATGAAGATGGTGCGGCGGCGGCGTGACAAACTGTGACAGAACTCGAAACTCTAAAGGACTAGACGCTAAGACCAGCAACTAGACACAACGATGCAACCGCAAATTCAACAAAGCAAAACCCTAAAAAGATTATGCGAAGGCTCAGATTGGTTCGGATATGATGAACTAACCCTAAATTTTTTTTGGCTTTTTTGTGGACTATAGGTATGAAGAACAGACTCGATCTAAACTACGAAAAATTGTAAAATCTCACCGAGCACCCTGGAAATCTGATACCACTTGATAGAGGCAAAGGTGTCCCGTCTTTCGATGAGATGGTGGCTATCGCTTTGGAAGAAGTCGACTTTGATGATCCGACTACGAACGTGCGAGGACGTCGCGCCTTAGCAATCGCTAAACCAACTCTGAGAGGTTATTGACCACGCCGGAGCACGATCAACGACCACGAGGGTCTGCTTTCGCAGCAAACGAAGAACAAGCAAAAACTGAGATTGCAATCTATGCGAATATAAGATGAAAGCTTTATTGATCAAGGTGGAGTTCGTGGACGTCTTTGTGCAGTCGTTGAACACAAACGGCACGCGGTTGCAGCTATGGCGAACTTTTATCTAAACAAAACCCAAAGTCTAAACGGTGCCCTAAGGGCTATATATATGGAGGAAGAGGGGGTGAATTTCGTGGCCCTTGGTGGAGGGGTCCGAAACTAACCCTATCTCTTGTTTCCCCACACATACGGACTCCAAAAATAGCCTATACTTATGTATTTCGAAATTACATGGGCCTGGCCCAATAATAAGGTGACGCAGCACCTAGAATAGCCTCTGGACGAAATTTATGAAGTGGCATCTTGTATATTTCATCCAAGGCTTCATGCACTCATTATGGTGGCTTCAAAGTCCTGAAATCATCACTTGTAACTCCGTTCTTGTCTCCTTGCGCATGCCATCATCTCCATGCTTGTTCTTGCTCCAATGTTCATCCTTCTCCGAGCCAGGCCCTTCATTTGTAAGCAATTCAAATGTATTCAATTTAGGCAGCATCATATTCTCATGAACATTAGAATCATTACCAGGAAACGAAAGTACCTGGTAATTTAGTTGGCATGCGTGAGCTCTATTAATTGGTCCAGTATGTATAGGAGCAGGGGTTGTGGGTGTAACAATGGTATTGATGTGCTCATCAAGGAGTCAGTAAGTTCACTAGAGAATCCAAGCCTGAAACTTGGCTTGAAGATTACCGAGTGGCTGTGCAAATTGGAGGCGGAAACGATGAGATAGCAATGAAGCATCTCCCTCTTATGTTGGAAGGGTCGGCCCGAGCGTGGTTGACTCAGTTGTCCCCGGACAGTATACACAGTTGGGAAGAGCTATCTCGAGTGTTCGTAAGAACCTTTGAGGGCACGTGCAAGCGGCCAGTAGGGCTTCCCGAGTTGCAGCATTGTGTGCATAAGCCGAATGAGACTTTGAGGGAATTCATTCAGAGGTGGACAACTTTGCATCACACCGTGGAGAATGTATCAGAGCATCAGGGTTGGTTTTGAAGTTTGGTCAGACTGGGGATATGACTCTGACCCGGATGATGGAGATAGACACCCGGTATGCTAACGGAGAAGAAGAGGATCGACTCCGTAGCGGGAAGAGTAAACCAGTCGGACAAGAGGCCGGTGGAAGTGGTTCTAGTCGGAAACAAAAGTGTAAAGCCGAGCCAGCGGCACCTGGTGAGATTGCAGCAGTGGCTCAAGGAAAGTTTAAGGGAAAGCCTAAGGGCCCCTGGCCTCCTAAGAAGTTAAAGGATCAAGCATGAAATGATGTGCTGGATTTGCCATGTCACATCCACACGAAGAAAGATGAGGAAGGTAATCTGATTTACCCAAAGCATACCACTCGACAATGTCGACTCCTAATCCAACAGTTCCGGGAGAAACAGCCCAATGAGAAGGACAAGGAGTCGGATATAGGTGAGGAGGAAGAGGAAGATGACAGTTACCCCAAGGTCAATTCCACTCTCATGATTTGTGCTGATGTTGAGAGCAAGAGTCGGTTAAAGGTCATCAACAGAGAGGTCAATATGGTTGCTCCGGCAACGACGACCACATACCTGAAATGGTCCCAGACAGCCATCACATTCGACCAGTCAGACCATCCTGCTCGCGTAGTCACCCCTGGGAGGCAAGCGGTGGTGGTCGACCCAGTGGTCGGTGGCACTCGACTGACTAAAGTGCTGATGGATGGTGGTAGCGGCATGAATATCCTGTATGCTGAAACCTTGAAGGGGATGGGCATCCCAATGTCCAAGCTTAGCGAGAGAAATATGAGCTTTCACGGTGTTATCCCCGGAAAGAGAGCTGAGTCACTCGGCCAGATCACTCTCGACATGGTTTTCGGTGACTCCAAGCATTACCGGAAACAAAAGTTGACATTTGAAGTCATGGATTTCTAGAGTGCTTATCACGCCATCCTGGGGAGGCCGGCATACGCACGTTTCATGGCTCGACCGTGTTATGTGTACCTCAAGCTGAAGATGCCTGGCCCCAAAGGTGGGATCACGATCCCGCAATCGCGTAAAGCGTAAGAATGTTTCCAGAAAGGTTCCAAAATCGCCGATGCACAGATGGTGGTGGTTGAATTCCAAGAGTATCATAAGAGTGTAGATCCGAGTGACTTTCTCCAAGCCAAGAAGCCTGCTACAGACTCTGCATTTCAATCGACTGGTGAAACGAAGCTGATTCATATTCACCCGACTAATCCCAATGCGGCACCGACTCATATATCGACAATGCTCGACAGCAAATAGGAAGAAGCGCTCATCCAGTTCCTCCGTGAGAACTGGGACATCTTCGCATGGAAACCCTCTGACATGCTAGGTGTACCCAGAGAACTGGCTGAGCACCGTTTGCGTGTCGACCCCAAGGTAAAACCCGTCAAAGAGCACCTTCGGCGGTCCGCCCTTCAGAAGAGAAAAGCAATTGGCGAAGAAGTAGCTCGACTGTTGGCAGCAGAGTTCATCCGTGAAATCTACCACTCCGAGTGGCTTGCCAATGTCGTCATGGTCCCCAAGAAGGACGATTCACTTTGCATGTGCATTGATTTCAAGCATATCAATCGGCCTGCCCGAAAGATCATTTCCCTCTCCCCCATATCGATCAGATTGTTGACTTGACTGCGGGGTGTGAGCGCCTGTCTTTCTTAGATGCATATTCCGGGTATCATCAGATCCGACTGTATGGCCCCGATGAAATAAAAACAGCTTTCGTCACCCCCATTCGAGTGTTTTTGCTATGTCACCATGCCATTCGGTCTTAAAAATGCCGGAGCCACGTTCATGAGAATGATCCAGAAGTGCCTGCTAACCCAAATCAGTTAGAATGTGGAGGCGTACATGGATGACATCATGGTCAAGTCTCGCAAAGGTTCTGACCTATTGACTGACCTTGCAGAAACCTTTGCCAACCTAAGAAGGTACGATATCAAGATTAATCCGTCAAAGTGCACATTTGGAGTTCCAGGAGGAAAGTTGCTCGGTTTTCTCATTTCCGAACGAGGGATCGATGCCAATCCAGAAAAAGTTGGTACCATCCTCCGAATGAAATGCCCCGTGCGAGTGCATGACGTTCAGAAGCTGACTGGTTGTTTGGCCGCCTTGAGTCGATTCATTTCTCGTCTCGGTGAAAAGGCCTTGCCTCTTTACCGACTGATGATGAAATCTGATAAGTTCGAGTGGTCTGAAGAAGCTGATGCAACGTTTGCAGAGCTCAAAGCCCTGCTTTCCACCCAGCCGGTGCTCGCTGCGCCAATCAGCAAAGAGCCTTTACTGCTTTACAATTGCAGCCACTGGACAAGTTGTCAGTACAGTACTCACGGTCGAGCGAGAAGAGGAAGGGAAAGCTTACAAGGTTCAATGCCCAGTTTATTATCTCTCTGAAGTTTTGACCCCGTCCAAGCAACGATATCCTGATTATCAGAAGCTTGTCTATGGAATTTACATGACCATGAAGAAGGTTGCACATTACTTCTCTAATCACTCTATTACAGTCGTCAGCGATGCACCGTTGTCTGAGATTCTGAATAACAGAGATGCAACTGGTCGAGTAGCAAAATGGGCGATTGAACTCCTTCCACTGTACATCAAGTTTGAGGCAAAGAAAGCTATCAAGTCCCAAGCAATCGCGGATTTCCTTGTCAAGTGGATTGAGCAGCAACTACCGACTCAAGTTCACTCAGAACATTGGACTATGTTCTTCGATGGCTCCAAGATGCTAAACGGATCAGGTGCTGGAGTAGTATTGGTGTCCCCCCGTGGAGACAAGCTCAACCATGTTCTCTAGATTCATTTTGATTCCTCCAATAACGAAGCAGAATACGAAGCACTTTTATATGGGTTGCGTATGGCCACTTCACTCGGCGTTCGTCGCCTCATGGTATATGGCGATTCAAATTTGGTGGTTAATCAGGTGATGAAGGAATGGGATGTCAGAAGTCCAGCCATGACTGGTTACTGCAGTGCTGTTAGGAAGCTGGAAAAGAAGTTTGAGGGGTTGGAACTTCACCATGTGCCCCCGATTGAAAAATCAAGCTGCAGATGAGTTGGCAAAGATAGGTTCAAAGAGAGAGGCCATTCCCCGCAATGTGTTTCTGGAACATATTCATTCGCCTTCAGTTCAGGAGGATCCCTTCACAGAAGAGTTGCCACAGCCCAAGAGTGCCACATATCCGACTGAAGTTGAAATCCCAGCCGTGGTCGACTTATTCATGGAGGTTCTGGTCATCACTCCCGACTGGACAGTGCCGTACATTGCATACATTCTTAGGAAAGAACTTCCGAAGGATGAGGAAGAGGCTCGACAGATCGTCCGACGATCTAAGGCCTTTACTGTGATAAAGGGGCAGTTGTTCAGAGAAAGTGCAACTGGAGTTTGCCAGAAGTGCATCGCGCCAGAGGAAGGTCGAGTGATCCTCAATGATATTCACTCGGGAACCTGTGGTCACCACGCGTCCTCTCGGACCATCGTGGCCAAAGCATACCCAGCCGGATTTTACTAGCCACGGGACAACGAGATGGCTAAGGAAATAGTGGACAAGTGTGAAGGTTGCCAGTATTACTCCAACATGTCTCATAAACCTGCATCAGCTCTGAAAACAATTCCACTCGTCTAGCCTTTCGCCGTCTGGGGACTGGACATGGTTGGACCTCTGAGGACGGGCAGGAGTGGATTTACTCATGTGCTGGTAGCAGTTGACAAGTTCACCAAATGGATCGAAGCCAAGCCCATCAAAAGCCTTGAAGCAAGCAGAGAACTTATATTCAGATATGGCGTCCTGCACAACATCATCACGGATAACGTCTCGAACTTCGATTCTGAAGAATTCAAAGCCTTTTGTGCCTCCCAAGGCATGAGAGTCGACTACGCTTCGGTCGCTCATCCTCAGTCGAATGGGCAGGCCGAGCGGGCAAATGGATTGATCCTCAAAGGATTGAAGCCTAGGTTGATGCGTGACCTGAAACATGTAGCAAGAGCTTGGGTCGACGAGCTCCCATCCGTACTGTGGGGGTTGAGGACAACTCCTAAGCGGTCTACTAGAAGGACTCCATTCTTCTTAGTCTACGGAGCTGAAGCCATGCTCCCCAGTGATTTACTCCACAATGCACCTCGAGTTGAACTCTTCTCAGAAGAAGAAGCAGAACAAGCTCGGCAAGATGCAGTCAATCTCCTAGAAGAAGAAAGAGAGATGGCCTCGATCCAGTCGACCATTTATCAGCAAGACTTGCGTCGATTTCATGGTAGAAACATGAGGGGTCGGGCATTTCAAGAAGGAGACCTGGTTCTTCAAGTGGACCAGCAGAGACCTCACAAGCTCGCTCCTGCTTGGGAAGGCCCTTTCGTCATCACCAAGGTGCTCCACAATGGAGCATACCGTCTCTTCAACGTCGAACATAATAAAGATGAGCCACGCGCCTGGAATGCGGATCTGCTTCGCCCTTTCTATTCTTAAATATCTAGACTGAGATGTAATAAGAAATACCTTTTAGTTTGGCTATCAAAAGACATAATTTACTTCTTCCGAATGATTGTTGTTTATTTCTTTTGTACGTATTACCTTAGCTATGAATCTATTTTGCCTAAGACGAAGTGATAAAAATCTTACCGAGTGATGAGTCTGCCTCTCACTCGGGGGGCTTAGCTGCAGCCCAGTGCTCGACTAAGTGATAAAAATCCTACCGAGTGATGAGTCTGCCTCTCACTCGGGGGGCTTAGCTGCAGCCCAGTGCTCGCCTAAGTGATAAAAATCCTACCGAGTGATGAGTCTGCCTCCCACTCAGGGGCTTAGTTGCAGCCCAGTGCTCGCCTAAGTGATAAAAATCCTACCAAGTGATGAGTTCGCCTCCCACTCGGGGGCTTAGCTGCAGCCCAGTGCTCGCCTAAGTGATAAAAATCCTGCCGAGTGATGAGTCTGCCTCTCACTCGGGGGCTTAGCTGCGGCCCAGTGCTCGCCTAAGTGATAAAAATCCTACCGAGTGGTGAGTCTGCCTCCCACTCGTGGGCTTAGCTGCAGCCCAGTGCTCGCCTAAGTTTGAAAAATCCTACCAAGTGGCGAGCGACCCTCTCACTCGGGGGCTTAGCTGCAGCCCAGTGCTCGCCTAAGTTTGAAAAATCCTACCGAGTGGTGAGCGACCCTCTCACTCGGGGGCTTAGCTGCAGCCCAGTGCTCGCCTAAGTTTGAAAAATCCTACCGAGTGGTGAGCAACCCTCCCACTCGGGGGCTTAGCTGCAGTCCCGTACTCGCCTAAGTTTGAAAAATTCTACCGAGTGGTGAGCAACCCACCCACTCGGAGGCTTAGCTGCAGCCCAGTGCTCGCCTAAGTTTGAAAAATCCTACCGAGTGGTGAGCAACCCTCCCACTCGAGGGCTTAGCTGCAGTCCCGTACTCGCCTAAGTTTGAAAAATCCTACCGAGTGGTGAGCAACCGTCCCACTCGGAGGCTTAGCTGCAGCCCAGTGCTCGCCTAAGTTTGAAAAATCCTACCGAGTGGCGAGCGACCCTCCCGCTCGGAAGCTTAGCTACAGCCCAGTGCTCGCCTAAGTTTGAAAAACCTTACCGGGTGGTTGACAAAAATGTCAAGACCATTGCTGAGTACCTTGCTGATGAGCTGATCAATGCTACTCAAGGATCACCCAATCGGTTGACAGGAACGTCAAGACCATTGTTGAGTAGCTTGCTGATGAGCTGATCAATGCTACTCAAGGATCACCCGATCGGTCGACTGGAACGTCAAGACCATTGCAGAGTGCCTTGCTGATGAGCTGATCAATGCTACTCAAGGATCGCCCGATCAGTCGACTGGAACGTCAAGACCATTGCTGAGTGCCTTGCTGATGAGCTGATCAATGCTACTGAAGGATCGCCCGATCTGTCAACTGGAACGTCAAGACCATTGCTGAATGCCTTGCTGATGAGCTGATCAATTTTGCTCAAGGATCGCCCGATCGGCCGACTGGCCATTCTTCTCCAGAAGCTGCATCAAGCAAACAGACAACAATTCGAGAGAAAAACGAATTTCGTTCAAAGACAGACGCAATATATGAGATGATAAATCCAAAGTTTGTTAACCGCAGAATAAAGTGCTCGGGCATCAGGCCCGAAGGAGTTTTAACGGATACAAATTCATTCGGCATTCCGAGGCAAATAAAAGTGTGGCATAATGTTTTTTAATCACTCGGCGGGAGAAGGACTGGCCGGGTCGCAGAAGCTGTCGAGGTCAATGCTGTCGGCGATGCAAGTGCCTGCCTCGAGGAAGGTGTCCATGAAGTCCTGGAAAGAGTGCTTCTTAGTGTTTGCCACTTTGAGAGCTGCCAGTTTGTCTTCCTTAGCCTCCTTGCAGTGCACTCGGACCAAAGACAAGGCGACATCGGCACCACAGCGGGCTGAAGATTTCTTCCACTCGGCCTGGAATCTGAGTTAGTCGAGTCATCAAGGACTCGAGGTCTTGGGACATTTCCGCCCGAGGCCAGATTTCAGCATCCACTTGGGTCATAGCCGCCTTCAGCCGAGTAAGATAAGCAACCGCACCATCTAAGCGCGACTCCAATCGAAGCAGATTCATTGCGGCGTCATTTTCACGGGACAGTTGATGGGGTCGAGACCCGTCTCCACCCGCCCAGTTTCAGCCTCAAAGTCCTGACACAGCTCTGTCCCATTGCAAAAAAGTAATGAGGCGACGGCATGACAACAAAGTTCAATCAGCAACAAATTAATCGCAGTCGACTGATCATACCTTCAAGCTTCAGAACAAGTTTGGCGGCAAGTTGCTCCAGATAGGACTCTAGCTTGTCCTTCTTGGTCTTGAGGCCGCCGACTTCAGTGGTCAGATTCTCCTTATCCTTCTTCAGCTGCTCAACTTCTCGATTAGCGTCCGAGATGGCAGTCTTCAGCTTCGCGTTCTCCTCCTCCAATTTGCTGACCGAAGCCAGCTTCTGGTCCGCAAGCTTCGTCTTCTCGCGTGCTTCCTTCTGAGCGGCTGCCAGATCGAGATCCTTCTGCTCCAAAGCCTCCTTCATCCTCTCCAAAGAAACAACACTCTTCAGACGAGACTGAAGTTGATGATTTTCACTACGCACATCTGCTTGTGTGAAATCACTCGGTTCAAAGAGACTGAAAGAAAAACCAGTGCAAAGTGTGAAGCTACAAAACAGACAAAATGGTCGAGTGATCACCTCCCATGATGGCCGTTTCTTGTTGGGCAGTCTTCAGATTCTTCTTCGCAAGTTCGAGGTCAAGTTCAACGCTGATATGCTTCTTCTTTAACTCGGTGAGCTGAGCTCCAAGATCACAAGACCTCTGCAGCCAGAAAGACAGACATGTCAGTCGACAGATACAAGCAATAGTGAAGGAAAAGAATTACTCTAAGACTACTGCCGAATCAAATATTCAACAGTAGTCTCGGGGACTACACCCAGTGGGTGCACTTAGCGTGCCCCCACTGGATCATATCAATACTCAGCATGTGTTCAAGAGAGAGAGAGAGAGAGAGAGAGAGAGAGATACATCATTAGACCTCAGTCGACTGCTAGTAGCCGACCGTGGTCTCGGGGACTACACCCAGTGGGTGCACTCGACGTGCCCCCACTGATTCGAAAAGTACAGAATTGAAGATTTCCTAAGTTCTAAACAAAGGAACACCTAGTGGGTGATCAGATATAAAGCAACATTCAAAAGTCCAGTCGGAATTTTGCTGACCTGAACATTGGTCTGAAGGGCAGTGCTGGCGTTGTAAGCTATCTTACTGGCTTCATGCATCACTTTCACCTGCTCCATGACAAGATTCGCCTGGCGAAGAGCTTCCCTAGCGGCACCCGGCGAGTCGTCTAGAGTTTGATATGTAGCAAAGAGGGATGGCTCCAGAGGGGTCGAAGCAGTTGCCGGGTCGGACGAGTGGAGTTTCACCGGTGCAGCAGGTGTCTGTGCAGTCGACCCCGACGGACGATCAGTCGTCAACGGGTTAGCGAATGTGACGTTGGTCCGAACTATCGCCTCAGGCGCCGGTGTCGACTGAGGGACTTGGACTTCAAGCTTCCTCCTGCTTGAGCCTCCACTTTTCTTCCTCCTCTCCTGTAGAGGCACTTCTTCTTCTTTGTCGTCAGGAAGCACAACGATATCTTGCGGAGCTACATAGGAAGAGAAGTATCAAATTTTCAGTCAATTGAGCACCCACTCGACCAAACAGAACTTGGTTGAACGGACATACCAGCTCGTGAGGTGGCCTCTTCGTCTCCTAGTGCCTTGTCAATGTCCATGTCAGTGGCAGCAGAGGTGGGGCTGGAAGGACACAAGAATTAGTTGGTCAGATCAAGAAAATCTTCAGTCGACCTACGAAAACACAAGCGAGATACTCACCCTGAAGCAACGAGAACGTCCATCTTGATTCGTGGCAATGTCTTCCGGGCCTTGGGAGGAGTGACTTTAGGCTGCTTGGCCACCTTCTCCGTCGGCTTTGGGGTCGACGTCCGAGTGTGCTTCTGAGTATTGGCACTCGGACCGACGCTTTTCACGCGCCCGCTAGCCGGATCTTGCTGCTGTTTGGATCGACGTTCGGTGCAAGGCGGCGAGTCGACTTCCTCCTCCTCGTCCGACTCCTCGCTCTCCTCCTCCTCATTTTCTCCCTGAGAATCCCACTCACCACTCTCTTCCGCGCTATCCTCCCCCTCCTGGGCCTGTTCCAAAGCCTGTTCACCATTGGGCATCGAATGCATGTCAGTGAATACCTGCAGAACAAATTGGTCGAACGAGAGTCGGTCAACATCAAGTGCAGTCGGAGCATGAATGGGAAGCAGTCGGAACGAAAAGCATACCTTGTCGGGTGGGTTTACGCTGCTGAAGGGAATAACTCGCCTAGATCCTCTAGGATTGTCCTGGTTGCCTGTGATGCTCCTCACCCACAAAGCTATTTATTCGCATTTACACTTCTTCTGGGTGGACCCGAGCAGTGTCATCCGGTCCAGAATACAACCACATTGGATGATCGCGAGCTTGGATAGGTTGGATGCATCGACTGAGGAACACTTCCAGCAAGTCCATGCGGGTAACACCATCATTGATGAGCTAGACTACCCTATCCACCAACATCCTCGTCTCCATGGTCTCATCAGCAGTTACTTTCAGTGGGGCAGGAGTCTGAACACAGTCAAACGAGAAGGTGGGAAGACCAGTCGACTGGCCTGGAGGTGCGACCTCCTGGCAGTAGAACCAGGTCGACTGCCAGCCCCTAACAGATTCAGGGAGAGTCATGGCGGGAAAGGCACTCTTGTGCCTCTTTTGGATACCTAAACCCCCATACATTTGGATGACGTGGGTTTTTGAGTCACTCGACTTCGCCTTTTTTACCGACTGAGAACGAATGGTGAAGATGTGTTTTAAAAGACCCCAGTGCGGTCGACACCCTAAGAAGTTCTCGCACATCGAGACAAATGCAGCTTAATAGGTGATGGTGTTGGGAGAAAAGTGGTGCAGCTGAGCACCAAAGAAGTTCAAGAATCCCCAAAAGAAAGGATGCGGAGGGAGCGAGAAACCCCGATCGACATGGGTGGCGAGCAAAACGCGCTCAACCGGTTGAGGTTGCGGCTCAATCTCCCCCTTCGGCAACCTCGTCGCTCCCTTGGCGATCAGTCCAGACTCCTCCAATTCAGCTAGATCTTCCAGCCGGATCGAAGACTGGATCCAATCGCCCTGGATCCAGCCCGGCAGCAGCCCCGCATGCGACGACGACCCGCGGGCCTGCTTCTTGCCTCTCGCCGCCCCCGTCGCCTTCTTTGCACGCTCTAACACCGCCGTCTTGTCCTTCACCATGGCTGAAGAGCAGCGGCGTCGAGAGTAGAGGAGCTAGGCGCGGTGGAGAAGCAGAGGAGAAAGAAGAAGGAACAGGCGAGCACAGTACCAGCGCCTCGGACCCGTCGCCTTATAAAGGGCCATCTCCGAGTAACTGACGCGTGGGACCATGCAATCCAGTCAAATCCCGGAACAGTTGCGCACAGCGTACATGGCAAAAAAGGAGGCGCGGTGATCGAGGCATCACTACTTATCCAGCCCGCTCATTTCGGTGCTCTCCACCCGCGCGTTTTCCCAAAATTTCGTATCCCGCGAAATCCGGGATACACTGTAGGCAATCGTGCCTGAGATCCTGCGCCCCAGCACGGCACTCGACACATGAGGTCGCCAGTTCAATCGACAGTTCACTGAATGGATCAAGGTGACTGAATCGACACCGGCGTTCAGTCTTACAGAAGATACTCGTGAAGACACAAAGCTCAGAACAGATTCAACTTCAACCTACTTTTCACTCATACCTTAATCCATTCGGGGGCTACTGATGAGGATACAGACCTGGGGTAGGGTCATAGGCCTGACCTATACGTCCTACCCAAGGTCACTACGCAAGAAGGCAAGAAGGTCAAGAGATTCCATGAGACCCCCGGTCAAAAGTGTCGAGTGCAATCCACTCGACACCTTGTCACTCGGGAGTCTCCCTACCTACCGTCACTCGACTAACAAGAGAATCACTCGACTCCCCGAAGACCAGGAGTCAGTCAGCGTACAACGGCCGCGCATTCACTCTGTAGTCTTTAAGGCCATTAATAGCACTTAAGGCTGGCGTTACCAGTAACGCCAGCACTTTATGTACATTTAGTCCCTTGTAATGGAGGGCGGGAGAGATCCTGGCGAACTCTATATAAGCCACCCTCCTCCTCTGGCACAAGGGTTCGCACCCCCTGTAATACCACACGCATAATCCAATCGACCGCCTCCGGGCACCGAGACGTAGGGCTGTTACTTCCTCCGAGAAGGGCCTGAACTCATAAAACTCGTGTGTACATCTTCGCCATAGCTGAGATCTTGCCTCTCCATACCTACCCCCCTTTCTACTATCAGACTTAGAACCACGACAGTTTGCGCCCACCATGGGGCAGGTGTCTCTCCTTCTTCTTCGCAAGCCACTTCTTTACATACTCATCCAAGAGGGGTTCATCCGCCAACATGATCTTCGCATCCTCCACATCCCGTGCGAGTTGCAACCTCTTCTTCTTAGGCTCAATCTCTCCAAATGTCTTGGCCTTCTCGAGCTCCCATTTGACCGCTGCCTCTTGCTTCTCCAACTCGATCTTCTCCCTCTCAATTCCAGCTTCTTCTCCGCCCTCTCCCGGTTTCAATTCATCCTCTCCTTTTGTGCATCCAACATGAGCTTATACATCTCCTCTTTCATGTTCTTCCTCACCGAAAAAATGCATGTCCATGTGGAGGACATTTTTGTAGCCATGGAGTCACGGGAGACCCTTGCCTTCTCCCACTTGTTTCCCATGACTTTTTGGTTATCCTTTTGCATGGTGGCTCTTCCATTCTCGATGACAATATCTTACTCTTCACTGTGCAACCCAATTGATTGGTGGGGGCTTGAGCCGTCATTCTCTTCTTGTCGGCCTTGAGATCAGCCACAAGTTGTGTCCACTTTGGCTTGCCATTCAATATGATCCAACAATGGCTAAAAGAAAACAGATTCTTCTCTGTTTCGTGATACAAAGTGGCCGCCACCGCAATCTAGCAAACAACATATGTGTGAGCACGAGAATGCAAACACAGGAAGCATATGCAAATGATGACAAGATGAAGCAATTGAGTTTCTTGAGTTGCCACTTCCATCCCACTTTGAGGGCGGCCACTCACTTGTGAGTAGTACCCGACGTACTTGTTCACTTCCCCTTGAATGAAACCCCCCCATCGATGTTAGAGAGATGCCACATTGCAGTTGGTGACGATAGGCTACGGCTTCACATATTTCTTTTGTTCGTGATATTCCTTCCAAATCTTCTCCCATGTTTGTTCCCGTTTTTCTCAGTGCTGCATATTGAATTCATTGTTGTGTCCAACCAATCTTTGACCAACAAGATATCCTCAAAAGGCAAGAATGCCAGGCCTCTTGCCTTGGTCGTCTTTCCCTTCTTCTTGTTGCTCGGATTGGGATTGGATGTTGTCCCAACTTCAAATGCGGTGCAAGTTGGATCCCCCAATTCGTACTCCATTTGGGTTGGACCTTGATTAGCATTCATCATGTCCGCCAGGAACACCTCCTAAATGATCATGTGTTTGCAAGCATTCATCATGAAATGAAATAGCGGTCTATGCAAAACATTCAACATGCCATATGCAAAGTTGATCACACAGGAGCAACAAGAATAGACCGACTCTTGTTGTGTCATTCCGTCGAACAGGTCGTCAGCAGCCCGTGCGCCATCGGTGCCCGTGCTTATCCGCACCCGAACGAGCCGCGGTGAGTGACATACAAGATCATGTGGAGTTGAACCAAGGAGTTTGTAAGGGCAAGGAGACCGCCTACTTCGGGAATATCTACCTGAGTGAGGCAAGTCGTTCATGGGCATTGGCCATGATGGAATAGACAAGGTTGCTTCTTCATGGACCCTTCATGGATGGAGTCCTCTGTGGACTCGCGCAACCATTACCCCTTGTGGGTTTAAGTCTCCATCAACATGGATGTACGATAGTACCACCCATCGGAACCACGCCAAAAATCTCCGTGTCCTCATTCCATTTGATCTTCCAACTCTATCCTTTACTTTCCGCACAATTTCATGCTTTACTATTTCCGTTGCTCTATCTCTAGATATGCATGTGGAGAAAGTCTTGGTGTCAACTAAACTAGTGCCAAAATCTGCATAAGTTTCAAGAGAACAAAAAATTGCACCTTTGGTTGGTTAAGAGTCTATTCACCCCCTCCCTCTAGACCTATCTTCTTCGATCCTACAATTGGTATCAAAGCTTTGGTCTCAATTGCTTTGGTTTTATCATCATTGGAGGAAGATCGATGAGTCTAGTTTGGGGAGTCTTAGACATAAAGTGCCCATTCTTGATGGAGAGTACTATAACTCTTGGAAAATTGAAATGCTTGTTATCTTTGATGAATTTAGATTGTGTAAGTATGTTCAAAATCCTTATGTGCCTCCTATTGATCCCTTGCATCCCACTCATGAAGAGAAAATTTATATGCTTCATAATCTTAGAACCATTGATCTTATCATGAGAGCCACTACAAAAAAAACACTTCTGTGATGATACGTGTTTGTCACAGTAGGTCACGTTTTCTGTCATGCATGTACATCCATGATGATTTTATGATAGAATCAAGATAGTCATACATGTGTTGTTGTAGAAGTGTTCCATGACAATACCAAAATTATCATCACATAAGTGTTCACTTCCATGACGATAAATGACGCGTCATGGAAGTGCTTTCGTCAAGGGTAACCTACACATGCCATCCACCATAACGGGTCACCGTTAAGCTATCGGGTCCAGTTTTTGATTCGATAACCCGTTAACAACAACGACCAATGGGGATTTCCCACGTGTAAAATTCTCAGTCGCGGGCGGATCCACATGTCGGCTCAATGCTGGGATAGATGTCATCCAACGAATGGACGGGATGCGCCTATGATACATCGACACGTGGCTCTCCAATAGTGGCCCATTCAGGTCAAAAGGACAGCCCGTTTGACCTGGTCAAAAGGTAACAGCCTAGCCCACTAAAAGCATGTTAACGGACTGTCCGCATATAGCCCATTTATATCCCTCTAACACATGAACCATTATGGCCTATCCAAATTAGGCCCAGTAGCGTCATCTGGGTCGTCCAATATAATTTTAGCCCATTGTAACTTCCAGCCCATGTATGGGCCATGATGTCTTTTGGCCCATATGAGGCCCTGTGTTACTCTTGGCCGACTAACAGCCTGTGGTGAAACTGGCCCACAATGAACAGTATATCGCTTTTTGCCCATTAATGGCCCATTATTCCGTTGGGACGTTTTCAGCCCGTGTTATCTTTCGGCCTTCTAAGGGCCCATTTATTCATGGGCTGATTTGCAGCAATCGATTACTTACGGTCCGTTACTCGCCTATTCCGGTTGTGAGCCAAATTCAGCCCCTGGTTAAAGTCGGCCCAATTGTGCCCTGTTAATCTGTTGGGCTGTTTTCATAGCGTCATCAAATACGGTCCATTAATGGCCTGTTGTGTCAGTCGATATAATTAAGCCCGTTATACTCATCGGCCTATTAACGACCCGTTATGGTTGGCCCATGAACGGATGATTCTCACTCTAGACCGTTTTGGCCCACAATGCGGTCCGTTATTGACCCACGTTTGGCCAATCGATCATACAGACTGTAGAAGGCCCATTATTTCTATGTCCCATAGAAGGCCCGTAGGAGGCCCATGGTCACTACATTAGATAGCAGGAACATGGTGGCAACGGTCTGTATGTTCCCCATGGTTATTCTGGACTAGTTTTAAAAAATAGGTTATTGCGACCACTAGCAAACGGCGCAAAAAGAACCGCACTGATTACAAGCAAAGAAATAAACAAGACAACAAGGAAATAAATAAGCAAGCAACTAACGCTAGGCTATTACGGGTATTACACATATTACACTAGGCAACAAAGTTCGCCACCAATGCAAATATAGGGGAACAAAGCAGCATATTACATACACTGTCCGTCTATATTGGCCACCAGTGCAAATAAATGCGGCAGCAAAACAAGTACATAACTGAAACAACTTCACTAGAGCTCAAGAAACATTATCCTGGGTATCCACAATGCTGGCAATAAGCCTAGCAAGCTTATTAGCTTTCTCCTATTTGGCACTAAAATCCTCCAACGCTTGCTGTTGCACCAGAAAGTATGCATCTGAATTCTCCAGGGACTTCCGTAGTCCTTCAGCTTCTTCTCACAACACAGCCGATCGATGTCTTTCAGCTTGTAGTTGAGAATCAATAAACCGAACTGATTCAGACAGTGAGTTCGAAGAGCTTGTGCCAGTGGTAGCGGCCAGTAACTCGAACACTACATCAATAAAGGACTTTGGGGTTGTCTCGCTGTCTTCAAGATAGTTTTCCTTAGCCGTTTTATCAGCTTTGTTGGAGACCAAGAAGGATGTCTCACTATCCTGAACCTTATCTGCATTCGTTCCTTTACCATTGCTTAATAAGGTACTCTCCGCAAATATTCTGTCAGCATTCTAAAAGAAAAAACAAGCAGACACATAACAGGTTTAGCAATATGAAACTCATTTCGGTGAACCAGTTCAGTAGTAAGGTGGACAGGATTAAACTACCAAGTCTTCTATTTCAAAGGAGTACATAATAAAAGCATCAAACAAACAGCACAACATTTCAAAGGAGTACATAATATATGTGTGTCCTATGGTCACTGCATTGTCTTGCCAAATCAAAATAGAGACATGGTTCAAATCATATCAGTTCAAGACAAAGCAACATTGAAAGAATACAAGTGTGGGAAACTACACAGCACAACAAGATTTCAGATGGGTAACACGAGTATACATGTAAAATAACACTATTGGCTCCGTTGTGATGCTAGTAATGTGCATCATATGAGAAGTCAACTGTATACACAATTGAAATTGAAATCAACAGAGCAATTTAGAAGAGCAAACATGTTAAAGAAACATGTTTAAACATACGTGTTGTGCCGTTGGAGTTTCGATTGGAACCTTCAATTTAAAAATAAGTTTGTATGAGTAAATACAGTGATACAAGAGAAAAGCAATATGCACCATAGTAATGGAATCTTAAATGAGAACAAATCTTGTTTAGGTTTAAGCACTTGTTCTAATGTAGTGCGAGGGAGATGAGTTTATGATGGGTACTTGGTATGTCTTGACTTGAGCGAAGACCTCCCAGGCAACGGCGGCAGAAATCCTTCTTGCTACCTCTTGAGCACTACGTTGGTTTTCCCTTGAAGAGGAAAGGTTGACGCAACAAAGTAGCCTAAGTATTTCCCTCAGTTTTTGGAGAACCAAGGTATCAATCCAGTAGGAGGCTCCTCAAAAGACCCACGCACCTACACAAACAAACAAGAACCTTGCAACCAACGCGATAAAGGGTTTGTCAATCCCTTCAGGGAAACTTGCGAAAGTGAGATATGATAGAGATAATAAGATAATATAAATATTTTCGGTATTTTTATGATATAGATTGGAAAGTAAAAGATGCAAATAAAAGTAGATTGAAAACTTATATGATAAAAGATAGACCCGGGGGCCATAGGTTTCACTAGTGGCTTCTCTCAAGATAGCATAAGTATTACGGTGGGTGAACAAATTATTGTCGAGCAATTGATAGAAAAGTGCATAGTTATGAGATTATCTAGGCATGATCATGTATATAGGAATCACGTCCATAACAAGTAGATCGAAACGATTCTGCATCTACTACTATTACTCCACACATCGACCGACTCCTGCCTGCATCTAGAGTATTAAGTTCATAAGAACAGAGTAACGCATTAAGAAAGATGACATGATGTAGAGGGATAAACTCATGCAATATGATACAAACCCCATCTTTTTATCCTCGATGGCAACAATACAATACATGCCTTGCTGCCCTAACATCCTTTGGGAAAGGACACATAAGATTGAACCCAAAGCTAAGCACTTCTCCCATTGCAAGAAAGATCAATCTAGTAGGCCAAACCAAACTGATAATTCGAAGAGACTTGCCAAGATAACCAATCACACATAAAAGAATTCAGAGGAGATTCAAATACTTAACATAGATAAACTTGATCATAAACCCACAATTCATTGGATCTCGACAGACACACCGCAAAAAGAGTTACATCGAATAGATCTCCAAGAAGATCAAGGAGAACTTAGTATTGAGATTCAAAGAGAGAGAAGAAGCCATCTAGCTAATAACTATGGACGCAAAGGTCTATGGTAAACTACTCAAAACTCATCGGAGAGGCCTTGGAGATGATGTAGAGGCCCTCCGTGGTCGATTCCCCCTCCGGCGGAGCACCGGCGAAGGCTCCAAGATGGGATCGCGTGGATACAGAAGGTTGCGGCGGTGGAATTAGGTTTTCGTGGTGCTCTTGGATGTTCTCGGGATACATGGATATATATAGGAGGAAGAAGTAGGTCGGTGGAGCCACGAGGGGCCCACGAGGGTGGGGGGCGCACCCACCCTCCTAGGGCGCGCTGGGTACCCTTGTGGCCGCCTCGTTTGCTTCTTGACGTCCACTCCAAGTCTCTTGGGTTGCATTTGTTCCAAAAAGATCAGTCCCGAAGGTTTCATCCCGTTTGGACTCCGTTTGATATTCCTTTTCTTCAAAACACTGAAATAGGCAAAAAAACAGCAATTCGGGTTGGGCCTCCGGTTAGTAGGTTAGTCCCAAAAATGATATAAAAGTGTAAAGTAAAGCCCATAAACATCCAAAACGGGTAATATAATAGCATGGAACAATCAAAAGTTATAGATACGTTGGAGATGTATCAGGCCCCTATTGGTTTTTGGTGGCTACAGAGGCTTGTGGCGGTGGAACTCCTGATCTAGGTTTATTTCTGGGGGTTTCTGTATTTATAGGAATTTTTGGTGTCGGTCTCACGTCAGGGGGGTCTCCGAGTCATCCACGAGATAGGGGGCGCGCTCAGGGGGGTAGGGCGCGCCCTCCACCCTCATGGATGGCTCGGGACTCTTCTGGCCCAACTCTTTTACTTCGGGGCTTCTTTTGGTCCATAAAAAATCCAGAAAAATTGGCAGGTTAATTGGACTCCGTTTGGTATTCCTTTTCTCTAAAACTCAAAAACAAGGGAAAGAACAGAAACTGGCACATGGCTCTAGGTTAATAGGTTAGTCCCAAAAATCATATAAAATGGCATATAAATGCATATAAAGCATCCAAGATGGATAATATATTAGCATGGAACAGTCAAAAATTATAGATATGTTGGAAACGTATCATTACCATATTTCCCCTGGTATCATGAAGGTCAAGCAATGCGAATCCTCGTTCTCACTCAAGGACATCTGTCAGTAAGTGAATATTCGCACAAGTTCAACCATTTGGACTGTTATTCATTCTATGATGTGGCAACAGAAGAAAGGAAGTTCGAAAGATTCCTTGGAGGATTAAACCAACACCTCAGAGGTACTCTTAGTATGCTCGACTTTCCAGATTTTCAAACTTTGATAAACAAAGCCCTCATTGCGGCAATGGAGCACAAGCTTGTGCATGACAACCGCCCCGCGAATAATGACCACAAGCGTAAATGCGATCCTAAGAAGGACGGACAGCCAGTGCAAAAGGCCCGTACCTGGCAGCAGACTCAAGTGGAATACAAACCAAATAGGCAGGAGAATGTGAACAATACCACTACTCAAGTCAAGAATGTCGTGACCAGTCCAGTGCGCGAAGAGTGTCAACGCACCAACTCCTGCTTTAGTTGTGGGCAAACCAGACATTATGCCAGACAGTGCCCCCAGAAGTCAAATGCCCCGTTCTGGCCGCAAGTCAACCACATGGGGCCATACCCTGTCCAGAAGAGCGTCCAAGGGCAAGTTCGTCACATCTCCGCAGACAAAGCCCAAGAAAACCCAGAAGTCATCATTGGTATGTTTCGTGTTAATAACATACCCGTAATAATTTTATTTGACTCTAGGACTTCCCACTCTTTTGTTTCTCGGATTTTCATTGCCCGAAACAAATTTCCTTGCTTGATTTTGGGAAAAAGTATGATGGTCCAATCCCCGGGATCCGTGCTCAAAAGCAATCTGGTCTGCCGTAATCTGGAAATTGCTATCAAGGGAGTCCAGTTTCCAACTACTTTGATAGTCATTGAGTCTGCCAAGTTGGATATTATTTTGGGAATGAACTGGTTGACCCAATATCAAGTGTGCATCAACTGTGTGACCCGAGAAGTCACCTTGACAAGACAGGAAGGACAATCCACAAAATTATATGCCCGTGGAAGCATACCCAAGAACGAAATGGTCTTCACCGCGGTAGCTGAAGGATTGGATTTAATTCCTGTGGTCAGTGAGTTCCCCGATGTATTCCCCAAGGAATTACCAGGAATGCTGCCAGATCGAGAGCTTGAGTTTGCAACTGATCTTGTGCCGGGGACAACACCATTATACAAGAAGTATTATCGGATGCCTTCGTCCGAACTCCTGGAATTAAAGAAACATCTTGATGAGATGCTTCAGAAAGGATATATCCGCCCAAGCTCGTCACCATGGGGATCACCTGCAATATTTGTGGACAAGAAAGACGGCAGTGTCAGAATGTGTGTGGACTACCGTTGATTGAACGATGTCACCATCAAGAACAAATACCCACTACCAGGGATTGATGATTTGTTCAATCAAATCAGTGGGGCAAAAGTATTTTCCAAGATTGATGTAAGGATTGGATATCATCAGCTCAAGATCAAGAAGGAAGATATTCCTAAGACCGCATTCTCTACCCCATACGGTCTTTACGAATATACTGTGATGTCTTTCGGTCTCACGAATGCCCCTGCCTTTTTCATGCATATGATGAATAAGGTATTCATGGATTTCTTAGATAAGTTTGTGGTGGTTTTCATTGATGACATTCTCATATACTCAAAAAGTGACGAAGAGCACAAGGAGCACCTCAGAGCAGTCTTGGAGAGACTCCGCGACCATCAGCTATATGCAAAATTCAGCATGTGTGAGTTTTGGCTCAAACAATTTGGATTTTTGGGACATGTTCTGTCAGCGGAAGGCATAGCTGTGGATCCCAACAAAGTGAAAGACATGCTTGATTGGGCAACACCTACGACTGTAACAAAAATCCGAAGTTTTCTTGGATTAGCCGGATATTACCGCTGGTTCATCAAAGGTTTTTCCAAAATTGCCAAGCCAATGACAGAGCTCCTCAAGAAAGATAAGAAGTTTGAATGGACTGAGCAATGTGAGAAGAGCTTTAACGAGCTAAAGACCAGATTAACATCAGCACCGGTATTGACTCTCCCAGACATTTACTGCAGCTTTGATGTGTACTATAACGCATCCAGAAAAGGTATTGGAAGCGTACTGATGCAAGATGGCAAGGTTGTCGCCTACGCATCTCGCCAGCTATGACCCCACGAAGGAAATTATCCTGCGCATGATTTGGAGTTGGCCACAGTTGCGCATGCTCTAAAAATTTGGAGACATTACCTCATTTGAAAAAGGTGTCGGATATTTACCAACCACAAGAGTCTCAAATATATATTTACTCAGCCCGACTTAAACCTTCGACAGCGAAGATAGCTCGAGTTGGTCAAGGACTATGATCTGGGAATAAATTACCATCCGGGTAAAGCGAACGTGGTTGCTGATGCCCTCAGTCGCAAGCCTGCCAGTTTAAATGCCATGATGGAGTCCTTGCCTCCCGAACTCCAACAAGAGATCGCTCAGCTTAACTTGGTAATTGTAGACGCGGTCTTGCAAATATATTGGAAGTAACTCCTACTCTTGAGGATGAGATTCGTATTGCCCAGGCTGATGACGCAGTTCTACAAGGCCATCTCAAACGTCTACAAGAAGGCAAGACTCGGGATTTCTCTAACGATCCGCAAGGTACACTAAGATTTCGAGGACAGATATGTGTACCCGAGCAAGCCGACTTGAGAAAGAAAATTTTGGCAGAAGCACACGAATCTTCGTATTCAATTCACCCCGGAGGTACCAAAATGTACGAAGACCTTCGGCAGATATTTTGGTGGGATGGAATGAAAAAGGACATCGCATAGTTTGTCGCTTGTTGCGATGTATGCAACAAAGTAAAGGCGGAGCACCAGAAACTCGCCGGACTTCTCCAACCCCTACCCGTCTCGCAATGGAAATGGGATGATGTTTGCATGGACTTTGTCACCGGTCTACCCAGGACTCATCGAGGCAATGATGCAATATGGGTCATAGTGGACACGCTGACTAAAGTGGCTCATTTTATTCCCATCTGCACCACCTATCAAGCGGATCAACTTGCACAATTATATCTATCCCGGATTGTCAGTCTACATGGAGTGCCAAGAACAATCACTTCAGACCGAGGCTCACTCTTTACATCCGCATTCTGGTCCCGACTCCATCAAGCCTTGGGGACCGCTCTCAAATACAACACAACCTATCACCCACAGACAGACGGTCAGACCAAGCGAGTAAATCAAATACTTGAAGACATGCTTCGAGCATGTGCCTTAGCCCATGGACCCAAGTGGGAAGATTGTCTGCCATATGCGGAGTTCTCATACAACAATAGTTTCCAGACTAGTCTGAAGATGTCACTGTATGAAGCTCTATATGGCCGTAAGTGCCGCACTCCATTAAACTGGTCCCAAACCGGAGATAGCCACATTTTTGGAACTAATTTAATATTGGAGGCTGAAAAGCAAGTCAAGGAGATTCGAGACAGGCTACAGTTGGCTAAGTCACGACAGAAAAGTTATTATGATTCCAAACACCGGGAAGTCAGTTTTGAGCCCGGAGAACATGTGTATCTCCGAGTCACACCTATGAAGGGAATCAAGAGATTTTAGACCTGAGGAAAATTGGCACAAAGATATATTGTTCCGTTCCCAGTCATGACCAGAGTTGGCACAGTTGCTTATCAGTTGGAATTGCCACCGAAATTATCAGAAGTACACAATGTGTTCCATGTCTCACAGCTGAGAAGGTGTATTTCCCCACCCGAGAAAAGGACTGATATGTCAGAAATTGAGCTTGCCAAGGATTTAACCAATGAGGAGAGACCGTTCAGAATATTGGTGCGGCAGAAAGGGTCACATGCAGTAAGGTGATCAAGTTTTATAAGGTTAAGTGGGAGCATCACACCAAGGAAGAAGCCACCTAGGAAAGAGAGGAATTTTTAAGGATAACCTATCCAGAATTGTTTTCCCAAGCAACCGAATATCGAGGACGAGATTCATCCTAAGTGGGGGAGGTTTGTGATAACCTGGATTTGCCTTCTCTCTTTTTCCGGACTTCTTTTGCCTCTGCTTTAGATTTGGAGTTTGGAATCAATTCAAATGGACTTGAACACTTGGGCATATCTTGATTTTCACCCAAGTGACGCATCCCTCCCTAACTCATCTTTCCTTCTGTGCAAAATCCCAAAAATGACCCAAGGAGTATTTTTCATAAAGGAAAAATATTCATTTCCTTCCCTGAATTTCACTTCAGAGACATATGCTCCAAAGCAACCCTCATTTTTATTGCTCCAAAAATCCTGAGAAAATTCCCAAATATTCTTTGAACCCGAGGGCACCTCTCTGAGAAAAAATATTGCATAACTTTTTGGAATATTTTTTCTACAGAAAATCATTTTTATTCTGGACAGAATAGCCACTTTACACAGCAAGTATGTATTTCCTTGATCCAGTGAGGCTGATCTTTCTTGAGCTTCATTACCTTCCTAAGGGATTGCTAAACCCCAAAGCCCAGCCCTTAATTCTTACTGGATCACTCATAGTTAACCTGACAAGTTACTGTCCAGAAGCTTACCAGGAAGTAAACCACGCGCACACAGCTCTTGGGTTCAACTCAAAGTGTTGGAACCACTCAAACCACCAAGGACTACATGCCAGGCATGAAGTTTAGGCATAGCGCGGCCTGATGTGATAGTTCACGCGGTGACCATGTTCGTTCAGGCGTGCTGGCAAGCAGCCGACACGCTCTGCGACGTGCCCGAGGTGCTGTTGCGCTCGTGCTCGCTTCCCCGACCGCTGCACCTTGCCAAACCTCGCCACGATCATCGTCCCGACCCTCTTAACTCCTCCCTAGCGCTTGCCAACGCCCGAGCACGCCACAGCGAGCACGGGCACGGCGTGGCCAAGCCAACAGTGCGCCCGTGCCATTTTGCTCATCGCCTTCCTCGCTCCTATGCTTGTCTCCGCCCTTCCACAGTGCCCCGCGTGAGCTAACGTCACCTTCTCCCCCTCTCGCTAACGCTGTTCGTCATCGGGCACCATGTCTAGAGCCTTCCAGCGGAGCCCCGATCCCCTCCTCCCGCTCGCCTATAAATACACCCCCTCTCGACTCCTTGAGCCGCACCACTCACTCGCTCGACCTCCACGAGCCCATAGATACACCGTAGCCTGGCCGGGCAGGCCTCTGGCCGCCACCCCGACCCGAGCTCACCGGCGATTCCCTGCAGCCCCTCCACCTCACTTCAGTGCCTCCCGAGGTCAACCCACTCCTCAGGAGGCTTGCTGGTGGCTCACTGGTGCCGTCCAACCCCGTTGGAGCCCCTGGTGCATCCCCACGACGCTGTCGTCTCCAACTCCGGCGACCTCTGCTTTCTGCTGCCGCTGCAGAGGCCCATTCCGACCTCGTCCGACCACCCCTAGCTAAGCTACAGGTACGGGCAGGTGCGCCTCGACCTCCTCTCTCTTTCTATCCCTTTGCATATAGCCGCCGGTCACTCTCGCCGGAGAACGCGCTGCCGACGTGTCGCCCGCCTTTGTTTCCCTCTCTCTCCCTCTGACCTGTCTAGTAGGGCCCGCTGTCAGCCTCTCAGCCTGCGCCCGAAGCGGTATGAGTGGTGGCGCATTTCTGAAGTGCGCCATCGACGTCACCCCTGGTTTCTTTTACTCCAAATTTAAATCAAATTTGATGAGAAGCTTTGACCTGCTGTAACTTTTAAACCACAAGTCCAAATGAGTGGCTTATCATGGTGGGAGCGAGTAGAACGTCCCCGGTGCCCGGAAGCGGGATGAGGCGTAGACACGAACGCTGGCGTACTTTACCCAGGTTCGGGGTTCTCCAAGGAGATAACACCCCAAGTCCTGCTCTACGGGGTCTCCGCATGATCACTAAAGGCACAAGTGATAAAAAGTCGCTCCTTGAGCTGTATGCTAGAGGTAGGGGTAGGCAAGGCTAGCTCTCCCCTGCTCCAGGAATGTGGCTAGGTCTAATGGGGTGGGAACCCATTGCATGGGTGCTCTGGGGGTTTATATAGGCCTACCCTCCAGGGGTACAATAGTAATCTGGCCGGCTGCTGGGCCCGGCTATCAGCCTCTCCGGCCTCCGGCTTCTCCGCCGACTACTGGGGCCCGCCGCCTGGTGGGCCCCGCCGACTGGTCTGGTACAGAGCCGACAGGCTGCTCCCAGCGCTGGCGGGTCTAGTTGGTGGCTGCTCACTGTAGCCGTGCTGCTAATGATGCTAGCTTGGTCAGCTCAATGTGGCTATAGTCCCGCCGCTTGGTGGGAGATCACTGTAGCCACACCTGGTCTCATCAGGTTAATGGCGCACTTGCTTCGAGGGGGGGATGGCTGCCTTCTGGAGGCCGTCCCTCTCCTGGTCCGATTGGTTCGGCGTGCGCTTCCTTCACAGGATATCCTTTGCTGTAGGGCCTGCGAGCTGCGGGCGTCCGGCAATTGTCGTGAAACAGTCTCCGCCCGCCCAGAGTGACGTCAAGGGAAGGTGGCAACAGTGCCACGCCGTGCGGAGATCTCCGCCTGTATGGGACACTGTGGCCACGCTAAACCCAATATCCGGGGGTGAGACCTTCACTGTAGCCATGCCCCATCTTGTCCTCTTGATGGGGGCACAAACTCTGAGGGCGCAAGGTGGCCGCCTGCTCGATGTCGTCTTCCCTAGAGGCCGGCTGGCTGGAGCCGGCCGCTCGTGGTGCCGTCTGCTGGTGGTTGGCCGCCCTCTGGTGGCCGGCCGTTGAGCTTGCCGCCCCCCACAGGGCGGAGCATCATCTTGGGGCACAGCAAGGCGAAGCTGGCCCAAAGTCTTGATAAATCCTGGGACTCGGGTGAGGCTACCCGTGGCCCATTACTCCGACAGTAGTCCCCGAAGCCGGTGAGGCGTTGTGGTCGAGGGGCCGCGAAGTCTCAGCGGCTTCCCCTCTCGCCGAGCTCCGGGAGAATGCTCGACCCGCTTTGCGTCTGTCCGACTGCCGGAGTCGGCTTTGGCTAGGCGGGACTGTTGGTCGTTTTTCGAACTTCAAGGCAGGAAAAAAGGTGGCGTGCCTGCTAAGCTTCGGCCGCCGCCCGCCCGTGAACACATGGCGGCACATACCAGCCAGCCAGCCTGCCACCCCACGGCCACGATGGGGCGTGGCGGTGAAACCTCGGCACTTTCGGCGGATCTCTTTGTGCGAGGGGGCGGTTCGCGATTCCCGACCCGCTCGAGCGTGGTGAATCTGCGGTAAATGGGGGTCGTGGGGTCATGGGCGCAGTAAATCCCAGGACCCACGCCCCGCCCCCTTGGCTTCATAGCCCGAGGGCTATAAGTAGGGGGGAGGGAGGGGTGCGGCAAAGCTTGCGCGCCCCCTCCCACTCTCTCTTATTCCTCTGCTCTCTCCTCCATAGCTACCGCTGCTGCTCCGTGCTGGCGAGGTGCTGCCGCCGTTCGTCGCCGACGCACCCCTCCTCCTCACGTGGCCCGCCCAAAGCCATGGCGCGCGAGAAGGGCGGCGATTGGGACGGGTCGACAGCGATCGAGGATCACATCTCTTTCCTCCGCAACACGCGCCGGATGCCCAATGCGGCATTTGTCAAGGCGTGGGTGCCACCGGAGGAGGAGATCTTGCCGGCGCCGAGGGTGAACGAGCTCGTCGTCTTCCGCTCGCACTTCCTCTGCGGCTTCGGCCTTATGGTTAGCGGCTTCCTCCGCTCCTTTCTCGACTTCAACCACCTCCAACCTCATCACCTTACGCCCAACACCGTGACCTTGCTTTCCGCCTTCATCACGGCTTGCGAGAGCTACATCGACATACTCCCCACACTCGAGCTGTGGGGAGCGTTCTTCTACGGGAAGCTCGGCACCTCCGCCAAGGAGACGACGGCCGAGTGCGGTGGGTTCGTCACCGGGCGCCGGCTGGCAAAACGGAACGCCTTCCCCGTCATCAAGCTGGCACAATCTGTGAAGATGTGGCAGCAATCCTACTTCTACGTCGAGAACATCGATCCAACTATCGACTTCCTCAACCTGCCGGCCTACAAGGCCGGCCCTCCCACCGGGCTCCGGCCTAACTGCGGCTACAAGCCGAAGCCGGTGTCTCCAGACGCAGCGGCCGCCATCGGCCGACTCCGGGTGCTCCAAGAGTCGGAGGGCCTCGTGGCCTCCAACCTCCTCGTCGCCTTCGTTGAGCGCCGGGTTCTCCCGCTCCAGGGCCGCCCTCATCTAATCTTCTGGATGAGTGGGCACGACGACTGACTGTCTGTGCCGCGAAGGAGATGCCGACGCTGAGGTCGCGCGGATGGTGAATGAGATCTCCGACCTTAAGGTGTCGGAGGCGAGTGGCGATGCGGAAGCGGCGTACTTTCGCGACGATCCGCCGCCTGCCGTAAGTTCCTTCATCTCTTCCTTCCGCTCTGTTTTTTGAGTCTTGTTCTTGTCATGATCGACTCCCTTACGGAAACAGATTTATATGTCGGCGGCGTCCGCCATCGTGGGGCGGTGGTGACTACACGCGAGACGAGGCGGTGGCGACAGGCGACCCGACTTTGAGGCGTCCGCCTGGCGGATAACGCAACAGCGGCGGCGGCGGGCGGCGGCTCGAGGAGGCGGTGGCGTGGAGACTTGGCCCGACGACGACGACGATGAAGACGAGCTGCGCCCTGCCCGGAGCTCTGCCAACACCGGCGTAGGCCCCTCTGCTGGGCCGCCCGCCCGTGGCGACAAACGCAAGTGGAGGCAAGGTGTTGCCCTGTTTGGCAGCGCCCCGAAGAAGCCCGAAAACCCGGCCGCAGCGACCAGGCGGAAAGAAGCCGCGGCCAAGGTGGCCAAGTATCAGAGGCAGTTGAAGGTGCCAGTCATGGTGTCGGCGTAAGTATTGTTTTCATGTTTTGCGTCTTCTCGCCATTCCGGTCTAAAAAAACTTTTCTGACTTGTCTTCTCATCTCAGGGCCCCACTGAATCTCGAGAAGTTGGGCGCCACCTCGGTCATCAGGTCGGCGGCAACCTACTCCACCAGCCACCGAATCGACCCAGCAGCCGACCTCCGGGAGGCGATAAGCGAAACAGCGCGCCGAGGAAAAGCCGACCATCTGGCGGATGCGGACAAAACGCGCAGCATCCGGGCGAGGATGTTGCGCGAAGGCAGCGCGCGGAGAAGGCGGCTCGCAGAGGCTGCACGCCGCCAGGAGCCGCTGCTCGTGACTCCTTTGAACACCGTGCCACCTCCGCCAGAGTTTGAGGTGGTGACCAGGGGAGCCGGCGACGAGCAGCCGATCCAGGAGCGGGAGGGCGGCGACATGGCCATGCCAGACGTCCTCTTGCCGCCACCGCCACCGGTAGCGGGGCGGGGCGAGCAACCGACCGAAAGCCGCCGGTGCCACTCGATCGAGGGCGTGGTAGTCCGCGGACCTGATTCCTGAGGTCCGCACACCCGCGCGCCGTCGTTTTGCAAAGGTGGCCTCAGCGCCACGGCCGCTAGAAGCTGGTGCGACGAGCTCGTCGATCCCCAACACCGAAGCAACCATCACCGCGTCGGCCGGCTGGGTACTCGGGGGAGGGACGGGCGCCCTGGCCCAGGCGTCACTTGACGTCCAGGCCAAGCTCCGGGCTGAAGCCAAAGCCCTCAAGCACTGCAACGAAGCCTTCTTGGAGTCGCGGGCAGCCATCCGCGTAAGTTTTCTTCGCTTTTCTTTTTTCCTTGATCTTCTTGCTTTCTTCATGGGGGCGCGCTAGCGCACCCACTGGGTGTAGTCCCCAAGTTTCAGGCCGGCTGCTGAGCAGGCGGTCCGGAACTTTAAATTGTATGTGTCAAATGTTGACTTTATCTGATATCCCCTCTGCAGGACTACCACAATCTTCACGCGGTCACCTTCAACTCCGGTCGGGAGGCTGGAGACGCATGACCCTTATCGACCGAGGCGGAGTAAGCCCCGACTTCTGTTCTTCGCGGGGGCGCGCTGGTGCACCCGCGGGCTGTAGTCCCCGAGGTTCGGGCCGACTGCTGAGCAGTTGGGCCGAATCTCCTTAGTGGCTCTACCTTTGTTAGCTACTTCTTCTCCTCAGGGGCGCGATGGCGCACCCGCGGGCTGTGGTCCCCGAGATTCGGGCCGACTGCTGAGCAGTTGGGCCGTATCTCCCCGGCAACTGCGTCCCTCTTTGTCTTTTTTGACTGATGCTCTTTCTTCTTTCCCTTTTTTCAGAGGCCAATGCTGGCTTGCAGCAGCAGCTAGGCGAAGCCAACACTGCTCTGCGCGGCAAGGAGGCGGTGTGCAGGAAGCTGACCGAGGAGCGAGACCGGCTGGTGGCTAATCTTGTCGAGCAGACGGAGGCCCTCAAGACGGCCCAGCGGAAGGCAAAGGCGAAGGAGACCGGTCTCCTCGCCAAGTTTGAAACCGAGTGCGCCGCCTGGGCCGACAAGGAGGCACATATGGCGGCCTGCTTCAGCAACATCGAGGACTTGGTCGATGGTGAGTTTTATTCTTCTTGTTCATTGTCTTCAGCTGCCGGCATTTGTCTAAGCCGACTGCTTGTTTCTGACTTTTTTTCCTTGCCTTCTGCCTGAGCAGATTTTTTCCCGGGTCACTCCGTTGCTGCGAGCCAAGTCATCGAGGCCCAGCGCGAGGAGCAGAGGGCGGAAGGCGCGCAGATTGCTGCTGACGCCCCTCGGACCCTCAATGAGAAGATCCTCAGCATCCAGGCCCGTCTTCGGCCCGCCCATTAAGTGCTACGCCATCTTCAGCGCGTCGGGGCCCAGGCGATTTCTGCCCTCTAGCTTGAGCTCGCCCGGCTCCAGCGCCTCAAGTCGAGACCGACCGTTGGTGGAGGTGGCGGCTAGGCTACTGGAGGCTGGAAGGCTCTGCAGCCCGGGCAGGAGCGCGCCCTGCCCTTGAGTTCATCAAGGTGTGGTATCCTGGGCTGGACTTAGCCTAGTTGTACGATTACGGCTAGAAACGCAGGGAGGAGCTGGCGGCGGTGGGCCTTGAGCTTATCAGCGAGGCGGCGGCGATCGCCCGGCGTCCACCGACACCGGCATCTTCGTTCGGTGGTGAAGAAAGGCGCCAGCGCCGCGGTGGCAGGGCTGAACCCGGAGGACAGCAAGGACTTGGCCGATGTCATCGACTCCAGCGATGAAGGGGAGGAGGGGGAGTTGGAGGAGGAGGAGGAGGAGGATAGCGACGTCGACTTGCCGGAGGCTGGGGCAGATGGTCAGCCCCACCCCGACCGGGCCTCAAGCAACGACCCGCTCTCCAAAGTGCCGACTGCTGCTGGAGGCGGCCACGTGGTGACCGACCAGCTGCCCGTTCCTCCGACCGACGCCACCGACTCCGTCATCCAGCCCTCCGCCGTCCCGACTTGCGTCGCCGACTCCAGTGCCCAGCCGGAGCCGCCTGCCACGCCAACCAGCGCAGCTGACTCCGTCATCCAGTCGGAGCCGCCTGCTGCACCAACTGGCACCGTCGACCCCAACGTCCAGCCGGAGCCGTCCGTTGCACCAACCGGCGCCTCCGACCCCAGCGTCCAGCCGGAGCCGTCGGCCACGCCAACCGACACTGCCAACCCCAGCGCCCAGCCAGAGTCTTCCGCTGCTCCCTAGGGTGTTTATCTTTTTCTTTCCCTGCTTGCTTGGTCTGGACATCTTTATTAAATTCGCACAATTCCACCCGGGGGGTGTATATCAAACTTTGCTGAATGCCGGCCGATGGGCCTTTATCTATGTAAATATTCTATCGCAACTTTATGCTTTCTTTTGCCGATTTCTAACTTTTCTTGCCTATACTCGTTGCTTTTTTCCTTTGCCGCCCTCCCTTAGCTCCTCTTGCCAGCCAAGCAGCCACTCTGCGGACTGCGGCTGGTTTGAGTACTTAGCTTTTTTGCGGGAGGGCAAGTACTTAGTGATGGATTCATGTACCTAGGGTAGGGTCATAGGCCTGACCTAAGCGTCCTACCAAGGACACTCTCGAAGAGATCGTCTTCGGTCGACCAAAGAAGAACCCACTTTCATTGGTGGAAGGACTCGACCATGGAAGACTCACTCGACCATGAAGACTCACTCGACCACGGAAAGGTCGAAGGCACTCTGCTGCTGGCGGCTTGCTATTGAATAGACTTAATGATAGTTAAGACACTTTATGAGGCGTTACCGATGCCCCGAGACTTTATGTGCTTTAACCTCTCAATCGTGGGCTGGCGGGGTCTGGCGCACTCTATATAAGCCACCCCCTCCACGGGTAGGGGTTCGCACTCTTGTAATATCCATATTCATAATCCACTTTCGACCGCCTCGGGGCTCGAGACATAGGGCTGTTACTTCTTAGAAGGGCTGAACTCGTACATCGCTTGTTTTCACAACTACTCCATAGCTAGGACATCGCCTCTCCTTACCTACCCCTATTCTCTTTGTCGGACTTAGAACCACGATTTGGCGCCCACCTTGGGGCGGGTGTTTTAGCGATTTGTGGAGGAGTTGCGGTGCTCAGTACCTTCATCATGATGGCTGCTGGAGTTTTGGTTGAGGCGTGAGATCCGTCTCGGTGCTCTCACCTTTATGCGCCGGCGACTCGCGTGGCTCAGAGGCTCCACTTGACATCGAGGCGCTCCCGTCCGCTGGCGGCGACTTTTCGCGCTGTGTTCGTGGCGTTACTGCTGCGACAACCGTCGACCCGTGTCGATCGACTCCTTTATCGATCGCCGCCCAGTTTCTCACAGGTATAAGCGCTTCTGGTCGGTCGAGACTCCGGTGATGGGTGAAAGCGGTGGCTCGCCCGAACAACCATCGCCAGGTCGCGGCCATTGAGCTGACGATTCCCTCTGACTGTTCGATCTGTCGGTAGCTCCGTAGAAGCGCATCCGAGTGTGATAGCGGTGATCCGGTAGCGGAGATTCTCATGGTCGGCGGCCCTCGCGATCCTCCGGCCGCCTGGCGGTGGGAGCGCGGAGGAGAGACCCGTGCAAAACACGAAGAGTATCGGCCGAGACACTTTCGACTCTCTGAGAGAGAAGAGCGCCGCAGGAACATGGATGCCACGCATACTCCCATCGCGGAGAAACCCGAGGCTCGTGCTTTGGAGGAAACGTTTGGCCAGCTATGGCTGAAACGCGCTTCGCTGGAGAATCTTCGGCGAGCGCCCAGCGGCAGCGAATCCCGGCCGGTCGGCGTCGACTCTTCCCACCGACTCGGTATACCGCGCCAATTCAGAATTTAGCGGTACAACTCGTATAGCGAGTCTATCCGCCGTCGAATCGAAGCTGGAAGAGGCTGCTGACGAATCGATTTACTCGGCGGCGAGGAGACGAGAACTCAGCTATGTCGCGATCCAGCGAAATTCCTGACCGATCCGTCGCTGCGAATCTGTCGATCGACTCACAACCCTAGAGTCGCCTCCTTGGCGAGAAGCGCGACAACCGGCAAGAAGCGATGCGAGACCGATTCGGCCGAGATGATGGGCGTCGAGTGCCCTTTCCCCTCGAGGAAGGTCATCACGCTCCCGGCGGCAAGATGACGACGTCGATTCGATTAATGGGCGAAGTTCGGTCGACCCGGGAACAGAGCTTTGTGCGCGATCCATTATCGTGCAAGGCTTGGTCGTACGGAGCGAGACCCATCGAGGTGGACCGAGAGATGCACCCACTAGCGATCGGTGCACATCTCGGTCGAATGTTTTAGCAGGGCTATCGAGCGCGATAATTCCCCAATTTCAGGTTGGCAGCAGTCAGCAAGTTCCTTTGGAATCCAAGCACAGAAACTTGGCGAAGATTACCAGTGGCTGTTCAGATCGGGGTGGAAATGATGAGGTGGCCATGAAGCATTTGCCCCTCATGTTGGAAGGTTACGCGAGCATGGCTGAATCGAGTTACCTTCTAGCGATATATACACTTGGGAAGATTTGTCCAGTGTTAAATCGGAGACTTTTGAAGGGACTTACAAGCGACCGGCTGGTTTGAGCTGCAAGTTTGTGTCTTGAAGAACAATGAAACTCTCGAGAGTACATTGAGAGGTGGATTACTTTGCACCATCTTGTGGAAAATGTGTCCGACCATCGGGCGATTGCGCCTTCAAAGATGGCGTCAAAAGCGAAAATTGAGTCGAAGTTTGGTCGAACGGGGACATGACCACTGAGTCGAATGATGGAGATTGCTAGCAAATCATGTAATGGCGAGGGAAGACCGACTCGGCGGCAAGTACAAGCCAAGTCGATCGGAGAAGGAATTCGAGCGAAGCGGCCAAAAGCGAGCCAGCAGCTCTGGAGAGGCCTTGGCCGTGCTTTCGGGGAAGTTCAAGGGGAAGCCAAAGGATCACTGGAATCTAAGAAAGTAAAAGATAAGGAAGGTAATGGCGTGATGGATATGCCATGCCATATTCACACGAAGAAAGATGAAGAGGGCAACATCATTTACCCAAAGCACACCACTGCGCGATTAATCGACTCTGATCCACGGTTTGAGGAAAACAGTCTAAGGACAAGGAGAAGGAGGAGGACAAGGCGGAGACAAAGAAGGCAGTGAGGAAGAATATCCGCATGTCAATTCCACTCTGATGATCTTGGCGGATGTGGAAAGCAAGAGTCGATTGAAAGTCATCAGCAGGTGAGGTAAACATGGTTGCCCGGTAAAAGCCAAGTTATGTGAAGTGGTCCCAGACACCCATCACATTTGACCAATCGATCACCCGACTCACGTTGCCACTCACAGGCGGCAAGCGTTGGTGGTCGATCCGATTATCGAAGGCACTCGGACCGACAAAAGTCTTGATGGATGGTGGTAGTGGGCTGAATTTGTTATATCGCGGATACTTTGAAAGGGATGGGCATTCCGATGTCGATTGGCGCCGACAATATGAGTTTCCGCAGTCATACCAGGGAAGAAGGCCAACTCACTTTCGGCCAAATAGCCACGGGCGTGGTTTTGGTGATTCAAAGCACTTTACGTGAGAAAAGTTGACCTTTGAGGTTGTGGATTTTCAGAGTGCATACCATGCCATTTGGGGAGGCCGCCTACACACGATTCATGGCTCGACCATGCTCGTGTACCTCAAACTGAAAATGCTAGGACCCAAGGGTGATCAACATCACCGTGATCGGAAGAAAAGCGGAAAAGTGCTTTCGGAAGGGCTCGAAGATTGCCGACTCCCAAAGTGATAGCGGTCGAATTCGACGAGTACATGCAAAGCGCGAATCCGAGTGATTTGTTACGATCCAAGAAGCCAACCACGAGTCGCATTTCGATCGTGCGGTGAGACAAAACCAGTCCATATTCATCCGACTGATCCCAATGCAGCCCGACCCACATCTCCACAACACTTGACCGAAATAGGAAGCGCTCATCCAGTTCCTCGCGTGAGAAGCTGGGACATTTCGCATGGAAGCCAGTGACATGCCGGTGTTCGAGGAACGGGTGAGCATCGCCTCCGAGTCGACAAGTCAGCGAAACCAGTCGAAAGAGCATCTTGGCGGTCCGCCGTCAGGAAGAAAAAGCTATTGGTGAAGAAGTGGCTCACATTGTTGGCGGCGGATTCATTAAAGAGATATACCACTCGAGTGGCTCGCTAATGTCGTCATGGTTCCCAAGAAGGACAACTCACTCCGCATGTGCATTGATTTTAAGCACATCAATCGGGCCCGCCGAAGGATCATTTTCCTCTCCCATAGATCAAATTGTTGACTCGACCGCGGGATGTGAAGATTATCTTTTCTAGATGCATATTCCGGGTATCATCAGATCCGTCTGTATGGACCCGATGAAATAAAACAGCTTTCATCACTCCATTGGTGCTTACGCTATATCACCATGCCATTCGGCCTCAAGAATGCGGAGCCACATTTATGCGAATGATTGAAGTGTCTTCTCACTCAAATCAGTCGAATGTGGAAGCGTATATGGATGATATCGAAATCGTTAAGTCGCGAAAAGGTTCCGACCTGCTTGCTGACCTCGCGAAACATTTGCCAACCTCGGAAGGTGCGATATCAAGCTCAATCCGTCAAAGTGCACATTGGAGTTCTGGTGGAAAATTACTCGGTTTTCGTTTCGAGCGAGGATCGGCGCTAACCGAGAAAAGATCGGCACTATTCTCGAATGAAACGCATGGCATGCGAGTGCACGGCGTCCGAAGCTTCTTGGATGCTTGGCGCTTTAAGTCGATTCATCTCGACTCGGTGAAAAGCATTACCTCTTTACCGACTTATGAAGAAGGCTGACAAGTTCGAGTGGACTCGAAGCGGATGCAGCGTTTGCGAGCTAAAAGCTCTGCTCTCCACCCACCGGTGCTTGCTGCTCCAATCAGCAAAAAGAGCCTCTGTTGCTTTACATTGCAGCCTTTGGACAAGTTGTCGATTACGTGCTTCTGATCGGCGGGGAGAGGAAGGAAAGGCCTTCAAAGTTCAGCGCCGGTGTATTATTTGTCTGAAGTCTTGACTCCATCAAGCGGAGATATCCTCATTATCGAAGCTTGTGTATGGAATATACATGACCAAGAAGAAGGTTGCTCATTATTTCTCTGATCATTCTATCCGCGATTAAATCGTGACGCTCCTCTATCGAGATTACGCACTGTGAGAGCATAACGGTCGAGTGGCGAAATGGGCGATTGAACTTCTTCCCTTGATATCAAATTCGAGGCAAAAGCCATTAAGTCCCGGGCTATAGCGGATTTCCTTGCCGAGTGGATTGAACAACGACAACCATTGAAGTTCACTCGGAGCATTGGACCATGTTCTTTGGCGGCTCCAAGATGCTGAATGGTTACAGTGCTTGGGTTGTTCTGGTTTCCCCGGAGGAGATAAGCTTAGGTATGTGCTCGATTCACTTTGATTCCTCAACAATGAGGCAGAGTACAAGGCCCTCTTATATGGATTACGCATGGCCATCTCACTCGGCGTCCGTGCTTTGATGGTCTATGGCGACTCAGATCTAGTGGTCGATCAAGTGATGAAGGAGTGGGGCGTGAAAGCCCAGCTATGACTGGATCTTGCAATGCAGTGAGGAAAATGGAAAAAGAAGTTGAGGGTTGGAACTCCATCACATCCCCGATTGAAGAATCAAGCAGCCGATGATCTGGCGAAGATAGGATCAAAGAAAGCCATTCAGTGGTGTGTTTTTGGAACATATACACACTCCGTCGGTTAAAGAAGATCCCTTCACGGAGAAGCTCCACAACCCAAGAGTGTCACAGACTCGGCGAGGTTGAGGTCCGGCGATGGTCGACTTGGTCATGGAAGTTTTAGTGGTCACTCCCGATTGGACAATTCCATACATCGCATATATTACGAAAAGGAACTCCCGGAAGATGAGGAAGAGGCTCGGCGGATCGTCCGTCGATCCAAAGCCTTTCTTGTTATCAAGGGCAGTTATAGAGAGAAAGCGGCGAAGTCGGACAAAAATGCATAACGCCGGAAGAAGGTCGAGTCATACTCAATGACATCCACTCGAGGACTGTGGTCACCATCGTCCTCTCGGACCATTGTAGCCAAAGCATACCGGCGGATTTTCTTGGCCAAGAGCAAATGAGATGGCGAAAGAAATAGTGGACAAGTGCGAAGGATGCGGTTCTACTCAATATGTCACACAAGCTGCGTCGCCTTGAAGACCATTCCACTCGTCGGCCTTTCGCGGTTTGGGGTTGGACATGGTGGGTCCCTTGCGAACAGGTCGGGTGGTTTCACGCATGTCTTGGTAGCGATCGACAAGTTCACCAAGTGGATTGAAGCTAAACCAATCAAAAGCCTTGATGCGGTACAGCTGTTTCCTTCATCGAGAGTTGGCGTTCGATATGGAGTCCCGCACGCATTATCACGGACAATGGGTGAATTTTGACTCGGAAGAATTCAAGGATTTACTGCAGCGCCCAAGGCACACGAGTCGACTACGCGATCGCCCATCCACGGTCGAATGGACAGGCGAGCGAGCCAGCGGATTAATCCTCAAAGTGCGAAGCCTCGGTGATGCGAGATCTCAAGCATGCGGCTGGAGCTTGGGTTGTGAACTCCCTTGAGGTGCTTTGGGGTTTGCGAACCACGCCTAATCGGTCGGTAGGAGAACTCCTTTCTTCTGGTCTATGGAGCGAAAGCAGTCCTTCCGAGTGATCTCCTTCACAATGCTCCCTGAATTGAACTTTACAATGAAGCGAAGCTGAGCAAGCGCGTCGGGATGCGGTCGACCTCCTAGAAGAGAAAAGGAAATGGCTCGATCCGCTCGACCATTTACCGGCAAGACTTGCGTCGCTTTGTCGCGCCCGAGAAATGTGAGAGGTCGAGCCTTCCAGGAAGGATCTGGTCCTTGAGTGGATCGGCAGAAGCAACATAAGCTCGCTCCCTCACAGGAAGGGCCCTTCATCGTCACAAAGGTTCTCCACAATGGGGCATATCGTCTCTACAATGTCGAACACAATATCGAAGAGCCCGAGCTTGGAGCGCGGATCTGCTCCGCCCGTTTACATAAAGTTTTTCACTCGGAAGAGTTGTAATAAAATATACGTAGTTCATGGGCTTTGAAATAATAGTGTCATAATTCCTTCATAATTTTTGTCACTTTTTTATTTTGGTCCAATAAAATTTTCCCCAGTGGGTGGCTTAGTCGCGAATCCGTTTACGCCTAAGTTTGTACAAACCCTACAAGTGGTAAGCCGACTTCCACTCGGAGGCTTAACTGCTTGAATCCGTTTCGCCTAAGTAACAAAAAATCCTACCGAGTGGTAAGCCAGACTTCCACTCGGAGGCTTAACTGCAGTCGAGTGCTACGCCTAAGATATAAAAATCCTACAGAGTGTTAAGCGGACTTCCACTCGGAGGCTTAGCTGCAACTCGGTGCTGCGCTAAGTTATTAAAAATCCTACCGAGTGATAAGCCGGACTTCCACTCGGGGGCTTAGCTGCAGTCCAGGACTCGCCTAAGTATAATCTGTGCTAGCAAGGAAGGGCAGGCGCAGGTCATTGCGACCCTCTCCTCAAGAGCTACACCTTAAGTAACGTGTGTACCCGCAAGGAGGCGAGGTGCAGTCGATTGCGACCCTCTCCTCCGAGCTACACCATAAGTATGATGTGCGTTACTTAAGGAAGGCGAGGTGCAGGTCACTGCGACCCTCTCCTCGAGCTTAGCCACAAATACAAAAATCCTACAGAGTGAAGAGCAAACCTCTCACTCGGGGCTTAGCAGCCAGTGCTCGCCTAAGGTATAAGAAATCTCCACCGAGTGAAGAGCAAACCTCTCACTCGGGGGCTTAGCTGCAGCCAGTGCTGCGCCTAAGGTATAAGAAATCCTACTACAGTGAAGAAGCAAACCTCTCACTCGGGGCTTAGCTGCAGCCAGTGCTGCGCCTAAGGTATAAGAAATCCTACAGTGAAGAGCAAACCTCTCACTCGGGGGCTTAGCTGCAGCCAGATGCTAACGCCTAAGGTATAAGAAATCCTACAGTGAAGAGCAAACCTCTCACTCGGGGCTTAGCTGCAGCCAGTGCTACGCCTAAGATATAAGAAATCCTACCGAGTGAAGAGCAAACCTCTCACTCGGAGGCTTAGCTGCAGCCAGTGCTCGCCTAAGAAATAAATCATTGCAGTGGGCATCTTCTTTCATTAACCTGCAAAAGGGCAATTCAAGCCAAAGCAATCATATCCAAACATCAATCCAAATTTAGGTCGATACCTAAAGGAACCGAGAGTGCTCGGGCACTAAGCACATTAAGGTTTATCGGTTACAACTCCACTCGACATACCGAGAGGCAAATTTAAAGTCAAGAAAGTTTTTACCCCTCCTGTGGAGAAGGCTGGATGGAACAACGAACTTCGTCATGATCAATCCCGTCTGCAATCCGATGTGGCAGCGATGAAAGTCTCCATGAAGGCCACGAAGTCGTGCTTTTTGGTGTTGGCCACTCGAGAGCCGCCAGCTTATCTTCGCGAGGCGTCCTTGCAATGGACTCGTGCGGACGAGGCGACATCTGCGCCACACGAGCGAAGACTTCTTCCACTCTTGCACTTTCGGTCGGGGCGGCGTTGATCGAGCCACCAGCGACTCGAGGTCATTTGGGAGTGTCTCCACAGGCGAGTGTCGAGTCGATCACGAGAGGTAGCAACCTTGATCTTGCGAGATAATCCACAGCGAGCAACAACGAGACTCGGTCGGAAGATGTTCATAGCAGTTTCATCATTCACGGAGAATTGTGCCGAGGTCGAGGTTAAGTCTCCAGCTGGCTGGTTTCTTCTTCAAAGTTCTGCGAGAACTACGCAAAGACAAAACCCGAATCAAGAAAATAGTCGAATGGGAGTATAACAGTTGGAAGAATTGGTCGAGTGAAGAAGATTACCTTGAGCATAAGGAACAATTTTTAGCAAGACCACCAGAAGCCTTCGGTCATTCTTCTTCGGTCAATTTGGTTGATCTTCTCGATTAGAGTAGTCTTCTCACTTTCGGTCGTCGACATCCTTGGTGGCAATGGCGGAAGCAGCCTTCAGATTGGTGTTGTCTGTTAGAGCTTGGTGACTAAGGCTAGCTTTTCATCAATGAGCTTGATCTTCTCGAGACAGCTCAAGCTCCTTCTTCCTCTGGGCCTCCTTCACCTTGCACGTAAATTACAGCAAAGTCAGGATTGAAGCAAATGAGAGGAGAAAAGAGTAAGTGAAGTCTCACCAAACATACCTTTGGTCTCCTCCTTTGCCTTCGTCGGAGTTCTCTGCACTAGCTTCAAGTCAACTTTCGAGCTGAATATGCTACGCTCCGGTTCGATATAGTCGCGTCGCCAAGATCGCGAGATTTCTGAAGAGTCAATTGACAAAATGTCGAGAGATGATCCACTTCAAGTGACTAAAGAAAAAATGATGCGTTTCTAAGACTACGATCGAATGCAAGCATTCGGCCGTAGTCTCGAGGACTACACCAGTGGGTGCACTCAGCGTGCCCCCACTGGTCTTATTCAAGCGAGTCGACGATCGACCGATAAAAAAAAAAAAGAAAGAGTCGACCGATCGACCAGGCTGTAATCAAGCGCGGCGATGCGACCACGATCTCGGGACTACACCCGATGGGTGCACTCGGCGTGCTTGCCCTGGTCTCTGGCTTCCATTCGTTTCATTGGTGATGATCAATATTTACTTATGAAGCCTAAGACCGGCGCGATGATCGACCTTATATGGGGACTACACCCGGCGGGTGCACTCAGCGTGCCCCGCTAACGGAGTTTTACCAACACACCTTTGGGTGGCTGCTATAATTCGAGAAAGAAAAGTTTTGACAACATATCCCTATGAGCGGCGGTGGTGGACACGAACATTGCTCACGAAGGCGGAGCTGGCATACGTGGCTGTGACTTCGCCTCGAGCGATCTTCACCTGCTCCATCATGATCCTGCTTGACGGATCGCCTCCTTAGTAGCACTAGCCTGGTCCTCCGGGGCGTGGTGCGTGGCGAAGATCGAAGCTGCCCAGCACTCGGCAAGCGGGTCGAGCACTCGTCAGCGGCACGCGAAGGACACGGTGTGTCAGTGCCGACCTCCCCTTCGTCGCAATGATCTCGGCGCCATCACACCTTGGGCTGCTTGGCGGTAGATGCCTTCCTGCTCCTCCTAGTCCTCAATGGTTCCTCATCCTCATCATGTGTCGTCGGGAAGGGTGATAATGTCATTGGTTGGAGCTTAGGAAAAAGTCAAAGTCGAAATTATGCATCGATCGACCAAGAACAAGATTTAAAGTTGCGATACTGGGATTTGAAGTCGCGCGTCCTCCATCTCATGGTCCTCGGCCTTGCACGAGGTTTGAAATCGCAACACTGAAATTCCAAAGAATCGGTCGACTAGTTCAAGTATCAACCAGAGCGAATTTATGCGAACAAGAAGACTTAGATGATTTGCTTACCGGATATGGTGGGGATGGTCACTTTCATTTTGGCAAAGGTTTGGTTGGCTTCGTAGACTACCTTTGCGCTTGGCGCCTTCTCGATCGGCACGGAGAAGCGGTCCGGCGTTTGGTCGGCTGCGATGCGATCATAACTCCTACCGCGTTGATCGAAGGTGCGTGCTGCAAGTTTTGACCGCCTTTCCGGCGCGGTGGTGCAACCTCCTCCTCTTCATCCTCGTCATCATCGTCCTCGTCATCATCATCGTCGTCGTCGTCATCGTCTGCGGCGTCTGAATCCCACTCTTCTGGCTCGCCGCTTGCTTCCCCTCCTCAATGGTCTGGCGCCATTGGGCATTGAGTATAGCTTCGGTAAGGCACTGAAGATATCAAGCGAGCTCGGTCGACCAAATCCGGAAACACATTCAGCGGAGATACAATGGAAGCAGGGCAAATGTACCTTTTTGGAGCATTGTTGTGGTCAAGTGGAAATCCTCCGGGATCGCGAGGTTGTCTTTGTTCGATGATCGTGACCATCCATCTTTCCACTATGGCATCGTCGGCGCCTCCGGGTGGGCGGGTTTAAATCTTGATGCCCTTGATACAGCCACATCTGATGGCTCCGGGCTGAAGGGGCTGGATCGCCTCGAAGGAAAACCTCCAAGAGGTCCATGCCGATCCACGCCATCCGAACCAGCTGCACCACTCGATCCATCAACATCTTCACCTCAGCTCTCTCCTCGGGAACCACCTTTAGGGAGGAGGGTCTGTTCACTCGACTCATGGTGAATGAAGGAAGACCGGTCATTGTCCGGCGTCGTCTCATTCCGCGATAGAACGGTCATTGCCAGCCCCCGACCGACTCGGGAAAAGACATAGCTGGGAAGGTGCTCTTATTCCTCGGTTGGACCCCAGGCCACCTTTGTCCCGAACTACTTGGGTCTTCGTCACGGGGCTTGCCTTCTTCACGATCTGAGGCGACATGTGAAGATATACTTGAACAAACCCGGTCGATCGACAGCCGGAAGTTTTCGCACATAGACACAAGCGCAGGCGAGATCTGCGATGGAGTTTGGAGTAAAATGGTGGAGCTGGACTCGAAGAAATTGAAAACCCGAAAAAAAACACTCGGCGGCGAAAATCCTCGGTCGACATGGGTGGCGAGAACGCATTCACCCTCTTACGGCTGAGGCTGCCACTCTCGGCGGGAAGCCTCGCTGCACCGTGGGGGATCAACCCGTCGTTAGCCATATCGAGGAGATCCTTCTCCTGATGGTCGGCTGGATCCAATCTCCACGGACCCAGCCCTTGACAAGTTGGATCTCGACGAGGAACCGCCCGCGGCGATGAACCTCCACTTCGCCTTCTCGGCCGCCGACACCTTCTCCGCCGCCCGGCGCCTTCTTCGCGCGCTCCAACACCGCCGTCTTCTCTTTGCCCATAGTTTGCGGCGGAATCGCGAGAGAGGAGGTAGCGAGGAAGCAGCAGCGATTCGCGGAGGCGGAGGCGAAGGCGGAGGAGGAAGAACGAGTCTTGTCGCGAAGCCCCATTGAGTCGCATTTATAGCATCCTTCGAGTGGATGGCGGTGGACCGAACAATCTAATCATATCCAGAAACAGTTGCCTTTCTTGCGATCGTGGCGGAAAAAAGCAGCTTGGAGATCGGCGTCCTGATTCGTCCCATCAGGCGCCCGGTCCGTTCCGCTTGGCGCTTCCCCAAATTCGTATCCGCGAGATCGCGGCGACATATCGATCTGTCAAGTCGCGAGATTTCTTGCGATCCGTCAGCTCGGGAATAGCAAAGTAAAGAAAGGTCCTTTCGACTAAGAACAAGAATGGATCAAGTCATTGAAGAAAAGTTGCTTGTTATCGTGAGAAGATCTTGATCCAAGACAACAGCGTAGCGATCGCAAAAACAATCGGAAACAACGTCGACTCCTCCTTCCTCAAGCCTCAATCCATTCGGGGCTAATGATGGATTCATGTACCTAGGGTAGGGTCATAGGCTGACCTAGCGTCCTACCAAGGACACTCTCGGAAGAGATCGTCTTCGATCGACCAAAGAAGAACCCACTCATTGGTGGAAGGACTCGACCATGGAAGACTCACTCGACCATGAAGACTCACTCGACCACTAGAAGGTGGAAGGCACTCTGCTGCTGGACTTGCTATTGAATAGACTTAATGATAGTTAAGACACTTTATGAGGCGTTACGATGCGCCCAGACTTTATGTGCTTTAACCTCTCCAATACGTGGGCTGGCGGGGGTCCTGGCGCACTCTATATAAGCCACCCCCCTCCACAGGTAGAGGGGTTCGCACTCTTGTAATATCCATATTCATAATCCACTCGACCGCCTCAGGGCTCCGAGACATAGGGCTGTTACTTCTTCCGAGAAGGGCCTGAACTCGTACATCGCTTGTTTTCACAACTACTCCATAGCTAGGACATCGCCTCTCCTTACCTACCCCCTATTCTACTGTCAGACTTAGAACCACGACACTTAGCTGTTTGGAGGTTTTGGCAAGGGAAGTAGAAGCCGGTCGGCCGGCTGCTCGGCAGTCGGCCGAACAAGTGCTGCGCCGGCTTTAACTGTATGTGTTTTCCTTAGCCATTTTTCATGTGGGCACTGTCTTGCGACGCCTGCCCGCCATTCAGTCGCTCTGTGAGCTGTGGCTTCTAACAGAGGAAATTTTAGGTGCCAACACTTTACTTGTCCGACTCTTTGGAGGCAACATATCTGTGACGGCAATGAACCTCCGGGACGGTAGTGCGACTGGTGCAGCGGAAATAATAACAAGGTACATTCATGGGCATAACACTTATCATATAGATAAAGGGAGGGCAGTCCCCGAGTTCGTCTCGGGGGACCCGGAGTCTTTGTAGATAATAAAAAAGGTTGCGTGATACATACTGCTTTGAACTGTAAAATCTCCGAAGGAGGTTTGCATTCCATGGCCTCTCCGTCTCCTTGCCTGAATCATCTCTTTTGCGTGCTCTGGGCTTCTAAGCATCGATCAGATAGTAGGAGTCGTTGCCCAGCACCTTGCTGATGATGAAGGGGCCTTCCCAAGGTGCCAAGAGCTTGTGCTGGCCGGCTGTTCACTGGATCAGTCGGAGCACAAGGTATCCCTCTTGGAAGGATCTTGGCTTCACCTTGCTGTTGTAGTATTGGCGCAGACTCTGCTGGTAGATGGCGGACCAGCTGAGTGCCAACAGCCGGCCCTCTTCCACCAGGTCGACGCCGTCTTCTCGCGCCTCCTTGGCGTCCGCCTCGGTGTACATGGTGACTCGCGGGGAGTCGAACTCTATGTCCGTCGGGATGACAGCTTTAGCACCGTAGACGAGGAAGAAGGGCGTGAAGCCAGTCGACTTGTTCGGAGTTGTGCGCAGGCTCCAGAGGACGACCGGCAGCTCATCGAGCCTGCAGCCGGCCAAACACTCAAGAGGCTCGACAAGTCAGGGCTTAATGCCGGACAAGATGAGGCTGTTTTCTCGCTCAACCTGGCCATTTGACTGCGGGTGGGCAACAGACGCTAAGTCCAGTTGGATGCCCTGCATCACGCAGAAACGAGCCAAGGCTCCTTTGGCAAAGTTTATGCCATTGTCGGTGATGATGCTATGCGGTATGCCGTATCGAGTGGTGATGTCGGCGATGAAAGTCGTGGAAGTCGGCCCATTCAGTTTCTTGATTGGCTTGGCCTCTATCCACTTGGTGAACTTGTCCACGGAGACAAGCAGATGAGTCATGCCGCCACGGGCTGTCTTGAATGGCCCCACCATATCCAAACCCCAAACAGCAAAGGGCCAAGCAATGCGAATAGTCTTGAGTGCAGAAGCTGGCAAGTGTGGTTTGGAGCGGAATCTCTGGCACCCCTGGCACTTCTGGACCAACTCTTTGGCCTCTTCTAGAGTAGTTGGCTAGAAGAAACCATGGCGAAAAGCTTTGACCACGACTGCCCTTGAGGCCGCGTGGTGACCACGTTCGCCCTAGTGAATATCTCTGAGGATTGCTTGGCCTTGGTCCGGCTCCACACAGCGCTGGTACACACCAGTGACACTGCGTCGAACCAGCTCCTTGTTGACTATGGTATATACTGCTACCCGCCGTTGCACTTGTCAGGCCAGGGTCTCGTCAGCTGGCAGCTCTTTGTTCACTAGGAATTTGAGGATGGGTTGAGCCCATGATGGTGCTGCTATCTCTCCATTGCTACTACAACAACTTATGCGAGGCGGTTGGGGTGGGAGGTGGCGGGTTGAGTCGGCTGCCTTTCTTGTCTTAGCGAAGTCCCGGGCGCTGCTGTAGTCGGGCAGGGTTCTGCAAATTCGGGCAGGTGCGGCGACTTCTGATCCCGGGCCTTTGCCGAAGACCCGCGCGACTTCTTGCATCCTCAAGTCGGATCCGACTTGCTTGAGAAGGAGCCATCATGAAGATGGTCGAGACCACGGAGATGGCTTGATAGAGCGGCGAAGAGGCACTACAAAGCGGCGCGGCTGGTATCGCTTTGTCGGGTGGAAGCCGATCCGTGCCAAAGGCATCTGCTTGCTCATTATCATTTCTTGTCACATGGAGGAACTACGCACCCGTTAAAGTATCCAGAGTTCTTTGCGAGCGGTAGCTTGCCATATTCAGCGTCCTTGGCGTCCGAGTCGCTGACATTCTTTGGACCACCAAGTCGAGTCACCATAGCGAGGATCAGCGAATGCGAGTTCCTTGGCAAGCGGAATCCATGTATGAGTGCCTCGTGTTCGACTCTACGTTGTTGGAGCGGCAAAATGGACTTGCGGCACATATTTGAGCTTGTCGCCTTTGGGAGAGGTGAGGACGATGCCGGCTCCCAGACCGGTGCACATTTTGGAACCATCAAAATGCATCCGCCAATGGGTGGAGTCTGGTGCTGGCGGTAGGTACTGCGTCTCGACCCTGTCGACGAGGAAGTCGGCCAACACTTGTGACTTGATGGCGGAGCGAGGCTGGTAGTAGATGGTGTAAGGGGCCAGATCAATAGCCCACTAGGCCACTCGGCCAGAAGCATCCCGGCTTCCAATGATCTCAGCAAGAGGAGCCGTGCAGACGACGGTTATTGGGTGCTCTTGAAAGTAAGGCTTCAACTTCTTGGCGGCAAAGTGCACACCATAGCACATCTTCCGATAGTGTGGGTAGTTTGCTTGGAGGCGGACAGTACTTCACGCAAGTAATATACCGGACTCTGGACCGGCAATGCTCTGCCCTCCTCCTCGCGCTCTACCACAATGACTGTGCTGACAACCCGACTGGTGGCAGCGATGTAGAGGAGCATGGGCTCCTTCTACGTCGGAGCTGCCAGGATAGGCGGAGTTGACAACATCTTCGTGAGCTGGGAGAAGGCTTCGTCCGCCTTGTCATTCCACTCGAAAAAAGTGGTCTTCTTCATAAGTTGGTACAGGGGAAGAGCCTTCTCGCCCAGCTGACTGATGAAACGGCTAATTGATGCCAGGCAGCCAGTGAATTTCTACACGTCCAGCAGTTGGGTGGGCACCTTTATCTTCTCAATGGCCTTGATCTTCACCGGGTTGCACTCTATGCCGCGCTCTGAAACCAGAAAACCGAGAAGCTGGCCGGCTGGTACTCCAAAGACACATTTCTCCGGGTTGACCTTGATCTGGAATCGGCGCAAGTTCTCAAAAGTTTCCTTGAGGTCTTCTAGCAGCGTGCCACGCTTCTCCGTCTTCACCACCACATCATCCACATAGACATGGGCATTTCTGCCGAGTTGCTTGAGGAGACACTTCTGCATGCAACGCTGAAACGTGGCGCCGGTGTTTTGCAAGCCGAACATCATGGTCAAGTAGCAGAAGGCTCCAAATGGTGTGATGAATGCGGTCTTCAGCCTGTCGGCCGGGTTCAGCTTTATCTGATGGTACCCTGAGTATGCATCCAAAAAACTCAACAGCTCGCATCCGGCTGTGGAGTCTATCACTTGGTCAATTCTTGGCAGGGGAAAGGGGTCTTTGGCGCAAGCTTTGTTGAGGCTAGTGTAGTCAATACTCATGCGCCTTTGCTTATTCTTCTTCAATACTAATACTGGGTTGGCTAGCCACTCTGGAAAGAACACTTCCATGATGAATCCGGCTGCTAGAAGTCGGGCTATCTCTTCTCCGACAACTCTTCTCTTCTCTTCCGACAGGCGGCGCAAGGGCTGCCTGGCCGGCTTGGCATCAGGTCGAACATGTAACTTGTGCTCGGCGAAATCCGTCGAAACACCCGGCATGTCTTTGGGAGACCATGCGAAGATGTCCCGATTCTCACGGAGGAAATCGACGAGCTCGCTTTCCTATTTGCTGTCAAGGTTTGCACCTATGACAGCATGCCTCTCTGGGTGCTCCAGATCCAAGGGTATCTTCTTTGTTTCCTGGTCGGCTTGAACGAGCCCTCAACCTCCCACTCCTTGGGGATGGGTGACATTTCCAGCTTCTTGCCTGCCAACGCCACCACCCGGTCAAGGAGTCGCTTCTCAGCTGCAATCACGAGGGACTCGGCCAGCCGACTGCTATCTGCGGTGCAAGTGACCGACTTCTTGTAGTCTCTGACTACGGTCAGGATCCCCTTGGTACTTGGCATCTTCATCTTGAGGTAAGCATAGTGGGGGACTGCCATGAACTTGGCCAGAGCAGGTCGGCCAAGCAGTGCATGGTAGGGGCTTTCGAGGTCCACCACTTCAGACAAAATTGGCTCACGGCAAAAATGATTCTTGTCTCCAAAGAGGACATCAATTTGGGTCTTGCTGATTGGTGGCGAGGAAGGCGGGGACAATGCCATGGAATCTGATCCGACTAGGGATGAGCTGTACCTTGATTCCCAATTTCTACATTGTGTCCGCGATGCAGATATTGATCTGCTGCCGCCATCTATCAAGACTACGGAGAAAGCAGCGCCCGCCTCCCTGTTGCAAAGGTAGCTTCTAGGACCAGGGCGTACGAACCTGGGGAAGGCATCACTTCCGGGTGGTCGGCTCTGCTCCAACTGATAGGCTTTTTCGACCAATGCATGAATTCTGGAGTATTTGAGGCCACCGCTTGCACTTCTTGTTGTCGCTGCCGTCTGCTGCGTCTGTCATCGGCCATGCTGGTGAACACAACATAAGCTCCGTGTTCCTCTGGGTACTCGCCTTGTATGGCGCCGGCCGAACGCCCGGCGCTGCTAGAGTGAGGTGGCGGTCCGGCGGCGTGGGAGGCGGAGTCCATCTCCTTAGCGATTCTGGCGAGCCGGTGACACTTCAGCGGTGTGGTTGGGCGGCTTTGCGCGCTATGGAACTGCGGGGTGCATCTAAGTGCGCTCATAAGAGAAGGCGGAAACCAATTGGACTTGCCGCCCTTACGGCGGGTGCGGCTATCCTTCAGCTCTTGATCCTCGGCCCAGCCGCCACTGGCGGCTGGTGGAGGCTGCCTAAAGTAACCTTCCGCTTGTTGTCGCTGAATCTTTGTCGTCAAGCCCAGGTGTCACCGGCCGTCGAGGGCACTGAGTGCCACCTTGCGGATGCATCAACTAAGATTTCCGCCTTCATGGAGAGTCGGCCATGGCGTGTTTGTCGGCGATGATCAACGGCTCGTCGGCGTTGCAGCTCGTCGCGGAGAGGATCGATGCTTGAGAGGTGCCCTCTGGGCACCGGTGATGAAATCTCGATTACTGTACCTCGTGCACGCCTTTGCAGGAGTTGCATAGCTCGGCCCAGCGCGTGAGGTAGTCGCGAGTCGATTCTGTGGGCCCTTGGACGCACAAGGAGAGCTATCGGGGCTTGGGAGGATGCTTGTAGGTGCTGGTGAAGTTGCGGATGAAGGCCTCGGTGAAATCAACCCAGCTGTTGATGTTGCGGGGCTTCAGGCAGTTAAGCCATGTTCCGGCTGTGCCCTAAAGCATGAGTGGGACGTACTTCACGGCAACGCGCTTGTTGCCGTTTACTATGCTGACGGATGCCGAGTAGTCGACCAGCCAATCCTCCGGCTTCATGGAGCCGGTGTACTTGGGCATATCTCGTGGGAGGGTGAACGCTTTGGGAAAGGGTTCATCTCGGATTCGTGGGCCGAAATAGGACAGGCCCAGCGCATTTTCTTCTTCTAGTGCCAGGGATCGGTTGAGGTGGTCGATCCGATGGCAAGTGTCGTTCTCTCCGACTCCCTCTCGGCGGCCAAGGCGGTCGCTGAGTGTCGGGTGCGTGACTGGCGGCGGAGTGGGATGTCTTGCTCCACGAGGCAAAGGAGGCAGAGGATGGCCTCGACGCTCCACTGCTCGAGGGCGGCCGTCTTCGTCACGCTCGATGGAAAGGCGAGTCCGGCTTCGGCTAGCCGCCGGCTCGTTGCCTCGTCTTCCGCGGGCACTGCCAGTCGGCGTCCGGGATGTCGCGTCGTGATCTTGGCGATGGGGCGACTCTTCATTCCGTGGGGCGGGCTCTTCAGCGCGGCAGCCGGCTTCGTGCAACGCGGCCGCTGCGTCTAGGAGCTGCTGGACTCGCTCCATCATGTGGCGACGCTCGTCGCCCTCGTACTTGTCCAGTTCGTACATCACCGCCTGGGTGGCCCAGATGTTCTCTGCAGGCGTGGCGTAGACGTGGCGTTCTGCCCCAAACATGCTAGCGATGATCCCGCCACACTGCCGGATAGTGCCAATGTGGCTGTGCCCCCAGGGGCCGGCGTGCCGCCGACTGCTCTGTCCATCTCGCGCCGATAGGTGTTCGAGATGTGTCGCATGCTGGCCAGTCGGCCAGCGCTCTCGAGGAGCTGGACGCGGCGTGCCTCCAGCGTCTCAGCATCCGCGTCTTCTGGGTTGGGCGCCGTCAGGACTTGCAGCACCGCATCGAGTGGGTCTCGAGCATATCCAGCCGAGCGCTCGCCACTGTTGATGACAAGCACCTCCGTGACGGTGCTCCCGCCGCAGTGCTCGCGAGGAGGTGGCTCGTTGTAGATCACCATGTTGGTGGGGAATCGTCAGCGGCGCGTGTCGGTCGGCGATCATCGGTCGGTGGAGCCAAGACTCGAGTCCGCCGCGGGCTCATTGGAGACGTGAAGCTGGCCGAGGAGGCTGACGAGGCAGCTCTCGAGGCAGCCGGTGCCTGCCGGAGGCCGGCTCGTTGGAGAGGTGAATCTCACCAACGAGTTCGGCGAGGCAGCTCGCCGCGCAGGCGATCTCCGCGCCATGTAGGGCGTCGAGGCTGACGCCATCGGGCGTGCTGGGCTGGCTTCGCTCGCCAGGAAGGAACAAGGTTCTCATCGAGAGCAGATCTCTGGGAGAAGGTGCACCTCGCCCCATGGTGGGCACCAAATGTCGGGGGTCGGGCGCGACATATGCCAACGGATGGCTTATCATGGTGGGAGCGAGTAGAACGTCCCCGGTGCCCGAAAGTTGGATGAGGCGTAGACACGAACGCCGGTGTACTTTACCCAGGTTCGGGGCTCTCCAAGGAGATAACACCCCTAATCCTGCTCTGCGGGGTCTCTGCATGATCACTAAAGGCACAATTCATACAAAGTCGCTCCTTGAGCTGTATGCTAGAGGTAGGGGAAGGCAAGGCTAGCTCTCCCCTGCTCCAGGAATGTGGCTAGGTCTAATGGGGTGGGAACCCTTTGCATGGGTGCTCTGGGGGGTTTATATAGGCCTACCCCCCAGGGGTACAATAGTAATCTAGCCGGTTGCTGGGCCCGGCTGTCAGTGTCTCCAGCCTCCGGCTTCTCCGCCGACCTCTTGGGCCTGCCGAGTAGTGCAGTGCGAGGCCGACAGGCGCTCCTCGCTGGTGGAGTGCAGGTTGGTGGCTGCTCACTTGTAGCCGTCTTTGCTAATACGTTGTCTTGGTCAGCTCGGTGTGGCTCTGATCCCTTGCTGGTGGGAGATCACTGCAGCCACACCTGGTCTCATGAGGTTAATGGTGCACTTGCTTCGAGGAGGGATGGCATATACGGAGGCCAGCCCTCTCTGGTCGATTAGTTCGGCGTCGCCCGTCTTACGGGATATCCTGCCGGTAGGGCTCGTAGCCTGCGGGCCGTACCGATAGGCCATCGTGGGGAACAGGGCTCCGCCTGCCCAGAGTGACATCAAGGGAAGGTGGCAACAGTGCCACGTCGTGCGGAGATCTCCGCCTGTACGGGACACTGTGGCCACGCTAAACCCAAGATCCGGGGGTGAGGGCTTCACTGTAGCCACGCCCCATCTTGTCCTCTTGATGGGGGCACAAACTCTGAGGGCGCGAGGTGGCCGCCTGCTCGATGTCGTCTTCCCTAGAGGCCGGCTAGCTGGAGCCGGCCGCTCGTGGTGCCGTCTGCTGGTGGTTGGCCGCCCTCTGGTGGCCGGCCGTTGAGCTAGTCGGCCCCCAGAGGGCGGAGCATCAGCTTGGGGCATAGCAAGGCGAAGCTGGCCCAAAGTCTTGATAAATCCTGGGACTCGGCTGAGGCTACCCGTGGCCCATTACTCCGACATGAGTTGATTCTTTTTTGCATTGTGTTCTTACTGGCAAGACCTAGCAGCACACCAAAGATGAGAATTTTCTCTACTGTCTACATTTTCTGGTAATTTTCAGAAGTGTTCTTGATGTTTTCTTTTTGTCATTTTAATTATTTTCAGAAGGAGAAGCTTGTCTTGAAGAGATATAGGAGGAGTGTGGAGCTCCTGTGAACTAAGGCAAGCCACAACAACATTTTCATGGTGTCTTTACAATATCCATGATTTTCCAACTTGAAAATAAGTTATTTCTTGCATATAATTATATAATGAATAATGCCTGTGTTAGTTATTTTGTCATGAGTAAAATGCTTAGTTTACAGAGGCAAGTACTTGGACTAGTGTGATCTAGCATGAGTAATTTGAATATGTGATTTTGCTATGATTATGGTATGACTAGCATCGGTATTATTTTTCGTATGTGAATGATGGATTTCATATGGTAAATGATAAACTAAAAATGATGAGTGCAAATAACCAGTGAGAAAGATTCAGTAAAGTCTAGTGATGATTTGTGCAAGTAGAACTTTTGATGAGGTTGATCTATTTATTCTAAGTGATATGTGATGCATGTCATATGGTTGCATGAGCATGGCATATTGTGACTTGAGCATTTTATTTCAAGTTAAACCTGATGTTAATTGAACTTGAACATAAAGTTGATCGGGTCATGGTGCCACCGAATTGAGCTGACTAGTGCAACCACATTTGCCTTTATGGGAAGGTCCTAACTAGGTCTATTGTCATGCCTCTTGTCGGTGCCTCCAACGAGGGAAGGTTATGGGCGTGCTGTACCCTGGCCCGGTAAGCAGACATAACCTTGTGTGCCTGTTGTTGTTAAGATGGTACCTTGGCCCCGTTTTGGACCGTTTATGTTTTGCCATGACGGTGGCCATTGATGCCTTTGGTAGGCACGGGGCCACCCATGACTTAGCCTAGTGGGGAGTTAGTTAGACTGGCCGGGAGAGTGTCATGTGCAATAGATCGGTTTTTTCGGAACGCCGTTGGTCCACCCGAATGGGAGTGCGAGGCCATGGGTTTCGTGGTGTGGGTACTGTGTACTAATCTCTGCAGAGTGTGTGTTAAATTTATCGATAGCCGCGCCCGCGGATAAGGGCCCAATTCGTATGTAGGTCACACCATTGATCAACTTTTATAAAGTAACCTTGCACACTAAGTTATATGCATGGCACTGGTTGAGTGCTGATGATGTCAGTGAGACTGACCGTTGTTGAACCAAGTGTGGTTCCGTTTGTGATCCGTGAATGATCACCGTTTGGTTACGAGGTAACCCGTTGAACCCAGTGTGGTTCCGTTTGTGATCCGTAAAGGATCACCATTTGGTTACGAGGTAACCCGTTGGTAAGAGAGTCCGAGGGACTCGGTGCACAAGTTCGGTTGCACGACATAAGTAGCTTGAGTTTGGTTGCATGGCATGAGTAGCGTGTTGTGATCTGCATATAATTTGATTAAATGTCATGATATTGTTGGCCATTATGTTTATGCTTGTTGTGAGCTTGCAAGTACATTCAATGTACTGACCTGGCATGTTATTCCAGATTTTAGGAAAGTCTAATTGGATCGGACTGCTGCCGTGTCTAAATCGTGTCCACATCGGTGTCCCTGTGCTATGGAGTCCCGCTTCATCGTCATTGTCGGATTTCGGGTTCCGGCAGACCCTTGAGGTTCGAACACTGGGGTGCGCACGGAGATTTAACTCTCTGCCTGCCTGCTCCTCGCCGAATCGCTAGGATCTAAACTACCCAACAGAACAACACAAGAGGCACAAGATTTATACTGGTTCAGGCCACCATTGTGGTGTAATACCCTACTCCAGTGTGTGGTGTGGTAGATTGCCTCTTGGGCTGATGATGAACAATACAAGGAAGAATAGCCTCGCAGGGTCATTCTTGGCTGGTCTGACGAACTGCTAGGAGGAGTTCAATCGCTCTATCTCTGGGTTTATTGGTGAGGATCCGGATGCCTACCACAGGGGTGGCTAGTCCTATTTATAGGCAAGGCCTGGGCCTCTTCCCAAATATTGGCGGGAAGGCGCCAACAATTGGCCATTTTGAAGGGAACAGCGGTACACTTCTCGACTAAAGTTGGTCCTCACTGTCAAAGGCTCTGGTGGTGGCCTTTGCTTGGGCTCCACAATGACTTCTTCCTGCCGTTGGGCTGGTCTTGGTCTTGTTGCACGAAATGGATGCCTTTGTTTGATGCTCTACTTCATGCTTGCTCCCTTTGCACCAAAGAGGAAAGGAGGACCTTCTGGGGCTGGCGCCACCGGGCGCCCTTGGTCGTCATGGCTGCGTCGTGGGCACCTCGCGAGGTACCCTGCCTTGAACTCTCCGCCTCCTCGCGAGCCCACCTGATGGGGCCGTGCCTGAGGAAGCTCCTTGTCGTCCGCCCATGAGGCTTCCCCTCGCGAGGTCTTGAGCTTGTGTTGATGAAAATGGGCTGTCTTTGGCCCCCTTTGAGCCACGCCGCAGGCCGCGAGCGAGCAAGTCAGGGACCCCGTTCCCGGAACGCCGACAATAGCCCAGGCCCACGGTGTGCGGACTTGGCGGCGAGAGGCGAAGGTCAAGTCTGGCGTCGCGGGCCCTAACAGCCTGCGGCCTTGGGTGCCGCGTGGCGGTTGATTGGACGGGGCGCCTCTGCAACCGCGCGAGTTGATAAAGGAGCGGCATCTGTCCCTGGCCTCCTTTGCTTCCTCCAGTTGCTGCTCAGATTCCCTTTCTTGCGCCTCTCCTCCCTTCCGAAATCTTGGATCTACTCCGTCCGCGTGCCCTAGCGGACATGGCGCCTCGCCCGAGCCCGGCGGAGCTTGGTACTCGTCCGCCTAGGACTGGCGAGCGTGTCGAGGCGAGCCTTTCTGGTGCGCCGGATGATGGCGGCGCAGAGCATCAGCAGGCGAAGGTTTTCAGGGCGGCTCTGCCATCCACGAAAGCCAAGGGAGCACCTTCTATCCGCTCTTCGTGGCGCCATTGTCGCCCGATGCGGTGCCTCCCTTTTCCGAGTTCTTCTTCTCTGTCCTCCGCCATTATAACCTTCAAGCTCTGCACCTCCATCCCAACTGTGTTCTTCTTCTGGCGATCTTCGCCTATTATTGTGAGGCTCACGTAGGGGTGAAGCCCTCAGTGGCCTTGCTGCGCCACTACTTCTCCCTCCAGACCTCCCGTGGTTCCGTCTCTGCGTGCGAGAGCTTCGTCGCGTACAGCAGTTCCATCGCCATTTCGAATCCTGGGAAAAGGATTGAGGGCTTCAGGAGCAAGTGGGTCTTGGTGGATGCTAGGCGTATCCACCCTCGGCTGATCCTGCCCACGGGCACCCGCGACTCCGACGGCCGGTTCGAGTGGGCTCGTGGATCCCCTGCAAGCGGTGTTGGAGAAGATGGGCGGATCTCGAGGCGGCCAGCATGGCGGCGGCAAAAAGCTGACTAGTGCACCGCTGCTGAGGGAGTTCCTGGAGCACCAGCTAGCTCCGCTTCGTCAATACTCACTTCCGATGTGGAGGCTCCACCCGAGCCCCGCGGTCTTGGCCGATGAGGATCTGGCTGCGGTCCTCCAGGTCCTTGGTTGAGGGCGGCGTGGCGAGGTTGGGCGCTCCTCGCCCCTATTCCTCGGGAGGCTGGGAGGCGGTAGTGGGGTCCATGCCCGTCTTCAGCGGGGCGGGCCCGTTCATGGAGGCTCCGGTGGACTGTGGGCGTGTCCTCCGGCGACTCTAGCGAAGAAGAAGGAAGAAGGGAGGCGGGGAAGAGGGGCCGACTCGAGGCGGAGTCAAGGCTCCCCCGCCGGTGCAGGTCAGCTCTCCGCCTCTCTCGAGTGATGGCAGCGAGGATGATGATGAGCAGGCGGCGGGAGCCTGCCTCCGATCGAAGAAGGACGGACAGGGATGATCCCCGGGTCTGCCCTAGCCCCGAGGCGATCATGGCGCACCTCCTGCTCTGAGCTCCTTGAAGCTGACCCTTGCGGCCGGCTCTCGGGCTTTAAAATGCGGCTGAGGCTGCTCGAGCCCTGGCGACGACTGTAAAGTGCTTGATTCTGTCTTGATTATTGTTACATTGCCGGCGCTTGATGTTCGTGTCTCCGGCTAAGTGGCGCCCGCTGCAAATAAGTCAAAGGAGCCGAGGTCCCATCCGTGGCGGCGCCTCTGCCCGAGAAAGAAGGTGGCCCATGGCCTGCGGGGCCTCTCCTACCCGGGCGTCCTCGCGAGGCCTGGCTGAGCCTGCTGGGGCAAGCTCAGCCCCCTTGGCCCAGGCGACTCCCGAGGTGCCCTTACCTGATGCCGCCACCACAGCCGTCGTGGCGCAGCAGGTTCCGCCTCAGGATACTGTGGTCACGCTTCCGTCTTCTCCTCCTACTCCACCGACTGCTGCTTCCCCGACTACTGTTCTGGATCATGCCGTTGCCGAACTGGACCATCTATAGTAGGATCTTCTGGTCGCCGACCCTCGTCTAGTGGCCGGGCGCTTGGAGCTGGCTTCTAGCTGGATTCGCTCCGACGCTTCGATACGGGCGGCGCTGGTCCAGGCCTCGACGGGTTATGACGAGGAGAAGCAGGCCGTCCTTGGGGTGAAGGTTGCCTGCGACGCTGCCTTGGGGGAGGTAGCTAGTGTCCGAGGTCGCTGCGGTATTGGAGAGAGCGAGCTGAAGGGCCTGCAGAACCAGCTTGCCGAGAAGGCCCGCCTTCGCCAAGAGCAGGAGGAAAGTATGAAGGCTCGCGAGGCGGCCGTCAAGGACCTGGACGCCAAGCTCAAGAGGCATTGTGGCCGCCTAGGCGCGCTGGAGCAAGAAATGGAGGCGAGGAAGGTTGAGCTGGACGGCAAGGCCCAGGTTCTCGCCGAGGATCGCGTGGCCTTCGTGGATATGGAGGAGAAGGCTCGCACTTCATTGAAGACGCTTTATGATAGCGGCCTTGAGAGCCCGCTGGCCGGCGAGGAGGATGGCCCCGCCAAGCTGCTTCCCTTCCTGGTTCGCGCCCTTGAAGATGTCACCCTTGGCCTTCGCCCTACGGCCGAGGCCGAGGCACGCGTCTTATCTTCCGCAGCGCTGACGCGGGTCTTCACCCACATCTATCTTCGTGACTCCAACATTGAACTCGACAGCCTGCTAGAGCCAGCGAGCGGCGAGCGTGCCGCTGCCGCTACTGAGGCAGTGAAGGGTCGTGCGGAGGCCCTGCTGGGAAGTTCGAGCCTTGACAGACAAGCGAGCGAGCGCTGCTAGCCTGCTGCTCGTATAGGCGAACCTGCCAGCAGCAGCTCCACCGCCGGCAAGTGACTCCGTCGTGGCTCCCGTCCCGCTTTTAATTCCTGCACATGTACCATGCCTCGGGGAGGCATTAAAACTTGCATTTGGTGCTGTGATAACAGTATGGACTGTAATATTTGCTTTTGAATTCCCTGAAATTTGCGCTATTCCTTCCTACTTGCTTATGTTCTCGCCGCGAGCCTGCCCTTGCTATACCTTAGCCGCCATTGGCCCCGACCGAAAACAGGGGCGGGACCAAGGGGTGAGGGGCTACGTGACAAGTTAGGCTCTGAGTCGCGATGCTCGGGAGTCCCCTTGGCCTTCGAACAACAAGTAGGAGGTGAGATGTGGTGGATCTGCCGTTCTCGTCTGCGAGCCCGGCCCGCGCATACCTCAATCGCCGTTAGCCTTCGGAACTAAGGGGTGAGGGGCTACGTGACCAGATTAGGCTCTGAGTCACGATGCTCGAGAGTCCCCTGCGCTTCATGACGGCCTTCGTACCTTTGCTCTGCTCGGGGAGGGGCGTGCGACGAACCAGGCCCGGGAGGGGGGGGGGCCTGGCCAGGTGGCGTGCATCTGGGCGTGACCCAGGCGCAGCCCCCGTGCCCAGCCCCTTCGCGCGGCACTCCCTAGGGGAGGCGTTGCGATGAGGCCAGAAACTGAGCTCAGGGCTCCCTGAGGTTGATGCGGCCCGGGGCCACCCTCAGTTGTTTATCACCAGCGTGGAGCATAGCGCTTCCGTATGCGTACGGACATAGACGCTCCCCAGCAGTGTCGTTAGCCAGCGTGGAGCATGGTGCTTCCACTGGTGCGTGGGAGGGGGCTCCCCTCGGGAGAGCCCAGGGCATATACAGCCCCACCACGACGTCGGCCACGCACGATAGGGCTTCACGAGGTGTATCTGGGCACCCGTGGGCCAGCGCGGGACTCACGGGGCCCTACCTCAAGGCGGGTTGCGCCTGGCTCTGGGCCTTATCTTGGAGTGTGTTCCTGCAAATTCGGCCAGATGCCGGTGCTCTACGTCCTCGGGTCCCGGCTCTCGAGCTGGTCTCACCCGTCGCTGGCATGCCAGGTCGCGATGCCATGGATAAGACCAGAGGGTGAGGGCTGGAGAGCCGGTAGGAGCCCGAGTCGCGATGCTCGAGCACCCCCTTTAACGCATAAGTTGGGTTAGATGTCGAAACTCTACATACTCGGGTCCGGCTCTTGAGCTGGTCTCGGCCGTTCTTGGCATTCAGTCACGATGCCATGGACAAGACCAGAGGGTGAGGGCTGGAGAGCCGGTAGGAGCCACAGTCGCGATGCTCGAGCACCCCCTTAACGCGCAAGCTGGGTTAGATGTCGAAACTCTACGTCCTTGGGTCCCGGCTCTCGAGCTGGTCTCAGCCAAGCTGGCATGCCAGGTCGCGATGCCATTTACAAGACCAAAGGGTGAGGGCTGGAGAGCCGGTAGGAGCCCTGAGTCGCGATGCTTAGGCACCCCCCTTTAATGCCCAAGATTCCGACACCCAGGAGGAAAAGGCACCGAATAACAAGCATGATGGGTCGAAAGCATAGCCCTAAGGTAAACGCAAGAAGGGTACACGCCGCTGGGTCAGGCCCGAGCGACTTGGGGATGATGCAGCCCAAGGGGCGCCCCTAATAAGGTAAGCTAAGAACATGAAATAAAAGGGATACATGCCGCAGGGACAGACCCACGCGGCCTGGGAATAATGCTGCCCTGAGGGCGCTCCCAGCCGGAAATGAAACTTGAAAGATGTCACCTGATGATGTTGGGGACGAAGGGGTGTTGGTGTAGCAGACTCGGTGGGCTGCAGGAGCCGATCCTCATGAGCACCCAGGCCCAGGGGCCTCAGGAGGCTCCGGAGGCGCTGGCGGCTCCTCGCGGGCCATCTCCATCTCCACCAGGGCTGCGGAACGCCTGACCTCTTGAGCCTCCAGGATGGCCCTCATGAGGAGCTGGTATGCGGCAGCCGCGTTCGGCAAGCCATGAGGCATGCGAAAGTAGTTGTGGGGCGGACTCTCGCAGCGTCCCACTTGCGAGGCAGGCGCTCTGAGGCAGCGGCTCGGTTGAGCCTGGTATGTCGATCTGAGCAGCATCCCACCATCCTCGCTGGATGGGGGGCCACAGTGGGTAAGCGGCGGCTGCCTCTCATGACTCTTGACTCCTGCAGCTCCTGAATAGCCTTGCTGACGAACTCCTGAGGGTTTGGCCTTCCTTGTGTTGCTCCTGCTTGAGGGAAACGTGCTTCGAAGCACGCCTCCATGTGGTGCCCAAGCGCCTCCCTCGTGACCTTGGCGAGGTCGGCGGCCTCGAGGAGAGCCCGAGCCTGCTGAGGAGGCGCTGGGCACGCCTCCCTATGCGATGGAGGGAAGTTCCCCCTGAGCAGGCGCGGGCCCTGAGGGGCCGGGCCGGACGATGTCTTCTTCTTCTTGGGGGCGTCCTCGGGAAGCCTCCTGCTCCCGTGATCCGGGTCTTCCAGTGATGCAGCCTGAAAGGCTCGCTCTAGGGAGCACACTGCATCTCTCTACTCGCAGGGCACAGTGATGACCCCGCCACTTCCTGGCATCTTGAGGACGTTGTAGCCGTGGTGGGTTACGGCCATAAACTTGGCCAGCACCGGGTACCCAAGGATGGCGTTGTACGGCAGGCGAATGTGAGCGATATACCATTTTGTTATACCATGTTATGATTATTTTGAGAAAGTGTTGTCATCCGAGTTTTATTATTATGGCTCGCTAGTTGATTATGCTATTGATATGAGTAATTGTGAGACCTAGGTGTTATTGTTAGTATGGTTAGTTCATAATATTTGCTAAAACTTGAATCTGGCTTTTCAAGTTTACAACAACAAACAAACGAGTTTGTAAAAGTTTTCTTTATCACTTTCAGGTTTATCAACTGAATGGCTTGAGGACAAGCAAGGTTTAAGCTTGGGGAGTTGATCGTCTCAATGTATCTACTTTTCCAAACACTTTTGCCTTTGTTTTGGACTCTAACTTGCATGATTTGAATGAAACTAACCCGGACTGACGCTATTTTCAGCAGAACTTCCATGATGTTGTTTTATGTGTAGAAAAGAAAAGTTCTCGGAATGTCCTCAAAATCCACGGAGGCACTTTTTGGAATTAATAAGAATTTCTGGGCGAAAGAAATACACCAGGGGGCCCAGGGCCTGTCCACGAGACAGTGGGCGCCCCCACCCTGTAGGGCGCGCCCCCCTATCTTGTGGCCCCTTTGGACCTCCACCGACCTCAACTCCAACTCCATATATTCATGTTCGGGGAGAAAAAACGGAGAGAAAGTTTCATCGCGTTTTACGACACAGAGCCGCCGCCAAGCCCTAATCTCTCTCGGGAGGGCTGATCTGGAGTCTGTTCGGGCTCCAGAGAGGAGGATTCGTCGCCGTCGTCCTCATCAACCATCCTCCATCACCAATTTCATGATGCTCACCGCCCGTGCATGAGTAATTCCATCATAGGCTTGCTGGGCGGTGATGGGTTGGATGAGATTTACCATGTAATCAAGTTAGTTTTGTTAGGGTTTGATCCTAGTATCCACTATGTTACGAGATTGATGTTGCTATGACTTTGCTATGCTTAATGCTTGTCACTAGGGCCCGAGTGCCATGATTTCAGATCTGAACCTATTATGTTTTCATGAATATATGTGTGTTCTTGATCCTATCTTGCAAGTCTATAGTCACCTATTATGTGTTATGATCCGACAACCCTGAAGTGACAATAATCGGGATACTTCTCGGTGATGATGTAGTTTGAGGAGTTCATGTATTCACTATGTGCTAATGCTTTGTTCCGGTTCTCTATTAAAAGGAGGCCTTAATATCCCTTAGTTTCCGCTAGGACCCCGCTGCCACGGGAGGGTAGGACAAAAGATGTCATGCAAGTTCTTTTCCATAAGCACGTATGACTATTTACGGAATACATGCCTACATTACATTGATGAACTGAAGCTAGTTCTGTGTCACCCTATGTTATAACTATTACATGAGGAATCGCATCCGGCATAATTATCCATCACTAATCCATTGCCTGCGAGCTTTTCATATGTTGTTCTTCGCTTATTTAATTTTTCATTGCTACTGTTACAACAACTACAAAAACCCCAAAACAATTATCTTTACTTTTGCTACTGTTACTTTTATTATCATACCACTTTTGCTACTAAATACTTTGCTGCAGATACTAAGTTATCCAGGTGTGGTTGAATTGAAAACTCAACTGCTAATACTCAAGAATATTCTTTGGCTCCCCTTGTGTCGAATCAATAAATTTGGGTTGAATACTTTACCCTCGAAAGCTATTGTGATCCCCTACACTTGTGGGTTATCATCGACGAGCTTGATGTCGTAGCCAACTTTCCCAAGATACAGTAATACACTACCCCGCTAACATGAAGCCTTCCGCATGGCAACATAGTCAACGTCTTTGTTGGCTTCCGCATCGACATGTTGCTTAGGGATCAACAAGTCGGGGCGAACGGCGGCCACCTCACCAACATCCGCCGGATAGCCCATGATAAACCTCTTCTTGGCCGAACGCTCATCGGGCTCCCCGGGATACGTGGTCGAGCTTAGGCTGCGACATTCTGGAGCAGGGGATGTGAACCTGGCGGGGAGGGACACCGCAAGCCTCATCTGAAAACTCAGGGGAGTGGGGCGACGGTATGGGGATCATTGGGTAACGTGGACTTTATTATCTAAGCTAGGAGGAACGGGCAGACCGGCAGGGGTTGGCGGCGGCGACGATGAGCTAGGGTTCGAGGGGGGAGGGGGCCGGGTGGGGGACTGTGTGCTACCTCTTGAGATTGCGTTGGTTCTTCCGTTGACGAGGAAAGGGTGATGCAGCAAAGTAGAGTAAGTATTTCCCTCAGTTTGAGAACCAAGGTATCAATCCAGTAGGACATAATCCACAAGTCACCGAATACCTGCACAAACAATCAACAACTTGCACCCAACGCAATAAAGGGGTTGTCAATCCCTTCATGGTTACTTGCAAAAGTGATATCTGATAGAGATAGATAAACGGTAAAGTAAATATTTTTGGTATTTTTGGTTTATAGCTCGGAAGGTAAAAGATTGCAAAATAATAGATCAGAAACTAGTATGATGTAAAAGACTTATATGATGGAAAAGAGAACTTGTATGATGGAAAAGATATTTGGGGGCCATAGATTTCACTAGTGGCATCTCTCAAGATAGCAAATATTACAGTGGGTGAACAAATTACTGCCGAGCAATGGATAGAAGAGCGCATAATTATGACGATATCTAAGGCAATGATCATGAACATAGGCATCAAGTCCGTGTCAAGTAGACCGAAACGATTCTGCATCTACTACTATTACTCCACACATCGACCGCTATCCATCATCCATCTAGAGTATTAAGTTCATAAATAACGGAGCAACACATTGTAGAGGAATTAATTGAAGAAATATGATGAAAACCCCATCTTTTTATCCTCGATGGCAACAATACAATACGCGCCTTGCTGCCTCTAGTGTCACTGGGAAAGGACACCGCAAGATTGAACCCAAATCTAAGCACTTCTCCCATTGCAAGAAAAACCAATCTAGTAGGCCAAACTAAACCGATAATTTGAAGAGACTTGCAAATATATCAAATCATGCATATAAGAATTCAGAGAAGACTCAAATAATATTCATAGATAATCTGATCATAAATCCACAATTCATCGGATCTCAACAAACACACCGTAAAATAATATTACATCGAATATATCTCCAAGAACATCGAGGACAACATGGTATTGAGAATCAAAGAGAGAGAAGAAGCCATCTAGGTACTAGCTATGGACCCGTAGGTCTATAGTAAACTGCTCATGCTTCATCAGAAGAGTAATGGTGTTGATGTAGAAGCCCTCCATGATCGAATCCCCCTCCGGCAGGACACCGGAAAAGGCCCCTAGATGGGATCTCATGGGTACAGAAGGTTGGGGCGGTGGAAAAGTGGTTTCATGGCTCCCGCGGAATTTTTTGGGGTATAAGAGTATATATAGGCAAAGGAACTAGGTTAGGAGACCCACGAGGAAGAAGGGTGTGCCCTACCCCCCCTGGGCGCACCCTCCACCCTCGTGGCCGCCTTGTTGCGTCTCCGAGTTCATCTCCAAGTCTCCTGGTTTGCTTCTGGTCCAAGAAAGATCTGTTGGGGAACGTAGTTATAATTCAAAAAAATTTCTATGTGTCACCAAGATCAATCTAGGAGATGCTAGCAACAAGAGAGAGGGAGTGCATCTTCATACCCTTGAAGATCGCTAAGTGGAAGGGTTACCAGAACGTGGTTGATGGAGTCGTACTCGCGGCGATTCAAATCGCGGAAGATCCGAACCAAGCGTCGAACGGACGGTTTCAACAAATGTAAAGCCCGGGGATGTCTCCTCCTTCTTGATCCAGTAGGGGGAAGGAGAAGTTGAGGAAGAACTCTGACAGCACGACGCCGTGGTGGCGACGGAGCTCGTGGTTCTCCGGCAGGGCTTCACCAAGCACTACGAAGGAGGAAGAGGTTTAGGAAGGAGAGGAAGGGCAGCACCAGGGTGTGTCAGGTTGCGGCTTCCCTCTCTCCCCCTCACTATATATAGGGGGAAGGGGGAGGGGGAGGCGCCCTAGGGTTTCCCCTAGGGGGGAGGCGGCTAAGGCAAATTGGATCTCCCTAGGGAAACCCTAGGGAGACTTGCCCCAAAAGCCAAGCAGGTGGAGGCTTGCCTCCAAATCAGGTGGAGGCAACACACCTCCCCAAGCAACGTGGGAAAGGGTGTGGGGGTGCACAGCTCCTTAATGGGATGGTTTGCCTCCCCCCTGGCCCATGAGGCCCTGCAACAGTTGTCGGTGCCCCCGAAACACCTTTCGGTCATGCTGGCCATAGCCCGGTACCCCCGGAACACTTTCAGACTCCAATAACATTCATAACATATATCGATCTTCACCTCTGGACCATTCCGGAGTTCCTCATCATGTCCGGGATTTCATCCGGGACTACGATCAACCTTCGGTAACCACAAAAAATTCCCATTACAACTCTAGCGTCAATGAACCTTCATAGTGTAGACCCTACGGGTTCGGGAACCATGTAGACATGGCCGAGATGCTTCTACGACAAATAACCAATAGCAGGATCTGGATAGCCATATTGGCTCCCACATGTTCCACGATGATTTCATGGGATGAACCACGATGTCTGGGATTCAATCAATCCTGTATACAATTCCCTTTATCCATCAGTATGTTACTTTCCCGAGATTCGATTGTCGGTATCCCTATACCTCGTTCAATCTCATTACCGGCAAGTCTCTTTACTTGTTCCATCACGCATGATCCCGTGACTAACTCCTTAGTCACACTGAGCTCATTATGATGATGCATTATCGAGTGGGCCCAGAGATACCTCTCCGTCATACGGAGTGACAAATCGCAGTCTCGATTCGTGCCAACCCAACAGACACTTTTGGAGATACCCGTAGTTCACCTTTATAGTCACCCAGTTACGTTATGACGTTTGATACACCCAAAGCATTCCTACGATATCCGAGAGTTGCACAATCTTATGGTCTAAGGAAATGATACTTGACATTAGAAAAGCTTTAGCAAACGAACTACACGATCTTGTGCTATGCTGTGACGCCCGGATAATCTTGCTAAAATAATCCCACGCTAATCAAGCCACGTCATTCCGATTACTGATGCTAAACGTCCGTTAGTTCAAACCGCGTCAAATTAAAATTTAAAATTAATGTCGACAATAAAAGTTTTCGAAAGTAGAAACAAAAACGTTCGGTGGGTGCCAAATATTACAAGGGTAGTTATGGTACAGCAATCACATTTTTAGAAAATGTCTAAATAATTTAAACTGATTTAAAACAGAAAAGAAAATAGATAAAATAAAGAAAACAGAAAACAAAGCAAAAAAAAGCAACCCCCCACTCCGGCTCCGCCCAAGAGCCTAACACCCACTGGACTAGGCGGCCCACCTCACCAGGCCGGCCCACCTGGCCCAACCGGCCACCCCACTCCCTTATCCACCCGAGCAACCGAACCCTAGCCACGTACGAACCCAGTCGCCCCCACGATCCCCTTCTCCCTCACCCGCACCGCCACACACACTCACGCACACGCCCAGTGGAAGCCTTGCCAAGGCCGGCACTGAGCCGCGCTCCTAGAGCCGCCGCCCACCGGCGTCGAGCAACGCCGCCCCGGCCTCCTCCTCGCGGTTCCCGACCTCCTGCACCGCATCCTCGTCCTCCTCCCCACCGGATTACGCCCGCCTCCCCGTCGCTGGAACACCCCGCCGTCGCTGCTCGTCGCCAGGAGCTCCTCCGCCTCGTCGCACCAACCCCGACTCCTCCTCGAGCCCGCTATGCTCAACTACAGGGCTCGGTGAGCCTCGTCCTCCCCTCCTCCTCCTTTTTACCCCAGCAGTCACGCGCTGCCGTCCTCCATGTAGCCATGCTGCGCGCACCGTCGCGCCACCTCTCTCTCGCACGCGCCACATGATGCCCTCGCCATGCCACCTGCACGCGCCCTTGCCGCAGCCCACTGCGCATCGTCCACCGCGGCACTTTCGCTCGATGCCGCCGCCACGCACCACGGCACCCGACCCTCTCGCCCGCTCCTTGCCGCTAAGCCGCTGCTGCAGACGCTGCTCGACTCTTGCCTACATCGCTCGTCCGCAGCCCCTGTTGCCTTGCTGCCTTGCCACCCATCGCCACCCCGCCTTTGCCCTCCTTGCTACTCGCTTGCCGCCCGTTCCCCCTGGACGCAGCCGCCGGCGGACACCCGCCCTGAGGCAGCCATCGGCCGTGGCCTCATCCCCTTCTGGGCGGGTGCCCGATCGATCCGCCCCGCTCTACTGCCCACACCCGTTAAGGCCCCTAGGTCCTATGACATGTGGGGCCCCAAACCCCCCAGAACGTTAAAAATAATAATAATAAAATAGATAAAAACAATTAAAATTATTATTTAATCAATTAATTAATCATAATTAGATTAATGTAATCACTAATTAACCTAACTGATTGTTAGTTAACTAAACAGTCTATGACGACGGGCCCCACTGTCGGTTTGATCGTCAGCAGTCCTGATTGATCTGCTGACATCATCTTGGCCAACAAACACTATTACGATAATATTGAATTAAATAAATTCTAAAAATGTCTTAAAACTTTAGAAAATCATATAAAATAAACCGTAGCTCAAATGAAAATACTTTCTACATGAAAGTTGCTCAGAACGACGAGGCAAACTCGGAAATGCAGCCCGTTCGTCCGCCACGCATTCCTAACCTATCGAACTCGTAACTTTCCCCCTCTGGCTCCTCTGTCCGAAAACACGAAATACCGGGGATACTTTCCCGGATGTTTCCCCCCTTCACCGGCATCACCTCATACCGCGTTAGGGCACGCCTAGCTTCACGCCTTGTTTTGTCATGCATCGTCATGCATCTGTTTGCTTAAATATTCATTGTTTCTTCCCCCTCTTCTTCCGCTAGACATCGAGACCGACGCTGCTGCTGCCCAGTTCGACTACGGAGTTGACGACCCCTCCTTGCCAGAGCAACCAGGCAAGCCCCCCCCTTGATCACCAGATATCGCCTATTCTCCTCTATACTGCTTGCATTAGAGTAGTGTAGCATGTTACTGCTTTCCGTTAATCCTATTCTGATGCATAGCCTGACATTGTTGCTACATCTGTTGATACCTTACCTGCAATCCTAAATGCTTAGTATAGGATGGTAGTTTATCATCATTGGCCCTACATTCTTGTCAGTCTGCCTTGCTATACTATTGGGCCGTGATCACTCGGGAGGTGATCACGGGTATATACTATACATACATACATATTATACAGATGGTGACTAAAGTCGGGTCAACTCGTTGAGTACCCGCATGTGATTCTGATGAGGGGGCTGAAAGGACAGGTGGCTCCATCCAAGTAGAGGTGGGCCTGGGTTCCCGCGGCCCCGATTGTTACTTTAGGCGGAGCGGCAGGGCAGGTTGAGACCACCTAGGAGGCAGTGGGCTGGCCTGATCGGCGTTCATGGATACTTAACACGCTTAACGAGATCTTGGTATTTGATCCGAGTCGGCCATTTGGTCTATACGCACTAACCATCTACGTGGGAGTAGTTATGGGTATCCCGTCGAGGTATCACCGAAGCCTTCGTGGCGTCGGCGATCGAGCGCGCTACCGGATTGGAACGTAAGCCTGCTCTTGTATTAAGGGGCTAGTTACGCTTCCGGCCGCCCTCAACGTCAAGTGTGTGCATTGGGCGATGGGCCCGGACCCTGTGGCGCTTAGGTTTAGAACGGCGTCTTGACCTCTCTGTTGTGCCTAGGTGGGGCTGCGGCGTGTTGATCTTCCTAGGCGGGCATGACCGGAAAGTGTGTCCGGCCAAATGGGATCGAGTGTGTTGGGTTATGTGGTGCACCCCTGCAGGGAAGTTAATCTATTCGAATAGCCGTGTCCCTCGGTAAAAGGACGACCCGGAGTTGTACCTTGACCTTATAAAAACTAGAACCGGATACTTAATAAAACACACCTGATCGCTCTCTAACAGGGCGACGAGGAGAGGATCGCCGGGTAGGATTATGCTATGCGATGCTACTCGAGATGCTACTTGGAGATGCTACTTGGAGATGCTACCTAGAGGACTTCAGTCTACTCTCTTCTACATGCTGCAAGACGGAGGCTGCGAGCGTAGTCTTGACGAGATTAGCTATCCCCTCTTATTACGGCATTCTGCAGATTCGGTCCTTGATATGGCCCTTTACACATATACACATGCATATGTAGTGTAGCTCCTTGCTTGCAGTACTTTGGATGAGTACTCACGGTTGCTTTCTCCCCCTTTTCCCCTTTCCTTTCTTTACGGTTGTCGCAACCAGATGTTGGAACCAGGAGCAGACGCCACCGTCGGCGGCGACTACTACTGGAGGTGCCTACTACTACGTGCAGGCTGCGACAGCGACCAGGAGTAGTTAGGAGGATCCTGGCGGAGGCTGCGCCTCTTCGTCTGTATCCCGGTTTGTGCTAGCCTTCTTAAGGCAAACTTGTTTAACTTATGTCGTACTCAGATATTGTTGCTTCCGCTGACTCGTCTATGATCGAGCACTTGTATTCGAGCCCTCGAGGCCCATGGCTTGTATTATGATGCTTGTATGACTTATTTTACTTTTAGAGTTGTGTTGTGATATCTTCCCGTGAGTCCCTGATCTTGATCGTACATGTTTGCGTGCATGATTAGTGTACGATTAAATCGGGGGCGTCACAAGTTGGTATCAGAGCCGACTGCCTGTAGGAATCCCCCTTTCCAACTCCTTGGCCAAAGTCGAGTCTAGGCATTGCAAAACTTTTACTAACTTGGCTGTGTGTCTTACGGGCACACGTCGCCATCGGGTGGTAGTAGGATCTTTTACTCCTTGACCTATACTCTGGGACTCTGACATCTCTTCTATTCGGGTTAAATGATTTTGCTAAAATCTAACTCTAGGTTCTCGTTACCACTTCCTGCCGGAGAGCCCTTTAATACGGATGATCGACTGCTTCAACGGAAGATTCTGACAATACTCTCGGATGATCCCTCGATACTTTGTGCCATCCGTCTTGCAATTCCCCTTCCACCGTAAACCATTAAGGATAACTACTTACAGTTGTTATTCTTACATTCATCCTCAGTTGGTCTTGTTATTACAAGATACCCCGAAACACTCGTCGTTGTTTCGATAATCCTTTGAGCTTACTGCCTTGCAGTTCTTGACACATGAATATCCCTACGGATAATTTCTCACACTTACCGAGTATCCACTCATCCCCAGTTGATTCATGTATGTCATCAATCTTCGAAATACCATTCGATCTTCCAAAAATCCTCAGGAGCCTATTGCTCTTGAAATTCTTGCTTGCTTACATTTTGGTTAATCCCATAAGTCTAGTAATCTTATTGGCATCCTTTGTCACTATCATTTAAGTCCGTTGATTCTATATGTGTGCGAATGCACGCAATCATCAGTTGATCCTTATAAATTATCTTTCCGCTCAGACGTCTTTCGAACATGAGCTGGTTCTCGGCCAATCAGATTGCCATCGATGGTACCCCTAAGTCTATTCAACTATTCCCTCCTTAATCAGAGCATTTGCTTCTGATCCCTTGAAATGGGAAATCATAAATCCTTTGCGATTGAGCTTTGAATTAGTCAGTTGTTTCTATCATATGATCTCCTTGCATTCTTTCTTCTTCTGATTGAGTACCGATGCTCACATCAGATCCCTTATGGACCACCAGATCCTTTGTTGGATTTTGTCTGACAACGCACTTCATATTCAATAACCTTACGAGCCTATTCTCGGGTACATAATGCCTTTGGTAAATTGTATCCTCTGCTTTCTCGACCATGTTCTGCCTTCGAGCTTGAGTTAAATTACTCCTAAAGATTGTGGTGTATGTTTCTAAGATGCCCCGAAGGGTTGAACCTATTCCTTCTCTAAAACCGTGTGAACCCGAAAGTTTTCACGAGTCATATTCTCCTGGTGATTTACCAGATAAAATTTCAACACTACAACTCCATCGAAAATGAGGAGTGAATGATAGGTTCTGCATTGGAGAAGTGGGAGTCGACCTTGAACTTTGTGTTCATGCCCATGGACACGATGTAGATCTTGTCATGTAAGCTTCTCATAAACAATAATTATCCCCTTGATATAATTTTATCTTATATCTGGGATTTGGTCTTTTGCAATCGTGGTTTCCGACCATATTGTTCTTCCTTGATCCAATTTCTCGGACAAGTTCAAGCACTTTTCTTCTAGAGAGCAATAACCTAGTCCAACCTCTACTTTGATATGTCATTGAGTATTACCCCCTGGTATCTCGAGAATATCAAGGAACTGTGTTGCTTCCTATGAGTCTTCATCTAGTATTGCTTCTCGCCGTCTTCAGATTTTCCCCGGGTTCTGAGTTATTAAACACTCAAAGACACCGATAACTGACTCGAATCCGCATCGCGATTAAGCTACTCTTGGTAACCTTCATTACTTACGAGTTTGAACTCCATCACATCATTCCTAGCCTATTTGGCTATATCCTTTTCGTGCTGATTTTAACTATGCTACCTGGACCTTATTCCCAGAGCACAACTTTCGACGATGAGCTAATCTTACGTCGATCTTCCTCGTCATATCATTTCTCCTTGAACAACAAACTTGATTTCGAGTTTGTGCCGTACCCATGATTCCAATAACCTTCCGCTTCATCATTCCTTTGACCGATGTAAATCGATTGATTACATCTTCATGAAATCTCTTGACAAATGTGTCGTGATCATCATCGACCTTATGAGCTCTCCCAGGATATCAATTGAGTTCATGATGAGAAATACCATCCTTGCCCTCGATGATTTGTTTTATCATCGACCACTTTAATGCCTCCCCTCCAACACAAACTTGTTCGTGTTCTGTGTTATACCTTGAGTTCCTTGCTACCGAGCATTGTTCTTCTTTACCTTGGAATATTACCACCTTTTATGTCAAGAATGTCGTGGGACATTCATCACCCTTAAGAATTCTTGATACAAGTGATTCTTATTAACATCACCATTCTTTTCTTGGTCCCCGTGTTGTTTCTAACCGGAATACCAACAAATGGTATGTGATGTGTAAATTCTAAACTTCTGGCAACCCAATTGCTTTGAAGATTATGGTCGACATTTCATTCTTAGACCATTGGATATCGAATCACCATTCTAAACATTGATCATGTACCTATGCCCATATTCCGGGTGCACCTTTCAACCAATGTTTACTCGTGGATGTTCTCCTCGAGCATACATCATTATATCATTTGATCTGACAAGTGTTATCTCCTTGCTCGAGATAATTATAAATCCATCCTTTGAAATTCTCAATGAATTGTTCTTTGTCGATCAGCCACCTCCTCACCTCTCCTTGATTTAATGATGAACTCTTGTTTTGGAACTCGCTTCCATAGTTCAATTCCCGAGAATCTTACAATGTCATCTCGACAACTTGTGTTGCACCTTACTTCTCAGGCATCATGAGTCTGAGGTATCCTGACACCAATCAGAACTGAATCTCGGTCAGATATGATGGTTGGAACATATTTCCATGAGATATAACATTGGCCTTTATATGACCCGGTAAGGTGATGTCATGTCTAGCACACCTGGCCGAAGGACCTATTGTTATAAGTTCCATTTTGGCAAGGTTAACCATTCTTCCATGAGGGAATTGTAAGACTTATTCTATAAGTTATTCCTGATGAATCCTTTGTGTTTCCAAAGTCTGATCTTCACCTGTTGGCCATGTCAATGCTATCTCGAAGCATGTCTATGGTACTCCAATTTTCAACAAGAACATTTGAAGCCCAATGTTAAATGTTTCCTGCTCAATCATCCAAACACCGCTGTAAACACATTTTCCTTTCCATTGTTCTGTTTAATCTGGAAATCACATTTCCCTTTCCATGGTTTCGTTTGACCTTTCTTGGGAATTATATGATCTAAGCAGTAATAAGTCACTGATTTTGTAAACACCTCGGTGTACAATTCTGTTAGTATGACCCTGTTACTATTGTTGATGACATTCCGGTATGCCACCGATGGACGAGAACCTTGCCTATTGGCCCGCCTCGTTCAACGAGCAGGAAAATGGTTCTCTTCGGCCCTCGCCCTTGGTATCGATGTTGTTGCCGACATAACTGATAGGCTACCCTCTAACACGCCTTACTATCGTGACCGTGCAAGGTGTCGGCCCCCTTCCTACTTTCAACCACATGGTGGGCCCATAACCTGAGTTCCACGAGGATCGAAAGCTGACTCTCCTGTACACCCCCTGTTCCCAAAGTTATTCCTCGCGCGTGGACTCGTATGTAAATCACGAACCACCGTCCCAAGTGATCTATTTTGGTATCAGACACAATACTTATTCTCGTTGCCCTGAACCCCTTTCACCTTCTGATTAGGCATCGAGCGCTTGCCTATCCGTTTGAAAATTCTCGTGGTACCTCCTTACTTTGCTCTCGATATTTTCTTAAGATTCAATTCGAGAGTAACTTCCGCCACCTTCCTCGATGTTATCGACCGGATAGTCAACCTTGTAGAGGTCTGTCCTTTGAAGCTACCCTTAACCTTTCCTTAAATAATGATGAAGATCCCCAAGTAAGGGCGACAACTTCATCATGATGACCCAAAGCGAGAACGAAGACATCAATGTAATGGATCGACCTCTTGAGAAGAGCAACCAAAGACGAGAAGATTCGTTAGGATTTCGTAAACGCACCTTTCCCCTAGTCCCCTCTTAAATCTTGGGGCGAGATTTCTTGTAGTGGAGGAGAATTGTGGCCTTGGATAATCTTGCTAAAATAATCCCACGCTAATCAAGCCCGTCATTCCGATTCTTGATGCTAAGCGTCCGTTAGTTCAAACGCGTCAAATTAAAATTTAAAATTAATGTCGACAATAAAAGTTTTGAAAGTAGAAACAAAAAGCGTTAAATTGGGTGCCAAATATTACAAGGGTAGTTATGGTACAGCAATCACATTTTTAGAAAATGTCTAAATAATTTAAACTGATTTAAAACAGAAAAGAAAATAGATAAAATAAAGAAAACAGAAAACAAAGCAAAAAAAAGCAACCCCCCCCACTGGGCTCCGGCCCAGCAGGCCACAACCCCCACTGGACTAGGCGGCCCACCTCACCGGCCGGCCCACCTGGCCCAACCGGCCACCCCACTCCCTTATCCACCCGAGCAACCGAACCCTAGCCACGTACGAACCCAGTCGCCCCCACGATCCCCTTCTCCCTCACCCGCGCCGCCACACACACTCACGCACACGCGCCCAGTGGAGCGCGCGCCCGGCACCCGAGCCACCGCTCCCTAGAGGCCGCCGCCCACTGGCGTCGAGCAACGCCGCCCCGGCCTCCTCCTCGCGGTTCCCGACCTCCTGCACCGCATCCTCGTCCTCCTCCCCACCGGACTACGCCCGCCTCCCCGTCGCCGGAACACCCCGCCGTCGCTGCTCGTCGCCAGGAGCTCCTCCGCCTCGTCGCACCAACCCCGACTCCTCCTCGAGCCCGCTATGCTCAACTACAGGGCTCGGTGAGCCTCGTCCTCCCCTCCTCCTCCTTTTTACCCCGCAGGTCACCGCGCCCGCCGTCCTCCATGTAGCCATGCTGCGCGCCCGTCTTGCAAGACACTCTCTCAGCAGCGCCACATGCCCTCGCCATGCCACCCGCACAGCGCTTGCCGCAGCCCACTGCTGCCACCGTCCACCGCGGCACTCGCTCGATGCCGCACGCCCGCGCACCGCGGCACCCCGACCCCTCTCTGCCCGCTCCTTGCCCGCTAAGCCGCCTGCGCGCACGCGCGCTCGGCTACTGCCTACATCGCTCGTCCGCAGCCCCCTGTTGCCGCGCTGCCTTGCCACCCATCGCCGCCACGCCCTTGCCGCCCTCCTTGCTACTAAGCTTGCCGCCTTCCCCACAGGCGCGGCCGCCGGACACCCGCCTACAGGCAGCCATCGGCCGTGGCCTCATCCCCTTCTGGCCGGGTGCCCGATCGATCCGCCCCGCTCTACTGCCCACACCCGTTAAGGCCCCTAGGTCCTATGACATGTGGGGCCCCAAATCCCCGTTAAAAATAATAATAATAAAATAGATAAAAACAATTAAAATTATTAATTAATCAATTAATTAATCATAATTAGATTAATGTAATCACTAATTAACCTAACTAATTGTTAGTTAACTAAGCAGTCTATGACGACGGGCCTGCTGTCGGTTTGATCGTCAGCAGTCCTGATTGATCACGACATCATCTTGGCGTCGGCAAACACTATTCTGGATAATATTGAATTAAATAAATTAAATAAATTCTAAAATTTTTTTAAAACTTTAGAAAATCATATAAAATAAACCGTAGCTCAAATGAAAATACTTTCTACATGAAAGTTGCTCAGAACGACGAGGCGAACTCGGAAATGCAGCCCGTTCGTCCGCCACGCATTCCTAACCTATCGAACTCGCAACTTTCCCCCTCTGGCTCCTCTGTCCGAAAACACGAAATACCGGGGATACTTTCCCGGATGTTTCCCCCCTTCACCGGCATCACCTCATACCGCGTTAGGGCACGCCTAGCTTCACGCCTTGTTTTGTCATGCACCGTCACGCATCTGTTTGCTTAAATATTCATTGTTTCTTCCCCCTCTTCTTCCGCTAGACATCAAGACCGACGCTGCTGCTGCCCAGTTCGACTACGGAGTTGACGACCCCTCCTTGCCAGAGCAACCAGGCAAGCCCCCCCTTGATCACCAGATATCGCCTATTCTCCTCTATACTGCTTGCATTAGAGTAGTGTAGCATGTTACTGCTTTCCGTTAATCCTATTCTAATGCATAGCCTGACATTGTTGCTACATCTGTTGATACCTTACCTGCAATCCTAAATGCTTAGTATAGGATGGTAGTTTATCATCATTGGCCCTACATTCTTGTCAGTCTGCCTTGCTATACTATTGGGCCGTGATCACTCGGGAGGTGATCATGGGTATATACTATACATACATACATATTATACAGATGGTGACTAAAGTCGGGTCAACTCGTTGAGTACCCGCATGTGATTCTGATGAGGGGGCTGAAAGGACAGGTGGCTCCATCCTGGTAGAGGTGGGCCTGGGTTCCCGACGGCCCCCGACTGTTACTTTGTGGCGGAGCGACAGGGCAGGTTGAGACCACCTAGGAGGCAGGTGGGCTGGCCTGTTCGGCGTTCAGCGGATACTTAACACGCTTAACGAGATCTTGGTATTTGATCTGAGTCCGGCCATTTGGTCTATCGCACTAACCATCTCGTGGGAGTAGTTATGGGTATCCGGTGTCGTGGTATCACCGAAGCCTTCGTGGCGTCGGCGGCGAAAGCAGCTGGCCGGATTGGAACGTAAGCTGCTCTTGTATTAAGGGGCTAGTTACGCTTCCGGCCGCCCTCGCAGCGTCTTGGTGTGCATTGGGCGATGGGCCCGGACCCTGTCGCTTAGGTTTAGACCGGCGTCTTGACCTCTCTGTTGTGCCTAGGTGGGGCTGCGGCGTGTTGATCTTCCGAGGCGGGCATGACCCAGAAAGTGTGTCGGCCAAATGGGATCGGCGTGTTGGGTTATGTGGTGCACCCTGCAGGAAGTTAATCTATTGAATAGCCGTGTACCTCGGTAAAGGGCGACCGGAGTTGTACCTTGACCTTATGACAACTAGAACCGGATACTTAATAAAACACACCCTTCCAAGTGCGGATACAACCCGGTGATCGCTCTCTAACAGCCTTGCGACGAGGAGAGGATCGCGGGTAGGATTATGCTATGCGATGCTCTTGGAGATGCTACTTGGAGATGCTACTTGGAGATGCTACCGGAGGACTTGATCTACTCTCTTCTACATGCTGCAAGGCGGAGGCTGCGAGCGTAGTCTTCGACGGATTAGCTATCCCCTCTTATTACGGCATTCTCGATTCGGTCCATGATATGGCCCTTTACACATATACACATGCATATGTAGTGTAGCTCCTTGCTTGCAGTACTTTGGATGAGTACTCACGGTTGCTTTCTCCCCCTTTTCCCCTTTCCTTTCTTTACGGTTGTCGCAACGGATGTTGGAGCCCAGGGCGACGCCATACCGTCGGCGGCGACTACTACTTGGAGGTGCCTACTACTACGTGCGGTGTCGGCACGACGACCGGGAGTAGTTAGGAGGATCCAGCGGGAGGCTGCGCCTCTTCGTCTGTATCGGTTTGTGCTAGCCTTCTTAAGGCAAACTTGTTTAACTTATGTCTGTACTCAGATATTGTTGCTTCCGCTGACTCGTCTATGATCGAGCACTTGTATTCGAGCCCTCGAGGCCCATGGCTTGTATTATGATGCTTGTATGACTTATTTTACTTTTAGAGTTGTGTTGTGATATCTTCCCGTGAGTCCCTGATCTTGATTGTACACGTTTGCGTGCATGATTAGTGTACGATTAAATCGGGGGCGTCACATATGCTTAGGATTGGGTCTTGTCCATCACATCGTTCTCCTAATGATGTGATCTCGTTATCAATGACATCCAATGTCCATGGTCAAGAAACTACAACCATCTATTGATCAACGAGCTAGTCAACTAGAGGCTCACAAGGGACATATTGCGGTCTATGTATTCACACATGTATTACAGTTTCCGGTTAATACCGTTATAACATGAACAATAGACAATTATCATGAACAAGGAAATGTAATAATAAACATTTTATTATTGCCTCTTGGGCATATTTCAAACAGCCTCCCACTTGCACTAGAGTCAATAATCTAGTTACATTGTGATGAATCAAACACCCATAGTGTTCTGGTGTGGATCATGTTTTGCTCATGGAAGAGATTTAGTCAATGGGTCTGCAATATTCAGATCTGTATGTACTTTACAAATCTCTAGGTCATATTGTAGATGCTGCTTCCATGCTCCACTTGGAGTATCCCAAATGGTTGCTCCACTTTACGTATCTGGTTTGCTACTCAGAGTCATCCGAATAGGTGTTAAAGCTTGCATCGACGTAACCCTTTACACCGAACTCTTTATCACCTCCATAACCAAGAAACATTTCCTTATTCCTCTAAGGACAATTTTGATCATTGTCCAATGATCCACTCCGGGATCACTCTTGTACCCCCCATTCCAGACACATGGCAAGGCACATATCAGGTGCGGTACACAGCATGGCATACATAATAGAGCCTATGGCTGAGGCTTAGGGGATGACGCTCATCTTTTCTCTATATTCTGCCGAGGTCGGGCATTGAGCTGCGCTCAATCTCACACCTTGCAGTACAGGCAAGAACCCCTTCATGGACTGATCCATATTGAACTTATTCAATATCTTGTCAAGGTATGTGCTTTGTGAAAGACCAATGAGGCGTCTCGATCTATCTTTATAGATATTGATGCCCAATATGTAAGCAGCTTCTCCAAGGTCCTTCATTAAAAAACACTTATATAAGTAGGCTTTATGCTTTCTAAAAGTTCTATATCATTTCCCATCAATAGTATGTCATCCACATATAATATGAGAAAAGCTACAGAGCTCCCACTCACTTTCTTGTAAATACAGGCTTCTCCATAAGTCTGTATAAACCCAAACGCTTTGATCATTTCATCAAAGCGAATGTTCCAACTCCGAGATGCTTGCACCAGCCCATAGATGGAGCGCTAGAGCTTGCATACCTTTTAGCATCCTTAGGATCAACAAAACCTTCTAGTCGTATCACATACAGCCTTTCCTCACGAAAACCGTCAAGGAAACTTTGTTTTGGCATCCATCTGCCAGATTTTGTAAATGAAAATGCAGCAACTGTTAACATAATTCTAAGAGACTTCAGCTTCGCTATGATTGAGAGAGTCTCATCACAGTCAACTCCTTGAACTTGTTGGAAACTTCTTTGAGACAAGTCGAGCTTCATCAATGGTGACATTACCATCAGGGTTTGTCTTCTTCTTAAAGATCCATTTATTTTCAATGGCTTGCCGATCATCGGGCAAGTCCACCAAAGTCCATACTTTGTTTTCATACATGGATCCTATCTCGGATTTCATTGCTCCTAGCCATTTGTTGGAATCCGGGCTCACCATCTCTTCCCCATAGCTCGTAGGTTCACCGTTCTCCAACACCATGACTTTTAAGACAAGGTTACCACTCAGAAGTTGTACGCACCCTTGTCGACCTACGAGGTTCAATAGTAACTTGATCTGAAGCTTCATGATCATCATCACTAGCTTTCTCTTCAACTGACATAGGTGCCACATAAACATCTTTCTATGTTGTGCTACTCTTTGGTTGAAGTAAATGTTCAACAAGCTCATCAAGTTCTGTCTTCCTCCCACTCAATTCTTTCGAGAGAAACTCTTTCTCGAGAAAGGACCTGTTCTTAGCGACGAAAACTTTGCCCTCAGATCTGAGATAGACATTATACCCAATCGTCTTCTGTGGGTATTCTATGAAGACACAATTGTCCGCTTTGGGTTCGAGCTTTTCTGGCTCAAACCTATCGACATAAGCATCGCAACCCCAAACCTTAAGAAACGACAACTTAGCTTTCTTGCCAAACCATAGTTCATACGGTGTCATCTCCACGGACTTAGATGGTGCCCTATTTAAAGTGAATGTAGTTGTCTCTAAAGCATAACCCAAAAACGATAGCGGTAGATCAGCAAGATACATCATAGATCGCACCATATCTAATAGAGTGCGATTACGACATTCGGACACACCATTACGCTATGGTGTTCTAGGTGGCGTCAAATGTGAAACCATTCGACCTTGTATTAAGTGATTGCCAAACTCATAACTCAGATACTTTCCCCTTGATCATATCATAGGAGCTTTATCTTCTTATTACGATGATTCTCAACTTCACTCTGAAATTGCTTGAACTTTTCAAACATTTTAGACTTATGCTTCATTAAGTCAACATGCCCATATCTACTCAATTGATCGACGAAGGTGAGAAAATAATGATATGCACCACACGCATCAACACTCATCAGACCGCACACATGAGCATGTATGATTTCCAACAAGTCACTTGCTCGTTCTATTGTTCCAAAAAACGGGGTTTTAGTCATCTTGCCAACGAGGCATGGTTCGCATGTGTCAAGTGATTCAAAATCAAGTGACTTCAAAAGTCCATCGGCATGGAGGTCCTTCATGCGCTTTACACCAATATGACTTAAGCGGCAGTGCCACAAGAAAGTGGTACTATCATTATCAACTCTACATCTTTTATCATCAATGATATGAACATGTGTATCACTACGACTGAGATTCAATAAACCATTCACATTGGGTGCATGACCATAGAAGGTGTTATTCATGTAAACAGAACAACCATTATTCTCTGACTTAAATGAATAACCGTATTGCAATAAACATGATCTAATCATGTTCATGCTCAACGCAGACACCAATGCAAAAAACATTTACCTAGGTTCAACACTAATCCCAAAGGTAGAGGGAGCGTGCGATGGTGATCACATCAACCTTGGAACACTTCCAAGTTCCTGTTGGGGAACGTAGTAATTTCAAAAAATTTCCTACGCACACGCAAGATCATGGTGATGCATAGCAACGAGAGGGGAGAGTGTTGTCTACGTACCCTCGTAGACCGAAGCGGAACCGTTATGACAACGCGGTTGATGTAGTCGTACGTCTTCACGATCCGACCGATCCAAGCACCGAACGTACGGCACCTCCGAGTTCTGCACACGTTCAGCTCGATGACGTCCCTCGAACTCCGATCTGGCCGAGTGTCGAGGGAGAGTTCCATCAACCGACGGCGTGGTGGCGATCTTGATGTTCTACGGCGCGAGGCTTCGCCCAAGCTTTGCACGATATGACCGAGGTGGAATATGGTGGAAGGGGCACCGCACACGCTAAGGAACGATCCGTAGATCAACTTGTGTGTCTATGGGGTGCCCCTGCCCCGTATATAAAGGAGGGAGGGAGGAGGAGGCCGGCCTAGGGAGGAGGCGCTATATAGGGGAGTCCTACTCCCACCGGGAGTAGGATTCCCCTTTCCTAGTCCAACTAGGGATCCTTCCATGTATTAGGAGTAGGAGACTAGGAAGGGAAGAGAGAAGGGAAGGAAGGAGGTGTGCGCCCTCCCTAGCCCATTCGGACTAGGGCAAGGGGCGCGCGGCCTGCCCTAGGTAGCCCTCTCCCTTTCCCAGGGGCCAATAAGGCCCAATACTTCTCCCGGCGAATTCCGTAACTCTCGGTACTCGAAAAATACCGAATCACTCGGAACCTTTCCGAACTCGAATATAGTCGTCCAATATATCGATCTTTATGTCTCAACCATTTCGAGACTCCTTGTCATGTCCCGATCTCATCCGGGACTCTGAACTCCTTCGGTACATCAAAACTCATAAACTCATAATATAAGCATCGCCGAAACCTTAAGCGTGTGGACCCTACGGGTTCGAGAACTATGTAGACATGACCTAGAACTATTCTTGGTCAATAACCAATAGCGGGACCTGGATGCCCATATTGGCTCCTACATATTCTCTGAAGATCTTTATCGGTCAAACCGCGTAACAACATCGTTGTTCCTTTGTCATCGGTATGTTACTTGCGAGATTCGATCGTCGATATCCAATACCTAGTTCAATCTCGTTACCGGCAAGTCTCTTTACTCGTTCCGTAATACATCATCTTGCAACTAACTCATTAGTTGCAATGCTTGCAAGGCTTAAGTGATGTGCATTACCGAGAGGGCCCAGAGATACCTCTCCGACATTCGGAGTGACAAATCCTAATCTCGAAATACGCCAACCCAACAAGTACCTTTGGAGACACCTGTAGAGCACCTTTATAATCACCCGGTTACGTTGTGACGTTTGGTAGCACACAAAGTGTTCCTCCGGTAAACGGGAGTTGCATAATCTCATAGTCATAGGAACATGTATAAGTCATGAAGAAAGCAATAGCAACATACTAAACGATCGGGTGCTAAGCTAACTGAATGGGTCATGTCAATCAGATCATTCAACTAATGATGTTATCCCATTAATCAAATAACAACTCTTTGTCCATGGTTAGGAAACATAACCATCTTTGATTAACAAGCTAGTCAAGTAGAGGCATACTAGTGACATTCATTTGTCTATATATTCACACATGTATTATGTTTCCGGTTAATACAATTCTAGCATGAATAATAAACATTTATCATGAAATAAGGAAATAAATAATAACTTTATTATTGCCTCTAGGGCATATTTCCTTCATCTCCCACTTGCACTAGAGTCAATAATCTAGATCACATCACCATGTGATTAACATCGATAGTTCACATCATCATGTGATTAACACCCATAGTTCACATCGCCATGTGACCAACACCCAAAGGGTTTACTAGATTCAGTAATCTAGTTCACATCGCTATGTGATTAACACCCAAAGAGTACTAAGGTGTGATCACGTTTTGCTTGTGAGAGAATCTTAGTCAGCGGGTCTTTCACATTCAGATCCGTTATGTATTTTGCAATTTTCTATGTCTACAATGCTCTTGCGGAGCTACTCTAGCTAATTGCTCCCACTTTCAATATGTCTCTAGATCGAGACTTAGAGTCATCGGATCGGTGTCAAAATTTGCATCGGCGTAACCCTTCTGACGAACCTTTTGTCACTTCCATAATCGAGAAACATATCCTTATTCCACTAAGGATAATTTTGACCGCTGTCGATGATCTACTCCTAGATCACTATTGTACTCCTTGCCAAACTCGATGTAGGGTATACAATAGATCTGGTACACAGCACGGCATACTTTATAGAACCTATGGCCAAGGCATAGGGAATGACTTTCATTCTCTTTCTATCTTCTGCCGTGGTCGGGTTTTGAGTCTTACTCAATTTCACACCTTGTAACACAGGCAAGAACTCTTTCTTTGACTGTTCCATTTTGAACTACTTCAAAATCTTGTCAAGGTATGTACTCATTGAAAAAACTTATCAAGCGTCTTGAACTATCTCTATAGATCTTGATGCTCAATATGTAAGCAGCCTCACCGTGGTCTTTCTTTGAAAAACTCCTTTTAAACACTCCTTTATGCTTTGCAGAATAATTCTACATTATTTCTGATCTACAATATGTCATTCACATATACTTATCGAAATGTTGTAGTGCTCCCACTCACTTTCTAGTAAATCTGAGGCTTCACTTTGCAAGTCTGCATAAACTATATGCTTTGATCAACTTATCAAAGCGTATATTCCAACTCGAGATGCTTGCACCAGTCCATAAATGGATCGCTGGAGCTTGCACACTTTGTTAGCTCCTTTGGATCGATAAAACCTTCGGTTGCATCATATACAACTCTTCCTCCGAAATCCATTCAGAATGCAGTTTTACATCCATTTGCCAAATTTCATAATCATAAAATGCGGCAATTGCTAACATGATTCGGACAGACTTAAGCATCACTACGGGTGAGAAGGTCTCATTGTAGTCAACCCTTGAACTTGTCGAAAACCTTTTGCAACAAGTCGAGCTTTGTAGATAGTAACACTACTATCAGCGTCCGTCTTCCTCTTGAAGATCCATTTATTTTCTATGGTTTGCCGATCATCGGCAAATCCATCAAAGTCCATACTTTGTTCTCATACATGGATCATATCTCAGATTTCATGGCCTCAAGCCATTTCATGAATCTGGGCTCATCATCGCTTCCTCATAGTTCGTAGGTTTGTCATGGTCAAGTAACACGACCTCCGAACAGGATTACCGTACCACTCTGGTGCGGATCTCACTCTGTTTTACCTACGAGGTTCGGTAGTAACTTGATCTAAAGTTACATGATCATCATCATTAGCTTCCTCACTAATTGGTATAGTAGTCACAAGAACAGATTTCTATGATGAACTACTTTCCAATAAGGAAGCAGTACTGATTACCTCATCAAGTTCTACTTTCCTCCCACTCACTTCTTTCGAGAGAAACTCCTTCTCTAGAAAGGATCCATCTTAAGCAACGAATATCTTGCCTTCGGATCTGTGATAGAAGGTGTACCCAACAATTTCCTTTGGGTATTCTATGAAGACGCACTTCTCCGATTTGGGTTTGAGCTTATCAGGATGAAACTTTTTCACATAAGCATCGCAGTCCCAAACTTTAAGAAACGACAACTTTGGTTTCTTGCTAAACCACAGTTCATATAGTGTCGTCTCAACGGATTTAGATGGTGCCCTATTTAACGTGAATGTAGCTGTCTCTAATGCAAGATCCCAAAACGATATTGGTAAATCGGTAAGAAACATCATAGATTGTACTATATCCAATAAAGTACGGTTATGACGTTCGGACACACCATTATGATGTGGTGTTCCAGGTGGCATGAATTTGTGAAACTATTGTTTTAATTGAAGACCAAACTCGTAACTCAAATATTTGTCTCCGCGATCAGATCATAGAAACCTTATTTTCTTGTCACAATGATTTTTCCACTTCACTCTGAAATTCTTTGAACCTTTCAACTATTTCAGACTTATGTTTCATCAAGTAGATATACCTATATCTGCTCAAATCATCTTGTGAAGGTCAGAAAATAACGATACCCGCCGCGAGCTTTAACACTCATTGGATCGCATACATCGGTATGTATTATTTCCAATAAGTCGGTTGCTCGCTCCATTATTCGGAGAACGGAGTCTTAGTCATCTTGCCCATGAGGCATGGTTACGCAAGCATAAAGTGATTCATAATCAAGTGATTCCAAAATCCCATCAGCATGGAGTTTCTTCATCGCTTTACACCAATATGACCTAAACGGCGATTACCACAAATAAGTTGCACTATCATTATTAACTTTGCATCTTTTGGTTTCAATATTATGAATATGTGTATCACTACGATCGAGATCCAATGAACCATTTTCATTGGATGTGTAACCATATAAGGTTTTATTCATGTAAGCAGAACAACAGTTTATTCTCTTACTTAAATGAATAACCGTATTGCAATAAACACGATCAAATCATATTCATGCTCAGCGCAAACACCAAATAACATTTATTTAGGTTCAACACTAATCCCGAAAGTATAGGGAGTGTGCGATGATGATCATATCAATCTTGAAACTACTTTCAACACACATCGTCACTTCACCCTTAACTAGTTTCATTTATTCGCAACTCCTGTTTGAGTTACTACTCTTAGTGGCGAACCAGTACCAAATACCGAGGGGTTGCTATAAACACTAGTAAAGTACACATCAATAACATGTATATCAAATATACCTTTGTTTACTTTGCCATCCTTCTTATCCGCCAAATACTTGGGGTAGTTACGCTTCGATAACCAGTCCCTTTGCGGTAGAAGCACTTAGTCTCGTGCTTAGGTCCAGACTTGGGCTTCTTCACTTGAGCAACAACTTGCTTGCCGTTCTTCTTGAAGTTCCTTCTATCCCTTTGCCCTTTTCTTGAAACTAGTGGTCTTGTTAACCATCAACACTTGATGTTCTTTCTTGATTTCTATCTTCATCGATTTCATCATCATGAAAAACTCGGAATCATTTTCATCATTCCTTGCATACTATAGTTCATCACGAAGTTCTACTAACTTGGTGATGGTGACTAGAGAATTCATCAATCACTATCTTATCTGGAAGATTAACTCCCACTTGATTCAAGCGATTGAAGTACCCAGACAATCTGAGCACATGCTCACTAGTTGAGCGATTCTCCTCCATCTTTTAGCTATAGAACTTGTTGAAGACTTTATATCTCTCAACTCGGGTATTTGCTTGAAATATTAACTTCAACTCCAGGAACATCTCATATGGTCCATGATGTTCAAAACATCTTTGAAGTCCCGATTCTAAGCCATAAAGCATGGTGCACAAAACTATCAAGTAGTCATCATATTGAGCTAGCCAAACGTTCATAACGTCTGCATCTGCTCCTGCAATAGGTCTGTCACCTAGCGGTGCATTAAGGACATAATTCTTCTGTGCAGCAATGAGGATAAACCTCAGATCGCGGATCCAATCCACATCATTGCTACTAACATTTTTCAACACAATTTTCTCTAGGAACATATCAAAATAAACATATGAAAGCAACAACGCAAGCTATTGATCTTAAAACATAATTTGCAAAATACTACGGGACTAAGTTCATGATAAATTTAAGTTCAATTAATCATATTACTTAAGAACTCCCACTTAGATAGACATCTCTCTAGTCATCTAAGTGACCACGTGATCCAAATCAACTAAACCATAACCGATCATCACGTGAGATGGAGTAGTTTTCAATGGTGAACATCTTATGTTGATCATATCTACTATATGATTCACGCTCGACCTTTCGGTCTCCGTGTTCCGAGGCCATATCTGCATATGCTAGGCTCGTCAAGTTTAACCTGAGTATTCCGCGTGTGCAAAACTGGCTTGCACCCGTTGTAGATGGACGTAGAGCTTATCACACCCGATCATCACGTGGTGTCTGGGCACGACGAACTTTGGCAACGGTGCATACTCAGGGAGTACACTTCTTGATAATTTTTAGTGAGATATCATCTTAAAATGCTACCGTCAATCAAAGCAAGAATAAGATGTATAACAGATAAACATCATATGCAATCAAAATATGTGACATGATATGGCCATGATCATCTTGCGCCTTTGATCTCCATATCCAAAGTACTGTCATGATCTCTATCGTCACCGGCACGACACCATGATCTTCATCATCTTGATCTATATCAATGTGTCATCACATGGTTGTCTCACCAACTATTGCTCTTGCAACTATTGCTATCGTATAGCGATAAAGTGAAGCAATTATTTGACACTTGCATCTTATGCAACAAAGAGACATCCATATGGCTTCTGCCAGTTGCCGATAACTTCAACAAAAACATGATCATCTCATACAACAACTTATATCTTATCACGTCTTGACCATATCACATCACAACATGCCCTGCAAAAACAAGTTAGACGTCCTCTACTTTGTTGTTGCAAGTTTTACGTGGCTGCTACGGGCTTAAGCAAGAACCAATCTCACCTACGCATCAAAACCACAACGATAGTTTGTCAAGTTGGTGCTGTTTTAACCTTCGCAAGGACCGGGCGTAGCCACACTCGGTTCAACTAAAGTTGGAGAAACTGACACCCGCTAGTCACCTGTGTGCAAAGCACGGCGGTAAAACCAGTCTCGCGTAAGCGTACGCGTAATGTCGGTCCGGGCCGCTTCATCCAACAATACCGCCAACCAAAGTATGACATCTTTGGTAGCGGTATGACTTATATCGCCCACAACTCACTTGTGTTCTACTCGTGCATATAACATCAAACCATAAAACCTAGGCTCGGATGCCATTTGTTGGGGAACGTAGTAATTTCAAAAAAATTCCTACGCACACGCAAGATCATGGTGATGCATAGCAACGAGAGGGGAGAGTGTTGTCTACGTACCCTCGTAGACCGAAGCGGAAGCGTTATGACAACACGGTTGATGTAGTCGTACGTCTTCACGATCCGACCGATCCAAGCACCGAACGTACGGCACCTCCGAGTTCTGCACACGTTCAGCTCGATGACGTCCCTCGAACTCCGATCAAGCCGAGTGTCGAGGGAGAGTTCCATCAAGACGACGGCGTGGTGGCGATCTTGATGTTCTATCGCGCGAGGGCTTCGCCCAAGCTTTGCGACGATATGACCGAGGTGGAATATGGTGGAAGGGGCACCGCACACGGCTAAGGAACGATCCGTAGATCAACTTGTGTGTCTATGGGGTGCCCCTGCCCCGTATATAAAGGAGGGAGGAGGAGGAGGCCGGCCTAGGGAGGCGCGCCATAGGGAGTCCTACTCCCACCGGAGTAGGATTCCCCTTTCCTAGTCCAACTAGGGATCCTTCCATGTATTAGGAGTAGGAAACTAGGAAGGGAAGAGAGAAGGAAGGAAGGAGGGGTGCGGCCTCCCCTAGCCCAATTCGGACTAGGGCAAGGGGCGCGCGCCCCTAGGCAGCCCCTATCCCTTTCCCTTGAGGCCCAATAAGGCCCAATACTTCTCCCGGCGAATTCCGTAACTCTCCGGTACTCGAAAAATACCGAATCACTCGGAACCTTTCCGAACTCCGAATATAGTCGTCCAATATATCGATCTTTACGTCTCAACATTTTGAGACTTCTCGTCATGTCCCCAATCTCATCCGGGACTCGAACTCCTTCGGTACATCAAAACTCATAAACTCATAATATAAGCATCATCGAAACCTTAAGCGTGCGGACCCTACGGGTTCGAGAACTATGTAGACCTGACCTAGAACTATTCTTGGTCAATAACCAATAGCGGGACCTGGATGCCCATATTGGCTCCTACATATTCTCTGAAGATTTTATCGGTCAAACCGCGTAACAACATCGTTGTTCCTTTGTCATCGGTATGTTACTTGCCCGAGATTCGATCATCGATATCCAATACCTAGTTCAATCTCGTTACCGGCAAGTCTCTTTACTCGTTCCGTAATACATCATCTTGCAACTAACTCATTAGTTGCAATGCTTGCAAGGCTTAAGTGATGTGCATTACCGAGAGGGCCCAGAGATACCTCTCCGACATTCGGAGTGACAAATCCTAATCTCGAAATACGCCAACCCAACAAGTACCTTTGGAGACACCTGTAGAGCACCTTTATAATCACCCGATTCGTTGTGACGTTTGGTAGCACACAAAGTGTTCCTCCGTAAACGGAGTTGCATAATCTCATAGTCATAGGAACATGTATAAGTCATGAAGAAAGCAATAGCAACATACTAAACGATCGGGTGCTAAGCTAACTGAATGGGTCATGTCAATCAGATCATTCAACTAATGATGTGATCCCATTAATCAAATAACAACTCTTTGTCCATGGTTAGGAAACATAACCATCTTTGATTAACAAGCTAGTCAAGTAGAGGCATACTAGTGACATTCTGTTTGTCTATATATTCACACATGTATTATGTTTCCGGTTAATACAATTCTAGCATGAATAATAAACATTTATCATGAAATAAGGAAATAAATAATAACTTTATTATTGCCTTTAGGGCATATTTCCTTCAGTTCCAACACACATCGTCACCTCGCCCTTTATTCTGTAGCTTTTGTTTTGAGTTACCAATATTAGCAACTGAACCAATATCTAATACCCAAGTGCTACTAGGACGACTAGTAAGGTACACATCAATAACACATATATCAAATATACTTTCGTTGAAGCTGCCAGCCTTCTTATCTACCAAGTATTTGAGGCAGTTCTGTTACCAGTGACCGTTCCCCTAATAGAAGCACTTTGTCTCGGGTTTGGGTTCTTGGGATTCTTCACTGGAGTGGCAACTGGCTTGCCATTCATGAAGTTTCCCTTCTTGCCCTTGCCCTTCTTGAAACCAATGGTCTTGTTAACCATCAACCCTTGATGCTCCTTCTTGATTTCTACCTTCACGGCCTTAAGCATGACGAACAGCTCCGGGATCATCTTCCCTTGCATGTTATAGTTCATCATGAAGCTCTAGTAGCTTGGTGATAGTGACTGGAGAACTCTGTCAATCACTCTCTTATCTGGAAGATTAACTCCCACTTGATTCAAGTGATTGAAGTACACAGACATTCTGAGCACATGCTCACTGGCTGAGCTATTCTCCTCCATCTTGTAGGCAAAGATCTGGTCAGAGGTCTCGGACCTCTCAACATGGGCATGAGCCTGAAAAACCAATTTCACTCTTGGAACATTTCCATGGCGTTCAAAAACGCCTTTGGAGCCCCGTAAATCATGGCGCACTAAACTAAGTAGTCATCAAAACGTGTCTGCCATATGTTCAAAACATTCACAGACGACGCTAGCGGGGTTGGCATAGGGAGCGGTGCATCAAGGACAGAAGCCTTCTGTGTAGCAGTGAGGACAATCCTCAGACTATGGCCCTAGTCCGCACAATTGCTAACAATATCTTTCAGCTTAGTCTCTCTCTAGGAATGTATTAAAATAGGGAGCTAAAGCGCGAGCTATTGATCTACAATATAATTTGCAAGGACAATTTAGACTATGTTCATGATAATGAGTTCAATTAATCAAATTATTTAATGAACTCCCACTCAGATAGACATCCCTCTAGTCATCTAAGTGATACATGATCTGAATCGACTAGGCCGTGTCCGATCATCACGTGAGACGGACTAGTCATCAACGGTGAACATCTCCATGTTGATCGCATCTACCATACGACTCATGTTCAACCTTTTGGTCTCTCGTGTTCCAAGGCCATGTCTATACATGCTAGGCTTGTCAAGTCAACCTAAGTGTTTCGCATGTGTAAATATGGCTTACACCAGTTGTATGCGAACGTTAGAATCTATCACACCCGATCATCACGTGGTGCTTCAAAACAACGAACCTTCGCAATTGTGCACAGTTAGGGGGAACACATTTCTTGAAATTTTAGTGAGGGATCATCTTATTTATGCTACCGTCGTTCTAAGCAAATAAGATGTAAAGACAAATGTCACATGCAAATCATAAAGTGACATGATATGGCCAATATCATCTTGCGCTTTTGAGCTCCATCTTCGAGGCGCGACATAATCACCATCGTCACCGGCATGATACCATGATCTCCATCATCGTGTCTTCATGAAGTTGTCTCGCCAACTATTACTTCTACTACTATTGCTAACGGTTAGCAATACAGTAAAGTAATTACATGGCGTTATATTGACTCGCGGGTCATACACTAAATTAAGACAACTCCTATGGCTCCTGCCAGTTGTCATACTCATCGACATGCAAGTCATGATTCCTGAGGGAGTCCTGGACTAGGGGGTGTCCGGATAGTCGGACTATCATTATCCGCCGGACTCCAAGACTACGAAGATACAAGATTGAAGACTCCGTCCCGTGTCCGGATGGGACTTTCCTTGGCGTGGAAGGCAAGCTTGGCAATACGGATATGTAGATCTCCTACCATTGTAACCGACTCTGTGTAACCCTAGCCTCCTCCGGTGTCTATATAAACCGGAGGGCTTTAGTCCGTAGGACAACATACATTACAACAATCATACCATAGGCTAGCTTCTAGGGTTTAGCCTCCTTGATCTCATGGTAGATCCACTCTTGTACTACCCATATCATCAATATTAATCAAGCGGGGCGTGAGGTTTTACCTCCATCAAGAGGGCCCAACACAGGTAAAAACATTGTGTCCCTCGTCTCCTGTTATCATCCGCCTAGACGCACATTCGGGACCCCCTACCGAGATCCGCGGTTTTGACACGACATTGGTGCTTTCATTGAGAGTTCCTGCGTATCGTCACCGATAGAGCGGATGCCTCCACCGTCTTCAAAAACTGTGTTTTTCGCGAAGGGCCTTAGCCGCCGCCAAACTATCCGGCTTGGTGGTTTTCTTATGACCGCTTTGTCCGGCCGCCGCTCGACAACAACTTCGCAAGTCGTCGAAGCAATCTTCGCGTCAGCCCTAAAGCTGCCGAGCAGTTGGACCCAATAGAGCTCTCGTGCATTAACGAGCTCTTGGATCGCATCGCCGCCACAGGAGTCGCTTCACGACTACAACCAAATTGGGCTTAAAACCGTTACGAGAGAGATTAACTCTCCCGGGCCACCCACCACACCGCAGTGGTAGAGGACAATCTGGCAACTCTTTGCCTATGTTGAAAACAATTCATGTCCGGATTCCTGAACCCTCCATGCTGGATTCCCGCGGAGGGACGGACTTCGATCGAGCATCGAACTTAAAATCATGCATCGCCCCGGACTCGCTGGATTGTGTCCAGCAAACCAAGCTTCCGAATTCGGAAACCCCTCGGCCTTTGAGCCCCAAGATGGGCAGGGATCCGGATTTTAGTCCACCCACCCGCCCAGACATATGCGATCTATCTCTAATACGCCAAGAGCCCGCTGAAACAGTACATCACTACTATGCCAGATTCCTCCTGGTTATGGACAGGATAAAGGACTGCCGAGAGGAAAACGCAGTATCAATCTTCTGCAATAACTGCACGGACAAGGGAATACTAAACGCCATTGATCGTCGCAAAATTACGCACTTCACCGATCTGGCATCCATTGTACGAAATTACTGTGCGATGGAGAGCTTCCGAAAAACCGAAAATCAATTTTGGGATAATTATTTAAACCCATTCCATGACAAAAGGCGCCTTACACTCAGGCCCCAGATGCAAAAACGAAAAAACAAAAACCCAACAAGGGAAACGGAACCGTACTGGAAGGATGGCTCAATGGACCCTGTAAGCTTCATAGTACAGAGGGAGTCATCCCAACACATAGCCTTCGAGCATCTTTGGACATTACGGCGGTGGCCAAAAGTGGCGAGGAGCTTCTAGCTCGAAACCACTCCAACAATACTAATGCGGTATCAGCAGTCTTGAGACCTTCGCATCAAACAATATGCAAAGCGAACAATCCAGCGGACTCGCGAAGTCTACCAAGTAGCAACAAAGAATCCATGGAGCGACACAGCTATTACCTTCAACGCCAGGTGACGAGCCTAAATTCCAAACAACGAGCTCCAACAAGACCGGTACTCGATCCCATTGTGGACGGCTTTTGGTGACAAAAGTCCTCATGGATGGCGGCAGCGAACTAAACCTCATTTACGAGGAAACTCTGCGAAAAATGGAAATCGATTGGAGCCGTATTGAGCGAAGCAAAGACAACCTTTAGAGGAATAATCCCTAGCAGGAAGCGCTGCAGGAAAAAATCACACTTGATGTGGTGTTGGCTCTCCGGACAATTACAGATCCGAAGAAATCACGTTCGGTGGCCCGTTCAGCGCGGGTATCCGCCATATTAGGGCGAGAGGCATTCACAATTTTTCAAGCAAGACCTCATTACGGGTACATGAAGCTCAAAATGCAGGCCCAGCGGAATAATCACTCTCGCTAGTGATCCGGACATAGCACTCGCGCCGAAAACAAGACAGCCGCACTAGCCCTCGAGGAACTATCCGAAGCCTTAGCGGCAGAAGAACTCACCGCGCTGCGCTCTACGGTGAACAGGGACGATGTGATACTCGATAAAAGATCCAAGTCCACCTCCTTCAAACCAGCAGATGAGATAATAAAATTCCAGGTCCATCCAACGGACCCAACAAAACGGCCTCCATTGGGGCACAATTGAACCCAGTAGGCGCCGCCTTTACGCGAATTCCTTTGAGAAAATTGGGATATCTTCGCCCGGCATCCTTCAGACATGCCCGGAATACCACGCAGGTTGGCGAACACAGCCTAAACATCCTAAAAGGATTCAAGCTAGTCAAACAGGTTCTTGACGATTTTCCGAACCCAAAAGACAGTAATGGGAGAAGAGCTAGCCAAACTATTGGGCGGATTCATTAGAGATATCAAACATCCGGATGGCTAGCAAATCTGGTGATGGTACCAAGAAGGATAAATCCTGGCGCCTCGTAGCCGATTTTAAAGACCTCAATAAGGCTTGCCCAAAGGATCCCTTCCTCTCCCTGCATCGATCAAATTATCGATGCCACAATGAAACACGATTCGTTGTGCTTCCCGGATGCATACTCGGCTATCATCAAATCAAGATGGCGAGCGAACCAAGCTACAACGGCATTCATCACTCCATATGGACCATTCTGCTTCAACACGATGCCCTTCGGACTTAAAAATGCGGCGCAACATATCAGCGCATGATTCAAACATGTCTAGCCACCCAGGATCGGCAAAACAATGAGGCATACGTGAGGCGGCGTGTCGTCAAAACAAAGCACATCGAAACTCTAGTAGGCGATTTGAGGCTCACATTCGACAACCTCGGGCATATGACATCAAGCTGAATCTGGAAAAATCGTTTTTGCATCCAGCGGAAAGCTCTTTGGCTTCATTGTATCCGGTAGAGGAATTGAAGCAAATCGGCTAAAATCGAGCTCATCACGGATATTCCAAAAGACCTCAAACAAATACAAAATTAACGGGATGCGTGGCAGCCTTAAGCGCTTTATCTCCGTCTAGGAGAAAAGGTGTTGCCCTCTATCGCCTCCTCGGTAGCACCAACACTTTGAGTGGGCGGATCTTGCCTTCTTGGGACTCGAAGAAATAAAGGCCATATTGGCAACAAATCCAGTCTGGCTGCGCCCACTCTGGGCGAACCAATGTTGTTATACATCGCAGCAACGCATCAAGTTGTAAGCTTGGTCCTCGTCGTCGAGCGAGCAGCGAATGGGCATAAATTCCCTCTTCAAAACCAGTGTATTATGTATCCTTTGTGTTAACCCCCTGCAAATCCGTTACCGCACTATCGAAAGATAGCATATCACGGTGTTCATGGCGTCCCGAAAGCTCCGGCACTACTTTCAAGAGTGTTCGATAACAGTGGCCTCGGAAGTACCACTCAATGACATTATAAATAACCGCGACGCAATGGGCAGGATTGCAAAATGGGCCATTGAGCTCTTACCATTCGACATAACTTACAAACCTCGGCGCGCCATAAAGTCACAAGTTCTGGCTGACTTCATCGCCGAATGGACCAAAGCCGAACTCCCTAAAGAGTACGGCGCATACTCCAACTGGACTATGCATTTCGACGGCTCCAAAATGTTGGCCGGACTGGGGGCTGGCGTCGTACTGACGTCCCCAACCGGAGATACAGTCCAGTACATACTTCAAATAATGTACACGGACTCCAACAATGCAGCCGAATACGAGGCCCTGTTACATGGTCTCCGGATGGCAGTCTCCATGGGCATTCGACGCCTAGAGGTGCGTGGGGTGTCACACCCTAGCTAGTTCATGCATTAGAGTGTTGCATCATGTCTATTTTTTTCAACAGAAACCTGAAATGGGATTGCCAGAACCCCCAGCCCCCTCTGAAACAAACTAGGGTTTACTAAAAATATTTTCGATGAACACTGAAATGCCCTTCTAAAATGTCCATCATTTTGTCTTGGTTCGTAACCCACGCCAAAAGTGATGCACAATTTCCTAGGTCATCTTAAGGTCTTTGAATTAAATCATAAGTATTTGAATTTGGGCATTTAAAATTTATAAAATATTTCAAATGTCCAAATACTTCCAAACTAAATGTTTCATGTTGGAAATATTCCAACAATGGACCAGAGTAGTTTGGTGAATTTTAAAACCTTCGGGTATTTTAAATAACTCAACAAAGTTCTGAAAAAAATAGAAAAAGAAAAACGAAAAAACACTCACTGGCGCCACACTGCCCACTAGCCAGCCCCACTGGCGGCCCAGCCAAAGACCGCGCCCAATGAGCTGCTTGCCGACCAGCGGCAGCAGTGCTCGACAGCGAGCACCGCATGGGTGCCACGCACCTGCTCGCCGTCTCGCCACCTCCCTCGTCTTGCCACGCGAGGATCGCTCCCTCGCTCTCCCGCACCCCCCGGACACCCCCTCTCCTCTCCAGTTCGTCCCCCTCGTGCTCCCCAGCCATGGCCGACGCCACCGTCGCCGCACCGCAGCCGTAGCCGCGTTCTCCGTCGACCCCACGCCGCGCCACCGTGTCCAGACGCTCCGCCGCCCTCGACTCCTTCGAGCTAGCCGAGCCCCGAGCGCTCGCGTGCCCCGAAGACTCCGCACCAGCCTCGCCCGAGTCCGCCGCCGCCGGAGATCCCCTTCAACGCCGTCGCCGCCTCAGCTCGTCCCCGACCCCGCCGGTGGCCTCTACGTGAGCTCTGTGAGCTCAGCTACCTTCCCCACTTTTTCTCTCTCGCTCCCGTGCACCACAGCGAGCGCACGAGGATCACCCGCACGCGCCGTCGCGGACCTCGTCGCCGACGTGCTCCCGGCCATCTTCCGACCACCCCACCGTGTCCATCGCGTTCACCACAACGCGTTGGAGCTAACCGCGCACTCCCCGCACCTCACCGCACACCCCAGCAGACGAGTTCGTTTCAACCGAGCTCGGTGGCATAAAATCGCCGCCGGCGCCAACTCCGCCACCCCGAGCCCAACCACCACCACCAATAGGCGCGGCTCACCCTCGAACCGTAGATGCCTTCCGCCGCCCATTTGGTCGCCGGAATGGCAAAAACCACTTTCGCCGCCGCGTCGGGCTCGCCGGCGGCTAAACGCCGGTGGGTTTGACCCTGGCTTTGACCACGGGTGGGCCCAGTTTGACCCCCTGGGTCTATGACAAGTGGGCCCAGCCCTGTTAATTAAACCTAGTTTAGTTTTAATTAAATTCTAACTAAACTAACCCCACTGACATGCGGGACCCACTGGTCAGTTTGACCTGACCAGCCCGTTGACCACTGACGTCATCATGACATAGTGCTGACGCAGTAATTTAATTACTGGAATTATTTTTACACAGGAAATTCCAGAAAATGTTTCAAACTTCAAAAATTCATAGAAAATAATCTGTAACTCCAAATGAAACAAATTATATATGAAAAATGATCAGAAAAATCCAATCTATCCATCTGTACTGGTTTCATGCATGTTTAAGCAAGTTAACCTGCTGTTTTACACAGAACAAGATATAACACTTTAAATGATCATATATGAGTTTGGAAATTGCATCTTTGGTTCAAAATGCTCCAAACCCATCTGATCTTAGTTGCATTAGCCCAATGCACTCATTTTGCCATGTCTCATTGCATGCATCATATTGTTGCATCTTGTTTGGTAATGCTGTGTTTCGGTGTTCTCTGCGGCGGTTACGCTTCGAGGAATCCGTGATAACCCGACGAAGAGCAATACCCGTGCACCGACCCGTCGAACAAGCAACCAACCATTTGATCATATCGATAAAATCCATGTTCTTGCTCCTGCTCTTGTTTACTGCATTAAGACAACGCGATTCAAACTGCTGTGTGTGCTGCGGTAGTTGAACCCATTTCCTCTGCATGACTGTCATTGCCACGATAACTAGATGAAACCCACTAGCATGTGTAGGAGTTGATTGAGCCATATGATTGTGTTGTTCCTACCTTGCTATGCCTGCTATGCTTAGAGTCGTGTCGGTCTGGTTCATCGGGGTGATGGCTAGAGTGAAATGATCGAGTCGATGCGAGTAAGGTGTTGAACACGATTTGGTAAAGGTATCGATGAAAGGCCATGTAGGAGTACATGGTGGGTTGTTTCATTGAGGCCGTCCTTAAGCTAATCGAGATCTGTATGTGTGATTTAAGATTCAGCTACTACCATGCATTGGGCCCGAAACCAATGGACCCTCTCGACTTCTTATTCACCCTAGTCTTACGTCCGGGAGTTGCAAGTAGTTTACGGTGTTTGTAGCCTCTTGGAGGCCGTGGACAGCGCTGACCGTAGGGGTGGGCTGTGATCGGTAGAGTGCGTGGCGGGTGTACGGATGCCGTTTGGTATCTCGGGAACCTTGTTCACATCGTTTGGGGCTGTGGCGAGACTTGGCGGAACTCCTCATAGATGGAACCCAAATAGGCGATAAACACGGACTAGAGGCTTGGGTGTCTAGGTAGGTCGTGGCCGACACCCACGTTGGGCTTCCGCTTGAAGGTTGCCGAGTACATGTCGTGTGGGGCGATAAGTGGTGAGCGTGTATGAAGAAGTACACCCTGCAGGGTTAACATCATCTATTGAATAGCGCGTCATGATAAAGGACTACTTGGTTGCCTATACGGTTCATAGACAAGTAAATGGATACTACTAAAAGCCTCAAGATAAGCGTGAGTGCGAGGATGGCTCTTCCGTAGGAAGGCGGAGGTGGATCCTCGGTGGTGTATTGAAGTGATGAGTAGTGGACTCGAGTCATAAAACTATTTCAAGTTGGTGTCTCGTGGGATAGCTTAGCCATGAGTCAAAGCTGGCTTGCTGCAATAACTCCACCAACCCTTCTTGATAATATGCATGTATGTAGGGTCGATGTAAGTCTTCTTTGAGTACCTTTGTACTCATGTTGCTTTAATTTACATTTTTGAGAAGATGCCACAAACCCTTCCGACGGGTTCTTCGTGAGCGTTGACATCGATGAGTAGACTAAGGCCAGTGGTGATCCTGTGCAAGTGAAGGACCATGTAGTATAGCTAGGCTTACCCAAGCCTCTTTTATTTTACTAGTTATGCGTACTCGGACAAAACACTTCATTGTTGGCTTGTATGCTTGTATGACTTGTATGTGGGTCGTGTGACCCGTACTTGTGTGTATGATATGTAAGGCTCTCGAGCCTTTAAATAAAAATACTTGTGTCGTAGAGTCATGTTGTGATGCCTTGTTGTATTTGCACATATCGAGCATATTGTGTGTATGATTGAAATGCTTGGTATGTGTGGGATCGACTATCGAGTTGTTTATCTTTAGTAGCCTCTCTTACGGAAATGTCTCCTAGTGTCTCCACCGAGCCATGGTAGCTTGCTACTGCTCCGGAACACTTAGGCTGGCGGCATGTGTCCTTCTTCGTTCACGTATACGTCCCTTGGAAATGTCACGCATTAGTCTGGAGTCTGTTAGCCGCTACAGCCGGTTTACGAGTCTGCTAGCCCGTGCTACAGCCGGAACTTACTTGCGATGACCGACACGTTCGATCTGGGTCATGGATGCTGTCCACTGTAAGTCTGTGCCACTTTGGGTTCACGACTAGTCATGTCAGCCCGGGCTCCTTATCATATGGATGCTAGCGACACTATCATATACGTGTGCCAAAAGGCGCAAACAGTCCCGGGCCAAGGTAAGGTGGCACCCGTTGGGATACCGTGCGTGAGGCCGCAAAGTGATATGAAGTGTTACAGGCTAGATCGATGTGACATTGAGTCGGGGTCCTGACACGGGGATTCAAACCTTGCAATATCCCAAATAAATGGAGACTTTGATGCCAAGGATCCGAAAATGGCAGCATATCGCAACGCTGTCCTAAAAATGTCAGCTCGGTTGTTGAAGGACTGGAATTCCATCACATAGCTCGAGATAATAACCAAGCGGCCGACGTACTGGCACGCATCGGTGCGAAACGTGATGCTGTCCCTCCAAATAGCTTCCTGGAACAGCTCTTCAAGCCATCCGTACTATGGGAAGAGGAGCCCGGTAGTGACAAACCGGAGAAAACCGCACCAACCGGTGATTCGGCAGATGACACAACACCTTGATCCACGTCATAATGGCGATGTCGCGCGTGGACAGAATCTTTCCTGGCCTACTTAGGCAGGAACTTCGAAGACCAAAACGAGGCCCATTGCATAGTCCGGCGATCGAAGGCCTACAAGGTCCATGAGGAGAACTTTATAAGAAAAGCACAACCGAGTCCTTGAGGTGTATCTCCGAAGAGGAAGGCGAAACCTCTGGCTGAAATTCATGCGGATGGGCGGACACCACGCAGCAGCCCGGCCCTTATAGGAAAGGCGTTCCGTACAGGATTTTATTGGCCGACGGCCCAGGCAGACGCGCAGGACTTGGTCCAGCGATGCGTTGGTTGTCAGCTCTTTGCTTATCAGAGCCATATGCCACCCACCGCCCTCAAACCAACGGTCAAGTGGAAAGAGCAAATGGTCTAATAATGAGCGGCATTAAATCCAGATTAGTGAGGTCACTTACTAAATCCGACACACAATGGGTCGAGGAGCTCGACTCCGTACTCTGGGGGCTGCGAACAACGCCTAACCGTACTACGGATTCACACCATTTTTATGGTATCTGGCGCAGAGGCGATCTTGCCTGTGACATTATTCATGACTCACCTCGAGTGCGCATGTATGAGGAAAGAGAGGCCGAGCTTGATCGGCGGGACAGCTGGACACATTGGAGGAAGAGCGTGGCGTCGCGAAGGCTCGTTCCGCATTTTTTCAGCAGGGCCGAGATATCAAAGCGAGAAGTACGGGCCAAGACTTACAACGTTGGCGAACTAGTTCTCGCTGCGGACAAGAAAAGGACAAGCTCAAGCCTAAATGGGAGGGCCCTTCATCATCGATCAAGTCGACCGGCATGGAGCATACCGTCTCGAAATCGTCGGATAACCGACTCGAGCGAACCCATGGAGCGCAGCCCGCCTCCGACGATTCTATGCCTAGCACGGACTAAGAGTTCGTCCCTTCCTAGTACAAACTTTTACACTTGGCTGTCTTTCGTTTCTCTTTTTATGCCTTTTTATTTAAAAGCCCTTACGGGCCTATTTTCGCAATTTTTGCATACGCATGATGTGCCATCCGCACTCATTATTCTTGGGGGCTTCCTTCACAAAAGCTCAATTAAACGGGTTTCATACCCAGCACATGTGTCAAGCTTCCACATGTACCTTTTACTCGCCATTATATGCATCGATATGACTTAAGTTTTGGCCAAGCTGGGTTGCTGGCTCTGTGCTTACCCCTCGTTCCCGATTGTTCGGCTAGGAGGTAAAGGAGCACCTCTGCGATTATTACTCTTGGGTCGGCGGATGTGTACCTCGGTGGGTGAACCCGAAAGCTAGCGTTCTTAAGGGAATATTCGGTCGGTGACTTAAAAGATGACTTTTTACCTATTTATCTATTTGCCCCCAGATGTTTTACTTCTCTCTTTGCAGTCCGGACATGCACTTTAGCGCATGCCTCCCAGGGAAAGGAACCCTTAACGGAACTATTCTCCCTGGAAGATGTTTCTTACTAACCATGTAATATAACATAACTAGTTGGGCACTTGTCTGATAAAGCCCTAATGACCCCTACGCCTGGTCTCCATGCATACCATGGTTGTTTTCTTAACCAAAGAGCTATTCGGACACACTCCGGACTCTAGGGTCCCGAGGTTGAAGCGAAAAGGTCGGCAAAGATAAACGATCTACAATCCGGCTAGAAGGCATTTCACATGTCACTTTAAAGGATAACATACATTATCAAATTTACTGATTGTATTCCTCCTCAATCCCGTCTAACAGGCTGTCTAGTTTACAGTCCCGTTGGGAAAATTTAGCAACCAACTCTACTTGGCCGTATACTAAACTCACAGGGATCTCCTTCCCATCGGGCCCCACCGGTCCAAATTCGGCCATATGGTTGGGATCTGCCTTCTTGTACCGCGTCTTCACCATGGCCCAAGCCTCCCTGGCACCTTGACAGCAAGCCGAAATCTTCCACAAGCGGGCGCTGCGCACTCCTGCAGCTTCTCCATAAGCTCCCGAGGCCCTCGGGTAGGGTGAGTCTGGCCATAAAGCCCGCAGCGCCGCTCATTGCTGCCGAACTTCGTTTGAGTAGCTGCAACAGTTTGGGAAGTTGATCACCCGTTGATATGGGCATCTCCTCTGCAGGACGACCCGTGAGTATACCTACAAGACATATCATGTCAAAATACTTCCTCGCCGAACTCTTCTTTTCAAAAGAGTTCGCTCAAGCACTTACTATAAATGCCGCGACGAAGCCGCTGATTCTCCTTAACGGAGCCGGACAGCTCGGCCCGAGCGCCTTTCAGCTCTTCACCGAGCTTGGCGTTGGCATCCTGGAGCTTGTTCCTTTCCTGCTGAACCCTATTCAGCACACTCTCGCCGGCCTTTAGCTGGCGCAGCAATGCTTGCCTGTCCGGATCTTGTCCGGTGGTACCTGCAATGTCATTATTAGACTCGCGCGCACGCCACACAACGCTTATATTTATTAATAAAAATGTGTTACCAGGAGGGGTCTTTGCGTCTCCTCCTGCGGCGACAATCGGACCTCAAGTTGGGCCTTGCAATCTTGCAGCTCCCGAGACAGCAGGCGTTCTTCTCGGTAAGTGCTCAGTGTTTTCAAATGATCCTTAAATCAGTTAGCATAACTACTTTAAGTCTCGGGGCTCTTGGTATATACAACCATTGAAATTCCCTTACCGTGTGTCTTTCACATCTTGCTCCGTGGCTCTGGTAAAACCATCTTGGCGGCACGGAGATCGCGTCCCTGCGTTAAAGGCATCCAATGCCTCAGAGGAAAAGCACGCTTCACGAAATACTGTCCGGCGGCGCCTATGTTTCATGGCGCTCTCCACCTCGAACTTGGTGGCGGACAGATGCATCGGTGTCCTCCGTTGGAGAAGGATCCGGCCCGCGTCTTGCGCTTGCCTCCCCCTCCAGGCCGGGCGCTGGAGCCTGGCCGGTATAGGTCGGATCGGCACCTTCTGCGCCTGCAGTCCGGCGAGCGCTTTTTCTCCTACAAAGATCATGAGCACTCAGGCGTTTCCTCGGAACGTTGCTCTGAAAATTCAAGTACGAGCTATACCTTTGCGGCGATGTTTCCGCCCGCACCGCTCCTTTTTTCCGCTTTGCTGGTCGGACTGGCCTCTGTTGGTCGGCCGCGGAGCTCGGCTTCCTGCCGTAAAGGCGCTTCCTACAAAATACAATCGTTCGCGAAGGTTAGAAATGGGCAGGGAAGAGATAATGGTATCCGGACTTCGGTCGCGGTCACCTGGGAAGCCGGACTTAGTCCGGGGTAGTCCGCCGTAATGGCGACCAAAACATTGTCTATGCTGAGCTGGTGAAACACCCCGTCGATCAGCTCCACCTCGATGTCCGGGTCCTCTTCGGAGGCCGGATCCAGGGATCTTTCTGGATCCACGGGTTGCGGAGCAGGACTTACCATGTCCTCCACAGTCCGGCGTAGATCCTGCGCCGAAGACATAATGTAAGAAGCTTAAACTTTGAAAGCATGGGTTGAGCCCTTCAAGGTGTTCACTTACCCATCCTCTAGGGTTGATCATGGAAAACCCATTCAAAGGGTTCGTTCGAAGGAAGTCCTCCTTCTCCCCCTTTTACAGGCTGGACAGGATCTCCACGGATCCTCGGTCGAATCGGCCCTTCTTGGGCTGTGCGGGTGGCATCGTCTTCCCGTTGAAATCCCACATGGGGTGGCCTCTGTATTGCAATGGTTGTACCCTCGCTTGATGCATGTTGCCATGACTCGATTATGGTCAAGCGGAATGGGCCATTAATCTTATTCGCCCATCAAGTAATGGGCGCTCTTGTCTTCCTCAATCGGGGCTCATGAGCGCCAGTGGCGTTTCTTCAAGGGAGTAGCACTAAACTCCGGAGGCCGATCCGGACTGGAGTGCAGTAGCGGGCGTCTCCTATATAAAACCACTCGAGGGCTAGTCTTGGATGCCTTCTTAGGAGTACGGATAGGTATCCGGTCCCGCGATCGCCATATTTGGCGCCGCCCACTTGATATATGGACCCCTCGTGAGAACGGGTGCGAGGCAAAACAGCCTCTTCCACAATGCAAAATGGGGCTCAATGCCCGTGAATAGCTCACAAAGAGCTCGTAGCTGCGATATGCAGGGGCGAGGCGGGCGTGAGGTGGTGGAGCTGGAGTCCGTAGAACTTGAGGCCAGCCCGCGGAGGAACGGATGTATTGGGAATCCGAGTCCCCTTATCAGATAGGGGACGAAGCATACTCGCTCCCCCTTATTGGGGCTTGGAGTGTCCTCCGCGTGCCTCCCACCTTGATAAGTAACTAGTCCGGCCCGGACTGGGACCATGAAGGCCGAAGGGAGAAATCCCCCCGTTTGGAGCTTCATTAGCTTGTTGTGCGAAACAGAGCACCTCCTCCAATTCCCCGGCGGTGGGCTAGGAGCGCGTGAAGAAGAGCCGCGTCGACGATCCATGATAGAATGGATTTCTAGGTCAAAGGCGCTTCGATGAAGTATTCGCGGGAGGAAGACGGTGTGGTTTGGATCTGGATTCTTGCCTCTTTTATAGGCGGACGACTCGCACAACTAGGGGGTGAAATGTAAAAGACACCCTGGCTTTTCGCATTCATGCGACGCGTGGAAGAGGGCCATTATTTGGCATAGAAGCCGAGGAACACAATATTCAAGATGAAGCGGACATCGCTCGCGATACATGGAATTTGAAGGAGAACCCGCCTTGCAATGCGAAGACTATAAGCGCTACTGGACTTATCGTCATTGAAGCCTGGTTCGGGGCTCTTGAGGAGTCTGGACTAGGGGTGTCCGGATAGCGGACTATCATTATCCGCCGGACTCCAAGACTACGAATATACAAGATTGAAGACTCCGTCCGTGTCCGGATGGGACTTTCCTTGGCGTGGAAGGCAAGCTTGGCAATACGGATATGTAGATCTCCTACCATTGTAATCGACTCTGTGTAACCCTAGCCTCCTCCGGTGTCTATATAAACCGGAGGGCTTTAGTCCGTAGGACAACATACATTACAACAATCATACCATAGGCTAGCTTCTAGGGTTTAGACTCCTTGATCTCGTGGTAGATCCACTCTTGTACTACCCATATCATCAATATTAATCAAGCAGGACATAGGGTTTTACCTCCATCAAGAGGGCCCGAACCTGGGTAAAAACATCGTGTCCCTCGTCTCCTGTTATCATCCGCCTAGACGCACAGTTCGGGACCCCCTACCCGAGATCCGCCGGTTTTGACACCGACAATTCCTATTACAAGAACATGATCAATCTCATACATCACATATATAATTCATCACATCTTTTTAGCCATATCCCATCAAATAGCATCCCCAGCAAAAACAAGTTAGACGTCCTCTAGTTGTTGTTGCATGTTTTACGTGGCTGCTATGGGTTTCTAGCAAGAACGTTTCTTAGCTATGCAAAATCCACAACGGTGATATGCCAATTGCTATTTACACTTCATAAGGACCCACTTCATCAAATCCAATCCGACTAAAGTGGGAGAGATAGACACCCGCTAGCCACCTTATGCAATTAGTGCATGTCAGTCGGTGGAACCCGTCTCACGTAAGCGTACGTGTAAGGTCGGTCCGGGATGCTTCATCCCACAATGTTGCCGAATCAAAACAAAACTAGTAACGGTAAGCAAATTGACCAAATCATCACCTACAACTACTTGTGTTCTACTCGTGCATATAATCTACGCATAGACCTAGCTCTGATACCACTATTGGGGAACGTAGCAATAGTTCAAAAAATTTCCTACGTGTCACCAAGATCAATCTAGGAGATTCTAGCAATTAGAGAGAGGGAGTGCATCTTCATACCCTTGAAGATCGCTAAGCGGAAGCGTTAAAAGAACGCGGTTGATGGAGTCGTACTCACGGCGATTCAAATCGCAAAAGATCCAATACAAGCGCCGAACGGACGGCACCTCCGCGTTCAACACACGTACAGCCCGGGGACGTCTCCTCCTTCTTGATCCAGCAAGGGGGAAGGAGAAGTTGTGGAAGAACTCCGGCAGCACGACGGCATGGAGGAGGAAGAGGTGTAGGAAGGAGAGGAAGGCCAGCACCAGGGCATGTCAAGGTCTCCCTCACTATATATAGGGGGAAGGGGGAGGAGGAGGCACTCTAGGGCTTCCCCTAGTGGGGGCAGCGGCTAAGGCAGATTGGATCTCCCTAGGGAAACCCAAGGGAGACTTGCCCCCCAAGCCAAGCAGGTGGAGGCTTGCGTCCCAAGCCAGGTGGAGGTGCCCCACCTCCCAAAGCAACGTGGGAAAGGGTGTGGGGACGCACAGCCCCTTAGTGGGCTGGTCCCCCCTTGGCCCATGAGGCCCTGCAACACTTGTCGGGGCCCCCGAAACACCTTTCGGTCATGCTGCCATAGCCCGGTACCCCGGGAACACTTCCAGACTCCAATACCATTCGTCCAATATATCGATCTTCACCTTCGAACCATTCCGGAGTTCCTCGTCATGTTCGGGACTCCGAATAACCTCTGGTAACCACATACAAATCCTATTACAACTCTAGCATCACTGAACCTTAAGTGTGTAGACCCAACGGGTTCGGGAACCATGTAAACATGACCGAGATACTTCTCCGGCCAATAACCAATAGCGGGATCTGGATACCCATATTGGCTCCCACATGTTCCACGATGATCTCATGGGATGAACCATGATGTCGATCATTCAATCAATCCTGTATAAAACTCCCTTTGTCCATCGGTATGTTACTTGCCCGAGATTCGATCGTCGGTATCCCTATACCTCGTTCAATCCCATTACCGGCAAGTCTCTTTACTTGTTCTGTAATGCATGATCCCGTGACTAACTCCTTAGTCACATTGAGCTCATTATGATGATGCATTACCGAGTGGGCCCAGAGATACCTCTCCGTCATACGGAGTGACAAATCCCAGTCTCGATTCGTTCCAACCCAACGGACACTTTTGGAGATACCTGTAGTGCACCTTTTTAGTCATCCAGATACGTTGTGATGTTTGATACATCCAAAGCATTCCTACGATATCCGGGAGTTGCACAATCTCATGGTCTAAGGAAATGATACTTGACATTAGAAAAGCTCTAGCAAACGAACTACACGATCTTGTGCTATGCTTAGGATTGGGTCTTGTCCATCACATCATTCTCCTAATGATGTGATCCAGTTATCAATGACATCCAATGTCCATGGTCAGGAAACCATAACCATCTATTGATCAACGAGCTAGTCAACTAGAGGCTCACTAGGGACATATTGTGGTCTATGTATTCACACATGTATTACAGTTTCCGGTTAATACAATTATAGCATGAACAATAGAAAATTATCATGAACAAGGAAATATAATAATAAACATTTTATTATTGCCTCTAGGGCATATTTCCAACAAGATCATCGCAAAAGTTTCATTCTATTTGGACTCCGTTTGGTATTCCTTTTCTGCGAAACTCTAAAACAGGTAAAAAAACAGAAACTGTCAATCTCTCGGTTAATAGGTTAGTCCCAGAAATAATATAAAATTGCATATTAATGCATATAAAACTCTAAAACAGATAATATAATAGCATGGAACAATCAAAAATCATAAATACATTGGAGACATATCAAGCATCCTCAAGCTTAATTCCTCCTTGTCCTCGAGTTGGTAAATGATAAAAACAGAATTTTTGATGTGGACCGCTACCTAACATATTTATCCATGTATTTTTCTTTATTGTGGCATGAATTTTCAGATCTGAAAGATTCAAAACAAAAGTTTAATATTGACATAAAAACAGTAGTACTTCAAGCATACTAACGAAGCAATCATGTCTTCTCAAAATAACACGGCAAAAGAAAGCTATCCCTACAAAATCATATAGTTTGGCTATACTCTATCTTCATCACACAAAATATTTAGATCATGCACATCCCCGATGAAAAGCCAAGCAATTGTTTAATACTTTTGATGTTCTCAAACTTTTTCAATCTTCACGCAATACATGAGCGTGAGCCATGGATATAGCACTACAGTGGAATGGAGTATGGTGGTTGTGGAGAGGACAAAAAGGAGAAGATAGTCTCACATCAACTAGGCGTATCAACGGGCTATGGAGATACCCATCAATAGATATCAATGTGAGTGAATAGGGATTGCCATGCAACGGCTGCACTAGAGCTATAAGTGTATGAAAGCTGAAAAAAGAAACTAAGTGGGTGTACATCCAACTTGCTTGCTCACGAAGACCTAGCGAAATTTGAGGAAGCTCATCATTGGAATATACCAACCAAGTTCTATAATGAAAGATTCCCACTAGTATATGAAAGTGAAAAAAATAGGAGACTCTCTATCATGAAGATCATGGTGCTACTTTGAAGCACAAGTGTGGTAAAAGATAATAGGATTGCCCCTTCTCTCTTTTTCTCACATTTTTTTAATTTGGGCCTTTCTCTCTTTTTTTTGCCTCTTTTTTCCGTCTGGAGTCTCATCCCGACTTGTGGGGGAATCATAGTCTCCATCATCCTTTCCTCACATGGGACAATGCACTACTTGAATCAGCTACTTTGCCATCTGCCAGCTCTTTGCCGTCAGCTAGCGGACGGCAAAGAAGCTCCTTGCCATCACTATCAGTAAGCGAGCGGCAAAGAGTCGGCTGATGGCAAAAAATCCTTTGCCATCAGCCAGCTCTTTGCCGTCGGCTAGCTGACGGCAAAGAATCTTTGCCGTCCGCTAGCAGACGGCAAAGAGGGAGGGGGCCCCACTGAGGAGCTGGTTAAAAAATACTTAACGTTCCCCCTCTTTGCCGTCCGCCGCAGACGGCAAATATGAAGAAAAGCGGACGTCAAAGGGGGCGGACGGCAAAGGCAACCCTAACTAACCTAACTAACGGCCGAGCCCCCTCCCCGGCCCGCTCGTTACTCATCTCTCTCCCTCGCGACCTCCTCCGCCCCGCCCCGCCGCCCCGCCCTGCCCGCCGCCCGCCCTCGCCCTCGCCACCCCGCCATCGCCCCATCGCCCCCCCACCCCCCCTCCCCACCCGCCCCCGCCTCCGCCTCCGCCTCCGCCCGCCCCGCCCTCCCTTGCCCGCCCGCCCCCGCCCCATCCCATCGCCTCGAGCCCCGCCGCCCCACCCACCACCACCCAGGCCAGCGTCGCCCTAACGATGAGTTTTTTCTGTTTTCTTTTTTTGCTGTTTAATTCTTGTTTAATTGTTAGTGTTAGTGTTAGTGTTAGATTTAGTGTTAGAAAAGAAGAAATTTTAGTGTTAGTGTTAGAAAAAGAATATGTAGAAGAAAAGAAGAAGAAGTGGAAAAAGATGAAAAGAAGAAAAGAAAAGAAGTAGAAAAAAAGAAGAAGAAGAAGAAGAAGAAAAGAAGTAGAAGAAGTAGAAGAAGAAGAATAGAAGAAAAGAAAAGAAGTAAAAGAAGTAGAAAAAAGATGAAAAAAGAAGAAGAAGAAGAAAGGAAAGAAGAAGAAGAAGAAGAAGAAGAAGAAAGGAAAGAAGAAGAAGGATAGAAGAAGAAGAAGAAAGGAAAGAAGAAGAAGAAAGAAGAAGAAGATAAGGAAAGAAGAAGAAGGATAGAAGGAAACACCCCGACCACTAACCCCGACACCCCGACCCCGACACCACACCCCGACACCTGACCTCGACACCCTGACCCCGACACCCCGACCTCGACACCACACACCGACACACAGACCACGACACCACACCCCGACACCCCGACCCCGACACGACACCCTAACCCCGAAACAGCACCCGGACACCGACATGACACCCCGACCCCCTAAACCTCCCGAAAAGGTGCTCTTTGGCCTTCCAGAGGCTGACGGGGTTATATATTTTTGAATTATTAGTTAGGTCATATATTTTTCGATTTTGTTATGAAAAACATCATATATAATTGTGTTGATTGGGTAGAGTTAAATGTGCAGTTGTTTCATCGCTACGAGATTTGGTGTTCGACGACCTCGCCGTGCGTTTGACGAGCTCTGCCCCTTCGTTCGTGGGTGAGCACAAATGACATGTCCTTCCCCCCATTAATTATTTGCACAAATGACATGAAATTTGGTAGCTAGCTATATATGTGTCTTGAATCATCAGTATGCATAACCAATATGTGTCTCCCGTTCAAAAGCGTCATAGTTATAAATATGCATGCATTTGCATATTTATAACCTTGATTCTTTCAAATTGTCCAACAATATCCATGGACAGCCCGAGTATGTGTAGATTGGGTTCGTTTTCCCATATGCTTTGCTCCGGATCCGACGCATAAATTTAAATCGATGCCTCCCTATTGTTCTCCGGTACACATCCTCTCTGCTTATTGCGAGACGTGTATCGAGAGAATAGCGGGAGGTGCTGCCAAATTTTAACGTCGAATCCGAGCATAGCATATGGGAAAATGAACCCAATCTACATACTGGTGAGATTAGGACCTATCATTACCTATTAGAGTGTAGGTTGCATGGACGTAATAAAATTGACAAAGTAGATCAACTGATGAATATATACATGGTGAGTTATATATATAATTGTTGTGTGTCCAGTAGCTCTGAAAGTCAAGATGAGTGATCGTGCGTGGATGTATATCGGTCACACTGGTCAGAACAAATGGAGCGCTGAATGGTTCACAAAAACCAAGGGGTTTGTGCAAGCCGCATTTGCAAATGGCCAGAGGAAAACTTGGTGCCCCTTTTTCCGATGCTGCAATTGGGAAAAGAGGACAGAGGCTGAAATGGGTAAACACCTGCAGAAGAATGGTTTTACGCCCGATTATACGGTGTGGACATTTCATGGTGAGTCTGCCCAACGTGACCGAGCTGAGGTGGATCATCATCGCACCGACGAGCATGGTACCGGATGGAAAACATGGTGCAAGACTATGATGATGCTCGGGATTCGAACGAGGAGATGGAGGAATCTGCAAAGGCCTTCAATGAAATGTTGGAGTCTTCAAAACGTCCGCTCCACGAGCACACTAAGCTTTGTCAGTTGGATGCCATCTCACAAGTAATGGCTTTGAAGGCTCAGTTCAACTTGGGCGAGAATGCTATGACGCAATTATGACAATATTTGGGCGCTTTCTACCCAAAGGCCATGTAATGCTGCAAACCTCTAACAATCGGACAAAATCCTCCGTTAATCAAGATGCCCTATGAGAAGATACATGCCCGTGAGAAAGGATGTGCCTTATTTAGGCTTGACTATGCGGACTTGAACTATTGTCCCATTTGCAAGTGTTCGGTATATTGTCGTGAACAACGGTATGGGTGAGAAGACACGCACCACAATCCTGTTAGTGTTCTTGGTATATGCCAATCGTACCAAGACTTCAACGTCTTTTCATGGTCGAAGAGACGGCCGACAGATGACATGGCACAAAACAGGCAAAATAACCGAACTAGATGCGGATGGGAAGCGATGATGGTACACACATCGGATGGTGTTGCGTGGAAAAGGTTTGATCAATTACATCTCGACAAAGCGGCAGATCCGAGGCATCCTCGAGTCGGCATCAAGACCGATGGGTTCGATGTGTTTGGTATGACGTCAACCCAATACGATTGTTGGCCCGTGTTTGTCTTTCCACTCAATCTCCCCGACAGATTATGCAAAGAAAGAACATTTTCCGGCGTTGATAATTCCAGGGCCGAACTATCCGGGGAAAAATATGAATGTGTACATGCAGCCGCTTAAGGACGAATTGCAAGAAGCCTAGGATAATGGGTTCAAGACATACGGCGCCTATAGCAAACAAAACTTCATAATGCGTGTCTGGTACATGTACTCGACGCATGACTTGCGGCGTATCGCTTATTCGTTGGCTGGTGTGTGCATGGAAGGTTCCGTGCCCCACATGCAAGGGAGCTCTTGAGTTTCGTTGGCTTGTGCCGCCGCAAGTTTTCTTGCTTCGACATGCATAGACAGTTCTGGATCCTCGCCATAAGTTCAGGAAAGACAAGAAGAACTTCATCGAGGTAGAGTTGTAAAAACTCGCACCACCAAGTTGACAGCCAACAGACCACGGATCGCTTAAACTCTCTCGAGCCAGATCCAGAGCGTCCAGGGTACTTCAAGGGGTATAATTCTGAGCACGCCTGGACTCACAAAACATGCTTATGGGATCTCCCTTTGCCGTCAGCCGCCCGAAGCGGACGGCAATGTAGCTCTTTGCTGTCCCTTACATTGCCGTCCACTTTTGCCGTCCGTGGCCGACGGCAAAGACCTTTTCCGTCCGCCATCCGTGCCTTTGCCGTCCGCCGTGGCAGATGGCAAAGTAGCAGATTCCTGTAGTGATGCTCTAATAATGAAGATCATCACACTTCTATTTATTTACAACTCAAGAATGATAACTCAACACTTAGAACAAAATATGACTCTATGTGAATGCCTCCGGCGGTGTACCGGGATGTGCAATGACTCAGGAGTGACATGTATGAAAGAATAGTGAACGGTGGCTTTTCCACAAATACGATGTCAACTACATGATCATGCAAAACAATATAACAATGATGAAGCGTGTCGAAATAAACGGAACGGTGAAAGGTTGCATGGCAATATATCTCGGAATGGCTATGGAAATGCCATAATAGGTAGGTATGGTGGCTGTTTTGAGGAAGTTATAAGGTGGGTGTATGGTACCGGCGAAAGTTGCACGGTACTAGAGAGGCTAGCAATGGTGGAAGGGTGAGAGTGCGTATAATCCACGGACTCAACATTAGTCATAAATAACTCACATACTTATTGCAAAAATATATTAGTTAGTGAAACAAAGTACTATGTGCATGCTTCTAGGGTGATAGATTGGTAGGAAAAGACCATCGCTCGTCCTCGACCACCACTCATAAGGAAGACAATCAGTAAATAAATCATGCTCCGACTTCATCACATAACGGTTCACCATACATGCATGCTACGGGAATCACAAACTTTAACATAAGTATCTCTCAAATTCACAACTACTCCACTAGCATGACTCTTCATATCTCAAAACAATCATAAAGAATTAAACTTCTCATAGTATTCAATGCACTTCATATGAAAGTTTTTATTATATCCCTATCGGATGCCCATCATATTAGGACTAAATTTATAACAAAAGCAAATTTCCATGCTGTTCTAAAAGACTCTAAAAATAATATAAGTGAATCATGAGATTTCAACCATTTCTATAAAATAAAGTCACCGTCGTGCTCTAAAAAGATATAAGTGAAGTACTAGAGCAATATTATCTAGCTCAAAAGTTATAAGTGAAGCACATAGAGTACTGTATTAAATCATGATTCATGCGTGTGTCTCCCAAAATGTGTGTATAGCAAGGATGATTGTGGTAAACTAAAAAGCAAAGACTCAAATCATACAAGACGCTCCAAGTAAAACACATATCATGTGGTGAATAAAAATATAGCCTCAAGTAAAGTTACCGATAGATGAAGACGAAAGAGGGGATGCCTTCCGGGGCATCCCCCAGCTTAGGCTTTTGTTTGTCCTTGAATATTATCTGGGGGTGCCTTGGGCATCCCCAAGCTTTGGATCTTTCCACTCCTTATTCCATAGTCCATCAAATCCTTACCCAAAACTTGAAAACTTCACAACACAAAACTCAACAGAAAATCTCATGAGCTCCGTTAGTATAAGAAAATAAATCACCACTTTAAGGTACTATTGCAAATCATTCTTTATTTATATTTGTGTAATATATACTGTATTCCAACTTTTCCATGGTTAATACCCCCTGATACTACCCATAGATTCATCAAAATAAGCAAACAATATGCAAAAAATAGAATCTGTCAAAAACAGAACAGTCTATAGTAATTTCTAACTCTCGAATATTTCTGTAACTCCAAAAATTCTTATAAATTAGGAAAACCTGCGAAATTTGTGTACCAATCTAGACAAAAAGTAATCAGATCTAACCAGAGGCTAGATGAACTAAACAGAAACAAAAAGCAAAGAATACATATAAAATTGGGTTGCCTCCCAACAAACGCTACCGTTTAATGCCCATAGCTAGTCATAAAAATGCAAATAGATCTAGGTATTGCCATCTTTGGTATGCAATCCATAAATGGCTCTCATAATAGATTCATATGGAAATTTAATTTTATTCCTAGGGAAGTGTTCCATACCTTTACTTGATGGGAATTGGAATCTAATGTTTCCTTCTTTCATATCAATAATTGCACCAATCGTTATAAGGAAATGTCTACCAAGAATAATAGGACATGTAGGATTGCAATCTATATCAAGAACAATGAAATCTACGGGCACATAATTCCTATTTGCAACAATAAGAACATCATTAATCCTTCTGATATGTTTCTTACTAGTGGAATCCGCAAGATGCAAATTTAAAGAATAATCATCAAATTCACGGAAACCTAAAACATCACACAAAGTTTTTGGAAACGTGGAAACACTAGCACCCAAATCACACAAAGCATGTGTAATAGCCTGGCTTATTAGGGATGATAGACTACTCATATCAATAAGGAATTCCTTCTTTTCCGGGATCCCATTCGACATGAACTCCAAAGTTAAGCGTGCTCAGCTTGGAGTAGTTTCAGATGGGTGACCGACCGAAGTTTGCTCCGGTGCGCACGAGTGAGGACAAAGTGCGCAGAAAAGACTAGTATTGATCTGTGGGGCCGATCTAGATCCCGCCAGGAGTAACGACCACCGGCGGGTGTGTCCGGGGCGTTACAAGTTGGTAATCAGAGCCATCCCCGACCTTAGGAGCCCCATTGCTTGATCGTTTTAGTGGCGAGTTGTGTCTAGAAAAAGTTTTGAGTCATTTAGGATTATATATATCGGAGAGTTAGGAATTCTTTTTACTCCCGGTCCTTCGACCTTCCGGTGAGGTATCCCGACGTAGAGTTTTGACTCTTCTCTTCTTAAATTTCACTAAAAATTTTTTTAGGATCACGGGTATCTTGGAATAGTTCCGATGGTTTTATGATGACAACATTGTCTTGGTGCCTCGACATTTAGGGGTTGTGGCGGTGTCCCGGGAGTTGAGCTCCGAGGTGTTGTCGTCATAATTTTATCGTTGCGATTCGGAATACCGAGTTTAAATGCCGACATCGAAAATCTCTTTTATGCGTTGTTGGTGAGATAACCCCGCTAACCCGATCGAGGTGAGTACGGGAGTATTGCCATGACTTGTATAACGGATGCTTTTCGAAGGTTGAGGTAGACGATTTCCGAAGGTTTCTTGGTTATGTGTTGACGGATGGATACAACTGGATGTAGGGATTGTTAGTTTGGGTGAGATATATTGCTCCCCTGTATCCCCAACACCAGATTGCATAACCAGAAAATTTCGGGAGTTTCATAGGTGGGAATTCAAGTAGCTCCTAGGATATCTTTCCGACGGATGTATGATATGAAATTGGGGTTCGACGTCTAGTGGTCCGCCTATTCACGGTTGGTTTTACAGTGGTCTCGTTGTGTCTTAAAGAGTCCTTGGCTATGCCGACTCGGGGACGCTTCGTATGTCATGTGCACTGCCTTGTACATGATGGTGCTGTACGATTGAGCCCGTGTAGGCCCCACCACGAAAACTTCGGACGAAATCTCTATCATATGTTTGTTCCGGCTTATTCTGCAAGCCAGTCCTTTGTTTTTAGTTGTGGTATTCGAGTTGCTTCAATGTCAAGTGTTGATTCCATACCTTTCCGAAACGGTGTTCTCATATTGCTATGTGAATACTAATCCATTTGATAATCGAGATTGTTATGTTAATTCTTTCCAACCGGTGTGCTTCTCTTCAAGTGGATCCCATCATTTTTCCCATCAGCAAGACCAATTATCATTTTTTTTCTCAACGGTGTTTGTTTCGTTCATCCCAAGTTGTCTTTGTTTTTCCCCGCCCTCCCACCCTTTTTTCTTCAAGGACACAGATTTCTTAATCAAGTATCCATTTATTCATGTGAAGTCACTTCATTCTTTTCAATCAATGTTCTGATCCGGTGATTTCCCATGAAGATGTTCAACAGTTTCAAGTTCATCATTCTTCATTCTCGTATTCTTCTCCGGTGGATCCAATTCAAGCTTTTGATGTTCATCATATTCATTTCCTCGTTTCTAATGCTTTTTAATACCGGTGCACCTCTTAATCTTTCACTTCTCGTTATTCATTTGTTCTGGAGTACTGAAGATATCTTGGAAGATTTGCGTTTCCATTCTCAATCCCTTCAAGATATTTCGAGATTGTTACCTCATTCAAGTCATTTAATTCAACCGGTGCAACATCTCTTTTAAATCTTTTCCTATGGTGTTCTTTTGAGTGGGCCCTAACCCACAGGTCTTTTCCCAGGATCTTACCTGACTCTTCTATTTTCCCAGAGCTATCCTAATTCTTCTCCAAGTTTGGCGTAAGAATGAGTTATCATCAGTCAAATGCTTTTTCTCCAAGACCTTTCAAATTCTTTTCATAGTTGGCTTAACCTCTTCGTTTTTGATTCTTCCGGAGTATCTCATATAATTCTTGGTGGTGTTTCTCGTTGTCATTCTCATCATTTGAAGACCGAAGAAGAGTTTCTCTTTAATCTTGCTCTATTCTCTTCGAGATTCATGGTGCTAGCTTGTTGCCATCCTCTCATAATTGTTTTCGATTGTGAGAATTCTTTTTCACCCTTCAGGAGATATTCAAGAGTCTTCTCAGTTTGTCATCCGGAGTCCATCAATTCAGGTTTATTCATTCTCAGCTGTCAGTTATCATTCTCCTATCTTGCCGGTGCATCAATCGAATATCCTCTAATCAGTTCTTGATCTCTTTGTTCTCATGTATCTAGTTTGTCTCAAGCACTTTCGTTCATTTGCTAATTCTTACTGGTGATGCACCCCTATTTCGGTCATTTTCAATTCTTACGATGGTTCTTTCAAGATCTCTCTTCCTTGTTCATCACATCAATTCATTTGTTGTTCCAATCCTACCGGTGGTTCGTTGAAGACCTTCTCAAGTTTTGATATATCTCTTTTAATCCTTTATACGAGAATAAGTAGTATGCCAAATCCGTTGTTTGTCATCAATTTAAATTGGTGGAGGATACGCATAACATAATTCTTATTCTTGATTCATCCAAGTGATTAATTCTTATTCCGGAGGCCCTTAAAATTCTCGGTTTCATTTGTTTTCATCTTCTCTTTTTTCCCGGAGTTCCAAGTTCTCATCATCACGGAGATCCATCTAAATCATTGCAAGGATTCACCTTGTGTTTTCAATTTCTCTTTCTTTTCATCCTTTTATTACCGGAGTTCTTCATGGAGTTTCTTCACGGTGGTTCCTCAAGGATTCTTTTCATTCTTCAATTGTTCTTCAAGATTTCTCTTGAAGTTATGACCCGCCAAGCTATACTCAAAATTAAACATGGTGCTCAACACATGTTTTGTTTTGAGGAGTTCAAATATTCTTCTTCTTGCATTCCAAAGTGCAATTCTTTCTACCTTATTTTTTGAGATGGTGTTATGTCACTCTTGGCAATTTCCTTCATGTTTTTCATGATTCATATTGTTGTCAAGAATGAGGTATTTTAAATCCATTAGTCTCTTCATTGGAGTTATCTTGGGTTATATTTCACCTAAAGCTTTCCCTAAGGATTGTTGCTATTTATGGTGCTTATAAATGACCCAAGTTCTTCATTTGTCCTCCCGGTGAAATAAGCTTCTCGTCTCCTTGTTGATATCAATCCAATCATTTGTTTCCATTGGTGGCAGAAGCTCACCTCATAATTTTGAGATGTTTTCATAAGCCCGCCACAAGCTAATTCTTTTCGTTGTTGGTTTTCCAACTACTCTATTATAACCTTCTTGGAAGGGTGCTTTCCGAGCTCATTTGTGGCAAAAGTTGTCATTTTCTTCTCCGTCCCTTTATTCCAATGATCTACTTCTATTCTTTCTTACGGAGGCATTGTGATGCTGTGCTCTTCAATCATCATCTTGTTTTGTCAGGATCATGTTCTTTTTCATTCTTATCCATTTAACCGGAGTGTTGTGTCATCTCTTCAAGTGCTTTTCATCTTATCAAGTTTTTCCTTCTTCAGTCGGAGTGCTGCCCAAATTATATCATTCTTATTCCTTCTCTATCTTGTTTAACCGGAGTGGTTTCAAATTCTATCTTGTCCATTAAAATTTTTGATTCATGTCTTTGCAACCTTCAAGTTCTCGTAATGTTCCTTGTTCCTTTTTTTTTCTAACGGATTGTTTGCAATCTCGTTCATCTCTATTGTACTCTTTCTTTTAAATTGCTCAACCTCTCAAGGTTTGTGGTTTCACTCGTTCGTCAAAGAAGCAACTTAGTTTACCCTCTTCTCTTCCTCTCCCGTTTCTCTCCGGTGCCATTCTAGATCTCGGGACGAGATCCTCTCGTAGTGGTGGAGTGTTGTAACGCCCCAAGACCGGAGCTTCAGATGCCTTCCAGGGTTTCCGAGTTTTGTCGTGCGATTTGTTTTGTTTTGCATTGCATCATGTCATCTCTTGCATTGCATCATGCCATCTTATGTTGCATCTTGGTCATATCAAGTATAGCTTCGTGCTTGCCATGTTGCATTTTGTCATTCATGTTGTTTCCATGAGCATCCTGTATGCATACTTTGTCACCTCTTCAAACCTTTGCACCTTCACTTCTCCTTCCTTCCCTTTTCTTCTATTCTTGCAAGTGCCACTTTGCCTCCACCAAAAATGTTCATCTTCTCCCTGTTAATCTTGCTCCTTGCCCTAAACCTCTCTGCCAAAGTTATCCTTATTTGAAGTTGTTTTGGTCAGGTTCAAAAATGACACAAGTTTGAAAATATTTCAAACTTGTCTTATTTTTCTACCTTTAAAAAAAAAGTCCAATGCAATTTATTAAAATAGTGGATAATTCCAGGAGTTGGAGAATATTTTCTTCATCCTCTAACTCCTCTTCTTTTTCCCTGAGCTTTTCTGTCTTCATTTCTGTTTTATAAAAAAAGGAAATGCAGCCAGCAAGAGCCACCCCACAGGCCTCGGCCTCCCAGGCCGCCCAGCTAGCACCAAGACCTAACCAGCCGCCCACCTAACCCGACCAACCCTAGCGACCCCCATCTCCTCCTCGTCCCTCATGCGCCGCCCTTTACACCCGCTGCTCGATCCCCATCCATCCCATCCCGGCGCCCGATCCTTCGCGCCTCCACGCCGAGACCCCACGCCCGACCTCCTCGCCAAGGCCATGGACGCCGCCGCCCGGCAGCAGCAATGCTTGCTGCACCTCTCGCCGATGCAGCGACCCATCTCCACTCGCCGACCCCTCTCCATCGTCCTCTGCGCCTCCCTCCGTCGTCCTTCCTGCCGCCAACATCGCCGGAAAGGGCTCCCGGCGCCTTGCGCGCCCTAACACCCTCCTGCGATGCCCGCCCGGCGCTCATCTCGCCTCCTCCCGCCTCCCACGGAGGCCGGCGCGCCAAGTCCCAGAGTCCCGCCGCCGCTTGTCGCCCCACTGCCGCGTCCCGCGTGCCCGATGCCGCCTTCGTCACAGTGTCGCCGCCTTCCCCACTCCGGCGTGGACGCCAGCCACCAGAGCCTCCCAGTCGGCGAGCCCCCTTCCTCGTCGGACCTCATTTTCTCCTCCTCGTGTGCGAGTTGCACCACGCCGAGCCACCCGGAGCCCTGCACCATGCTCGACCCCAAGCTCTCCTCCTCGTGGTCCATCTCCAGCCCCGTCTCCGCTGTTGTCCAGGCCGCTGCTGGCCCTCCACGGCCACGGGATCCTCCCATGCCTCCTTGCCATGCCTTTCCTGCTCCCCTTCATGGACGCCCCTGCCGCATGTTGCTCCACTTGCCCGTCCACAGCCGCTGCTTGCCTTCTCAAGCAGTGCCGTTCGCCTCGACTTCGAAGTTCACCATGTATGGGCGAACCCCACCAAGTTGTTGCCTCTTGCTCTGCGATGTGTTGCGTGAATGCATTCGAAACCAGATTGGAACCTCAAGCATCAAGTACCCTGAAGACCCCGTCATTGTCAAGTTCCACTTGGACAAGTGTACTTCTACGTCCTGGAGACTGCCAAGTACATGGATTCGCCAAGTTCGTCTACATGCGAGTACCACTACCGTCGCCAAAGACCCGTGTAACGTTGCCGTGAACGACTACTTCCACGACGTTCGTGAACCTCTACCGCCGCCCGAACATCTACGAACGGTGTACCACGACGATCATGTACGGCTACACGACGACCCGTGAACAACGACTACCACTACCGTCGACGTGAACAACTACTTCCTCTACGACCGCAACGAGTACAACTACTTCCCTCGACGACTCGAACCGCCCCGAAATGCACGCTTCGAAGGTATAACCCCGAGATGACCGCCCGTGAACGAATGCTTTGTTGGATGAGATGCTTAAGTTTGCACCGTGTCCGAATTGTTGCTTGCGCATTCCTTCCCGTTTGCCATGCCGTTGAACCATGGGAACCCGGTAGTCGGGATCACCCCACCATCTTGCATGACTTGCTCGCGCCCACTTCTCGTTTGCATCGGTATCTCCTCTAGCTACCGGAATGTTGCCGTGGCATCATTTTCGGATATGTTGCCGTGGCACCATTTCCTTTTCGCCGCCGTGGCACCCTTTTCGTTTCACCGCCGTGGCACCTTTTTCCTTCCGCCATGGTGACTAATGCTTCATAACATGCTCATGTTAACGTTTTCATAAAAATTGCATATAACTTGTTCATGTCATCCGCATCATAATAACAACATTTAAATGCTTAAAATTGTTGTTGCATTAAATTGCTAAATAACATGGGGATTTTCCGGAATTGTCGTTTGTTGTTCCGGCCTCATTTAAACTTGCCTAGATAGGTAGTTTTCATTTGCTTCACCCTCTTGCCATGTTAATCAACATTTAATATTGTTGGGTACATAAACGAGATCGAACTAAATAACTTGTCGTGGTGTTTCATCAATATGCACCGTTGCATATTGAGCTCCACTTAAGTTGTAGGATTGCTTGTGCACTTTGCCATGCCATGCCATGCCTCATTAAACCGGACATGCATCATACTTGTTTGCGCATCATGACATGTTTTATGTGATGGTTGTTTACCTTGTTGTTTGTTTCTTTCCGGGTGCTTTCTCTCGTTAGCTTCGGTTTCCTTCCGGAGTTGTGAGGATCCGTTCGACTTCGTCCGTTTGTCTTCCTCATGGACTCGTTCTTCTTCCTTGCGGGATTTCAGGCAAGATGATCATTATGTAATAGCCTGGCTTATTAGGGATGATAGACTACTCATATCAATAAGGAATTCCTTCTTTTCCGGGATCCCATTCAGACAGAACTCCAAAGTTAAGCGTGCTCAGCTTGGAGTAGTTTCAGATGGGTGACCGACCGAAGTTGCTCCGGGTGCGCACGAGTGAGGACAAAGTGCGCGAAAAGACTAGTATTGATCTGTGGGGCCGATCTAGATCCGCCAGAGTAACGACCACCGGCGGGTGTGTCCGGGCGTTACAAGTTGGTATCGAGCCGACCCTCGCGTTACACGGATGGTTGCGGACAGGTGCGCGGTCATGTTGTTCATGACGTTTGTGACCCGTCGTGGCACACGACATGGCACATGTACTGGACTGGATGCACAGACGGTTGTGCCAAGAGGGAACGTTCCTGTGGCCCGACGAGGACGTCGGTTCCTCTGAGTGGGGGTGTATGTAATAGCCTGGCTTATTAGGGATGATAGACTACTCATATCAATAAGGAATTCTTCTTTTCCGGGATCCCATTCCATGTAACTCCAAAGTTAAGCGTGCTCAGCTTGGAGTAGTTTCAGATGGGTGACCGACCGAAGTTGCTCCCGGTGCGCACGAGTGAGGACAAAGTCGCAGAAAAGACTAGTATTGATCTGTGGGGCCAGTCTAGATCCCGCCAGGAGTAACGACCACCGGCGGGTGTGTCCGGGGCGTTACAGCATGGCATTCATAATCATTAATCTTAATCTTAATAGTAGGTTCCCACTCATCATAAAGTTTTCTAGGAATAGAAACTTCCAATTCACGTTTTTCTTCAAAAGATTGCATCATAGCATCAACGATATGTTTAGTAAAAGCTTTGTTTTGATTATAAGCATGAGGAGAATTTAACACGGATTGCAACAATGAAATAAAATCTATTAAAGAAAAATTATCATATTTAAATTCCTTGAAACCGAAAAGAGTGGGTTCATTTCTATTTGAAGTCTTGACCTCTCGAATCCCACTTGTATCAATTTTTGCATCTAGATCTAAAAACTCTGAATCATTGGGACGCCTTTTAACTAAAGTTGACTCATATACAGTCCCATATTTATCAAGATTAATATTGGTAAACAAAGAATCAATAGGAGTTACATCAATAACTTTTAGATCTTCATCATTATTATCATGAAAACTAGAAGACCACGCTTTTACAAACCTATCTTTTTTTGCACGCATCTTAGCGGTTCTTTCTTTACACTCATCAATGGAAATTCTCATGAATTTGAGAGACTCATTGATATCATGCTTAGGTGGGATAGATCTAAGTTTCAAAGAATCAACATCAAGAGAAATTCTATCCACGTTCCTATCCAAATCATCAATCTTGAGAAATTTTTCTTCAATCAAAGCATTAAAATTCTTTTGCGAACTAATAAATTCTTTAAACACTATTCTCACAATCATAGGGCATCTTATTAAAATTTCCATAGGTATTGTTGTAGGAATTACCATAATTATTAGAGGAATTACTAGGAAACGACCTAGGATTAAAATTACCTCTATACGCGTTGTTACCAAAATGGTTCCTACCAACAAAATTCACATCCATAGATTCATTATTATTTTAAATAGAAGTGAACAAAGGCATCTCATTAGGATCAGAAGAAACACTTTTATTAGGAAATAATTTCATAAGTTCATTCATCTTTCCACTCAAAACATTAATCTCTTCAATCTCTTCAATCGCATGAACCTTTTTACTAGTGGATCTTTCGGTGTGCCATTGAGAATAATTAACCATGATATTATCTAGGAGCTTGGTAGCCTCTCCTAAAGTAATTTCCATAAAAATGCTTCTCGCGGCTGAATCCAAAAATTTTCTAGAAGCAAAATTCAATCCGGCATAAATTTTTTGTATAATCGTCCACAAATTTAAACCATGTGTAGGGCAATTTCATATCATCAATTTCATCCTCTCCCAAGATTGTGCAACATGGTCATGATCAAGTTCCTTAAAATTCATAATATCGTTCCTAAGGGAGATGATCTCAGCGGGAGGAAAATACTTAGAGATGAAATCATCTTTACACTTATTCCACGAATCAATACTATTTTTAGGCAAAGATGATAACCAAGTTTTAGCACGATCTCTAAGCGAAAACGGAAATAGCTTCAATTTAACAATATCATTATCCACATCTTTCTTCTTTTGCATATCGCACAAATCAACGAAATTGTTTAGATGGGATGCGACATCTTCACTAGGAAGGCCAGAAAATTGATCTTTCATAACAAGATTCAGCAAAGCGGCATTAATTTCACAAGATTCAGCATTAGTAGTGGGAGCAATCGGAGTGCTAATAAAATCATTGTTGTTGGTATTGGAAAAGTCACACAATTTGGTATCATCTTGAGCCATCGTGACAAAGCAAGCAATCCAACACACAAGCACACAAGAAGCAAGCGAAAAAGACGTACGGAAGAGGGGCGAAGAAAAGGCAAATCTTTTCGAAAATCATTTTAGTGGTGGGGGAGAGGAAAACGAGAGGCGAATGGCGAGTAATGTAATGCAAGAGAGAAGAGTTATGATGGGTACTTGGTATGGCTTGACTTTACGTAGATCTCTCCGGCAACAGCGCCAGAAATTCTTCCTGCTACCTATTGAGCTTGTGTTGGTTTTTCCCTTGAAGAGGAAAGGGTGATGCAGCAAAGTAGAGTAAGTATTAGCCTCAGTTTGAGAACCAAGGTATCAATCCAGTAGGAGACAACACACAAGTCACCGAACACCTGCACAAACAATCAACAACTTGCACCCAACGCGATAAAGGGGTTGTCAATCCCTTCACGGTTACTTGCAAAAGTGAGATCTGATAGAGATAGATAAACGGTAAAGTAAATATTTTGGTATTTTTGGTTTATAGATCGGAAAGTAAAATATTGCAAAATAGTAGATCAGAAACTAGTATGATGTAAAAGAGAACTTATATGATGGAAAAGAGAACTTGTATGATGAAAAAGAGACCCGGGGGCCGTAGGTTTCACTAGTGGCTTCTCTCAAGATAGCGAATATTACAGTGGGTGAACAAATTATTGCCGAGAAGTTGATAGAAGAGCACATAATTATGAAGATATCTAATGCAATGATCATGAACATAGGCATCGCGTCTGTGTCAACTAGACCAAAACGATTCTGCATCTACTACTATTACTCCACACATCGACCACTATCCAGCATGCATCTAGAGTATTAAGTTCATAAAGAACGGAGTAATGCATTAAGTAAGATGACACGATGTAGAGGAATTAACTCAAGCAATATGATGAAAACCCCATCTTTTTATCCCCGATGGCAACAATACAATACGTTCCTTGCTGCCCCTACTGTCACTGGGAAAGGACACCGCAAGATTGAACCCAAAGCTAAGCACTTCTCCCATTGCAAGAAAAACCAATCTAGTAGGCCAAACTAAACTGATAATTTGAAGAGACTTGAAAATATATCAAATCATGCATATAAGAATTCAGAGAAGACTCAAATAATATTCATACATAATCTAATCATAAATCCACAATTCATCGGATCTCAGCAAACACACCACAAAAGAATATTACATTGAATAGATCTCGAAGAACATCGAGGAGATCATGGTATTGAGAATCAAAGTGAGAGAAGAAGCCATCTAGCTACTAGCTATGTACCCGTAGGTCTATAGTAAACTACTCACGCTTCATCGGAAGGGTAACGGTGTTGATGTATAAGCCCTCCTTGATCAAATCCCCCTCCGGCAGGACGCCCGAAAAGTCCCCTAGATGGCATCTCTCGGGTACAAAAGGTTGCGGCGATGGATAAGTGGTTTCGTGACTCCCCCCGGAAGTTTTTGGGGTATAAGAGTATATATAGGCGAAGGAACTAGGTCAGGAGACCCATGAGGCAGGGGGCACGCCCTACCCCCTGGGCGCACCCTCCACCCTCGTGGCCGCCTTGTTGCGTCTCCGGCTTCATCTCCAAGTCTCCTGGTTTGATTCTGGTCCAAGAAAGATCATCGCGAAAGTTTCATTTCGTTTGGACTCCGTTTGGTATTCCTTTTCTGCGAAACTCTAAAACAGGTAAAAAACAGAAAGTGGCACTAGGCTCTCGGTTAATAGGTTAGTCCAAAAAATAATATAAAATTGCATATTAGTGCATATAAAACATCCAAAAAAGATAATATAATAGCATGGAACAATAAAAAATTATAGATACATTGGAGATGTATCACTGTGGAGGGGAGGTGGTGTTTGAGGATACGCCACGGCTACTGAAAATTTTAGTAATGGTGGGTGGAGATGGTGGTGAACGAGGGAGGGCGGAGGTTCAAATGCCTCGGCTACTGCAATTTTACTATAAGGTCGGTGTTGGAGGAGTGTGGGCGACGGTTGAAGTACGGCGGCTACTATAATTTGGCTAAAGGAATTGATGCGGGGCGGGAGTACCCAAGATCGCGCATGGTCCAATAAGAATATGCATGTATGATAATAAGGAAATGTGGCAGAAATATTGATTTTTGCAATGCTCAAGGCGGGTAGTTTGTTTTTAGATTTCTAGCTAGCTAGTCTATTGCACATGGTTCGTCCTAATTTTCAGACGCCAAACGTGGAATCATTCTAAATAAACTACCCGCCTTTAGCTTGCGCAGGTGGTGATTTTACAGTGCACTTCCATCGCACACGGTTAAGCTAGTACCTCCACCTTTGCTCGCGCTTGTGCAGTCATGGTGATTTTACAGCGCACTTACATCACACTTGCATCGCACACGGTTGAGACAGTACCTCCACCTTTGCTCGCGCATGTGCAGTCGTGGTGATTCACAGTGTACTTGCATCGCACACGGTTAAGACATTATACCCATGTCCGTTGAGCGTCATTAGTCTTTGCAGCAAAAAAACATTAGAGAGGTTCAGAAGACAGCGACACCAGCATGTGGTCCAAATATATATGACTGAAAAGGGTGGTCTGTGATGTTCAAAATTCCAATCCACTACTTTGACCGCGCGGTCCCACGGTTGGGCGCATCGTCGAAGATCGATGAGAGGGGCCAGAAGTCAAGAACCACCTGGAAGTGGCCAAAGATATGTAGGAATATAGGCTGTGATGTTTAAAACTTAAATACACAATGCACAACATTGATGGCACATGCCTCACAAACTCGAAAGCACCCTTGGATATATCTATAATGGCATAATGTCGTAGCTAGATAAGGTGCTTGACCCACCACCCACTTCGTGTAAGTGGGGCGGATGCACGTAATGATACTTTGGTCATACAAGCACGTCGTCATGACCTACCATAAGACGGACCAGTGAATCTATCGTTTGGTCAAACGACAATTGTTGTTGTCGATAAACCGCTTGGGCCAATAGATTGAACCATCATAAAAAATCGCACGAGAGGGAGCACAAAACCAGCACCTCTTGCATGCGGCCCAAAATGATGTATGTTGGAAGGGGTGATGTGTGTTTTTAATATAGAATAATGTAAAATTTAGATGTGGTGCCTGCCTCTCGATACAGACAACAACCATGAAGGCCAGGTTGTTAAGGACGAGATATGCACGGTAAGGTGTAGGTCAAACCCAACAATCCGAGCATGCGGGAGGGAATCCTGACAACGCATGAGCTCAAGGTTCAGTTGAATGACATGTGACGGTGACCGGCCCTAACACAAACTAGGAGGAATCCATTCATGGCCAACACATTGTCGGTTCCCGCCCTTCTTCTCCCTCAACTCAAGCAGCTCGACCTCTTCGATGTTGTCATCTCAAAGAAGGCTATGGAGCACCTGCTTCGCAGGTGTACTACGCTCGAGTACCTTCGTCTTGAGCACATCCACGGGTTCATTAGCCTCCACATTGCCTCGACGAATCTCCGACGGATTTATGTGTCTTGCTATTCCACATTATGGTCATTGAGAATGCGGCTTTCCTTGAGAGATTGCTTGAATCGGATCTAGAAGGTCCAATAAAAATCAGGGTCATTGACGCGTCAAAATTGACAGTGTTGATGTACTCGTCTGCCAAATTCTCCAAACTCTTTATTGGATCTGTAATCGTTCAGGTACAACACTCATCTTCTTCTCCGTCTTCTTGAAATTCACATTTTTAAATTTCTTCTTGATGTATTTATGACCGTCTTCCAGAAAATGATTCCCACAAGCTTGACCCAGTCTATGCGCACAGTGAAGATCTTGGCAATAAAATCTATCGGCCCCAATAGATCATGTTGTTGAATTTCATGCTTTCCGTGCACGGAGAAGCTACTCATCGAGGTGAAACTTCTTTCCTATTAATAAATGGTAATCACAACATAGATCAATTTTTTTCGTAGTTTTCCTAAATTACGATGACAAGTGTAGTGTTCAAAACTGCATCTACGCACTGCACCCAAAGAAATGTTTTTAGTATTTTTTTCTCATGTGATCACCTGCATTCTTTTTTTGTTGTAGTACTATAGTAGCCTAGGCTAGTCATAGTGGAAAGTAACTTAGACTACTACAGTAACTCTATGGTTGCCCTAAGAGCAAGTACTACCTCCGTCCTGGTTTACTCTTCCTATTTTGTATTATCAAAATTTGACCATAGATTTAACTGACAAAATGTTAATGCATGTCACTAAGAACTGTATCATTGGATTCGTATTTGAACATAATTTCAAATGGTGTAATTTTTAGTGACAAGCATTGGCATTTTCTTAGGTAAATCTATGGTCAAAATTTTATACTAAATACGAGGTAGTACTCCCTCCGTCCCAAAATTCTTGTCTTACATTTGTTTAGATGCGGATGTATCTAACACTAAAATGTAACTAGATACATCCGTATTTAGATAAATTTAAGACAAGAATTTTGGGACAGAGGGAGTACAAAAGTGGGCTATGTAGGCCGAAACACGTGCCAAATTCACTTGTGATGCATTTGGCATCGATGCCCCTCCATTGCTCACCTGGTGCCCCAATATGGATCACCTACTTTGCTCTGGTGCCAAATTAACTCACGCAATGAAAAAACACTTGCGTGGGAGAGAGAGAGAGAGAGGACTGAGGCAATAAAAACACTTGTTTGGGAGAGTGAGAGGCTGGTGTAGTTGGTTTGATTGATTTGTTTATACATGTGGGTCTGTGTGCACAGCGGTGCCAACTCTCTCACATCGCGAGAGCGGTGCCAAAATCTTTTGATTTGACATCGATGCGTATTATGTGGCATACTTTTGCGAAATATGGCATCGGCCACATAGTGGAAGGCAACAAATGCCCAAGCTCTTCACGTGCTCAATGAGAGGAAACAGAGAGAGAGAGAGAGAGAGAGAGAGAGAGAGAGAGAATATCACTAGCCAGCCAACCCTATCGTATGAGCGAATGATATTGGTAACTCTTGATGACACGGCAATCTTATACAACCAGCTGCTCTAATATGTTCTCTATTTTTGCAGATAAAAAAAAGACCTGAAAGTGAAAAATGTGTTGCACTATAACAATCTCATCGAATGCCCTGATCTCCATCTTACAGAAATTGATTTGATCGACTACCGAGGCAGTACATCTGAGATTAAATTGACCAGGTTCTTTGTTCTGGAGGCAAGTGTGCTCAAGGTAATGATGTTTGGCATGCTCTGGTGCAACAATGAATGGCGTGCTGATCACCGCAAGCGTCTGAGCCTAAATGACAAAGCTCCACAGAAGCTGAATTTGTTTTTGAAACATCAAGTGGCCAGAGACTCAAAAACTTATTTGCCCATTAGTGACTTGTCAGGGCGGTGGATTCTAGTTTGTACGATAATGCTGCATCCACCTAAAGTAATGAAAGCTCTTACGTAAACTTCCTAGTAATTCCCTCTTCGTAGGTGCAGCATTACTCCTAACTTTTGTAATATCAGTTGAAACTTGTATTATTGCCGTGTCCTATTCCTGCGTTTTCAAAATCCTGCGAATCAAACAGGTCCTGAGTTGTGATGATGTTGTGCCTCCCATCTTTCACCAATAGCTGTCGGATCTAGATCTGACGCATACAAACCAAACTTATCCATTTTTGCAAAAAGATGCACGCACTTGTTCCCTATTTACAAACAACTCCTTGTCTCTCACAATCAGCCTTATCTCCTCCCCACCACATCTAGAAGGCCATGGAAAAATCTGGTGCGATGGCTGCTGCCGGCGCCGTCCACCCCAATGTTGGTGTTCCGTGCAATGCACGGGCATCTACGCATGGGAAATTATGTCGAACACGGCTAGTTGTAAGCAGGCTAGCTCTACAGCCATGATGATAGTGACTGCAGATGGTGAGGCTGACTATGGTATGCCGAACATGGCGCCTATACTCAGGTGTCATCTCCGGCGCAGGGTCTTGTCACTTCACTGTGAGGAGCAGCACGTAATAATTTGAACAACGGGTAGTACAGTGCTACTACATTGGTAGTACTACTACTAGTACTACTAGCACCACCGTCAGGATTTAGGAGTACTACCACATACATCTAGATTTTAGTATTTGACCAGCAATATCTAGTAATGGATGTCACAAAAAAAGTACTACTCCCTCTATGAATAAATACATGGTGTATTGTTTTATTCCTATCAGCGAGAGAACTTAATGTCTTTTTGCTAATTAATAGGATTACATGCAATGAACTAAACACTGCATGTCATGTTTGGTAGTCTCAATTCATTGAAAGCATGCACGGCCCACATCTCTCATTGGTTGATATGTCACGAAATAAGAAACGAGGAGGGAGTTAATGTACCGTGCCTAAGTTATTTGGAATTATTCTGTTTTAGTAAGGTGACTTAGACAACATTTTTGGTTACATGCATTAAACATTTTATTAGTTAAATCAAAGGTCAAAACTTGGCGCAAAATGCAAAGGGGACCAATAAAACAGTAAACGTCAAACTTCTCTCGTTTGGCCCCAACTAGAGGTCCGGTGAGATGACTATACTGCACCGGCACAGAGGGGGGCGCAGCTTCATTGACTTATTTCAACTGCCTTTGGGTGAATGACACGTGGGCCCAACGGGTGGCTGCCCCACCTGACATACAACCAAAGGCAGGTGCAGTAGAGGGCCGAGGAGTAGATGGCAAACACGCACGTGAATTCAACGCAGTCTGCACTTCTCATATAAAGGCTCCCAATCAGTCCAATCTAGTATGAAATCCTACGCACATACGCACGCTAACCAAGGGCAAGAGTGATCACTTGAATCGCAAGATTAGTTGACTAGAAGCTAAGCTAGACCCATGGAGGCGATGAGCGTGAGCATCACCGGTGTGCGCGATGGTCCACGGCTGCCCGCGTCCAGACCGAGGAACGCCTCGGTAGTGCTTGAGGCCGCCATGGCGAGGGGCCTCTTGGATGACAGCTTCGTCTCCTTATTCGACGAGGTCCTCGTCGGTTTCCTCGACAAGTTCACCGTCGCCAAGAAGCTCGCGGACGACTTTGATGTACGCCTCCAGCCGACGCGCCTAGGCTCTGTAATGCCCACCACCCTCAACGGCCACTATGGTGACAACCTCTTCGACGGACTGGTGGCCCTACGACTGCCCGCCATCGCGCCGGAGAATGTGCACCTCGAGGTCGCGCTCGCCGCGCAGCGCTTGGCAGCAAGGCACCATCGACATAATCACCCACGTCTACGCGCAAATCGTCCACAAGGACTACTACATGCAAGAGGAGGACGATAGGACGCTGGCCTTCTTGGACAGCAGGGCAACCTTGGACGGCATTATTCAGAAGCACATTGAGCTCGCCGCCAACGCCGCTGCTCCTCACACGTCGGTTGGTGACCCGGTGCACTAGGGCGTGAGGATGTCGTTGATGGATTCGTATGTATTTTTATATTTCCGTCAAATCCATGTAGTAGTATATGGTACTACTAGTAATTATCTTACCTTTCACATCAACTTCATAATTTTCGTATGTACTCCATGCACGAACCGCGCCAGAATCAAACTTCTCATTACTCTAGGGAAGATCATTATTTCTATCTAATGGTCGCGCCATGGAGCAGAACCAAATTTTATGAGTTACAAGTTCAAAAGGAAAAGCCTATCGTATTTGCGTCGCACCGCCACACAGTTGGTCCGCCACGCCACTCAAGGAGCAATGCATGCAGTGTTGCATTTTCACTTACAAGTTGGACCGCAGTTGAGGAAACCGACTATCAGCAAACCCCCACCCCACCCACCGCACGATGGCTGAGAAAACAGGAGGGAGAAGAGATGGTTGTAGCACGGACTCCAAGAAAATTGGTGTCGGATGGGACTCGTGTGGGTGGCGTGTGCCGTACTGCTAGACGTGAATGCTAGTTATGGCCCATGCCACCCCACTATATCGAGCCTATATTGAGGTGCTAGTTATGTACTACCTCCGTCTAGGTGAATAAGTCATTTGCGTAGTTCTAGGTCATCGATTTGAGGAATTAAATATGTGTTATATGTCATGAAAAGTAGATCACTAGATTTCTACAAGGATGTAGTTTCTAAATATATATTTTTTGTCACATATAATACACATTTCTATACCCCTATATAGTGCGTGAATAACTTTGAAAGTTAGTCGTTGGATGAAGCCAATCCGACGGTACAAAGATGGCAAATCCGAGCACTACTGGCCATTGGATATCATCTACATTCCACCAGATTCTGCCACATGTAAAATCTAGAAGACTCCATGGTTGAACTTAGGGTCTGTTTGGTTCATGACTAACTTTGCCACAACTAAGCTTAGGCAAAGTGTGTCTGCCACAAAAAGTGTGGCTAACAAAATGGCCACCACAAGTGTGGCAAGATTTGGCAAGAAGTTGAGTCTATGACATGTGGACCACGTAGCTAAAGAAGTGTGGCAAGCCACAAGTGTGGCAATGAACCGAACACATGCCTAGGATATTGTGGCATGCCAAAGCTTAGGCATGTCAACCTTAGGCTGCAAGCCATATAGGCCCTTAAGCTTAATGCACAAACCACCAGAATCTCATGCATGCAATGCACGTGTACCTTACTAGTAGATAGTTAAATCGTCAACCTAGAACTACACGAATGACTTATTCACCGAGACGGAGGGAGTAGAACAAATTTCCTGGAGTCCGTGCTCAGCCCTCCTCTATCTCTCTTCTCAGCCAGCCAGCAGACGCGCGGAGCCCATCGTCTGGATGGTAGCCATGAATAGTGCACGTACTCAACGACAGAGCACGGGATGGTAGCCATGACATGGTCAGCCCTTTTTTGGAGAGAATGTATTGAATAATTTTGATGTGTCCCATCAACTCGCAGAACGACGAGAAGCTTGATTACGCCTTCTCCCTCGCCAACGCGTGCGTGGTGGCTCGCAGCATGAGGAGAAACTTTTGCTTACAAGCGGTGGATGTCGAGTTCATTTGGTGTCGATTGCCGTAAGTACTCATCAGAGAACCATCGACTTCCGGAAGAGGCGAAGAGCCAAGTGCAAGGTCACCTACTAACCTTAGGCTAGGCGTAGTGGGAGTAACATATGTAGGGGTACCTCCTTTATTTATTCTAGAAACAATCAAACGCGAATATCGAGGTGCTGGTTACGTAGAACAAATTTCCTAGAGTCCATGCTCAGCCCTCCTCTATCTGTCTTCTCAGCCAACCAGTAGACGGGCGGAGCCCATCATCTGTTTGCTCATATGCAGCCCCACATGTCAGTGAAACGCAAGAGGACCCACTGAACCTGCATATCTTTCACCTCGACGTGCTAGTGATGAAAAACAAATCCAATAAAGATCTTCGGTGGCCGCTTTTGGAGTTACTCAAGAGTAGTAAACTTCTATTTATAGTTAACCCAAGATGCACATCACGTGGCTTCAACTACCACTCTATTTTCTTGCATGACACAACCTGGATGCTGGATGTCCCACGTGTCGGCAAAAGAAGTAAGAACCCAACCAAATCTTCGGTTGTGCTCTCGAATTAGAGTAGTTGTGCTAACATAAAATTTTATTATGTAGAATGGATGCAAGTTTTGGTATTGGGAAGAAGAGTACATCGATATATTGATAGAGCGCAATTTAGTAGATGTTCTAACACTTTTAACTAGCATAGAGGCTAGAGATGAGACTAGTGCACTTGTTGATATAATGGAGGCTAGACATGGGACTAGATGCGAGGAAGCAACGTCTACTTGTTTACACTCGAAGAAGAAAGAAGCACGCAAGATTGAGCCTCCGCAGATCAACAATGAATGCATCAAGAAGGCACTAATCCAACTTACAGGAGCAGTTATAGAAGTTGAATATCTTCTAAAATGTATTCTTGTGGTTCTTGTTTTCTTTGGTCTTGCTTTTCTAGTCAAAATTTTGGTGATGTATTTCCATGTACCAAAACATCAATGATGAAAAAAAGATATGTGTTTGCAAAGAAAAATGTACGCGGCCGGGATGCTTCCGCGCGTTCGTCGCACGGCCACCGCATCCGAGAAATGTCCCGGACACGACCCCATTGCCCTACCCAAATGGACAGAATCCGGGCAAAACGGAGGTCCGTTTGGGGTTGTGCGTTGGAGTTGGCCTTACAAGTGGGACCACAGTTGGGAAACCGACTATTGGCAAACCCCCACATCACCCGTCGCGTGATGGCTGAGTTAGAGAAATGGCGAGGTTGAAGAGATTGTTGTAGCACAGACTCCAAGAAATATGGTGCCAGATGGAAATCGTGCTGGTGGCGTGTGTCGTACTCCTGGGCGTGAATGCTTGTTCTGGCCCATGCCACCCTACTACTCCTACTACTTATATAGTAGTAGTATCAATGATTCGAGGTGCTGGTTACGTACAGCGAACACATTAACATATGGCCCACCTCACACTATGGCCAAATTTTCTAGAGTCTGTGCTAGGTTAAAAAGTGTTCTTTGTGAGGGTGGGTGGCTGGTCTCAAGTTTAAAACTTGTAGTATTACGTATACGTAGACATAGAGATAGTGCAGCAGTTCTGAAGGATTTAACCCAAACATAAGAATGCAATTTCTACTGGACTCAAACAAGGACCTAGGATGATGGGATTCGCAGCTACAGTAAAAACACCCGCCCGACGCGCGAAGCATGTGAAGCTAGTACAAATAGTGTACTACTATTGTTGATTGGCCTCATCCGATAACCTGTTGCAATGCACGTACAATTATGTATTCAGAAAATATATTTTTTTCCTCATCGCAGCACTCACTCAGAGAAGCGACTCGAGAGCCATTCACAAATTTAGTAAGTTTATCATAGGCATATCATTTTATTACATACAGCAGGTCATCAACCCACAACGACAACGAGGATACAGTTGGAAATATGCCCTAGAGGCAATAAGAAAAGCATTATTATTATATTTCTTTGTTCATGATAATTGTCTTTATTCATGCTATAACTGTATTATCCGGAAATCGTTATACACGTGTGAATACATAGACCATAATATGTCCCTAGTGAGCCTCTAGTTGACTAGCTCGTTGATCATCAGATAGTCATGGTTTCCTGGCTATGGACATTGGATGTCGTTGATAACAGGATCACATCATTAGGAGAATGGTGTGATGGACAAGACCCAATCCTAAGCATAGCACAAGATCGTGTAGTTCGTTTGCTAGAGCTTTTCCAATGTCAAGTATCTCTTCCTTAGACCATGAGATGGTGTAACTCCCGGATACCGTAGGAGTGCTTTGGGTGTATCAAATGTCACAATGTAACTAGGTGACTATAAAGGTGCACTACAGGTATCTCCGAAAGTGTCTGCGGTTGACACGGATCGAGATCGATTTGTCACTCCGTGTGACGGAGAGGTATCTCTCGGGCCCACTCGGTAATGCATCATCATAATGAGCTCAAAGTGACCAAGTGGTTGGTCACGGATCATGCATTACGGTACGAGTAAAGTGACTTGCCGGTAACGAGGCTGAACAAGGTATTGGGATACCGACGATCGAGTCTCGGGCAAGTAACGTACCGATTGACAAAGGGAATTGTATACAGGGTTGTTTAATCCTCGACATCGTGGTTCATCCGATGAAATCTTCGAGGAGCATGTGGGAGCCAACATGGGTATCCAGATCCCGCTGTTGGTTATTGCCCGAGAGTCGTCTCGGTCATGTCTACGTGTCTCCCAAACCCGTAGGGTCTACACACTTAAGGTTCGGTGACGCTAGGGTTGTATGAATATGAGTATGCAGCATACCGAATGTTGTTCGGAGTCCCGGACGTCACGAGGAGTTTCGGAAGGTCCGAAGGTAAAGAATTATATATAGGAAGTGGTATTTCGGCCATCGGGAAAGTTTCAGGGTCACCCGGTAATGTAACGGGACCACCGGAAGGGTCCCGGGGGTCCACCGGGTGGGACCACCCATCCCGGAGGGCCCCATGGGCTGAAGTGGGAGGGGAGCCAGCCCATAGTGGGCTGGTGCGCCCCCCTAGGCCCACCCCCTGCGTCTATGGTTGAAACCCTAGGGTGGGGGGGGCGCACCACATGCCTTGGGGGGCACTCCACCCCCTAGCCGCCGCCCCTTGGGAGATTGGATCTCCCAGGGCCGGCGCCCCCCTGGGGGCCTATATAAAGGAGGGCAGGGGGGAGGGCAGCCGCACCCTGTGCATTGGCGCCTCCCTCCCCCTGCTACACCTCGCCCTCCTCCCGCAGCAGCTTGGCGGCCTGCCGGAGTTCTCACTGCATCCACCACCACGCCGTCGTGCTGCTGGATCATCATCAACCTCTCCTTTCCCCTTGCTGGATCAAGGAGGAGACGTCTCCCGTCCCATACGTGTGTTGAACGCGGAGGTGCTGTCCGTTCAGCACTTGGTCATCGGTGATCTGAATCACGGCGAGTACGACTCCATCATCACCATCCCCTTGAATGCTTCCGCACTCGATCTACAAGTGGTATGTAGATGCAATCTCTCTCCCATGACTCGTTGCTTAGATGAACTCATAGATGGATCTTGGTGAAACCGTAGGAAAATTTTTAATTTTCTGCAACGTTCCCCAACAGATACATTATAAATACTAAAGTTTTCATCACACAACAAATAACAAGCAATGAAATGAAATTCAAGTCAACCAATCCTCGGCGTTGGAAACGCTTGCTTTGAACCACAAGTGATTCTTTGGGAAGGGCCATCTATTGTCAATCTCGAGACCAATGCAGGACTAATCATCCAGGCTGATGCGGCCTACTATATCAGTACCAGGGTAGGGAACCACTGAAATGTCCGAGGTACAGATACAGTTGCTTCTCATAAATGGTAGTAATGTTGTGTCAACAGCAGTTGGATCGCCTTTCACCATCATTGGATAGTTTTCTCCAAGGAAGAGCGAGTTTTCTCCAAGACTATCAATTCTATACCAGGGAGAAGGTGTTGGCGCTAGCACACTAGTATCCATCCCGAATACCATGCAACGGGTGTTGGAATAGGTCTGGAGAGTGCGACCATGGGAGACAACACCTGCTTCCTTAGTAGTAACATCAACAGTGGGCTGTATCTGAGACAAGAAGGGTGATCCATCGTAATAAGTTGCCAGGCGCCACTGAGTATATGGGCCCTGCTCGTCATCACGCTTGTGATCATCACCATCGTCATCTCCCCCTTGGTTATAAAAGTTTTCAAGTATAGGTGGTGGAATGTTCACAGGACCTTGGAAACACAAGAAGAGGGTTAATTAGTAAAGGGAAACTTGCTAACCCGCATGCATGTGGATGAAACAATTATAATTACAGTGGAAGACAAACGTACTAAAACTACGAGGATCCCATGCAAAAACAAAGGCCATGAGTGGTGGAAGCAAACACAAGACCCTCGTATTGAATTGCATCACAAGACACATCCGTACGTAAACTGATTTTTGAGCAATATCCATCCAAATAACCACGAAGGGCAAGAATAAGCTTGTCGAAGATAGCAACAACTACATAGTTCTTGTAATTCCAAGAGCGGTTGGAACTCGACAAATTGCTATCTTCTGTAGAAGACAGTCACCATGATCGTATTTGAACGTGCGTAGAAGACCGGTGTGCTCAACCTTTGGGCAGTCTGCTGAGATTTTTGGAAGTGGAATCCGGTGACAAGTGTGCACATTCACAAGTTCCCACTCGTAGTTGTAACCAATATAAACAACCCAATCTCCATTTGCGCCTGCCCAAGCCTTGCCCTCATGCGATGGCATCTTAACATCATATGTATCATTATCAAGCGGCGTCAACTTGCACAAGGCGAGGCCTCTGTCGTCCCCACGCAAGTCAGCAGGGTCACGACGAAGAAGATAGGGGAGATAAAAATGCTCCTGGACCCTTGGGTTCCTTGTAATGATGTTATTAGTTGAGTCGAGAATAGTCTTGAATGAACCTGCCATTCTAGCCGAGGTGATGACGTCGCATGGATCAATGAGTTCCTCCACCACGTCATCTTTTAGATCGGGGCAAAAATAATGGAGGAGGGAGGAAGAGCGTGCGGCAGCAGTTCCAAATCAAGAGGGAACAGCGAAGAGTCGGTGGATGGTTGCCAGTTTGCCACGGTACACGAAGAGCCACCCCGGCCTACACGTCCGTTCGGAAATACTAGTGGAGAAGGACTCGTCATCGTCTCACTGACATGTTGGAATGGTACCACATGTCAACGAAACATGGTGTGTAATTTCTCGTGCAAAATGCGATCTGGCCGCGTTGGCCCGAGGTGCCACATTAGTTATTGACCTTTATTTTTTAATGGCGTGTCGTTCAGTTTTGAAGCACGACTAACTCGTACATGCCGAATTTCATTACATTTCATACATTCTTCAACTAAAAAGGGGTGTTTGTGACCGCATGCATCTCCCAGATGCAGAGGCCGGGGGTCATCCTCCTTTTCTAAAAAAACTAAAAAGGGGTGCATTGGAGGTATAATTAATTAACCGAAGCTACCCACCTGTGTCCCGCTGAGCCGAACAGAAGCTTCAGTGACTTAACTACAGGTGCAGTTGCATAACTGACATGTGGCCTGTCGGACCCACGTGTCAGTCAGCCAACTGCACCAGAAGTTAAGTAGAAGCAGCGTTCTTCTCCAGCGTAGCTCTTCGACTCCACGTTGCCGCCAAGAAGCTAACCGGCCGTCAATGGTCAAACCGCCTAGCTTGGCTTCAACCGGAGGGTAGCAGCGGTGGCCTTACTTGGACCCAATCGGCGGCGACCTACCGTATTCTACTCTTCCTCGTTTTACGTGGCGCGACTCGCTGGCGAGGGGCGGGCCTCGCCGAGCCGGCGATGTCCTTCGTCTCATTGCCGGCAGCGGCGCCTCGGCGGTCGGTGGAAATCCTCCCCACGCTGTCGGCAGGGTGGGGCCTCGGCTGAGCCGGGCGATGTCCTCTGCCTCGTTGTTGGCGGGCGGGCCTCGGTGAAGCGGCGGTGTCCTCTGCCTCGTAGTTGGCGCCGCAGGCTTCGGCGGAGCCGGGCGGTGTCCTTCGCCTCGTTGTTGGCGCCCGGGCTCGGCGAGCAGGCATCGCCGACGCCAGGTGAGCGGGACTCGCTCGAGCCGGCATTGTCCTCGCCTCGCCCTCGGTCTCGCCAAACAGCGCCTCGCCCGCTTCATCGCCCTCTTTGCTAGCCTCTTTGTAGGCGGCCGCAGCCTCTGCCACCCGCATGTGGTACCGCCAGCGCTCGAGGCGGCCCTTGCGGGCGGAGCGGTACGAGTCGAGCAGCACCTCCAGCTCCGCCCGCTCCGCGGCGATCTGCTCCTCCGCCTGCAGGTGCTCCTGGAGGAGATGGTGGTTGTAGGCGGCGTCGGCCTGCGCCTCCCGGAACTGCTCCTCACGCATCTGCCTCACCCTGTCCATATATTGGGCACGGGCCTCGCCGATGGTCATGGTGCAATGCACCGGCGAGAATGGCGCGGAGGAGGGGTTTGGCGCCGGATCGTTGACTACCATGTTCTCCATTGGGACGTCGTTGGCTGCCTGCCGGACAGCCGGTCGGCAGCAATGGCTGCCATCTCCTTGTGGTCCGTCGTCCGCTCGTCCCAAAGAGCGCTGGAGCGTGAGGAAGCCATGGTGGGCAGTAGTGGTGTGGACAGGATAAAGGGAACAGATGCGGATGACTGCGGCTATGGCCGGTGCAGCAGTTTATATAGCAATGGTGGGCGGGCAGAGGGACGGACGTGTGGCGCCGGAGTAGCCTCCTCGGAAACCGCGTATCATTAATGTGTGCGGCAGATGGATGGACGGACGACACTTGTGTCGTTTGAAGGCGGAGAAATCGCCTGCACCAGGAAGCGGGCCGGCCGGCGCTGACTGTTTCGGGCGGAAAGCACGCGCGGGCGAGGAGATGACTTTACTTGGATAGGACGACAATGGGGACCCACCAGATCCATAGCCTCACGTACGCAAGTGCCTCCTTATTATATATATATATATATATATATATATATATATAACTATAATTTATTTTGCTTCCTCCTGGTTTCCTGACATCACGGTCCCACACCATTGTCAACCTATGTACTCCCTCCTTTCCGGTTTATAGGCCTTATCTCAAAATTTAGTTTTTCCATTTTATAAGGCTCAATTTGGTTGTTTTCCGTCACATGTTCAGATTCCAAGGTGCATTAAATCATTGCATGCAAGTATTAAGAGAAAATTTACCAATGCGTGTACTTTATGCATGCATGCATTGCAATTAATGCATTGACAAACATAACTTTTTGAGGATAACAAGAGCATTAATTAGGTGCTTTTGCAAAACTACAAAAAGTATTCCTCCACTCGCCATCTACCTTGATTGGTGAGATTTTTGAATTGAGCATTATAAACCGGAAAGGTGGGAGTAGTCAATAAACGAGAGAATTGCACAAGAAGCGGCCGATACCGGGACCAAGCAGCTCGAAAAGATTTGTGTTTTTGAGGTGTGAGCACCGCAGAGTTTTTCGATGTTTACCCCAGATATTAATTTTTCTCCTCTCAACAACAACGAAAACATCGCTGCAGTATTAATCATGGGTGGCCCTGTCTAGCCTGTGCCGATATCCAGCCCAGATATTAATTTTTTCCAAGCTGAAAATGGCTAGCCCAAGTATACTTTTTTTAGGAATACCCAGGCAAGGTCAAGTTGTTATTCTCCGCCCCGCTGGGCTGCAAATATTTCCTAGGAGGGATGCATTAGGCTTAACAAGAAAATGGGCTTTAAGAAATAATAAATGGGATGTAATTATAAAAATTGGGTAGTAACTATAAAAAATGCACTAAACAGTGATTACTTTATAAAATATTATTTTTGGATATTGAAAATCTTAATTTCATTAATTGTTGTGAGCGCAATGTTTCTTTGGATTTTTACGTAATATAAATTTATATTGAAATTGTATTTAATCTGACTAGAAATTTCGGGATAAAAATATTCGGATCCGATCAAAATGTGGGAAATTTTATTGAATTCTGTTTTGAACGGTTGGTTGAAATGGGCTGTAGTAAATTCCATTAAAATTCAAAAATGGGCTACACTTTCTTACAAATCTCAAATGGGCTATAAGTTCTCTCCCACACACTTCTGGCCTAACTAAGTTGACGCGTCCCCTAAAAAACAGAGTTGACGCGTATGCAAGGGTTTGTCAACTTATAGTCAACACACGGTTCTAGCAGCAGTGGCCGTTGGATGTCCATCCAATGGATGCCGTGCTTCTTCTTCAATCTCGGATATTTCTAGCTTCACCCGCCCAAAAAATGATTCCTCCCCCTGACATCTGGGGTGCACCGTTTCGGAAGCTGGCCTGTGGGCCTACTAAGTTGACGTACCAAGGGCTTTGTCAACTCAGTCAATATAAACGTTTCTAGCTGCAGTGACCGTACGATGTCCATCCAACGGCCATCGTGCTTCTTCAACCTCTGGTCTTCTTGCTCTAGCCGCCCAAAGCAGCGCTGGTCGTGCCGCCTGCTCCTGCCTCCCATGGCCCGCTGTGCTGCCACGGAGGCCTCACCGCCCCCTACTACTCCCACCACTGGCCAGGCCATCCCTCCACTCACCCACACCCCCTATTATTCTGCGACGACGGCAGCGCAGCGAACCAGTGAACCCTCGTACTCCTCTCCGCGTGTGCATCCACTGCCGCGTCTTCCCCGGCTCCGCATCGTCCCCTTCCTAGGCCTCGCCGTCGTCCACCGCCGTGGTGCTCTCGGCGTGGCGTGGCAACGTGGTCAAGGAACGAATTCCATCGGACGTGGATTGTACGTGGAGAGGCTGACAGCTGGGTCCACGACAGCCGCAAGGAAGTGGCTCCTTATTACGTGCAAAATAATTATTTCTCCACCTGACAGCAGGGACCCACCGGACGGGCCACCGTATTTCGCAAAAAAATGATTCGCCCCCTGACTGCTGGGACCCACGAGCTACATCTTCGCACGCAAGGAAGTGCGTCCGAAAAAAAAACGATTCGCCCCCCTGACTGATGTGACCCACCAGCTACATCTTCGCACACAAGGAAGTGCGTCCGAAAATAAAACGATTCGCCCTCCGAGTGCTAGGACCCACCAGCTACACCTTCGCACGCAAGGAGGTGCGTCCGGGCAAAAAAATGATTCGCCCCCTGACTGCTGGGACCCAGCAGCTACACCTTCGCACGCAAGGAAGTGCGTCCGGGCAAAAAGAAAGATTCGCGCCCCTAATTGCTGGGACCCAGCAGCTATACCTTCGCACGCAAGGAAGTGCGTCCGGGCAAAAAAAAAAAAACAAAACGATTCGCCCCCCTGACTGCTGGGACCCACCAGCTACATCTTCGCAGTAAGGAAGTGCTCGATACCAGACCCACCTGGTCGAAGCGTACGTAGCGTTGTCATCCTGGTCGCGAACGTGTATGTACATACTAGTCGATGTAGAGGCGCGCATGTGTCGTAGTAGAGGCACGCACTTGTCGTAGCAGAGGCGCGCACGTAGCATGTACACGTACGTACATCGGCCAGGGTGCAAGAAAGAAAATACGGCCACGTATGTGTACATACGGGCGGGTTCTCGAATGCCTAGTCGCGCATACGTACAGCGAGGGCTCGTGTTCATGGGGAGGCAACGGAATGCGTCATGTTCACGGGGAGGCAACGGAATGCTCGTGTTCATCGGGAGGTAACGGAACGCGTGGGAGCCAAACGGCTGGGTCAAAATGGAATGCGTGGTCGTGTTCATCAGGAGGGCTTGGATGAAACAGGCGATGGAAACGAGGCCTGGCGTACCGCACAACGGAGGAAACGGACCTCCTACGTTCGAACGGGGTCCTGTTGATCGGGAGGGGTGTGGCGTACCGCAAAATGGAGGAAACGGACCTCCTACGGTCGAAACGGGGGTCCTGTTGATCGGGAGGGGTGTGGCGTACCGCAAAACGGAGGAAACAGACCTCCTACGGTCGAAACGGGGGTCCTGTTGATCGGGAGGGGTGTGGCGTACCGCAAAACGGACGAAACGGACCTCCTACAGTCAAAACGGGGGTCCTGTTCATCGGGAGGGGTGTGGCGTACCGCAAAACATGACTCCATGGGATACTGTTCATCTCCACCGTCGACCTCCTCCACCTCCACTTGCCATCGCCGACCTCCTCCAGCTCCACGGCTCCTCTGCTCATCCAGCCTCCACCACGCTACTCCACCGCCATCGCTCAACCACCCCTCCACGGACACCCTCCACCGCCTACTATTCATCCAGCCCTCCACACCACGGGTCATGTTCAACCACCCTCCCCGCCACCCCTCCACCATCTATCGCTCATCCAACCCTCCACACCACGGGTCCTGTTCATCCAGAGGCAACGCCACCGCCATCGCTCATCCAACCCCCCGCAATGTTCACTGCTCATCCAATCGATCGGCTTCGCTTAGCAGCAGAGCGGCGAATCGCCCATCGGGTTCGCTTAACAGCCATCGATCGATCGCTCGGGTTCAGTAACGCGTAGCCTACAATGCAATCGCTCGGGTTCAGTTAGGGCCCAACGCCTCGCTCGGGTTCAGTTAGAGCCAACGCCTCGCACGTGTACGAGAGAAAAGCGCATCGCTTGGCCCCCGACCTCCCACCGTAACCGGCAACTCCCCAAAATTTTCCTCCCCCTCGCTTCTTCCATGGTTTTTTCCGTCATGGACGGCCCAAAGAATGTCATGCAGCTGCGTCTCCGATCCGCCCAGGATGAAAATCCCATTTTCTGTCATGATTTTTTATCATTGAAGTAGGAGCCCACCACATCTATGATGATACCGGGTTTGTCACAATTATCGTCATAGAAGTGTCATATGTATGACAGAAAAAAATTTCGTTCGGCCCAAAATGTCACGGATGTGTCTTTTTTTGTAGTTCTAAAGAGAACAAAAATGGGACGTAATCCACATATGCTGCCTGGATATTTGTTGCTTTGGGAAACAATACCTCCCTCACCACTCTATACGTCCGTCGAGGTACATCGTATTGGTGCGCCCACGGTCCGAATGGGCCTCCCATGCTCTTATTGCCACTTTTTGGCTGTTAGTATAACGCCAACAGTCAAGTCAAGCAATGCTACTGCTAAAGTGATGCCACATTTAACTAATGCCACACTCAGTCTAATGCCACCGATAAATTTAAGGAATGCCATTTAATGTCACTGGATTATTTTAGGGTTAGTTGTTGATTGTGGATGTATTAAAGATTTTTTAGCTAAGGCATTCTAATGCTGTTGCATAGCTAGTATACCGACGATGAAACTTGTTACTACCTTCAGATTTTTGCACTGTTAATGCTTATAGATTACATACCTCACTTTCACCAAAATTCCAAGGCACTGATGTCGTTTTATTTTGGTTAAACTGCACAAAAAAATATGACGACAAGAGGAAAGGTCAAGAATGGGCACCTCCTCCTCCGGCTGTTCTCTTGAATCGTTCGATCATGTTTTTATGTTTGATCGATTATCAAGATTGGGATAGCAATTTTTAAGGTCCCCCTGAGTTCGACATGATATTTACCTTGGAGGTACATGGTTTGCAATTTTTTTTATACTGTCATTAGTTAATAATGCTAGTTACCTTCAGACTTTTGTATTTGGTTTAATGCTCATGCATAGCTACTATACCAATGCTGAAACTTGTTACCTTTACATTTTGTATTGTTAATTCTTATAGAAATCTTCCAATGCTAGAGTTTATTGAAATCTGTTCGGTAAAACCATTATACTGCACTCGTAATAAAATAACTACTTCATCAATGCACTATCCAATCGGATTAGTGTATATTTGTAGTATTCGAATGGTGTTGCATTAGCGTATGGACATAAATAAAGTGTGGCAAGCTTTCCCAGATATGTGCTCAAGAAAACTACTACCTATTTTTCTAAATACTAGACGTTTGGGTACTTTAAATTGAACCACGAAAATGTCTTATATTAAGGAACAGAGGGTGTAGAGTTCACTCAAATTATCTCGGTAAAGCTAGTCACACCTTTGTTAAAATTAATGTTCAATATATTATCCGAGGAGGTCTGTATGTTTGTCTCTAATGCCTGTCGACTACATACCTAAGATCATGATGTAATGTTAAGTCATTTCCTTTTGTACAGTGTCACTGAATTGTCAAGGCGGTGATGGCATTTTATTTTAGTTGAACTGCACAAAATATGCTTTAAAGAAGAGGAAAGGTTAGGAGTCGATCATTCTTTCAGAAAGAACTATATATGCCTTTCTGACATCGGCCGTTGTTGACTTATTTATTCCTTCAAACGGGTGGTTAGAAACAGTCTTGCTACCTTTTCCCATTAAGAAATTGGATGCTTATATTTGTGAGTCTATGCTTCAACTAGTGTCATTTTTACAGTAATTGCACTTTCAATATCTATGCAAACAGGGATGCTCGATTTTAGTGGAACTGCACAAAAAGTCCAACTAGTTCAACATTAGGAGCATGTTTTCTTCCAAACCTTTATATCCAATTGGTGGCACTATGAGTTGTTCATTATGAAGGTACGTTGTCGGATATCGGGTTCCGGCAAAACCCTTAAGGTTCGAACTCTGGGGTGCACGCGAAGATCTTCCCCCTACCGATCCACGCCCGAACGCCTCGCTGAGAATCTAAGCTAAACGATGAATAACACGAGGGACACAAGATTTATACTGGTTCGGGCCACCATTGTGGTGTAATACCCTACTCAAGTGTGTGGTGTGGTGGATTGCCTCAGGGGATGATGATAAACAGTACAAGGGGAGAACAGCCTCGCAAGAGGTGTTCTTGTGGTGGTGGTATTGCTTGTGAAGGATTCGATCAGCTCTCCATCAGATGCCCCTGATCAGTTCTCAATGGCTCAGGATGAGATGCCTTCTACTGTGGTGGCTAGCCCTATTTATAGAGGCCCTGGTCCTATTCCCAAATATTGAGCGGGAAGGGCGCCAACAACGGCCATTTTGAAGGGGAACATCTAGTACAAGTTATCCTGACTAAAGTTGGTCTTCGGCTGCCAAAGGCACTGGCGACGACGCCGTCTTGGGCTCCATGGTGACCTCCTTCCTGCTGCTCTGCTAATCTTAGTATCGTTGCAACGGAATGGTAACCTTTGCTTGACACATCGGTACTCTGCGCCTGTGCTTGCCCCCTTTGCACCAAAGAGGAAACAAGGACACTGCGCAGGCCGGCGCCCGCCTGGCGCCCGCCTGATCTCGATCGTCATGGCTTGCTTCACGAGCACCTCGCAAGGTACCCCTGCCTTGATCTCTCCGCCTCCGTGCGAGCCTGCCTGGTGAGGCAGCTCCTGAGGAAGCCTTGCGTCGTACGCCCCATGGGGCTTGGCCCCTCGCGAGGGTCTTGAGCTTGAGTTGATGAAGATGGCCGTACTGGGCCACCACTTAAGCCACGCCGCAGGCCGCAGGCAGGCAATTCTGGGGACCCCCATTCCCAGAACACCAACAATAGCCCCCGGGCCCAAGGCGCGCTCAGACTTGGCTTAGCAGAGAAGCGAAGGGGCAAGTGCGGAGCGCCGCGGGCCCCAACAGCCTGCGGCCATGGGCGCCGTGTGGCGGTTGATTGGACGTGGGTGTCTCCACTTCCCTACACTGCCTTGGCAACTACCCGATTTGACGAGTCCCTGCATGCAGAAAATGAGTCATGATTACATGCGATCGTGGAGGCCAACGGTTGGCATCCTCTGGACTATAAGTACGGAGTGGCATGAGCCCCCGCAGTCCATCTCTTTTTGCTTCACTCCTTCTTCCTCGCTCCTCCCCCATCTTGACGCCAATGGTACCGATCCGCCGATTCTCAGCCGAGGAGAAATGGAAGGCCCCCCGAGAGGGGCCCGACCCGCTCCCGCCGAAGAAGCGGCCGGTCCCCGGCCGCCGTGACAAGGTCGCTCGGCCGGAGACGTCGATGCCTTGGTACGAGCGGCCACCCCCTGGGTTTTCGCTGCCATTGTACGCCCGGGCTGAGGCCCCTAGGTAAGAAGACGCCGAGCGGTGCCACCTGCAACGCCGGCGACACCGGCGAATCAAGGCGGTGCGTGTCGTCGCCCCTGGAGTCCATGCCACGGACTCCTCTCGCGAGCTCGTGCTTCACACCGCCATGCCTCCATGCTCCTGGATTCGCCTTCCTCCTTCTTTTGCCTTTGAGATGTCGCCGAGGGGGCCTCTTGAGCTCTGGCTGCAGCACGCCGACTGTGGTACCCCTGCGGCCGGAGCGGAGGTTGAGGTTGTTGCTCCGGGCATGGTCTACATGACCCGAGGCTGGGGCGAGATCGCCCGGGTCTGCCGAACAGGGGGCGCCTTTGTGATTCATTTTGAATACGATGGCGCCTCCTTGATGTTCTTTAAGGTCTTCGATGCGGAAGGATGCTGGCTCGAGCACTGCACCAGGGAAGGCGGCCGGGGCATCGAAGTGGCGACAGTAGGCCTGCCACCCGCTTCCTCAGCAGCTCCTCTGGTAGCAGCGGAGATGCCGGAGGGTCCAGCGACTCTCCCAAGCTTCTCGTGACTCCGAAGACGAGTGACGACAGCTACGAGCCCCCGAGCTCACGTCGCGCCTGGAGCACAGTAGCTGCATCAAGCCGCCGGCGCGGCTGATCTTGATGGGGTTGGCGCCGGCCACTCATGGCCCACTGTTGATGATGGTGTCGGCCGCCGAGGCACCTGTAGTTAGGGCTCCTTAGGATTTGCACCTTTTGTTCCCTGCGAGGAATCAAGGAAATACCCCGTGGGGGCATGTAAAGCGTCTGCAATGTCTTTTGTTAATATCATCCTTATTGCGAAGTGGTGCAAGATGCTTGTCCTGTCTCGGCTCGGTTCCCCCTTTGAAACCTCACGAGGGCTTGGTGCTCTACGCTGACAGGTCCCGGTCCCCAGGCAGGCTTCAGCAGTCACTGGTACGCCAGGTCGCGATGCCGTGGTCAAGGCCAGGAGGTGAGCGGCCCAAGGTCCAGTAAGAGCCCCCGAGGTGCGATGCTCAGGAGGTCCCCTTTAGCGCTCAAGCAGCCGCCGCTGGGCGAGAAAGCGAGGCAACGTCGCCGTCACACAGCGGCATTAAGCGAGGGTTTGGTGTTGCGTTGATTAGCTGTTCCAGGAGCGTGACTTATCTCGGGAGCTTGGAGCCGTTCCTTAGCGAGGTGCCGGACCTGCGTGTCGGCAGCTGGGATGTTGCTGGGTCAGGCCTTCGTGAGCTTCTCCTCTCTTCCCTGCACTCTCCTTCGTGCTCTGCATCCTCAGGTCCTGGCCCTCGAGCGAGCTCAGCCGCCGCCGGTATGCTAGGTCGCGATGTCGTGGACAAGGCTAGGGGGTGAGGGCTGGAGAGCCAGTAAGATCCCCTGAGTCGTGATGCTCAGGCGCCCCCCTTTTAACGCGCTAGTGGTTCGCACGGGTGAGAGAGAGAGCTCCCGAAGGCCTCCCCCATGTTATTCCTTAGGTGAATCCTGTAAAACAACACGAGGGAAGCAGGGACTGCCATTATGATTGTCGGCCAGCCATTGGTTGCTCTGAGGGAGTGATGAGGGCACTGAGGGCCTGGTGAGGTAGCGCCTTGCAGGGCTGCCGCGGCCAGAGCTCGACCACTCAGATTTGTCGATGTTGCAGGGACGGACCCATGCACAAGCGCCGTGCCAGAGTGAGCGGCTCCAACGGTAGGTATCAATCGAGAAAACAATTATCATAGGCAGGTTAGTCGCAAAGAGCAAATCAGCTTAGACTGATGCAAGAAAGATACACGCCAGTGGGTCAGGCCCGAGCAGCTTGGGGATGATGCAGCTCAAGGGGCGCCCCCAACAAGGTAAGCTATATACATAAGCAAAGCGGGTACATGTCGCGGGGACAGACCCACGCGACCTGGGAATGATGCAGCCCTGTGGGCGCTCCCAGCTGAAATGAAACTCAAAAGATGTCACCTGATATCATTGCAGAGCGAATGTTGCAGTAGCTGACGATGCGCGGTGAAGAAGCCAATCCTCACGAGCCTTCGGAGCCCTGAGCCTCGGGAGGCTCTGGAGGTCCGGGTGGCTCGGCAAGGTCCATCTCCGTCTCCTCCAGGAACGCGCGGTGCCTGGCCACCTGAGCTTCCATAATGCTCCGCATCAGGCGCTGGTGAGCAGCAGCCACATTCGGCAGGCCGAAAGGCATGCGAACGTAGCTGTGAGGTGGACCCTCGCAACGTCCCACGCGCGAAGGCCATAAGCGCTCCTGAGACGCGACTCGATTGAGCCCTGGGTAGTCGATGCAGACGTGCAGCCCACCATCCTTGCCTGTATGGGGAGCTACGCCGGTTAGGCGGCGACTGCCGTGCATGACTCTCGACTCCTGCAGCTCCTAAGTGACCTTGGTGATGAACTCCTGAGGGTTGGGCCCTCCTTGCCTCATGCCTTCCGGAGGGAAACGTGCCGTGAAGCATGCCTCCAAGTGGTGCCCGAGCGCCTCCCTCGTGATCTTGGCAAAGTCAGTGGCCCTCCAGGAGAGAGCCCCCGAGCCTTGCCCGAGGAGGGCACTGGGCGCGCCTTCCTATGCGACGGAGGGAGGCGCCCCTTGGATGGGCGTAGATCCTGGCGCGGTGCCACCGGAGGTGCCTGCCTCCTGAGGCCTTGAGCTGGGTGATGTCTTCTTCTTCTTGGGTGTTGCCTCGGGAAGGTTCCCACTCTTACTGTCTGGGCCCTCGATTGACGCGGCTTGGAAGGCGCGCTCGAGAGAGCACACGACATCATTCTCTTCACAGGGGACTGTGATGACTCCACCGCTTCTCGGCATCTTGAGGACATTGTAACCATGATGAGTCACTGCCATGAACTTGGCCAGGGCTGGGTACCCGAGGATGGCGTTGTACGACAGGCGAATGTGGGCAACGTCGAAGTCAATGAGCTCGGTACGGTAGTTCTTACGCTGTCCAAAGGTGATAGGGAGGTGGACCTGCCCTATCGGGGTGGTGGAACCATCAATGACTCCTGAAAAAGGCTTGGTCGGCTGAAGCTGGTCATACGGCACTTGGAGATTGTTGAACATTTCGATGGACAGAATGTTGAGTCCTGCGCCGCCATCGATGAGGGTCCTAGTGACTTGCACATTGCTGATGACTGGGAACAGAGCATTGGGAGGACACCGGATGTTGCCGCACACTTGAGCTGATCCGCTGAGCTGAACGTGATGGCGCACGTGGACCACTTGAGAGGGTGTGTGGCCTCGAGCTTGGGGAGGACCGCATTCACTTCGCGAGCAAACTGCTTGAATATGCGCTGAGAGGCTGGGGCCGGGGCACCGCCCAAGATGCAAGCGATAGCACGTGGCTCCTGGAAGCCCCCAGCCCCCTCATCCTGATGATGGTCGTCATTCCTTCTTGGCGGTGGTGGCAGAGGAGGAAGGCCTGCATTGTCTTGTGGGCGATCCTCACGAGGCTGATCCCTCCAAGCCCCCTCACGAGGCTGGTCCTGCCAGCGGTCCTCGCGAGGCCGGTCACGCCACCCTTGGAGAGGGCCACGGTCGTCCCATCGTCCTCCACCTCTTCCTCCTCCTCGGCCATAGCCCCGATCATTGCGCTCGGGGCGTCAACCAACACGTCCTTCTCGCACGGCCTTGAGCTCTTGGCATTCGTTGGTGTTGTGGGTGTGGAGGTGATGGTACATGCAGTACTGGCTGCCCTTGGACGACTCCGGCTGGTCCCTACCGTGCTTCGTGTCTGGCTCTGCTGCGAGCACAACTGCTCCCTTGCACTTCACGTCCTTGGCCTTGGCTTTCTTCTCTTCCGGGTCAGCAGCTTGGAGCTCGAGAAGGGAGAGGCGTCCCTCCTCAGCCCTTGCGCACTTGGTCGCCAGGTTGAACAGCTCTAGAGATGTGCACAGATCTTCATGGATAGCCAGCTCCTCCTTCATCTTGACGTCACGGACGCCGTCAGAGAACGCTGAGATGATGGCCTCCTTAGTTACCTTGGGAATCTTGAGGCGAACGTTGTTGAAGCACTAGATGTACTTCTGCAGGGTCTCTCCGGGTTGCTGCTTGATGCGGCGCAGGTCACTCACGACCGGAGGATGGTCACAAGTGCCCTGGAAGTTGGCTATGAAGCAGGTGCGCATCTCGTCCCAGGAGGAGATCATGCCGGGAGGCAGGTTCAGGAGCCAGGTGGGGGCACCATCCTTGAGCGCCATGGGAAACCAATTCACCATGACCTTTTCGTCTCCGTTGGCCGCTTCGATGTCCAGCTCGTAGAGCTACAGTAACTCCGGAGGGTCGGCAGTGCCGTCGTAGCGAGGAGGCATGTCCGGCTTGAACTTGCCCGGCCAGGCAACACTGCGCAGCTCGGTGGTGAAGGCGCGGTAGCCTGCGGTGGCCACCGGAGCTCTTTGCTGACGCGGAGCTTGCTCCTAGGGATTCCCATGCGCCACTACCAGGGGCAACGTGGGGTCTTGACGTGCTGGCGCAGGGATGCGGTCATGGCGTGCCGGTGCAGGGAGCACGCGAGCACCTTCTTGGGGACGAGGGATTTCTTGGCAGCTCCTATCTTGTCGCGCGGGTGCTGGACGCGGTGGGTCTCGTCCAGGGGCCGCGCGCCTTGGAGCCAGGGCGCCTTCTTGGGGAGGAGGTGGCGGAGGCACCTCCTGAGTTGCATCACCCGCGCAGGACGGAGGGCGAGGAAGCGAGAGGGACGGTAATAACCCACAAGTGTAGCGGATCGCAACAGCTTTCGAGGGTAAAGTATTCTACCCAAATTTATTGATTCGACACAAGGGGAGCCAAAGAATATTCTTGAGTATTAGCAGTTGAGTTGTCAATTCAACCACACCTGGATAACTTAATATCTGCAGCAAAGTATTTAGTAGCAAAAGTGGTATGATAATAAAGGTAACGGTGGCAAAAGTAAAGATAATAGTTTTGGGGTTTTTGTAGTAGTTGTAACAATAGCAACGGAAAAGTAAATAAGCGAAGAATAATATGTGAAAAGCTCGTAGGAGTGGACCAGTGATGGATAATTATGACGGATGCGATTCCTCATGTAATAGTTATAACATGGGGTGACACAGAACTAGGATTTTTTGTCCAAAAGGACCCCCTGCCGAGATGAATTGCCAAAAAGGACTACCTATGGATAAAATTGACAAAAGGACCCTCACCGTGGCAAAGAAGCGCGGCAGTGACACGTGGCGCCGCCGCCACGCCAGAGGCGGCTGGCCCGCCGCCACCGACGAGGCGGCCACCCCAAATTAACGGCTTTCCACAGCCGCTGCGCGCGCGACGGAACGGGCGGGCAGTGGGCTCGCCGCCACCGCCGTAGGCGGCCAGCCCTGACGCGGTCGCTGGCTAGGCGACAGGCCCTGCTGCGAGCGGGCCCCGCATGTGGGTCTCGCCGCCACATCCGGAGGCGGCCACGCATGCCGACAGCAGTTGCTGGTGTACGCTGACTGCTACACGGAAGGCGAGGTGCGGGCCCCGCCGCCACTGCTGCTGGCGGCGTCTTCCTTGCGCTGATTCCGATGTAAACTTCCCTCATTCCCACGTGCCGGAATCTGTGAATTTTGGCGATGCTGCTGCCCGGGAATCACTCCGGCTTTTCCTTCTTTTGCCTCAGCGGATATGAAGGCACTGCGCGAATCACTCATACACTGTAGGAACTGTTGTTCCGACACTACAGGGATGCTCCTCCTTTATATAGTATGCATATGCTCCGTGCGCAAGCACACTCTGCCCTCCTCTTCTACTCGTTACGTGTAAGAACAGAGAGAAAGCAAAACTCATTACACATTTTCATTCGTGTTTTAGGGTGATTTAGAGTTGGATTTTGAATATGCTAAAGTTGAAGAAAAGATAGACGAAGGTAAGATCTATCCATTTATGTTGGTTTGGTTCACATGCATGTAGTTTGTACTATTTTTGTTTAGTTCATAACTATGTGTTCTCTGTTGTGTTAGGTATTATTTCATCAATTTTTGGAGCCATTTAGTGCTTCAGGAGTAGGATTTGTGTAGGGAAGTGAACTACGAAGTTGAAGATCAAGGTATGAGCTTTGCAATACATTTACTTATTTGTGCATGCAGGGTGGTAATTAGTTCGTCCTTGAGCTCGTTATTAGCTATGCGATGGTAGTGCTTAGAGGTTAGAAATAATTTCAGACGAGAGATGTAGCATTTAAACTATTTTTTAAATAGTAGGTTGAAGATGTTGCATCAATGTTAGGTGCGTCCATTAGTATTGACATGCGGGAAATCTTAATACGGTAATTAAGAAAAAATTGTACTGTAATTGCTTATTGCATGCAGTATGTTATTTCATGTGCTAGGTTATTTTATGTGGTATGTTTATTAATAAGTCTATAGTTAGGAAACCGTAGGTCTACTTTGTTATGCCGCAATAATCTAAATTTTATATGTTAATATTAGGTGCTAATGTACTTAATGATGTATGTAATTAGGTAAAATAATTCATCTTAGTAGCAAACAAGGAGGAGAAGACCTGATTGAAGAAATTGTGTTTCCATTTTCGCTGTCCCATTTTGAGGTGATGAACACATACATGGAAGTGCTATTTTCATACTTTTGTTAGCAGGAAGAAAAATCCATGTGTAATATTGATGTTAATGTGATAATAGGTTGACTCCGTTCATATAGTACTGGTGACGGATATTTATTGGAACTATTTTGACGCTTAATTGCATTCGCAAGCACATCCATATTGGAGCTAAGGTAAAAAATGACACTGTAATTTTGTTAATATTTTTTGTATTGATGTACTATTGTGAATAATGTGCATGCTGCTCCAAATATTATTATTTGTAGATAAATGATTGTTATCGTATGATGTGAAAAAATTATATAAAGCCGAAAGAAATTAAATGTTTTACTCATATGATATTAAAATTTTATTATTGTACTATTATGTTTACTAGTTGTTTGGATAGCGAGTAATTACCATGGGTTTTGTCATAACCTATTGTAAGAAAAATAGTTTTTTACTAATAGTCGTTTTTTCAAAAGCTCAGTTTTTGCATGTTATGACAATCAATTTAGGATATTTTTGGGGTAGTTTGAGAAAAGCAAAGAGAGTTTTAGTTTGTGACGCTCGTAGACGAGTTTGAGAGAAAAACTCTAAATACCCGTTAACAAAACAAACCGAGAAGTCTGAGCAAATGATTCTAAAAACAACATGAATATTTGTAACGAAAATACGATTATTATTTTAGTCTTCTGATATGTAAATGTTGTCATCGTACTACTACTAAATGTTCAGTTACTAATTGTTTGAAATGTAAACATGTATTTTGGTTAGGTTCTATGGGAAATTTAGTAGTGTACTATGGGAACGTCTTACGGGACGGTCCTTTCGGGGTGGATGTGTCCTTGTGCGAGTCGACTACAGTTGTAGTTGGAGACATGGTGAACGTGGGTTACGCAGCTGTCACAAGGTGCATCCGAGCGGTGTTTGGCCCAGGGATGCAGGGGGAAAATGACAATGGAGGCCTTCGTCACTGACGGAGCAAAAGATGGGACAGCTGCCCTTTGGGGTTTGCGGCCTGTCACAGGTGATTTGTCGTGGGGGTCGTACATGAGGTTTGCAAGCAATCCCAATAACCCAGTGTTTGGTCAGCCGATGGTGTATGTGGAGTTCATTTCAGTCACTGATGTTACCGGATGCAGTAGCAGGGGCGGTGAGGTCGAGTTGGCCATCACATCAGCCCCTAGCATCGGCCCATCGGAACCGACGGGCGACCAGCCTGTGTATGACACAGGATATTGGTCTGCGGCTGTTGACATGAGTGAACACGTGGAGGGATTGCCGGAGGCGCTCGATGATGACGATCACTCTTTCGCCTCTTCCGAGTCAAGCGAAGAAGAAGATGTTCCTCCCCAGAGGGCGGTTGCGGCGTCACTGCAACCTGGGTTTTCACATGATATGAGCATCACAAATGAATTTCACTCTATTTCTGGCCTAGAAGCAGGGAGTCTGGAGTTTGGGCAGGTTTTCCCAGACAAGAAGTCTGCTTACCAAGCAATTAATAGGTATGCAATTGCCCTCCACCGCCAGCAAAAAGTGAAGCAGTCTGATAAAAAAAAGTTGAAGGTCATTTGCATCCACACCGCGAAAGGTTGCCATGAAGAGTTCTCGCTAGATCAAGCCCGGGTATGTCACCATGGCATATCACAAAAATAGTGCAGATAGCTGTGAGCAACCGACTCTTTTCAAATCAATGCAATGTGACGGCAAGATATGTGGCATGTGATGGAAACAATTGTGCAGGAAGTCTCAACATTAGTGTTAGGGCTTTGCAAAAGATGCGAGAAGATCGATTGGCTTCCCCGCATTACTACAAAGAAGGCTAGGCGTCATGAAGGAAAATATATTCAAGAACTTGTATGGAACCTATGAGGAGGCCTATTCTTATGCCCCCAGAATGCTTCATCAGATAGCAAGTGCTAATAGGGGGACTCTAGTTTGGCGGAGAGAATGTCAGAACCCAAAGAACCCGGGTGAGCTAATCCTAGACCGCTTATTCTGGGCATTCGCCCAGACTATACAAGCCTTCAGGCACTATCGCCCAGTATTATCAGTTGATGGTACCTTTCTCACTGGAAAGTACAAGGGCACATTATTGGTGGCGATTGCAGTAGATGCAAATAATCAGCTTCTTCCTATTGCATACGCACTGGTAGAGAGCGAGAACAAAGATAGCTGGTTGTGGTTCCTGAGCTGCGTGAAGATGGGTGTCGTGAAAGAGCGTGTAGGTGTTTGCATCATCTCTGATCGCAACACAGGATTATTAAGTGCTCTCGACATAATTAAGCAGTCGTCAGAAGAGTGGAAGTGTCCTGATCTAGAGGGAAGGTGGTGCATGCGGCATTTGGCAGCAAACTTTTACTCCAAATTCAAGAATAAGGATTGGTTCAAGTTATTCAAGAGGATGTGCATGCAGAAAACTCAAGCCAAAATGAATGCCATCAGGGCAGGTATCAATGGTGAGATCGAGCGCGCGGCCTTGCCGCAGAGAGAAGACCGGAGGGGTCGAAGGACGGCCATAAATTTGAGCCAGTGGATCGGTGAGAATTGCCCTGATTTGTCCAAGTGGGTGCAGGCTCACGACACTGGGGCTCGGTATGGAATAATGACCAGCAACATGTCAGAGGTGTACAATGGTGTTCTTAAAGGGGTGAGAGCCTTGCCTATCACAACCCTAATTGAAGAAACTTGGAACCGGACACTGTCACACTTTGCAGATAGCGTTACCGTGGCTAAAGCACAAGTTGAATTGAACAAGCCATGGTCCGAGAAGAAGCAAAGACATCTGGACGAGAAAGCAAAGAAGTCCCAAAGCCATGGCTGCAGGAAAGTGGACGCACTTACGAATAAGTGGGAGGTCAATGTGCGAGCCAAGTACGTTAAGGGTCACCACAGAGGATCCAAAAAGCAAGTTGTCACCCTCGGCCCAACGTCATGTGAGTGCACATGTAATAATCCCAAGCTTTAGGGCTACCCTTGTAGTCATGTGCTCCGGGCGGCTGCAGATCAACAAATCAGTGTTGAGCCATACATATCACCGTACTTCAACATGTACAATCTGTACAACACTTGAAACGGTGAGTTCTGGGCCTGGGGCATTGATATGACACTACTAGGAAAAGGCCTACTAATGACGCACCAATTTTGCCTACTAATGGCGCACTACTGGTGCGCCATTAGTATCGCGCCACTAGTATTTTTTACTAATGGCGCACCGCTGGTACGCCATACTAATGGCGCACCACGCAGTGCGCCATTAGTATGTAACATCATGCGCCATTAGTATGCCTCCCAGGGGGCCATACGTAACCATGTGCTTTGTCATACTAATGGCGCACTCTGTAGTGATGCGCCATTAGTATCCTTTGGCATACTAATGGCGCACCTTGAGGTGGTGCGCCATTAGTATGAATATTAGGTTTTTTTTACTTTTCTGATTTTTGCACAGGTTACAAAATGTACTATTGGACAGAATATAGACAATAGCGCACAACAATAGCAGATTCATCCAATACAATAGAAGATTAGTCTCCGAATACAATTCATCATATTAGCCTCCGAATTTAAAAGACCGAACAAAGATAAAACATTACATGTCTCAAGACTGCGAGTATTGAGTTTGTCTTCACATTACAAGTCGATATCGATCATCTAAACTACCATCACATAGAAGAGAGCGGCGGTCATCACGATGAGCATCATCGCGATCAAACTGGTCTTCATCCAGTTCCTCCAACGCCCTCCTCTCTCCGCTAGATAGCGGCGATCTAGATTCGCCTCCGCCCTAGTGGTGTACCTTTGTAATCATATCACTGAACGGTGAACCTGTCTCCGACACTCCTCCCAATCGTCGAGACTCAGAACCTTACCCTTGTGTACCGACATACGACGGCATCTCTATGCACAAGCCAAACAATGACAATACATAAGCAATATGTAAGTATGCAACAAAAGGACCGAAGAGAAAAGCAAGACATTAATAGCACGATTCATGGTCCTACTAATAAATAGCATCGACACATCTAAGTTGAACGATCGTCCAAACCAAAGAGACATACAAATTCATTAAAGTTTAATTAGAACATGAGCCAATCAATGTTTTAGAACTACACATCACTACTTTTGACTCGACTCATCGGACATGAGCGTGATGAAGCCGCCGTCTGTCGTGATGGTCATGAAATCGCGGTCGTTGTCACCAAAGATTTGTAGCGCCCGCCTATCTCACCGTTGGACGGTTGATATCCGAGGAAGAACTGCCCCGAGGTATGAAGGACATATTGATGGATGATGTCCGCAAACTCCGATCGATGCGAAGAATTCTTGTCTAAGGTCCGCGCCCTGGATTGCCGACAAGCTCGCGCCCAATCTTTGAGATTATCCGGTAGCAGAAGGTGATGATGGTCCCTTACGATCGCCCGCATGTGATGGAGGGTGTAGTAGGTATCCTTCTGACCACCAGGCGGCTGCTTGACGCAGCAGAACTTCGTATTGTGTGAGAACATGTGCTTGCCGTACTTATGAACTACCCTGGTGAAGGTGCCTCCAGATGTGGCGTAGCCGGGGAGAACATCATCAAGAACTTTCTTGACATTTGTGTAGTCTATCTTGGAGTTACGGTTCAGGTTGAAATACGTGGCCATGGAATATTTCAGGCTTAAGAGGATGAGTGTGCAATGTGTGTCACTGCACAGAACACGGAATGTTAGAAAAAAAAGAACGATCGAAATCCAAGAAATCATATGTTACGGGGCGGTTAAGGGATAACTTACTCGGGAAAGTAAGCCACAAGGAAGTTATCCTTATCTGGGTTTGCCAGAATGACGCCTTCGAGGTGTGAACTCGCAACTTGGCGGCCCCCAGCACTGCTCAAGTCCTTGGCACGCATGTAGAAGGGGTCGACTATCACGATGTCCGGGGTCTTGTCTCTAATGATCCGCATCTCCATACTCAGCGAAAACAGCCGAACGAAGGTGTAGTGCAGCGGATGAAGGTTAAACATAGCAAAGATGTCATCAAACCGCAGGACGATCGTACCGCCAATGTCGCCATCCACAAAGCCCTTCCTCCGCACCTTGGCCACGAAAACGGGTATGCCACATCATTCTCTCGAGACGCCGCTTCTCAAAGAAAGAACATTGTCGCAGCAGACTCCGTGATAGCACCGTTGCAGCATTGAGCATATTTGTCGGTAGCATCGCCCTACCTTCCACATGCACCTCCTCGAGATATCCTTAGGTGAAGGTGGCCCGCCCCGAGCACGGATCGAACTTGGTGCCGGCTGGCTCGCACCGCACCCTTTTAGTCTTTCGCTTCCGTCCTTCTTCTTGATCTCCTATAATGGGACCGAGTTCGCTCACAGACCGCCTTCTTGAGCGTGTTGGGGCTGATAATATTTCGCACCTCAGCTATCTCGAGGCTCGGTGAAGGCGGAGCTGGAGGCGCCTCCTCGAGAACTGAACGCCGATTTACGCTGCTGTAATTGGATTTCTCCGCTGTACCAGCTAGATCGCGGTCATCTTGGTTGGGTTCTGAGAAAGAGGCCCGCAGAACTCGCCGCGCACTCCATGTTCGCAAAGTACTTATCGACTTTGGTAAATGTACCATCGCATTGTCATCGCTATCCGGATCCTGTGCCATAGGGATGTCCGCAGGTCCGTAGCGCTATGGCGCGTTTGCCATGGCTTGGCACCGCACGACCGGCGCCTTGTCTGTGGGTGGTGTCCCCGCCCCAAACGAATCTGGCTCTTCGGCCAAAGCAGGGGCCAGTTTACGCAGGCACCGAGGGTCATCTCATCTTCTCCGTCGGCCCCAGCGGGTCGAATCGGAGGTAACAGCTCGTCGCAGCCTTGCAGCACCCGGACCACTTCAACCCTATACACTGTGGGTGGCATCGGATTACCGTGGAACATGGGGTTGCCCGGTTGAACGATTCTTCCCTTGGCTACATCGACGAACTCGCCGCCCACGAAGTGCAGAAGAGTGCAAGGAACGTCGGCGGCGCCCTGCGAAGACATGTAGGGCGTCAGGGATGCCCAGTCAAAGGCAAGGACATGAAGTCATCGGCTGAGAGGCTTAGTTACCGTGATGCCGTCGAGCTCGGCTAATGTCGAGGCACCGCCAACGGCGGGCGTGCAACTGATGGAGGGGCCGCTTGCTGGCGAGGTGTCGGCCGGCGTACACCTGGGTGCATTAAGCTCCAATGCCCGTGCCAGCGTCGGAGACACGAATACCGCCTCCGCCGGAGACACCAATGGCGCCGCCTGCGTGCTGTGCGAGTTGCTGGCCGTGAAGCTGGGAACCGGGGGAGGCCCCTATTGGCCGCCCGCAATCCACGTCATCAGCCCATTTATCAACCTAGGCACCATGGCGCTGAGCTTCGTTCCCAGTTGTTGTTCCGCTTGCTCTTGGACAAGCTCCAGAATCCGCGCCACTTGTGCCTTGAGTGCTTCAACCTCGCGCGACTGGCTTTCCGAGCTGTTCTTTTTCTCCTTTCGCCCACCAGCGGTATAGTATGACGACCATTTTGTGGACAAATCTTTGCTGGCCACACGACCAGCTGACGTCGGCTTACTGAGCTTATCCTTGTTTTTCATTACGTTCAATGCCCTATTTAAAGGGGTGTCGAAAGGGGAGCTCTGAGACGACCCCGCGCTACTGCTTTCAGTGTCCTGCGGAAGGAACATGGACCATTTAGAAATATTGGGGATTAATTAGAATGCAACCATATGGAGCTAATTACGCGGGGGTGTATTCCTTACCAGAACAAGCTCGAGCACCCTGATCTTCGGATCCGTGGTAAGCTCCTTTGTTACCGGGTCCTCCTTGTACCGGGCCCTGAGAAAGTTCCTGGTCTGCTTGTCACGGTATTTCTCGAAGCGGGGCGGTAGGCCTTGCCTGGCACGCCCAAGGCCCTCCTTGTGCCATATAGGCTCCGCCACTCAGAACCGCCGGGACGAGTTGGTGGACCCCTAAGTTCAACTTCCGATTTCTTTCCCCATCGACTTGATTCGGAGGTTGCGCTGCTCTCCCACTTGATCTTGAACTCCTTGTACTCATCTTCGCTCATCAAAGGATATTTAGCCTTGATTTTGTCATAACTACCACCTTTGTCAATCATTACCTTCACCATGCTTGTCCAAGTAGACAGGGCCATGCTCATCCTCGTGAGGGCGGTACTATTCACTTTATTCCTTGAGAGGCGTGTGTTTGCAAACTGAGCGCGGAACTTGTATCGTTCATGCAGCTTCGTGAAGAGGAGGCTGCGCAAATTCCCGTGGTCCTTATGCCTTAGGTTCTCGGTGTTGATCGAGACGGTGCTCCGGAGAATGCACCCGAGCTGAACCGAGTACCCCTTGACTACTTGTTTGGGCGCCGTCGGATTCCCGTCGGAGTCCACTTCAGTAAATTCCTCCCTGACGGTGCCAAGCACGTTCGGGCGCCGGTCCTTCTGTTGCCTCTTCGGTTGGCTGCCATCTGTGTGTGCGCCGCCATCATCAGTGGTGGCATCCTCGACGGCGCCATCAGTGGTGTCATCCCCGACGCCACTAGGTGTTGTGTAGTCAGGATCGGTGTCTTCCATGGCGTCCTCATAGCGGTGATTTTCTTTCTCCAACTCTCGGGACAGCTCCCAGAATTGCTTGCCGCCCGAACCGCCGGCCTCATCGTTGTGGGCCATGTTTCACTCTAAATAGGAAAAAAGTTTGGTCAAAAAGTTGGTTATTGTCAAGGAACAAGATCATGGTCTCATCATTTAGGGTTTGTCGACACAAAGGCATCCTAAAAGCTAAGCTTTTATGATTTAGGGTTTGTCGACGCTGAGGCACCCTAAAAGCCTAAGCGTACATCATTTAGGTTCTCATCGACACCGAGGCACCCTAAAAGCCAATGTTTCATCATTTAGGGTTTGTCGAAGCCGAGGCTCCCTAAATGCTAAGTTAAGTTTCCATCATTTAGGGTTTATCGATGCCGAGGCACCCTAGGTTGGGCCTAATCACTTGGCACTAATCACTTGGCTCTATTGCCACCTATGTTGGGTTTATCATCTAGGGTTTATCAATGCTGAGGAGAATTCTAAGTTGGGCCTAATCACTTGGCTCTATTGCCACCTATGGTTTAATGCAGCAAGAATAAAGGGGCTGTTGATCCTACTTAATTAAGTACTAAGATACCCTGGCCCATGCATTAGTAGCAAGTACCCCATATGTCCGATTTTTAGCAAAGTCATGCTAAAATTCACGAAAAATTTCAGCATGACCTTTGCTGAAAATAGGACATATGGAGTAATTCGAATTTGCGGAACGAAGTTAATCGACATGTTGGCAAACTCAAGGGCCTCTCGTGGTACCGCAAAATCATCACGACACGAAAGGGCCTCTCAAGGGCCTCAAGCAGCAGCAGCGCCTCCCAGACCCCATTTTTTGCTAAATTTCTTTGAGCAACAATCGAGCAGTAAAATTCAGCATATTTCAGTACAACAAAGATCAGAAAGATGAAGAACAGTTCTACATCAGCCCATTTATATACAATAGCATCTTTGGTCATACCAATTTCTCAAACAAGTCAAATCTGAACTCAGATCTCCGGTCATACAAATTTCAAACAATTCAAATCTGAATTGTATCTTTGGTCATACAAATCTCTGAACTATACAAATCTGAAATATATATTTGGTCATACAAATTTATGGAACTAATCAAATCTGAACTGTATCTTTGGTCATAAAAATCTCTCAAACTATACAAATCTGTGGTCATACAAATTTACGGAACTAATCAAATCTGAACTGTATCTTGCGTAGGCACCACTACTGCAAGTGCCATACTACTGCAAGTGCTATACTACTGCAGGAAAGGAGGATCATCATACACATATATATATATATATATATATATATGTATAGCAATTGACTGCAGCTTCATCATTTTTAGTAACAACAATACATATATAGCAATTGTAAGCAAACAGATGTACACATAAGATAAACATGTAGTGCTGAAAGTTTAATGCTTACAAAAGACTTGCTGAAATAGTGAAAAATATGGAGTCACCAAGCTCCCAAAGTCCACAAGCAAATCCAAGATCTAATCCTGTTACACACATCATAATAATTTAAGATAATTAGGATAAGGATAGTCGGAAAAAGAAAAACCTAGTCCTAGAAGAAAATAAATCCTAAAAGAAAACAAATCCTAAAATCTGGTGCAAGTCCTAGCAGTAGTAGTCCAACTAGATGGCCACCACTACTACTCCTATCACTAGAGTAAACAACAGTTGTGTGTTCAACATCTTTACTAATGAAACATTTTCATAGAAGGTCCACATTTGCATCAAAGCACTAATGAAACCAATAGCTATCCTGAAGAAAACTGCAAACATTGTTCATTACGGTCCACAATAGCAAAACTGAAGCACAAACAGTTCCTACTAAACGAACAATCTACCAATAATGTGAACAGATAAAAATTAACTGTCCAACTGATGGTCCAATGAAGCTACAATCCCTGCCGTACTTCTCTTTTGTGGGGAGACATTACCTGTAGGAGCTACAAAATACAAATCTCGCAAATATTTCACACACTTCTCGTTCACTTTTAAGCCTCTACTAGATACAGTGAACAGAGGCCTACTTAAATTCACTACCAAGAAAAACAAATCAGCAGGCAGCAGCTCACAATAGAAGAAGTGCGAATCGTCTAGAGAGGTGGACAAGTTCATTACCAGGCAATCAGTAGTGACTATGAGATGGCATGCAAAATGTTGTGTCTTTGAGGTACAGTAGCATACAGGCTGACTCTAACCATGAAATTCAATACGATGACATTTCTCAAGATGCTTAAATCAAAACTGGACGAAAGCCTTGCTCAGGATCTGCAATGTGGAACATATCAGGCCCTGAATTTTTACCTACCAACCTTTTTCAGAAAAAAAAACCCAGCAATAACACTATCGTTCTTAAACATAACTTCCTTGCAGCGATCAATTACAGATTTCATCACTTTTACTTCATTTACCCCACAACATTGTATCCCCACAGGTAAACCCAACAAAATCATCACAGATATGTTCTAGTTAAAGCAGAGTGCTTCCATGATCCAAACCGTCCGGGTCTGAATAGATTTTACAGAGTAGGAGCACAGAGCACTGGGTCTCTGGTCTAAGAACACAGCACAAATCAACACTTCATCACCGACATGAAAGCCCCAACCAAATCGGCACCGGCAGAAATCTGCAAGACGCCAACAAAATTGGCGGCATGCCTCCCAACCACAAATCACAAAAGGGCCTCAATTTCGTGATAGAAGGATCTCAGATCTTATCTTGTCTTGCATGCTTTGGAAAGTAATGGAACAGCAGGAGCCCGAACCCTAGGCCGAGGCAGGATCACCAGCAAAAAGGAAAACGCCACGGATTAAAGAGAGGGGAAGAGATTCGCGGGGGTCGGGGGCATGCACGTAGGTCCCGAGAGGCGGTGGCCGGAGGTGGAAGATGGCGCAAACGCCGTAGACGGTGGAGGCATCGGTGTCGTAGAGGCGCCGGAGACCTTGCCTTGCGAGACAGAGAAGTGGCCGTCAGCTACGCAGGCGGGAGGCAAGGGGAGGAGGAGGGCAAGGGGAGGAGGAGGGTCGGGGGCGTATGGTGCTGCGTCGGTGCTCGGCGCCGACGGTAAGGAGGATTCCGCGAGGGTCGGGCGGTGGGGGGGGGGGGGGCGGGGCGGCGGGGTGGAGTCCGCGAGGGTCGGGCAGCGGGGGTGGGGCGCGGGCGGCGGGGTGGAGTCCGCGAGGGTCGGGCGGCGAGGTGGGGCGCGGGCGGCAGTGGTGGAGTCCGGCGAGGTCGGGCGGCGGCTGTGGGTCGGGGCAGCTGGGTGGATCTGTGGCGAGGAGAGAGGGTCAAGGATCTGCAAGGAGAGGAGGATAGCTAGGGAAGCTTACTAATGACGCACCACACCCGCCGGTGCGCCATTAGAAATCTTTTTATATTAGCAATGGCGCACTGCGCCGGTGCGCCATTAGAATTTTTTAGATAGCAATGGCGCACTCCTCGTCGGTCGCCATTAGTATGTTTTTTTAAAAAAATGAATATGAATATGAAACAGTAATATTTTTTTATAAAAACAGTAATAATTGTTGTTTAACAACAGTTGTAGTCTACACTTTTTTATTATTATTTTTTAGAAAATGAATATGAATATGAAACAGTAATAATTTTTTATAAAAACTGTAATAATTTTTTAAAAAATATAATCAAATTTGTTACTTGAAAATATCATCGGTGGCGGCGGTGGAGCGGGGGAGGGTGCGGGGGTGCCCGTTGGTGGCGGTGGAGCGGGGGAGGGTGCGGGGGGGGGGGGCGGCTGCTCGTCGGCGGCGGTGGAGCGGGGGAGGGTTACGGTGGGTCGTCGGCGGCGGTGGAGCTAGCGGGGGAGGGTGCGGGTGGGATCGAGATGGAGGGGGATCGAGATCGAGATGGAGGGGGAATCGAGATCGAGATGGAGGGGGATCGATATTGAGTGTCCTCATGAATTCAAAAAGTGCCCATGAAATTTAAAAATATTCATGATATCAAAAAGTGCCCATGAAATACAATCGAGAAATGAAGACTATGATTTAAATACAATCGATCTTAGCTAGCTATCTGTTCACAATCTTCTTGCCCTTCTTTTTCGCAAATGGAGTTCTTCTTTGGAACGGACGTCCTTTAGGTAGGGTGGTCCTGCTTCTTGTGGTGTGTGCTGCTACTTCATCGTCGTCGTCATGTTCGATCTTCGGGTCACCGTACTTGTCGAAGTCTTGCTCATTGGCTACTCCATCCATTCCGATGATCTTCCTTTTGCCTCTCCTCACGACAACACGACTGGGCTTTGACGGGTCGGTAATGAAGATGCATAGGTTCACTTGGGAAGCCAGTACCCATGGCTCATTTTTTGCGGTGACGCTTATACCGTGGTCTTGGATTTGGCTTCGTATAACCATGGTGGTGAAATACCGTCTTCTTTTAGGACGCTCTTGGCCCATCTCGACACGGAACATCGGGACTTTCTCTCCAACAGAGCTCAGCTCCCAGATCTCCTCGATCCTTCCGTAGTATCTGTCCTTGTCGCTACCGGCGTAGGATTCCATCGCTACCACGAGTTCTCGATAACCATCGCTCTTCATGTCCTTGTCCTTGGTATAGAATGTGTAGCCGTTGATATTGTACGCCTCATAGGTCATCAGGTTGTGCTCGGCGCCCTGTGACAAGGCGAATATGAGTGATTCTTCCGCGGAAGAATCCTCATGTAAAGGGTACGACAGAAGCTTCTGCTTGAACCAACACGTGAAACATGAGTTGTGCTCTTTGATTATATCTCCGTCCGTCCTCTGTTGGTCTCGGTCATTGTACGTCTTCTCAATAAAGGTTTTGTGCTCTACCACCCAAGGATCGACCACGTCTATGTGTTGTAGCGCGACTAGGTTTGCTCTTTCAAAGTCGGCGAGTCGACCCTCGAAGTCGACATGCATTTCGCGGTGACCCTCACGGTGACCCCATCCAGCGAGACTGCCGAGGTTTGTTGACGGGCAGACCAACGGGGTTCTCAATGCCTAGATAATTCGTCCAGTAGGAGATGCACTCTTCAGTCAGAAAGCCCCTGGCTATACTTCCCTCTGGACGTGACATGTTGCGAACGTATCCTTTGATGACACCATTCATCCTTTCGAACGGCATCGTGCTGTGCAGAAATGTCGGCCCAAGTTGGATGATATCCTCCACGATATGGACCAGCAGATGCACCATAACGTCGAAGAATGCGGGCGGGAAGTACATCTCAAGCTCGCATAGTATCACCACGATCTCTTCATGTAGCCTTCTGAGTTGCCTCATGCCAATCGACTTCCGAGAGATGACGTCGAAAAAGTTGCATAGGCCAAATAGCATTTCACGGACGTGCGCGTCCATGATCCCACGGATTGCAACTAGAAATATCTGCGTCATCAGCACGTGACAGTCATGAGACTTCATCACACTGAACTTCTGCTTCGCTGGGTCTAGGTATCTGCTTATCTTCCACGCGTAACCGTAAGGAAGTTTTACTCCTATGATGCAGGTGAAAAACTGCTCGATCTCCTCCAGACTTAGAGTGAAGCACGCGGGAGGGTAGTCATTTCCGGTCTTTTGGCCTTTTGCCTTTGCGACGACTTTCTTCGTGTCCCGCTTCGCCTCATCATCATCATTAGCGTGAAGCTCCCGCACGATGCCCATTGATTTCAAGTCTGCCTTGCTTTCGCCCATCTTTGGTCCTCTCGGCATGTTGAGCAGGGTACCAAGCAGACTCTCACACGCTTCTTCGTGATATGCATGGCATCAAGGCCGTGAGGCACACGGGGATCTTCCAAGACGGCAAGTCCCGTAAAACAGACCTCGCTTTCCATACCTTCAGCAGCAGCTCTGGCGCCTTCGCTTTTTCCCGGCTCGCACCTTTTGCTTCTTCCCCGACAAAGGCAATCTTTCCAATTTTTCAACAGCTCGCCTATTTCCTCGCCGCTCCTCGACGCTGGCGCTTTCGGGTTCGGTTTCACCATCGAACAGATCCTTGCGCTTCTCCACGGGTCATCGTCATGGGCCACCTTCGATGTCCCATGAACATGGTTTTCAAGACCCGTGATCTCTATCTAGCTGGCAATACATTGTGTCATCCATGCACCTTAAGCATCCGTAAAATCCGTGGACTACTTGCCCATGAGATATCCGTAATCGAGATAGTCGTGCACCATCGTGAGCAAAGCAGCTCTCATAGGGAAATATTCTTTCTCTGCAAGTCCCATGTATTGGCTGGCGCTTTGCATAGCGTGTCTAGCTCCCCTTCGAAGTCCCGAGATCTGATTGATGTTGTTCCCTGGTTGTTTCGCCCTTCAATTAGCATACTCATGTGAATGTACTTCCTCTTCATGCACAACCAGGGGGAAGGTTGTACATCCACACAAACACAGGCCAAGTGCTATGTGTGCTTCTCGGCTGCCAAACGGATTGACTCCATCGGTGCTCGCGCCCAAAGACGATGTTCCTTGGATCCTTCCCAAATTCGGGTATTCAAGTTCAACGCTTGTCACCGCTCGCATCCTTAGGGTGACTCAAAGATCTTGTCTTTTTATTTATCTCCGGTCATTTCCGCCATCTTCCCGCTTCTTCTCCTCCATATCCGCTGCATCAACGCAGGAGCTTTGCTACCTTAGGGTCCGCTAAATACCGCTCTGCATTTAGGAGTGATCGGAAAGTACCACATCGATTTTCGAGGAGCTTTCTTCCTCTTCTTGTATCCAGTGACACCGCACACCGGACATATGGTAGACCCCGCGTGCTCGTCCCGATAAATGATTCAATTGTTCATGCACACATGGTATTTCATGTGCGGTAAATCTAGAGGACACGCGACTTTCTTCGCCTCCTCGAAACTGGTCGGGCACTTGTTCCCCTTGGGAAGACGTTCGTGCCAGAATGACATGTTCTCGTCGAAGCATGCGTCGGTCCTTTTGTGTTTTACCTTCATCTCCGAGCCATGAGCTGCTACTTTCAAAGCGGTATCCTCGGCCTGCATCCTTCATACAATGGAGTAACCGCTGTCTATCTCCGGGCTTGATCCAGCTTGGCTTTCTCTCGGCGGCAACTCTTGCGTTATCCGTCCGCTTGAGAAGCAGCTCTTGAATATGAGGGTCCTGCACCTAGCCTCCATCATCGCTCCGCCCAAGCATCTTCATCTTCATGATCATGCCCTTCGCCTTGATCTTCCTCATCATCATGTACGGCATCTTTACATGATGATCGTATACAAAGATCACCGCCGTGATCATGTCCTGGAGATTCTTCATCTTCTCGCCCGCCCTCGCCGCGGTGGTTGTCTTGTTGCCCTTCCTCATTTCTTGCCCGGCCCCCATGGACGACTTCATAGTCATCTTTCATCACCTTGCACCGATAGCCATCCATGAAACCACGCAAGAGCAGGTGGTCCGCAATAAGGCTCTTCAGCTTGCATCTTCGACACGGACATCTTATCTCCGTCTCGTTCTTTTGAAGCATCTCGGCCTTCGCGGAGCTCAAAAACCTATTCACGATGCCTTCGGTCATCGTATGACCATGGTCGCTATGGGTAGAGCAAAACGATATTTTAGAACCAAGAAAAAATTAGGCATGACCTTTCCTAAAATAGGACCAAAAAGAATGCATAGTGACAAAATTCTCGCCAAACGGAAATGAATCAACATTCCGCAAAATATTGGCAACTATCGATTTCAAATACCGTACTGCAAACACAAACATATATGCAACACCACAAACATATGCAACACCACTTAACATACATAGATCTAGCTAGGCCACAAAAGTGCATGTGCACATTGTTGGAGCGAGCTAGGGAGAAAAAAAGTAGATCTACAACATGAAGATACCTTACCCCTTACTTACCTATCAAAGAAAGGTAATTTCACCACCTAATTTTGATGAATCTATGGTGCAAATGAGGTGAGGAGGAGGAGGCAGCCAACAAGCTTGGAGAAGGAGGTGGAGGGAATGAAGTGGGGAAAGTGTGAGTGGGTAGGTGTGGCTGTCCAAAATATCTTGTTAGTCCCAAAGAATGAGCGCACCACCGCAAATGCGCCATTAGTAACCCCTGATTACTAATGGCAATCTGCAGGTGGTGCGCCATTAGTAGTTTTGCAAAAAGTATATATATATATATATATATATATATATATATATATATATATATATATACTAATGGCGCCTTTGTGACACGGTGCGCCATTAGTAGTTTTGCAAAAAAGAATAAAAAGAATACAAGATCTTGGCGCAGATTGTGGCTGGTGCGCCATTACTAGTTAGAACTAGTAATGGCGCACTTCGCTTGGATGCGCCATTAGTATGTACGGGAAAATGAAAAAAATATATTACTAGTGGCGCACCATATATCTGGTGCGCCATTAGTGTCTTCCACACTAATGGCGCATCACTATATGGTGCGCCATTAGTATATAGTAGTGGCGCACTACTTCTCTGGTGCGCCATTAGTGTCCATCCCATCTATAGTGTGACGCCCCGGATCCGATGCGCCAGGTGTCCGCCAGTTATTCGCCGTCGTTGCCTTGTCATTTGCTTGCGTGTTTCACTTTGCCATGTCATCATCTGCATTTTCATCAGTCACATGCCTTCTCCAAGATCTTTCAAATTATTTTTCATTGTTGGCTCAACAACCTTGTTTTTTTTTCATTCTCCCGGAGTATCTCAACAATTCATGGTGGTTCTTATCTTCATTCTCAACATGTGAAGACCGAAGAAGGATTTCTCTTAAATCTTGGTCCATTCTCTTGAATATTCATGGTTCTAGCTTCATGTTATCCTCATAATTGTTTTCGATTGTGAGAATTCTTTTCTACCATTCGACGCATTTCAAGGGTTGCTTCCTTTCTCGATCATCTGAAGGCCATCATTTCTGAATATTACTCAATCTCATCTTTCAACTCTCGTTCTCAAATTCTTCCGGTGCATCGTTCGAATATCCTCTAACCAGTTCATGATCTCTTTGTTCTCACGTATCTAAATCCCCTCAAGTATCTTCATTCATTTTCTAATTCTTCCCGGTGATTCATTCTCTTTCATCAGTCATTTCCGAATTCTTACGGTGGTTCGTTCAAGATTCTTTTCCTTGATTATCTTTTTAATCCATTCGTTCTTTTCGATCCTACCGGTGATTCATGAAGACCTTCTCAAGTTTAAGCTATATCTCTTTTAATCCTTTCTACGGGAATAAGTAGTATGCCAAATCCGTTGATTGTCATCAATTTAATTGGTGAAGGATAAGCATAACATAATTCTTATTCTTGTTCATCCAAGTGATTAATTCTTTATTCTGGAGGTCCTTAAAATTCTCGGTTTCATTTGTTTCATCTTCTCTTTTTCCCGGAGTTCCAAGTTCTAATTATCACGGAGTTCCATCTAAATCATTGCAAGGCTTCACCTTGTGTTTTCAACTTCTCTTTCTTTCTATCACCCTTTTGTTTACCGAAGTTCTTCATTGAGGCTCTACAGGGTGGTTCATCAAGGATTCATTTCATTCTTCAATTGTTCTTCAAGATTTCTCTTAAAGTTATGATCCGCCAAGCTATACTCTAAAATAAACATGGTGCTCAACACATGTTTTGTTTTGAGGAGCTCAAGTATTCTTCATCTTGCATTCCAAAGTGCAATTCTTTCTACCTTAGCTTTTGAGGTGGTGTTATGTCGTTCTTGACAATTCCCTTCGTGCTTCATGATTCATATTGTTGTCAAGAATGAGGCATTTTAAATCCATCTATCCCTTTGTTGGAGTTATCTTGGGTAATATTTCACCTAAAGCCTTCCCTAAGGAATGTTGCTATTTTGGTGCTTATTAATGATCCAAGTTATATCTCTATCATCTTGGTGAAACAGTTTTCATCTCTTCATTGATCTCAAGCAAGCAATTGATTTTGATAGTGGCAGAATTTCACCTCAAATTTTGAGATGTTTACATAAGCCCACAACAAGCTTGTGATTTTTGTTGTTGATTTTCCAACAACTCCGTTCAATTCTTCTTTGCAAGGATGCCTTCCTAGCTCATTTGTGGCAGAAGTTGGCATTTTCTTCTTCATTCTGTTATTCCTATGATCTATCTTCTATTCTTTCTTCCGGAGGCTTTGTGATGTTGCTCTTTTCACTCATCATCTCGAATTGTGAGGATCATGTTCTTTTCATGCTTATCCAGTTAACCGGAGTGTTTTTTGTTTCAACTTTTCAACCTCTCAAGGTTCATGGTTTCACTCGTTTGTCAAAGAAGCAACTTTGTTTTACCTATTCCTCTTCCGTTTCCCTCCGGTGCCATTCTAGATCTCGGGACGAGATCCTCTCGTAGTGGTCGAGTGTTGTGACGCCCCGGATCCGATGCGCCAGGTGTCCGCCAGTTATTCGCCGTCGTTGCCTTGTCATTTGCTTGCGTGTTTCACTTTGCCATGTCATCATCTGCATTTTTATCATGTCATCATGTGCATTTCATTTTGCATACGTGTTCGTCTCATGCATCCGAGCCTTTTCCCCGTTGTCCGTTTTGCAATCTGGCACTCCTATGTCCCCCGGCGTCCCCTTTTTGTCTTCTGTTGTGAGCGGGTGTTAAACTTTCTCGGAGTGGCCCGAGGTTTGCCAAGCGGCCTTGGTATACCACCGGTAGACTGCCTGTCAAGTTTCGTGCCATTTGGAGGTCGTTTAATACTCCAACAGGTAACCGGGTAACCGTAAAGCCCTCTTTGAGTGGCAGCCCAACACCCCTTCCAAAGTGGCCCAAAACCCACCAAACTCCCCTCCATGCTCTCGGTCGTTCGATCATGATCGCGTGGCCGAAAACCACTCCTCATTTGGACTCTCCTAGCTCCCTCTACCTATAAATATAGCCCCTCCCCCGAAATTCACGGATGATCCCCCGAAACCCTAGTCAAATTCCCCTCGCACCGCCGGACACCTTCTCCTCCACCGACGGACATGTCCGCCCATCGCCCCCCATCCAATAGGACGCCGCCACGTCGCCCCGCCGGCCTCTCTCTCTCCTCCCGCTGCCCCGGAGTCTGCCCCGACCCACGCGGCCCGGATCCCACCGCTGCCGCCAGCGCGCCCCGCCTCGAAAGTCTCGACCCATGAGCCCGCGCCGCCAGCTGGCTGGCGTCGCCTCCGCCGCCGCCTCGCGCCGCCTCCCCGCCGACGCCCGTCCTGCGCCAGTCGCGCCGCTTTTCGCCTCCTCCTCCTCACTCTCTCTCTCGCTCATGGCCATGGCGCTGCTTACTCGCAGAAACCTCGCCACTGCCGTGGTGCTCGGCCTCGTCGCCGCCATGTGGGGCCCGTCGGCCTCACTCGAAACCAGATCCGCGCCCCGCGCCGGATCCGCCCATTCCCGCCGATCTCCCCGAATCCGGCGAGCTCCCTCCGCCGCCGTCCATGGCCTTCGCCGGCGCCTGCTCTGCCTCGCTGCCGCGATCACAGGCCTGAAGGTTGGCGCGTGGGCCACGTGGGCGCAATCGCCGCCACCCAGCAAGCCCGGCCTCCAAGGCCCCGCTCTGGCCCAGCAAGCCCCGGCCTGCCTTGGCCTCTCCATAGTTCTGGGTTTTGGCCCATGGTGAGAACCCCAGCCCAGTTCGCCTCAGATTCAGCCTGTTCTATTTTTTTCCTTTCCTGCGATTTTAGCATTATCCATAGATTTTCAGATTTGCAGAAACCCCCTTGCACATCATGCATATAATAACTCCAAACCGTGCATCGGATTAAAATGATTTAAACATGTAAACTGCTTAGAATTTTGTGTAGATTAATAATTTGCCACTTTCACCCATGTTTAAAAATGTTAAAAATGTTGTTTGATTAAATTTGCTTAAATGCCATGTTAAATGATTTATTTCATAACTAAATAACCGTAGCTCGGTTTTAAATGTTCTTTATATGTAAATGGGGTGGAAAAATGCCTAGTTTAACATGGTGCACTTTATTTTCCTGTTTAACAACTTTAAAATATGTTTTAGGGCAGAACAGTAGCAAATTCATAAATTGCATATGAGGTTTTTCCGAAATTGTTGTTTGTTCTTCCGGCCTCATTTAAACTTGCCTAGTTAGGTAGTTTTGTTATGCTTCACCCCTTGCCATGTTAATCAACATTTAATATTGTTGGGTAGCTTAAACAAGAGAGAACTAAATAATTGATGTGGTGTTCGTCAATATGCAACTCGTTGCATATTGAGCTCCACTTAACTTGTAGTTTTGTGTGTTGCGCTTTGCCATGCCATGCCTCATTAAACCGGACATGCATCATACTTGGTTGTGCATCATGCCATGATTATGCGATGGTTGTTTACTATGTTGTGTGCTTCTTTCCGGTTGCCTCTCGTTAGCTTCAGCTGCTTCGGAGTTGCGAGGATTCGCTCGACTACTCCCGCTTGTCTTCTTCATGGACTCGTTCTTCTTCCTTATGGATTTCAGGCAAGATGACCGCTACCTTGGATCTCATTACTATCATTGCTATGCTAGTTGCCTCGTTCTTTCGCTATGTTGCGCTACCTATTACCTGTTTATCAAGCCATCCCATATTGCCATGAACCCCTAACCTTTGACACCTTTCCTATGCAAACCGTTGTTTGGCTATGTTACCGCTTTGCTCAGCCCCTCTTATAGCGCTGCTAGTTGCGTGAAGTTGAAGATTTCTCCATGGTGGACAGGGTTTATGTTGGGATATCACAATATCTCTTATATTATTAATGCATCTATATATTTGGTAAAGGGTGGAAGGCTCGGCCTTATGCCCGGTGTTTTGTTCCACTCTTGCCGCCTCTAGTTTCCGCCATACCGTGTTATGTTCCCGGATTTTATGCTCCTTACGCTGTCCGGTGATTTATGGACCCCTTGACATTTCGCTTTGAATAAAACTTGTCCAGCAAGGCCCAACATTGACTTTTACCATTTGCCTCACCACCACCTATATTTCCCTTGGGAGTAATTAACCCAAGGGTCATCTTTATTTAGCCCCCCGGGCCAATTCTTGTCTAAGTGTTGGTCCAAACTAGAGCGCTTTGCAGCGCCACCTCAAGGAAACTTGAGGTCTGGTTTTAGTTGTACGGACTGCTCATCCGGTCGTGGCCTGAGACGAGATACGCTGCTACTATCGGGATGTCGGCACGCCGGGAGGTCTTGCTGGTCTTGTTTTACCATTGTCGAAATGTCTTGATGTACCGGATACCGAGTCGATCGGAGTGTCTCGGGTGAAGGTCTATTCCTTCGATGATCGCGAGAGCTTGTCATGGGCTGTTGGGACACCCCGCAGGTATAAACTTTCAAGAGCCGTGCCCGGTTATGTGGCAGATGGGAATTTGTTAATGTCCGTTGTAGATAACTTGACACTTGATCCGAATTAAAACGCATCAACCGAGTGTGTAGCCGTGATGGTCTCTTCTCGGCGGAGTCCGGAAGTGAACACGGTTTCGTGTTATGTTTGACGTAAGTAGGTGTTCGTGATCACCTCTTGATCATTGCTAGCTTCACGACCGCCCTCTTGTTCTCTTCTCGCTTATTTGCGTTGGTTAGCCACCATATCATGCTTAGTCGCCGCTGCAACCTCACCACTTTACCCCTTCCTTTCCCATTAAGCTTTGCTAGTCTTGAAACCCATGGTAATGGGATTGCTGAGTCCTCGTGACTCACCAGATACTTCCAAAACCAGTTTGCAGGTGCCTATGTTACCGAGCAGGTGACGCAACCAAGCTCAAGGAGGAGCTCGATGAAGATCTTGCCTTTTGTGTTGTTTTGTTCTAGTTGATCGGTAGTGGAGCCCAGTTGGGGTCGATCGGGGACCTTTGTCGCAATTGGGGTTCTTCTTTTATTTTGGTTCCGTAGTCGGACCTTGATTGTATCTGGATGATGTAATGCTTTATTCATGTAATTGTGTGAAGTGGCGATTGTAAGCCAACTATGTATCTTTTTCCCTTATGTATTACATGGGTTGTGTGAAGATTACCTCACTTGCGACATTACTTTCAATGCGGTTATGCCTCTAAGTCGTGCTTCGACACATGGGAGATATAGCCGCATCGAGGGCGTGACATATAGCCCTTTTCCTAGTAGTGTGAACTACAAAATGTTGTGGCCAGATGGGCCGAAATGGGTTCCGAACGCCGACTTGATGAGAACCGCCAAGGGACGACGTCAGTCTAGGCGTCATCGCAATGACATGGACCATAGCCAGATGGGAGAACCAAGGCGATGCCGCGTTTGTAGGTGTCCTGGACATTCACGTAGGGAATGCCCGTATCGAGTGAACAACACCGCATGATGTTGATTTATCTGTACTCGCTATGTCTACTTATATTTGTACTATACTTTTATTAATTTAAATTGAATTTGTTCGTATTATTGAATCTCTTTGTGTTATTGTATTTATATTTATTTTAAATTAAATCTCCTTGTATTATTGTATTTATATTTATTTTAAATTGAATCTCTTTGTATTATTGTACCCGTGATGTTAACTTCAGCTAATTAATGTAAATTATATCTCTTTGTATTATTGAATCTCTTTGTGTTATTGTATTTATATTTATTGTACATTGAACCTCTTTGTATTTTCTTTGTATGTTTGTGTGCAGGTTATGGCTGAAATGCCGCGGCTTTTGGAGGGGGCCCATGACACCGGCCACCATTGCCATCTATTTTTGAACCCAAATAAAGAACATGATTATCGGAGTTTCAAACTTCGAACCATAAAGAAAACCTGGCCAATACACAATTATTTCATTCCTCACCTTGACGCTTATGGACTACATGCTTTTGCTAGGCTCACATCAAGCGAAGACCAATCCCAGTTACGTTCGGACCCATCCCTTTTGACATCCACACCTTTCACTTTCGTTTTGGGGAGCTTGCACCTACACTGAAAGATGTTTCTATGATCCTTGCTCTGCCAATTAGAGGTGAGCCGTTAGTCTATCCATGAGTGTCTAAAACTTGGGCACAAAATATATCAGATCGTCTTGGGATGACAATGCCAGAATCACAATGTACTAGTGGCCCTCGTGGCATCCCACTCCCCTGGCTTCATGATAACTTTCTTAATATTTCTAGCTTCGCTGATTCTGAGACGAGGAAAAGACATCTGTTTGCGTATTTGTTGTGGCTCCTCGGGGTTATGTTTCCAAATTCACACGGGGACGTACTTCTCCCTGGTCTCATCTACATTGTGGAGAAGATGGTAGATGAACCTCTACCCGAGCATCCAAAATACAGCTTCGGTTCTGCCATTCTATCTCATACATATAGAGGCTTGTGTGATGCCACACAAAAAACTTCCTTTGCGAAAAAAGCTCCGTTACTTTGTGTCCCCTACGTGTTTCTATAGTTGTGGTCCTAGGAATACCTCCCTGTAGGACGACCTCGTATAATAATTCCCATACACCCATACGACTATAGTGAGGGCAGCTGTGTAACTATGGCCAGCAGGTGGACAAGGGCACAGAAACATTGGTCTCCAAGTATTGCGAAAAATTGTTATCCTATATACCACCAGGAGTTTGAGGCACTTGATGAGTCTGTAGTCACATGGAACCCATGGACTCGGGGCATGTCTGAGATGGTCTTTAATATACGACCCATCACACCGAGCAGGTTGACCGATAGTGCATTCAGGCCGACTCACTCGCTACTTATTGTTCCTGTGGTGTGTCGAGCCTTACAACCCAGGCGTGTGATGAGACAGTTCGATGCAGATCGGAGATTCCACCACCTTTTCCAAGATGTACCGATGAGGAAACCCATAAGTAAGATGTGACCTCCCTAAATAGTTAGTGTCCTTTTAATTTACTAAACTCACACTTTGTTACATAATTTGCGTGCTAGCCAATATGGGCCATGGTTGGAGTCTTTACGATTGAGGGAGCGCAACATTCAAGGAGTATGTAGTGGGAAAATGACGCTAGCGTATATAGTGTATCAACTTAGGTACATTTTATTTACATTATTTATTACGATGACCATACGATGCATGAAGATGCTTTGCTTTCATCACAACGGTTGATGTTATTATATAATTTTGCAGACCGTACGATGGAAGTACATCTCAAGCGTACAAGCAGTGGTACTGCATCAGCATGCGTACAAGCCTGGCCGGTCAACCAGCTACGATACCAACAAATCTCACGCACGAGGAGCAGATGCAGAGACTTGTTGAGCTGCATGCAGCTTACTATCATGACCGGATGGTAATCACTAGTAATTTTCAGGTCCATCATTTCATAATCATTTCAACCAAATAACAACCAAATATTTTTCCAGCTTAAAACTGCCCACGATATAGGGCAGATGGCGACGGAAAGCATGCCGCCCAGGGCTGTCAAGTCATTCAATAAACTTGTTAAAGAATACATGCTAACAAAGTTGAGATGTGGTAGAGGCAACGACGTTGTCACTGGAGCGTACAACATGCCAGTACCGAGGTCAGCCAGACCGAGTGCGGCACCATCGTCCAGACCGAGCGAGGCACGTACAAGCCATGGGCAGCGGGGGGAGGGTCCGAGTACTACAACGACATTGCCATGACATGACTCTTCTCTGCCACTACATCGCTTCTTCTTGGTCTTTGCCGTCGAGGCGGATATCGCAGACCATGGCATGGGCTTGGATTCGATGCCCGAGTTGTATCTTTCCCCAAACCCATATGCATACATAGGATATGGCACATACACTCAAGGTGAGGGCTCTCAGCCGTATGTCTCCACGCGAGGGATCTCCATGCCCGAGGAGACTCGTGTCCCAGATTTAAACCAAGACCGGTAGAATGTCCGCACAAGACAAAGTAGAGGATCCGATCAGTAGTCATGTTTACATTTTAATGCATTTACAGTGATATTACATATTATCCTCTAACAGTTTTTGTTTACAATGTTTCTACGTGCAGGGCATACCTGATGTAAATTGGAACGATGAGTACACCCAACCTGGCGACAATGTTAACGCGGTAGATACGGATTTCTTCAGAGAGGACGTTATTGGCCCATCTTTTATCCCCGAGGAGTCACAACAACCATATGCCTACAATTACGCATCAGGTTCGCAACAAGGATTACAGACTCCACCACCTATGCAAGAGTCGAAGACACATGAAGACCAACTGGAGTACGGTCGCAGTCTTCATGTACCTCGACCACCTAATCTCTTGGAGCTTTCCGGCCCGAAGGGAAGGCCAGGTGGCCGTCGTAGACTACAATGATTCATATATCCACGTGTGCGACCCATTGAATCTACATGTGTCTGTATCAGACTTTTTGATTTGAACATCTATGTATGCTGAAATAAAAATGCACCAGTCAGGAACAATTTTTCCCGCCTATATCTCCCGCCATACTATCCCGCTCCACTCTTCGGCTTATGTTTTCGCGCAACCCTTTCCCCTCAATATTTTCCGCCAACGCTTTCCCTCCATTTGTTCCCGCCACCCATTTCCCGCCAACGCTTTCCCTCCATATGTTCCCGCCACTCGTTTCCCGCCATATGTTCCCGCCAACCCTTTCCGCCATACTGCACTCGTTCTTTCCCGCCATTTTCTCCTCTCTAGCTATAAAAACCACTTCAGACGGAGGTGGATAAGCATTCTATTGTAGTGTAGTCGAGATGTCCCATTATCCTTTCGATCGTAGTTTTCACCCTGGGATGAGCAGGACTCTTCTGAGGCTATCTACCGATTTCAGGATGGACAATAGGATAGTTCCATGGGATGAACTCACCGGTACTGACACCATAAGGAATGAGTTGGCTCACCAATTACGTAGGTCTGGGTGGCCTGAAAGGACCTGTGAGGAGGTACATAAAGAACTTCTTAGGTTGCATGCAAGGTGGAAGAATGTAGTGGAGTCGAAGAGTGAAACTTTCAGAAGGACTGCAGAAAATCATCCATTTTTATGGATTGTGGAGAGCGAGGATGAAGATGATATCTTCATGCCGCCGCTTCCGGGTGCTGCATCGTCAAAGGGCAAGAGTTCTGCATCGTCTAAGGGCAAGAGTACTGCATCCTCGAAGAGAAAGAGTTCTGCGTCGTCCAAGGGTAAGAGTTCTGCATCCTCGAATGGCAAGAGTTCTGCATCGATGGAGGATGACGATGATGCCTTCATGTAGTTTTTAATCTGTATTCCAGTTCTACTGTTTAATTCGGATGTACTTGCATTATTAGTTTGTACTCTCTTATTGTAGGGCATTATGTTCTTTCTTAATTTTATTTTGTAGTTGTTGCACGATGCTCGATATTAGTGGAGGGAAAGAAAATGCCACTACTTTATTCTAAAACTATATATTTTTTTACATTACGACACGGTACAACTGAAAATAAGATACATCGTAGGAATAAACCTACATTTAACTCCTGAAATAAAGCTACATTAAAGTGCAGAAATAAAGATACAAATGATTACAAAATTTAAAATACTACCACAGGAATCTACTGAGTCCAGCGTGGATATTTTCCTTTTCCATCGCCAGCTTCTTCTGCTGCCTTGGCCTCACGAGCCCTTTCTTTCTTTCTCTGCCTCTCCGCCTCACGAGCCTCCTTTTGCTGTCGTTCCTCCTCCTCCATGCGACGAGCCTCTTCCCTATTTTTCTTTCCTAAATCCTGAAAAAAACGGTGTTGCTCCGCATAGTATTCTTTTAACTCTCTCTCTTGCTCTGCTTTCTCCTCAGCTTCCGCCTTCTGGCGTCGCTCTTCCGCAAAGAAACTATTCCATGCATGGCAACTTCTTTCACGAATCTCAGTCACTGCCCAAACCGGTTTCTCCGTGTCAATCCAACGATAGTACATGCACAGAGGCGGAGGAGACTACAACAAGAAACAAGAATGTTACTAAAGAATCAATGAAAATACCAACAATATCTATTCGTGATGGTTAAAGCATACCGGAGGCTTGTCGTACTCTGAAATAGCTACAGCAGGATCTTCCTCATAATTGGCGCACATGAAAAACTTCATGCCCAACCAATCTGAAAAATCTGTCACCTCCTTCACCTTGCAAAGCGCCACACCAACACCGCAGGACTGCCACCCCCGGAGAAAAACTTGCATTCTTCATTTTCCTCGGCCTAATGCTTTGATCCAAACAAGGCAAACTCATACCGACTGAAAAAATGTGTTACACACTTTGGGCACTGGCGATTCCGAGGATGGCTGGACGAGTGCCTCGGTGTCTCCTTTTATAGGCTCAGACGATAAATGATGGCGAGAAAATAAGCGAGAACAGAGGAAATTAGGCGGGATATTTTAGGATCCCTTTAGTGTCGGCACAACAGGTTCCCGCAGCATCGGATTCCCGCTGCGAGTGACTGATTACCGCGGTGTCATCGCATCCGCTCAAGCAATAGCCAGAGCAATTCTCGCAGTGCCGTCGCATCCTATGAGGCAAAAGTAGGACTGATTCCCCGGCGAAAGAACCAAAAGCAGGCATCAGCGTCCATATCCCCGCGCGGAAATCACGCTCTTGGGTGCTGTCACCTCACCTGAAGCAGCAATTCTCAAAGAATGGGAATGAGCGCCATTTGCCATAGTTCTCATGTCAGCCACACTGCAAGGAATTAGCCCAGTTTGCAACAACGAGCCCGTGAAATTCGTCGTCATTGCGCGTGTGGGAATCAACGCCAGTGAGCCCATGAAATTCGTCGTCAGTGAGCCCGTGAAATTAGCGCACCGCATCGGATTCCCGCTCAATCGTGAAAATCAACATCATCAGCAACAAGCAGTCACACGTGGGAATCAACGTCATTTGCCACAGTGCTCATGTCGGCCAGGGGAATCAGCGCGCGCATGCAGCAACGGGCCGCCTGCGCTAGTAGCGGCAGGGCCCGCGCCTCGGCCAACAAGCTGCAGCAGCTGTCGGCCAGCAGTGTCGGCCAAGTGAGGCCGCCTTAGGCTGTGGTGGCGAGGCCCACTGGCGGGGCCAGCAGCAGCAGGTGCGTCGGCCAGCCAGGCGAATGAGTGCGTTGTGGCCGCCTCGCCCGGTGGCGGCGGGGCCCACTTGGCCCGCCCCGTTCCGTCGCGGCGTGGTGAGTAGCTGGGATTCCGTTTGCCCAAGATGGGGGCCTCCTGCAGTGGCGGCAGGGCCCGCCACCTCCTAGCGTGGTGGCAGGTGCCACGTGTCGCCTGCCGCCACCGCTGAGGGGGTCATTTTTGTCAAATTGATCCATAGGTAGTCTTTTTTGGCAATTCATCTCGGCAGGGGGTCCTTTTGGACAAAAAATCCAGAACTAGCTCCAGTTCATCAATGTAATGTAGGCATGTATTCCGTAAATATTCATACGTGCTTATGGAAAAGAACTTGCATGACATCTTTTCTCCTACCCTCACGTGGCAGCGGGGTCCTAGCAGAAACTAAGGGATATTAAGGCCTCCTTTTAATAGAGAACCGGAACAAAGCATTAACACATAGTGAATACATGAACTCCTCAAACTACGGTCATCACCGAGAAGTATCCCGATTATTGTCACTTCGGGGTTGTCGGATCATAACACATAATAGGTGACTATAGACTTGCAAGATAGGATCAAGAACACACATATACTCATGAAAACATAATAGGTTTAGATCTGAAATCATGGCACTCGGGCCCTAGTGACAAGCATTAAGCATAACAAAGTCATAGCAACATCAATCTCAGAACATAGTGGATACTAGGGATCAAACCCTATGAAAACTAACTTGATTACATGGTAAATCTCATCCAACCCATCACCGTCCAGCAAGCTTACGATGGAATTACTCACGCACGATGGTGAGCATCATGAAATTGGTGATGGAGGATGGTTGATGATGACGACGGTGATGAATCCCCCTCTCCGGAGCCCCGAACGGACTACAGATTAGCCCTCCCGAGAGAGATTAGGGCTTGGAGGCGGCTCCGTGTTGTAAAATGCGAGGAAACTTTCTCTCTGATATTTTTCTCCCCGAACGTGAATATATGGAGTTGGAGTTGAGGTCGGTGGAGGTCCAGGGGAGCCACGAGATAGGGGGCGTGCCCAGGGGGAGGGGGCGCGCCCCCTGTCTCGTGGACAGGGTGTGGGCCCCCTGGTCTTGATTCTTTCGCCAGTATTTTTTATATTTTCCAAAAAGTCGCTCCGTGGATTTTTAGGACATTCCGAGAACTTTTCTTTTCTACACATAAAACAACATCATGGCAGTTCTGCTAAAAACAGCGTCAGTCCGGGTTAGTTTCATTCAAATCATACAAGTTAGAATCCAAAACAATGGCAAAAGTGTTTGGAAAAGTAGATACGTTGGAGATGTATCAACTCCCCCAAGCTTAAACCTTTGCTTGTCCTCAAGCAATTCAGTTGATAAACTGAAAGTGATAAAGAAAAACTTTTACAAACTCTATTTGCTCTTGTTGTTGTAAACATGCAAAGCCATCATTCAGGTTTCTGCAAATATCATGAACTGACCATACTCACAATAACACTTAGGTCTAACAATTACTCATATCAATAGCATAATCAGCTAGCGAGCCATAATAATAAAACTCGGATGACAACACTTTCTCAAAACAATCATAACATGATATAACAAAATGGTATCTCGCTAGCCCTTTGTGAGACCGCTAAACATAAATGCAGAGCACCTTTAAAGATCAAGGACTGGCTAAACATTGTAATTCATGGTAAAAGAGATCCAGTCAAGTCATACCCAATATAAACCAATAGTAATAAATGCAAATGACAGTGTGCTCTCCAGCAGGTGCTTTTTAATAAGAAGGGTGATGACTCAACATAAAAGTAAATAGATAGGCCCTTCGCGGAGGGAAGCAGGGATTTGTAGAGGTGCTAAAGCTCGATTTCAAAATAGAGATTGAATAACATTTTGAGCGGTATACTTTTGCTGTCAACGCAACAACTATGAGATGGCTGTATCTTCCATACTATATGCATTATAGGCAGTTCCCAAACAGAATGGTAAAGGTTTATACTCCCCCAACCACCAACAAGCATCAATCCATTGCTTTGTCGAAACAACGAGTGCCTCCAACTAACAACAGCGCTGGGGGAGTTTTGTTTAATTATTTTGATTTGCTTTGATCTTTTTGGATCATGGGACTGGGCATCCCGGTTACCGGCCCTTTCTCGTGAATGAGGAGCGGAGTCCACTCCTGTTGAGAATAACCCACCTAGCATGGAAGATATAGGCAGCCCTAGTTGAAACATGAGCTGCTCGAGCATACAAAACAGAATTTCATTTGAAGGTTTGGGGTTTGGCACATACAAATTTACTTGGAACGGCAGTTAAATACCGCATATAGGTAGGTATGGTGGACTCACATGGAACAACTTTGGGGTTTAAGGCGTTTGGATGCACAAGTAGTATTCCCGCTTAGTACAGGTGAAGGCTAGCAAAAGACTGGGAAGCGACCAAATGAGAGAGAGCGACAACAGTCATAAACATGCATTAAAATTAATTCACACCGAATACAAGCATGAGTAGGATATAATCACCATGAACATAAATATCATGAAGGCTATGTTGATTTGATTCAACTACATGCATGAACATGTGCCAAGTCGAGTCACTCAATTCATTCAAAGGAGGATACCATCCCATCATACCACATCATAATCATTCTAATAGCATGTTGCCATGCAAGGTAAACTATTATAACTCATAGCTAATCAAGCATGGCACAAGCAACTATAATCTCTAAATGTCATTGCAAATATGTTTACTTCATAATAAGCTGAATCAGGAACGATGAACTCATCATATTAACAAAAATAAGAGAGGTCGAGTTCATACCAGCTTTTCTCATCTCAATAAGTCCATCATATATCGTTATTATTGCCTTTCACTTGCACGACCGGACGATGTGTATAATAATAATAGTGCACGTGCATTGGACTAAGCTAGAATCTGCGAGCATTCAACTCAAAAGAGAAGACAAGTAATATGGGCTCTAAGTAAAATAAACAATCATGCATATGAGAGCCACTAAACATTTTCAATGTGGTCTTCTCGACCCCCAAAGGAAAGAAAAGAAAATAAAACTATTTACACGGGAAAGCTCCCAACAAGTAAAAGAAGAATAAGAAATCTTTTGGGGTTTTCATTTTAAATGCTACTACAAGCATGGAAATTAAACTAACTAATTTTTTTGGGTTTTTCTTAAGGTTTATCAAACACACAAGAAGAAAGCTAGAAAAAGAACTTTAAACTAGCATGGATAATACAATGAAAGAGTATGAGCACCGACGACTAGTGTGTGAACATGAATGTAAAGTCGGTGAGAAATATGTACTCCCCCAAGCTTAGGCTTTTAGCCTAAGTTGGTCTAGTACCAAGGACCGCCTGGCTGATATCCGTAAGTGAAACTGGGGTCGTACTGACATGCAGCGGCAACCGCCTCCTGAGCTGCAGCGTGTTGGCGAGCTGCCTCCGCTCTCCCCTCGTGTTCAGCTGCTTCCTCCCTGGTGACAACATATCTTACTTTCGCCTGATAATCAAAAAGGTAGGGAGCAGGAAGAGTAACATGGACAGCGTTGCGTTTGTCATAGATTAGTCGATATTGGAGGAATTGTTCATTCCTCCCAAGAAATTGATGATTGACCATAGCTTCAGAATCCAAATAAACAGGAGGTATTATCATATCTCCCTCTCGTGGGGCTATACCAAGATAATTAGCCACACGGGTTGCATAAATTCCTCCAAATAAATTTCCCTTTCTACTATTATTCTGCATCCTACGTGCAACTATTTCCCCCAAGTTATAACCTTTATAACCTAACACAACACTCTTGAGGACACACAAATAAGGGACACACATGTGGCATGCTTCATCTTTACCGTTAATGCATCTACCAATGAAGAGAGAGAAATAATGTATAGCACGAAAATGAATGCTCCGTATGGTAGCTTGTGTTATATCCCTGGATTCTCTCACAGTAATACCAGCAAGGAAATCTCTAAATTCAGATTTGTGAGGATCATTAATATTACCCCACTGCGGAAGTTTGCAAGCAGTTGTAAAATCCTCTAGGTCCATGGTATAAGATGTATCATAAATATCAAATAGGACACTAGGATACGCGTACAGTTGTATTTAAACCTCCGAACAAAGGAACCAGTCAATTGATAGTACTGAGGACACTTATCTTGTAAGAAGTCCTCCAACTCAGCATTACGCACATACGCGTCAAATTCCTCCTTGAAGCCTGCTTCGACCATAAAATCATCGGATGGCCACTCACAAGCTCGTACATCCATGTCCCTCGGTAATTCAACATCTTGCTCAGGTATAGCAATCCTGGGCCCTTTCTTCACCAAGGAACCACCTTGGTACATTCGTCTAAGCATAATTCTTTTTCAAGCAACAATCTCCCAAAGCAGTTTTGTGAATGGAGCTTTGAGCAAGGAGATCGAAAATCGCAGCAAGATGAGCTAGAACTCGTGCTTGAGCTGGACGGGGATTTTTTTGGGTAGAAGATGAAGTGTGTGGGTGCTGGCATAAGTGGAGGGGGCCACCAGGGGGGCGCGTCCAGGTGGGGATGATGCAGTAAAGTAGCGTAAGTATTTCCCTCAGTTTTTGAGAATCAAGGTATCAATCCAGTAGGAGACCACGCACAAGTCCCTCGTACCTACACAAAACGATAGCAACTCGCAACAACGCTTAGGGGTTGTCAATCCCTTCACGGTCACTTACGAGAGTGAGATCTGATAGAGATAATATTTTTGTTATTTTTGATAGATAGAAGCAAAGTAAAAATAAAGGCAAAGTAAAAACAAAGCAAGTAAATAAAGTGATATAGATTGGTATGATGAGAATAGACCCGGGGGCCATAGGTTTCACTGGTGGCTTCTCTCAAGAGCATAAGTATTCTACGGTGGGTGAACAAATTACTGTTGAGCAATTGACAGAATTGAGCATAGTTATGAGTATATCTAGGCAATGATCATGTATATAGGCATCACGTACAAAACAAGTAGATCGAAATGATTCTGCATCTACTACTATTACTCCACTCATCGACCGCTATCCAGCATGCATCTAGAGTATTAAGTAAAAATAGAGTAACGTCGTAAGCAAGATGACATGAGGTAGAGGGATAAATTCATGCAATATGATAAAAAAAACCATCTTGTTATCCTCGATGGCAACAATACAATACGTGCCTTGCAACTCTTTCTGTCAATGAGTAAGGACAACGCAAGATTGAACCAAAAGCTAAGCACTTCTGCCATTGCAAGAACTACCAATCTAGTTGGCCAAACCAAAAAGATAATTCGAAGAGACTTGCAAAGATAACTCAATCATACATAAAAGAATTCAGAGAAGAATCAAATATTTTCCATAGATAATACTGGATCATAAACTCACAATTCATCGGTCTCAACAAACACACCGCAAAAAGAAGATTACATTGAATAGATCTCCACGAGAGAGGGGGAGAACATTGTATTGAGATCCAAAAAGAGAGAAGAAGCCATTTAGCTACTAGCTAAGGACCCGAAGGTCTGAAGTAAACTACTCACACTTCATCGGAGGGGCTATGGTGATGATGTAGAAGACCTCCATGGTGGATGCCCCCTCTGGCGGAGCTCTGGAACAGGCCCCAAGATGGGATCTCGTGGATACAGAAGGTTGCGGCGGTGGAATTAGGTTTTTGGCTCCTATTCTAATCGTTCGGGGGTACATAGGTATATATAGGAGGAAGGAGTACGTCGGTGGAGTTCCCAGGGGCCCACGAGGTAGGGGGGCATGCCCAGGGGAGCGCGCCCTCCACCCTTGTGGCCTCCTCGGAAGCTTCTTGGAGTAGGGTCCAAGTCTCCTGGGTCATGTTCGGTTGGAAAATCACGATCCCGAAGGTTTCATTCCGTTTGGACTCCGTTTGATATTCTGTTTCTTCGACATACTGAAAAAGGCAAAAAACAGCAATTCTGGGCTAGGCCTCCGGTTAATAGGTTAGTCCCAAAAGTAATATAAAAGTGGAAAATAAAGCCCAATATAGTCCAAAACAGTAGATAAAGTAGCATGGAGCAATCAAAAATTATAGATACGTTGGAGACGTATCAAGCATCCCCAAGCTTAATTCCTGCTCGTCCTCGAGTAGGTAAATGATAAGAAAGATTTTTTGATGCGGAGTGATACTTTGGCATAATTTCAATGTAAATCTTTTTAACTGTGATATGAATATTCAGATCCGAAAGATTCAAGACAAAAGTTCATATTGACACAAAAATAATAATACTTCAAGCATACTAATCAAAGCAATCATGTCTTCTCAAAATAACATGGCAAAAGAAAGTTCATCCCTACAAAATCATATAGTTAGGCTATGCTTCATTTTCGTCACACAAAGATGTTCCCAACTTCTGTACCCCCGATGACAAGCTAAGCAATTGTTTCACACTTAAATAATCTCAAACTTTTTCAACCTTCACGCAATACATGAGCGTGAGCCATGGATATAGCACTATGGGTGGAATAGAATATGATGATGGGGATTGTGTGGAGAAGACAAAAAGGAGAAAGTCTCACATCAACTAGGCGTATCAACGGGCTATGGAGATGCCCATCAATAGATAACGATGAGTGAGTAGGGATTGCCATGCAACGGATTCACTAGAGCTATGAATGCTCAACAAAAGAAAACTAGTGGGTGTGCATCCAACTTGCTTGCTCACGAAGACCTAGGGCATTTGAGGAAGCCCATCGTAGGAATATACAAGCCAAGTTCTATAATGAAAAATTCCCACTAGTATATAAAAAAACAACTTATGAGACTCACTACATGAAGAACAAGGTGCTACTTTGAAGCACAAGTGTGGAAAAAGAGATAGTAGCATTGCCCCCTTTTATTTTTATTTTTCATTTTTTTGGGGGACTTTCTTTTTTTCTTTTTGGCCTTTCTCTTTTCTTTTATTTGGGCAATGCTCTAATAATGATGATCATCACACTTATATTGATTACAACACAAGGATTACAACTCGAAACTTAGAACAATATATGACTCTATATGAATGCCTCCGGCGGTGTACCGGGATGGTGCAATGAATCAAGAGTGACATGTATGGAAAATAATGCATGGTGGCTTTGCCAAAAATACGATGTCATCTACAAGATCATGCAATGGCAATATGACAAAAGTAATGCATGTCACGATGATGATGGTGGAAGTTGCATGGCAATATATCTTGGAATGGCTATGGAAATGCCATGATAGGTAGGTATAGTGGCTGTTTTGAGGAAGATATAAGGAGGTTTATGTGTGATAGAGTATATCGTCTCACGGGGTTTGGATGCACCGGCGAAGGTTGCGCCAACTCTCAAGGTGAGAAATGGCAATGCATGGTACCGAAGAGGCTAGCAAAGGTGGAAAGGTGGGAGTGCGTATAATCCATGGACTCAACATTAGTCAAAAGAACTCATATACTTCTTGCAAAAATTTAGAAGCCATAAAAAATTCAAGTACTACGCGCATGCTCCTAGGGGGATAGATTGGTAGGAAAAGACCATCGCTCATCCCCGACCGCCACTCATAAGGATGCACAAGCCAGGTACACTTCATGTTTCAAATTTGTTACACAACTTTAACCATACATGCATGCTACGGCGCCAGAAATTAGTCTTGATAACCCACAAGTGTAGGGGATCACAACAGCTTTCGAGGGTAGAGTATTCAACCCAAATTTATTGATTCGACACAAGGGGAGCCAAAGAATATTCATGAGTATTAGCAGTTGAGTTGTCAATTCAACCACACTTGGATAACTTAATATCTGCAGCAAAGTATTTAGTAGCAAAAGTGGTATAATAATAAAGATAACGGTGGCAAAAGTAAAGATGATAGTTTTTGGGTTTTTGTAGTAGTTGTAACTAGCAACGGAAAAGTAAATAAGCGAAGAACAATATGTGAAAAGCTCATAGGCAATGGATCAGTGATGGATAATTATGCCGGATGCGGTTCCTCATATAACAGTTATAACATAGGGTGACACAGAACTAGCTCCAGTTCATCAATGTAATGTAGGCATGTATTCCATAAATAGTCATACATGCTTATGGAAAAGAACTTGCATGACATCTTTTGTCCTACCCTCCCGTGGCAGCGGGGTCCTAGCAGAAACTAAGGGATATTAAGGCCTTCTTTTAATAGAGAACCAGAACAAAGCATTAACACATAGTGAATGCATGAACTCCTCAAACTACGGTCAACACCAAGAAGTATCCCGATTATTGTCACTTCGGGGTTGTTGGATCATAACACATAATAGGTGACTATAGACTTGCAAGATAGGATCAAGAACACACATATATTCATGAAAACATAATAGGTTCAGATCTGAAATCATGGCACTCGGGCCCTAGTGACAAGCATTAAGCATAGCAAAGTCATAGCAACATCAATCTCAGAACATAGTGGATACTAGGGATCAAACCCTAACAAAACTAACTTGATTACATGGTAAATCTCATCCAACCCATCACCGTCCAGCAAGCCTACGATGGAATTACTCACACACGGCGGTGAGCATCATGAAATTGGTGATGGAGGATGGTTGATGATGACAACGGCGACGAATCCCCCTCTCTGGAGCCCCGAACGGACTCCAGATCAGCCCTCCCGAGAGAGATTAGGGCTTGGCGGCGGCTCCGTGTCGTAAAACGCGATGAAACTTTCTCTCTGATTTTTTTCTCCCTGAACGTGAATATATGGAGTTGGAGTTGAGGTCGGTGGAGGTCCAGGGGGCCCTCGAGATAGGGGGCGCGCCCAGGGGGAGGGAGCGCGCCCCCCTATCTCGTGGACAGGGTGTGGGCCCCCTGGTCTTGATTATTTCGCTAGTTTTTTTATATTTTCCAAAAAGTCGCTCCGTGGATTTTCAGGACATTCCGAGAACTTTTCTTTTCTACACATAAAATAACATCATGGCAGGTCTGCTGAAAACAGCGTCAGTCCGGGTTAGTTTCATTCAAATCATACAAGTTAGAGTCCAAAACAAGGGCAAAAGTGTTTGGAAAAGTAGATGCATTGGAGACGTATCAGACGGCGCAGGGGAGCCCTCTGCGGCGCTGACGAGCTCGGTGATGCGAGCAAGCCACTCCTCGTAGAGGTCGTCAACGGGACGGTAGTGCAGGAGCTCTCATGCCAGGAGTAACACGGCATGCGCGTGCGTGGGAGCGCGACGGGCGTGCGACGACGAACCAGCTGGAGTCAGCGACGGGGTGGCGGTGCGGCCTTCCCGCCGCACCGAGGGATGCAGCAACGACGCTTGCTGCTCATTCCCCATCGGGCCGTTGGCGGCATGGGTGGCAGGCGGCGGGGAACAACGGGGAGGCCCACCGACGGGAGTCGTCTGGGCGACGTGGGCGGCGAGAGCAGTCCGACGCTCGGCGCGAGCCCGGTGAGCGTTAGCCACGGAAGCGACGAACGATCAAACATGGAACAACGGAAGAAAGATTCCGGCGCACCCCTACCTGGCACGCCAAATGTCGGATATCGGGTTCCGGCAAACCCCTTAAGGTTCGAACTCTAGGGTGCGCGCGAAGATCTGCCCCCTACCGATCCACGTCTAAACGCCTCGCTGAGAATCTAAGCTAAACGATGAACAACACGAGGAACACAAGATTTATACTGGTTCGGGCTACCATTGTGGTGTAATACCCTACTCTAGTGTGTGGTGTGGTGGATTGCCTCAGGGGCTGATGGTAAATAGTACAAGGGGAGAACAGCCTCGCGAGAGGTGTCATTGTGGTGGTGGTTTTGCTTCTGAAGGATTCGATCAGCTCTCTATCAGATGCCCCTGATCAGTTCTCGATGGCTCAAGATGACATGCCTTCTACTGTGGTGGCTAGCCCTATTTATAGAGGCCCTGGTCCTCTTCCCAAATATTGAGCGGGAAGGGCGCCAACAACGGCCATTTTGAAGGGGAACATCTAGTAAAAGTTATCCTGACTAAAGTTGGTCTTCGGCTGCCAAGGCACTGGCTATGACGCCGTCTTGGGCTCCATGGTGACCTCCGTCCTGCCGCTCTACTGGTCTTGGTCTTGTTGCACTGGAATGATAACCTTTGCTTGATGCCTCGGTACTCCGCGCCTATGCTTGCTCCCTTTGCACCAAAGAGGAAACAAGGATACTGGGCAGGCCGGCGCCCGCCTGGCGCCCGCCTAATCTCGATCGTCATGGCTTGCATCACGAGCACCTCCCGAGGTACCCCTGCCTTGATCTCTCCGCCTCCTCGCGAGCCTGCCTGGTGAGGCAACTCCTGAGGAAGCCTTGCGTCGTACGCCCCGCGGGGCTTGGCCCCTCGCGAGGGTCTTGAGTTTAAGTTGATGAAGATGGGCCGTACTTGGCCACCGCTTGAGCCACACTACAGGCCGCAGGCAGGCAAGTCTGGGGACCCCCATTCCCAGAACGCCGACATACATGGTTTGCTACTATCTTGCTACTCTTTTTGTACTGTCATTAGATAGTAATACTAGTGGTTTGCATGTGAATTTATTGGCAGGGTGGACCTTCATTGGAGGTGCAGGACAGGATTCAATGATTGGATGCTCAATTTCGGTTGTATCGATTTCACCTATTCCATCACTGCAAACATGGATATCCTTGGTCTGATGAAGAATAGGCGCTATATTTCTGCTTTGAACCAGCAAATCAATTCAGTATGAAATTATCCAGGGCAAAACATAACTGTATCAAATTGTCCAGTGCAGAACATGACAGATGCTAAGCGGAAGAGACATGTTTGAACTAAAAATACAAGATGGGGTATATGTTTACTAGCTGCTTGATATTTGTGCAGACAGAGATGTCTGCCTGTTGCTATTTGGCAAACAAACAAAGTGACTGCAATTTTGGTTGAACTGCACAAGAGAATAGTATAGTCACTGCATGTAGTGCCATTTGAAAATAGACACAGAAAGATTGGATAGTCACTTCATGGACTGCAGAAAAGTAGTACTGTACTATTTATTGGCCAACACTAGGTGCTTCATTGCTTTGTCTGATTATACAATGGGCATCATTTTGCCTAAGTTAAAGTTTGTATTCTGAAAATAGTCTCATCGTGTGATCGAGAGAAGACCAAATCATATTGCAGTGTATGTTCCTCCATCATGTGTGGTTCATTCGCATGGTTCCAGCTGTTGGTGAAACCACTTACATTTGCAAGAGGAATTGTAGACTTCACAAACAAATTTGTCTTTCAGTCTGTACTGAATGTTGGCCAAGAGAAGCATCCATGTTAGTAGGAAGAACAGATGTTTTTTCTAGATCTTTGCTTTTGGAGCTACATATTTGTATATGATATGTGAATCATTGAGATGCATCAACATGTTGATCTTATGTATGGGAATCGTACTAGTTGGTTTTAGATGCCACACAAGATCAGAAGTGGCTGATCTTTGCTTTTGGAGCTACATATTTGTATATGATCTGTGAATCATTGAGATGCATTAACAGTTCCTTATTTCTGTTCGCTCAGTGTTTACAAGTTACTGATCGATCACTAGCTAGCCTACTAATGTGCTCCTGGCAGTTTTAGTTGCGACGCAAGATTCCAAGTGGCAGTTTTTTGAATAAAAATGCCTACCTCTGAAGGAACTGACAAGCTGCTCTGAAGAAAATGCCATGCGAATCTGAAGAAACTGCCAGCAAAAACGTTCGCAAATGCCTTATCTCCCAGCTAACGTTCATCAACTAATGCAATCCTACACGTACACAATCCGACCTACTCGATCCTACATGTACACTATCTGACCTACTCGATCCTACACGGATAAATAGCAGATCACGCACGTACTACATCCTTTCCGGTTTGCAGGGCTCAATTCAAGAAACGACCTACTCGATCCTACACGAATAAATAGCGGATCATGCACGTACTAGTACCTCCTTTCCAATTTGCGGGGCTTGATTAAAAAATCTCACCAACCAAGTGTGACGCCCGGGTAATCAAGCTACAGTAACCCTCTGGTAATGATGCCACATCACCTCGATTATTGTTGATAATCTCGCGTTAGTTCAGAACCGATCCAACTTCAAAATTGAATTAAAGTCAAAACAATTAAAGTTTTCAAAAGTCAAAACTAAGTTGTTCCTAATGTGTCAAATAATCCATAATAAATGTTGGTGAAGAAATCATCTTTTAATAAAACACTTAAATGCACTAAATAAACTAAAACAATGATAAAACAATTATCTAAAATGCTTTTAAGATAATAGGCAAATGCAAAATACTTTATTTAAAGTGCCAAAGTATTTGGGGCGTGACCTATTTAATGACACCAAATTAGTTGTCACTTTTAAATTTTATAAACTAAAATAACAGAAAACAGAAAAGTAATAGAATAAAAAAACAGAAAGAGAAAAAGCAAACAAACAAAAAAAAAAGAGATGGAAAAGGCCCTCCCGCCAATCGGGCGAAGGCCCACCGGCCGACCCACTCAGCCCACCAGCGCCCATCCCTGCCTACTAACCCACTCCCCGCACCAGTAACCCTAACCGCCCACTCATCCCCCACTCCCACGCCGCCACCCCACTCCCTCGCCTCCCTCCTCGATCGAGATCGGGATCGGGCGCTTCGTCGTCGCCGCCGCCGAACGAACCCCGCCCCCCTGCGCTTTCCACGCCGCTGGGCAGCAGCAGCACGACCCGCCGCCTCGTCGACGCCGCCAGAGCTCCTCTCCGCCGCCTCCTCCTCCTCACCGACGCCGCTCACGCCACCTCCGCCGCCAGACGCCGCCACTCGCCAGACTCCTCCTGCTTACGCCGACGTCGTCCCGTCTCCCTCCTCACGCCCGCTGCCTAGTCCCTACGACCATTGTGAGCCCGCTTCCTCTCCTCTTTCCCCCGACAGCGCGCTCACGCGGCAGCGCCGACGACCTTTGCCGCTTCGCCCCATAGCCACCGCGATGTCGCGCCCACCAGCGCCGTCCGGCTTCGCGCCCGTGGTCACCCCGACGCTGACGCCCGTTGCCGCGCCCACCGCAGACACGAGCACCACCGGCGCCAGAAGCGTCCCGGCCGGCCGCCGCTCTGCTGGCTGCACTATCGCTGCACACTGCGCCCCGCTGCCTCACCTCCTCTCGCAGCCCTCCGCCGTTCGCTGCCCCACCACAGCAGGCTCTGCCTCGCCGGCGCCCGCGGCCTGGCCGTGCCGAGGCCAGCTCCGGGTTCCCCGATCGGCGCCGCGGCCCAGAGCCTCGCCGTTCGGGTTGCACCGCAACTCACACACCAACAAAAGGCCCCTATGGCCCTATGACACCTGGGCCCCGCCCAGATAACTTTTTAATAAATAAAAAAAAGAATTAAAAAAAATAAAAATAAAAAAATAAATAAATAAAATATTAATTAGTTAATTAATTAAAGAATTAATTAACTTAATTAATCCTGATTAGATTAACCTAATCATCTAGTTTAGTTAATTAATCATTAGGTTAGTTAACGATCGATGACATGCGGGACCCACCGTCGTTGACGACCAACACCTCTGTTGATCGCGGACGTCATCTTGACGTCATGATGGCGTCGACAAACACTGCTTCGGATAATGTTGTTTTAAAATAATTAAATAAATCTTAAAAATGATTTAAATCTTTTAAAATTAGTATAAAATAAACCGTAGCTCGGATGAAAAAACTTTGTACATGAAAGTTGCTCAGAACGACGAGGCGATTCGGATCACGCAACCTGTTCATCCGCCACGCGTCCCTAGCATAGTGAACCTGCAACATTTCACCTCCGGTTCATCTCGTCTGAAAACACGGAACACCGGGATACTTTCCGGATGTTTCCCCTTCACCGGTATCACCTCATACCGTTAGAACACGTCTAGCTCTGCTTGTTGTCCTGTTATGCACTTGCTTGCTATGTATTTACTGTTTTCCCCCCTCTTCTCTCCGGTAGACTACGAGACCGACGCTGCTGCTGCTGCCCAGTTCGACTACGGTGTTGACGACCCCTCTCTCTTGCCAGAGCAACCAGGCAAGCCCTCCCCTTGATCACCAGATATCGCCTATTCTCCTCTATACTGCTTGCATTAGAGTAGTGTAGCATGTTCTTGCTTTCGCTTGATCCTATTACGATGCATAGCGACATTGTTGCTACATCTGTTGATACCTTACCTGCAATCCTAAATGCTTAGTATAGGATGCTAGTTTATCATCATTGGCCCTACATTCTTGTCAGTCTGCCTTGCTATACTATCGGGCCGTGGTCACTTGGGAGGTGATCACGGGTATATACTATACATACATACATACTATACAGATGGTGACTAAAGTCGGGTCAGCTCGTTGAGTACCCGCAAGGAATTCTGATGAGGGAGCAGAAAGGACAGGTGGCTCCATCCTGGTAGAGGTGGGCACAGGTTCCCGACGGCCCCGATCACTTACTTTATTATGGAGGCGGCAGGGCAGGTTGAGACCACCTAGGAGGCAGTGGGCTGGCCTGTTCGGCGTTCGCAGATACTTAACACGCTTAACGAGATCTTGGTATTTGATCTGAGTCTGGCCATTTGGTCTATACGCACTAACCATCTACGCGGGAGTAGTTATGGGTATCCCGACGTCGTGGTATCAGCCGAAGCCTTCTTGGCGTCGGCGACGAGCGGCGCTACCGGATTGGACTGCGTTAACGCAACTTCCTTTGTAATGGAGGTTGCTAGGTCTGCTTCCGGCCGCCCTACATAGCGTCAGGTGTGCTTTCGGGCGATGGGCCTGCACCCTGCGCGCTTAGGTTTAGACCGGCGTGTTTGACCTCTCTGTTGTGCCTCGTGGGGCTGCGGCGTGTTGATCTTCGAGGCGGGCATGACCGAGAAAGTGTGTCCGCCAAATGGGATCAAGCGTGTTGGGTTATGTGGTGCACCCTACAGGAAGTTAATCTATTGAATAGCCGTGTCCCTCGGTAAAAGGACGACCCGGAGTTGTACCTCGACCTTATGACAACTAGAACCGGATACTTAGTAAAACACACCCTTCCAAGTGCGGATACAACCCGGTGATCGCTTCTCTAACAGGGCTACGAGGAGAGGATCGCGGGTAGGATTATGCTATGCGATGCTCTTGGAGATGCTACTTGGTGATGCTACTTGGAGATGCTACTTGGAGGACTTGGTCTACTCTCTTCTACATGCTTTGCAAGACGGAGGCTGCGAGCGTAGTCTTCGACATGATGAGCTATCCCCTCTTATTACGGCATTCTGCATTCGGTCCACGATATGGCCCTTTACACATATACCCATGCATATGTAGTGTAGCTCCTTGCTTGCAGTACTTTGGATGAGTACTCACGGTTGCTTTCTCCCCTTTTTCCCCTTTCCTTTCTTTACGGTTGTCGCAACCAGATGTTGGAACCCAGAGCGACGCCACCGTCGACGGCGACTACTACACCGGAGGTGCCTACTACTACGTGCGGGCAGCTTGGCGACGACCAGAGTAGTTTAGGAGGATCCTGTGCGGGAGGCTGCGCCTCTTCGATCTGTATTCCAGTTTGTGCTAGCCTTCTTAAGGCAAACTTGTTTAACTTATGTCGTAGACTCGGATATTGTTGCTTCGCTGACTTCGTCTATGATCGAGCACTTGTATTCGAGCCCTCGAGGCCCCGGCTTGTATTATGATGCTTGTATGACTTATTTATGTTTTAGAGTTGTGTTGTGATATCTTCCCGTGAGTCCCTGATCTTGATCGTACACATTTGCGTGCATGATTAGAGTACGATTAAATCGGGGGCGTCACAAGTTGGTATCAGAGCCGACTGCCTGTAGGAATCCCCCTTCCACACTCCTTGGCCGAAGTCGAGTCTAGTCACTACAAAACTTTTACTAACTTGGCTGTGTGCCTTACGGGCCCACGTCGCCATTGGGTGGTATTAGGATCTTTTACTCCTCGACCTTTACTCTGGGACTCTGATCTCTCTTCTATTCGGGTTAAATAAATTTTGCTAAATCTAACATTAGGATCTCGTTATCACTTTCACCCGGAGAGCCCCTTATTACTAAGGATCGTCTGCTGCACATGAAGACCCTGAAGATACTCACCGCGGTTAACCCGATAACTTGTCTTCATCGCGTTTGCAATTCCCCTTCCACCGTCAACCCTTATGGATAACTACTTGCAGTTGTTATTCTTACATTCGTCCCTAGTTAGTCTTGTTATTACAAGATACCCCGAAATACTCGTCATTGTTTCGATAATCCTTTGAGCTTATTGCCTTGCTGTTCTTTGTCACCTGAATACCCCTACGGATAATTCTTGCACTTATCGAGTATCCGCTTATCCCCAGTTGTTCATATTCTTTTCAAATTACTTGGAAATACTATCAATTCCTCCGAAAATCCTTGCAGCCTTATTGCTCTACAAATACTTGTCTGCTTGCATTATGGATGCTTTCCATATGTCTGGCAAAATTCGTTAGTATCCTTAGGCACCGTCATTTTGATCCCTTTGATTCAACATGAGTGCGAATGCACGCAATCATCAGTTGATCCTTTTAAATTATCTTTCCGGCTCAGACGTCATTTTAAACATGAGCTGGTTCTCAACAAATCAAATGCCATCGCTTGTACCCTAAGGCTATTCTACTTATCCATCCCTAATCAGAACATTGCTTCTGATCCCTTGATTTGAAAATCATAAATTCCTTTGCATTTGAGCTCTGGGTTAGTTAGTTGTTTCCATAATCCAATGCCTCCGCATTGTTACTTCCTCTGGTTGTGTGCCGATGCTCACATCAGCTCTGTTATGGACCGGCAGATCCTTTGTTGGATTTTATCTGATAGCGTCCTTCATATTCAATTCCTTTGGAAGTTCTTTCTCCATTGGTAAATCCTATCCTCTGATTGACCAACCATGCTCTGATTTCGAGCTTGTGGTATTTACTATTGAAGCTTGTGGTATATGTTTCCACGATACCCTGACGGGTTGAACCTATGCCTTCCTTAATATGTGTGAACTCGAAAGTTTTCACGAGTCATACTCTTCTGTTGTTTTGCCAGGTAAAATTTCTACACTATAGCTTCATCAAAAGCGAGAAGTAAAATGAAAGGTTATGCATTGAAGAAGTGGGAGTCGACCTTGAACTTTGTGTTCATGCCCATGGACACAATGTAGATCTTGTCATGTAAGCTTCTCGTAAACAATAATTATCCCCTTGATATAATTTCATCTTATATCCGGGATTTGGTCTTTTGCAATCGTGGTTTCCGACCATATTGTTCTTCCTTGATCCAATTTCTCGGACAAGTTCAAGCACTTGTCTTCTAGAGAGCAATAACCTAGTCCAACCTCTACTTTGATCTGTCATCGATTATTACCCCCTGGTATCTCGAGAATATCAAGGAACTGTGTTGCTTCCTATGAGTCTTCCTCTAGTATTGCTTCTTGCCGTCTTCAGATTTTCCACAGGTTCTGAGTTATTAAACACTCAAAGACACCAATAACTGACTCGAATCCGCATCGCGATTAAGCTACTCTTGGTAACCTTCATTACTTACGAGTTTGAACTCCATCACATCATTCCTAGCCTATTTGGCTATATCCTTGTCGTGCTAATTTTAACTATGCTACCTGGACCTTATTCCCAGAGCACAACTTTCGACGATGAGCTAATCTTATGTCGATCTTCCTCGTCATATCATTTCTCCTTGAACGACAAACTTGATTTCGAGTTTGTGTCGTACCCATGGTCCCAATGACTTTTGGCTTCATCATTTCTGTTGACTTGATGTCATCACCGATCAGTTACATCTTCTCGAAACCTCTCGACAAATGTGTCGTGATCATCATCAACATTCTGAGGTCTTCCAAGATATCTATCGAATTCTTGATGAGAAATACCATCCTTGCCCCTCGATGATTGTGTTATCATCGACGACGTTCTTGCCTTCCCCCAACACAAACTTGTTCATGTTTTGTGTTATACGTTGAGTTCCTTGCTATCCAGCCTTTGTTCTTCTTTATCTTGGAGTATTACCATCTTTTATGTCAAGAATGTTCTGAGATTTGTTCCACCTCTTGGGAGTTCTTGGTATAGTGATACTTCTCACCATCACCATTCTTCATGGTCCTCATGTTGATTTCAACCGGGGTACCAACAAGTGCACGGTGCTGCTTGAATTCTGCACTTCTAGCAACCCTGTTGCTTTGAAGTTAATGGACGACCGTTCATTCTTAAACTATTGGTTATTGAATCACTATTCTAACATAGATCAAGCTACCTACGCCCATATTTCGGGGTGCACCTTTCAACTGTTGTTTACTTGGGTATGTTTTCCTCGAGCATATCTCATTATATCATTTGATCTGACAAATGTTATCTCCTTGTTCACATAATTGTGGAAATCCATCCTTTGAAATTCTCAATGAATTGTTCTTTGAGTCGATCACCGCCTCCTCACCTCTCCTTGATTTAATGATGAACTCTTGTTTTGGAACTCGCTTCCATAGTTCAATTCCCGAGAATCTTACAATGTCATCTCGACAACTTGTGTTGCACCTTCCTTCTCAGGCATCATGAGTCTGAGGTATCCTGACACCAATCAGATCTGAATCTCGGTCAGATATGATGATTGGAACATATTTCCAAGAGTTATAAAACTGACCTATATATGACCCGGTAAGGTGATGTCATGCCCAGTACACCTGGCCGGAGAACCTATTGTTATAGTTTTCCTTGTTAGTAAGGCTATCCATTCTTCCATGAGGAAATTGTAAGACTTATTCTACAAGTTATTCCTGATGCATCCATTGTGTATCCAGAGTCTGACCTTTGCTTGAGGACCTTGCCAATGCTACCCCGAAGCGTGTTTGTGGTACTCCGATTTTCAATAAGAGCATTTGAAGAACAATGCTAACTTTTCTTTGTCCATTATCCAAATACCGTTGTTGGGTTATGTCATGGAATTCGTCTCTCCTTACCTAAACGGTTATCTATTTTCTATCCTGTCATGGATATCATGCTCTGCTTGTCCCTGTGAAGGATATACCCTTGAAATATGTGTTTAAACACATTTTCCTTTCCATTGTTCTGTTTAATCTGATAATCATATTTTCTTTTCCATTGGTTTGTTTGACCTCTCTTGTGATCTATATAATCTAAGCAGTAATGATTCACTGCTTATGTAAACACCTCGGTGCGCAATTCCGTCAGCAAAACCTTGTTACTATTGTTGATGACATTTCCGAAATACACCGATGAACGGGAACCTTGCCTATTGGCCCGCCTCGTTCAACGAGCGGGAAAATGGTTCTCCTCGTCCCTCGCCCTTGGTACCAACGTTGTTACCAACATAACTGACAGGCTATTCTCTGACCTGTCTTGCTATCATGACCGTGCAAGATGTCATTGCCCTTCCTACTTTTAACCCACATGGTGGGCCCATAACCCACAGGTCCACTGGATCGAAACCTGACTCTTCTTTACAACCCGAATTCTAATGTATCCTTTGCACCTGGCTTCGTATGTGATTCACAAGCTAAATGCTATACCATTATTCATCCTGGAATCAAACAACAGGTTATTCTCGTTGTTCAAACCCCCACTCCAGCTTCTGTCTAGTCATTGAATGATTGCCTACCCGTTTGGAACTTTGGTACCATCGTATATTGCACTCAACGAATCCACTGAAATACAACTCGTGGGGGTACCTTATGTATTCCCATTGAGTTCACCTTGGATGCCCATCTTAGTGGAATCGTTCTTAGGAGTTTTTCCCTTGATCGCGTTAAATGGGGCGACGGAGATCCCAAGAAAGGATTACGACTTGATCATGGAGACTTGAAGCGAGAAATGAAGACATCAGCGGAAGGATCAACCTCTTGAAAAGGGCAGCCAAGACCGAGAAGACTCGTTAGGTTTTTAAGCTCACGAGCACCTTTCCCCCTTACTCCACCGCTTAAATCTCGGACGAGATTTCTTGTAGTGGAGGAGAATTGTGACGCCCGGGTAATCAAGCTACAGTAACCCTCTGGTAATGATGCCACATCACCTCGATTATTGTTGATAATCTCGCGTTAGTTCAGAACCGATCCAACTTCAAAATTGAATTAAAGTCAAAACAATTAAAGTTTTCAAAAGTCAAAACTAAGTTGTTCCTAATGTGTCAAATAATCCATAATAAATGTTGGTGAAGAAATCATCTTTTAATAAAACACTTAAATGCACTAAATAAACTAAAACAATGATAAAACAATTATCTAAAATGCTTTTAAGATAATAGGCAAATGCAAAATACTTTATTTAAAGTGCCAAAGTATTTGGGGCAGTGACCTATTTAATGACACCAAATTAGTTGTCACTTTTAAATTTTATAAACTAAAATAACAGAAAACAGAAAAGTAATAGAATAAAAAAAAGGAAAGAGAAAACAGAACAAACAAAAAAAAAGAGATGGAAAAGGCCCTCCCGGCCAACTGGGCCAGAAGGCCCAGCTGGCCGACCCACTCGGCCCAGCCGCGGCCCATCCCCTGCCTACTAACCCACTCCCCCTCGCACCGTAACCCTAACCGGCCCACTCATCCCCCCTCCCACGTCGCTCACCCCACTCCCCCTCTGCCTCCCTCCCTGATCCAGATCGGGATCGGGGGCGCTCGTCGTCGCCGCCGCCCGGAACGAACCCCGTCGCCCCCCCTGCGCCCCACGCCGCCTGGGCCGCGCCGGCACGACCCGCCGCCTCGTCAGCGACGCCGCCAAAGCCTCTCCGCCGCTGCCTCCTCCTCACTCGACGCCCGCTCAGCGCCACCCCGCCGCCAGACGCCGCCACCTCGCCAGACTCCTCACTTTCGCCCGGCGTCGTCCCGTCTCCCTCCTCACGCCCGCTGCCTAGTCCCTCGACCCGTTGTGAGCCCTTCCTCTCCTCTTTCCCCCACAGCGCTCACAGCGGCCGGCCTTCAACCACCGCCCAGCGCCCATAGCCACCGCGATGTCGCGCCCACCGCCGCCGTCCGGCTTCGCGCCCGTGGTCACCCAGCGCTGCACGCCCGTTGGCGCCCACACGCACGACGAGCACCACCCGGCGCAGAAGCGTCCCGACCGGCAGCCGCCCGCTCCTGCTGGCTGCACTACTGCCTGCAGCTGCGCCCCCCGCTGCCTCACCTCCTCTCGCAGCCCTCCGCCGTTCGCTTTGCCCCCACAAGGCGCTCTGCCTCGCCTCGCGCCAAGGCCGTGCCGAGCCAGCTCTCGGGTTCCCCGATCGGCGCGCCGCGGCCTGAGCCTCTGCCTGTTCGGGTTGCACCCGCAACTCAAGACACCAAAGAAGGCCCCTATGGCCCTATGACACAGGGCCCCGCCAGATAACTTTAATAAAAATAAAAAATTAAAAATAAAAATAAAAAATAAATAAATAAAATATTAATTAGTTAATTAATTAAAAATTAATTAACTTAATTAATCTGATTAGATTAACCTAATCATCTAGTTTAGTTAATTAATCTGTTTGGTTAGTTAACGATCGATGACATGCGGGACCCACATCGCCACGACTACCAACACCTCTGTTGATCTGGACGGCGTCATCTTGGCGTCGGCAAACACTGCTCGATAATGTTGTTTTAAAATAATTAAATAAATCTTAAAAATGATTTAAATCTTTTAAAATTAGTATAAAATAAACCGTAGCTCGGATGAAAAAAACTTTGTACATGAAAGTTGCTCAGAACGACGAGACGATTCCGGATACGCAACCCGTTCATCCGCCACGCGTCCCTAGCATAGTGAACCTGCAACATTTCACCTCCGGTTCATCTGTCCGAAAACACGGAACACCGGGGATACTTTCCCGGATGTTTCCCCCCTTCACCGGTATCACCTCATACCGCGTTAGAACACGTCTAGCTCTGCTTGTTGTCCTGTTATGCACTTGCTTGCTATGTATTTACTGTTTTCCCCCTCTTCTCTCCGGTAGACTACGAGACCGACGCTGCTGCTGCCCAGTTCGACTACGGTGTTGACGACCCCTCTCTCTTGCCAGAGCAACCAGGCAAGCCCCCCCTTGATCACCAGATATCGCCTATTCTCCTCTATACTGCTTGCATTAGAGTAGTGTAGCATATTCTTGCTTTCGATTGATCCTATTCGATGCATAGCGACATTGTTGCTACATCTGTTGATACCTTACCTGCAATCCTAAATGCTTAGTATAGGATGCTAGTTTATCATCATTGGCCCTACATTCTTGTCGATGCGCCTTGCTATACTATCGGGCCGTGGTCACTTGGGAGGTGATCACGGTATATACTATACATACATACATACTATACAGATGGTGACTAAAGTCGGGTCATTCGTTGAGTACCCGCAAGTGATTACGATGAGGGGCTGAAAGGGGCGGTGGCTCCATCCGGTAGAGGTGGGCACAGGTTCCCGACGGCCCCGATCGTTACTTTATTGCGGAGCGACAGGCGGCAGTTGAGACCACCTAGGAGGCAGGTGGGCTGGCCTGTTCGGCGTTCATGGATACTTAACACGCTTAACGAGATCTTGGTATTTGATCCGAGTCGGCCATTTGGTCTATCGCACTAACCATCTACGCGGGAGTAGTTATGGGTATCCCGGCGTCGTGGTATCGGCGAAGCCTTCTTGGCGTCGGCGACGAGCGGCGCGCCCGGATTGGACTGCGTTAACGCAACTTCCTTTGTAATGGAGGTTGCTAGGTCTGCATTCCGGCCGCCCTCGCAACGTCTTGAGTGTGCTCGAGGCGATGGGCCCGCACCCTGCGCGCTTAGGTTTAGACCGGCGTGTTTGACCTCTGTTGTGCCTAGGTGGGGCTGCGGCGTGTTGATCTTCCGAGGCGGGCATGACCCAGAAAGTGTGTCGGCCAAATGGGATCAAGCGTGTTGGGTTATGTGGTGCACCCTGCGGGAAGTTAATCTATTTGAATAGCCGTGTCCCTCGGTAAAGGGCGACCGGAGTTGTACCTCGACCTTATGACAACTAGAACCGGATACTTAATAAAACACACCCTTCCAAGTGCGGATACAACCCGGTGATCGCTCTCTAACAGGGCTACGAGGAGAGGATCGCCGGGTAGGATTATGCTATGCGATGCTACTGGAGATGCTACTTGGTGATGCTACTTGGAGATGCTACTTGGAGGACTTGAGTCTACTCTCTTCTACATGCTGCAAGGCGAAGGCTGCCGAAGCGTAGTCTTGACATGATTAGCTATCCCCTCTTATTACGGCATTCTGCGATTCGGTCCACCGATATGGCCCTTTACACATATACCCATGCATATGTAGTGTAGCTCCTTGCTTGCGAGTACTTTGGATGAGTACTCACGGTTGCTTTCTCCCCCTTTTTCCCCCTTTCCTTTCTTTCTGGTTGTCGCAACCAGATGTTGGAGCCCAGGGCGACGCCACCGTCGGATGATGACTACTACTTGGAGGTGCCTACTACTACGTGCGAGTTCTTGTGATGACCGGGAGTAGTTTAGGAGGATCCTGGCGGGAGGCTGCGCCTCTTCGATCTGTATTCCGGTTTGTGCTAGCCTTCTTAAGGCAAACTTGTTTAACTTATGTCGTACTCAGATATTGTTGCTTCGGCTGACTTCGTCTATGATCGAGCACTTGTATTCGAGCCCTCGAGGCCCCTGGCTTGTATTATGATGCTTGTATGACTTATTTATGTTTTAGAGTTGTGTTGTGATATCTTCCCGTGAGTCCCTGATCTTGATCGTACACATTTGCGTCCATGATTAGAGTACGATTAAATCGGGGGCGTCACACCAAGGTACTTGTCGGTGTCAAAACCGGCGGATCTCGGGTAGGGGGTCCTGAACTGTGCGTCTAGGCGGATGGTAACAGGAGACAAGGGACACGATGTTTTTACCCAGGTTCGGGCCCTCTCGACAGAGGTAAAACCCTACTCCTGCTTGATTGATATTGATGATATGGGTAGTACAAGAGTGGATCTACCACGAGATCAAGGAGGCTAAACCCTAAAAGCTAGCCTATGGTATGATTGTTGTAATGGTTGTCGATCCTCACGGACTAAAACCCTCCGGTTTATATAGACACCGGAGAGGGCTAGGGTTACCTGAGTCGGTTACAATGGTAGGAGATCTACATATCCGTATCGCCAAGCTTGTCTTACACGCCAAGGAAAGTCCCATCCGGACACGGGACGAAGTCTTCAATCTTGTATCTTCATAGTCTTGGAGTCCGGCGGATGATGATAGTCCGGCTGCCCGAACACCCCCTAGTCCAGGACTCTCTCAGTAGCCCCTGAACCAGGCTTCAATGACGATGAGTCCGGCGCGCATAATGTTCAGCATTGCAAGGCGGGTTCCTCCTCCGAATAATTCATAGAAGATTGTGAACACCAGGATAGTGTCCGGCTCTGCAAAATAATTTCCACATTCCACCGTAGAGAGAATAATATGTACACAGGATCAATCTGCTGACGTATTTCGTGGCATGACGTCAAGCCACTTCCAAGCCTTTACTTGAATCGTTTTTTATGATACCACCTCAGTGCGTTTAGCGAAGCGGTTTCCTTGGCACGTCTTGTCGAAGCAGAGATCGTGTTCCCCTTATTCTGGGATTCCCATCAATACGGACGTGGGTAACCCAACCGCGCTATTGATGGTGGCGCTTGGGAGATAAGCGAGTTTTACCAGGCTGGTGAGGACGCATAGTCTTTGTCCGCCTATATATAAGGGGATAAGGATCCACCTTTTTACCTATGCCTTCTTCCTCCTTTGCTTATCCAGGAGAGAGGAAGAGGAAGGCTTCCTCAACAGGGGAGGCCAAAGGGTCGAAGAGGGGAAGAACTATTCCCCCGGACAGCTCCGCCAACGCCAACGTTGGCGACGAAGAGTGGCCCTCAAGGGCCAGGCCTCCGGCAAGATCGTAAGTATCCGGATTCCTGAGTGATTTATAATTTCTCTTTTGTGTCGCATAGTGTCCTTCTAATGCCGCACACTGCCTGCAGTCCGGCCGATGATGATCTTCCCGCTTCATCGAGCGGGTCATTGGCTCCATCAGATGTAGATTCCATCCCGACTGCCTCCGCCCTTCGCGACGCTGAGGACGCCAAGGTGGGATCCCGAGAAGGGACCCATCAGGAGGAGGCTCGGGCGCCACAAGGCAGCCTCCGGACTTTCGCCGGACTCCATGCCGGAACCCGCAGTGGTTCCGGAGTCCGGCAGGCGGCCCCTTTGCAAGAAGGGCAATACCATGACACCGGCGGCCTCCGTCCAACCGGAGGCGCCGGACAACTTGTTGGAGGCGCTCAAAGGCGCTTCCATCGAGGAAGAACACCGTACTATCATGAGTGCGGTGATTCAGAAAGTTCAGCTCGCCAAGAGCAGGCTGACCGAAGCCTGCAGTAGCCTTCTAACAGGCTTTGAGGTAACAAGTTGAAAATATGTAATGTAATACCGCATAGACAGTAGCCCCTGATGCTCGGTTCGGTGTTCGGAAAGAAAAGCCGGACTGAGGATCTAAAAAAGATATACGAAGGGTTGCTAAAAATTATGTCAATATGGGTTTGTAGGCTGCGCTGCTGACCTCTACCGCACTGACTGCGGAGGTCGGTGCTTTGAAGCGGGACCTCGAGCGGTCCGAGCAAGAGCTCGGCCGTGCCAAGAAGCAGCTCGAGGATAAAGAAGGTGAGTAACACCACTTTGAATTTTTACCTTGCAGAAAAGGATTTAGGTTGCGACAAGAATAACAAGGATAACGTGGGTACTGCAGGGGCCACGAAGGAGGTGGCAGCCCTGAAGGAGGCTGTGTCCGCGGCCGAATGCAATGCGGCCGCGGAACGGGCAGAGCAAGAGAAGCAGGAGGCGCGGGTGGCGGAAGTGCGGCAAGAGCTCCAGACTCTCATGGAAAAGCATGAGAGTTTGGAGCGTGACTCAAAGACTCGAGAGTCCGATCTTGCCTCGGCTCTCGAAAGTGCCAAAGCCGCCAAGGCCGAGGCCCATAAGGCCCTCTAGGAAATTGAGGCGGTGAAGAAGATAGCGGCGGGTAAGGCATTTTTCATGCAAAGCAAGCATGTTAATGTAAACTACCTGACACTTACCCGAATTCGGAGCTCTCCAGGGATGTTTGCAGATCTGCCTCGCAGCGTGTCCGATGCCGCCGCATTCTACCGAGCCGAGGAGGGAGCTCAGCGGAGAAGGTCTTCGGTCTCGATATCTTTGAGGCCGGCCATCCGTGCCCCTAGCGACCAGGTTGAAGCAGTGGTCGAGCTCCTAAGGTAGCCGAGCAGGCCATGAAGGGCCTCATAGTCCGGTGTGGCACGGAGAGGCCGTGCACAGGAGCTACTTGCCTCGTCGCGGCGGCTGGTGGATGCGTATCCACAGGTGGAGGTCATCAAGCGCTCCGCTTTGTATTGAAGGTGCTCGTCGGGCCCTTGCCCGTGCAATGGTGCACTGGGCAGGCTGGATGCGAGAGGCTTATCAGCGGCAGCGCGCGCCCGGGCAAGGAGTATCGTCGCCCGAGATGTACTATAAGACTGTCTGAAGGGTGCCCGCAAGATTGCGGATGAGTGCCCCAGAGATGTAATTATTGAGTAAACTTCGCAATATGTTATCCTGCGCTGAAAACTTTGTTCATATCGCTAAGCAACGCTTAATGATTTAAAATATTACCTTACGTGTCGCCGTTTATTAAATCGAGAGATGGCAAGTCGTCGGCTTCAGCCCCCATGCCACGAGTCTTTGGGGTGTTGGGATAAACTTAAGCACTCTGTTCCCATTTTGGGTCCATCTAGGAGGCGCTCAACACAACGAACAAAGCAACCGGACTTATAATGCTTGAACAGTCTCACTTAGCCATAGAATTCTATAATTTTAAATTTCGTGAAGCCCCTAGTATTCGGAAGACCGAGTTCGGGCGCTATCACGCCTTGGCGGACATTATCGGTTCTTCGCTAGAAGCGGCATAAGTCTTTAGGGACTCGAAAAGACCTCTCGAACAGCGACCAGTCTCTCGCCTTATCATGATAGTTAGTTTTAGCTTTCTCCACTGAGGCACTCGCCCAGCTCAGCCGGGCGCAATCGCGGTGGTTCTCCCGGTGCTACCTTAGCCGATGTAATGAGCGGAACGTAAGGTACCAAAACATGGGAGCAGGCAAACCCAACTATTGACCCAAGACATGATTGAGCCGACTCATATAATGCTATAAGTTAGGGTGCCGCAATGGTGAAAGTGTTAGGACTTATCACGCCATAATGCGGGAACATAAGCCCTGGTGTATTCGGCCGTACCAAAATATACGGGTGCAAGATGTCGTTAATGAACATATATGTAAAGTAATGCAATTATAGGCGAAAGTGCTGCATTATTTATTCAAGGAATTACGCTATGAGTGCGGAATGATACAAATAGTCTTGGTAAGCAAGGGATTAGACTAATTAGGCGTGTCTCCCTCGAGGGTAGGCTGCGGAATGGTGTATTTAACAAATTTAATGCTCGTAATGGAGACCACCTGAGTGTTCATCGCAACCTTTGTACCTCCCTGGCTGTTGCATCGTGAGTTCGGCAGGTTCGCGCGCGGACGAGCCTCAGTGAGCGGAGTCTGTGTATAAAAAGAAGGAAAATAAAAATAAAAAGAGCAACACACTTGGGAGCCCCTGGTGTGGTCGAGCCGCACTCTGGGTTTGTTGTAGTCGTGCCCCTCCCACTATGCCCATGGTATCTCCAAAGCATAATGATGTACGCGGAGGGCTGGTCTTACAATCATGCGAGGGCTGGGGTTGGGGCCGCATTGCTACGCGTGCTCGGAACCTGCCAGGTGGTCTTGATTGATGTTGCTCCGGGCGCGTTTGGCCATGTCCGGTCGTTTAACGTCCGGACTCGAAAATTGCCTTAGAAGGCTGCTCTGTACTTCTGCCGCAAGAGCCGCTGTATGCTCCTCCATTCGGAGGGAGCATTCCGTATTTCCGTTGACCGTGATGACTCCACAAGGGCCTGGCATCTTGAGCTTGAGGTATGCATAATGCGGCACCGCGTTGAACTTTGCGAACGCGGTTCGTCCGAGCAGAGCGTGATAGCCGCTGCGGAACGGGACTATGTCGAAGATTAACTCCTCGCTTCGGAAATTATTCGGGATCGAAGACCACTTCAGTGTGGTGAGCACATACAATTGGCCTCAACACTGGTATGGCGCCTTTGAAGGTCGTCTTTGTAGGTTTAATCCTTGAGGGTCTATGCCAATCTTGCACCTGTATCCTCGATAAAGCAGGTTCAGCTCTGCCGCCGTCCATCGAGATTCTCATGAGGTGAAATCCATCGGCGATTGGGTCTAAAACCAATGCGGCGAATCCGCCATAAGCGGATCTTGGTCGGATGGTCTCTTCGATCGAAAGTGATCGGGCAAGAGGACCATTGATTGAACTTGGGTGACTAGCTCCATCGCATATCGTCCCTCGATTGCGCTTCCGCTCCCTTTTGGGTATATGGGTTGCGTATATCATGTTTACCGTCCGCACTTGTCTTGAAGCCTCATCCTCTCTTGTTCGTGCGGCGGGTCTCTTCCTCGTCATCACTGTGCAGCCCCTTGTCATTGTTTTCGGCAATTAAGTTGCCTGCCTGCTTGAATACCCAACAATCTCTGTTGTTGCGGTTAGCTGGCTTTTCGGGGGTGCCATGTATCTGGCAAGAGCGGTCGAGTATTCGGTCCAAATTGGATGGACCCGGAGTGGTTCTTTTGAATGGCTTCTTCCGCTGACCGGGTTTAGAGCCTCGGAATCCGGCGTTGACTGCCGTATCCTCATTGTTGTCGCCATTAACGCGGCGTTTGTTTTTGCTTCGACGCGACCTGCCGTTGTGGTCCTTAGTATCCGGACTGCCAGCATTTTTACTGAGGTTGTTGCTGCGAGCTAGCCAGCTATCCTCTCCTGCACAGAAGCGGTTCATTAATGATGTGAGGGCTGCCATGGATTTCGGCTTTTCCTGTCCTAGGTGCCGGGCCAGCCATTCGTCTCGGATGTTATGTTTGAAGGCTGCGAGGGCCTCTGCATCCGGACAGTCGATGATTTGATTTTTCTTTGTTAAGAACCGTGTCCAGAATTGCCTGGCCGATTCGTCTGGCTGCTGTATTATGTGGCTTAGGACATCGGCGTCTGGTGGTCGCACATATGTGCCCTGGAAGTTGTCGAGGAATGCGGCCTCCAGGTCCTCCCAACACCCAATTGACTCTGCGGGCAAGCTGTTTAGCCAATGCCGAGCTGGGCCTTTAATCTTGAGTGGGAGATACTTGATGGCGTGGAGATCGTCGCCTCGGGCCATATGGATATGAAGGAGATAATCTTTGATCCAAATCGCGGGGTCTGTCGTGCCATCGTAGGATTCAATGTTTACGGGTTTAAACCCTTCAGGGATAGTAATGCGGAGATCGAGGATATGTTGGAGTGCGACCGCCTGATGGAGGAGAAGGAGTTATTGGAGCGCGACCGCTTGGCGGAGGAGCAGCGTATCACCGATTTTTGCAGCCAGCGGGACATGGAGCAGTAGCGCACCGACGCTCTCAGTCGAGAGCAGAGTGCCCACAACTGGGCCGACTACGTGGAGGCCGGTGCCCGGCAATTAGCTATGGAGGCTGTCCGGCACGCACGCATTCACGATGCCGATTTTTACTACCAGCTCGTCAAGTGGGTTTCCCGCTTAGAAGCCGAAGCTTTGGTGGACCACGCCGGCATGGAAAGGGCCAACGCGCGCGAGCAACGTGCCCTATTGCACCTCTGGCAAGTCCGAGGCGAGGCGGAGGACGCCGGTGCCAGCGTTTAGCGTGTACCGCAAATGGCGGTCGGCATCGTCTAGTTAGCTAAGAGTAAGTTAGTACTTGTACGCTACTAGAGTATTAGTGGGAGTAGATAGTTAACTTGGCTATGATGGTTGTCAACGTGGAAGTAAAGTACTCCCACTAATATTCTATGGACCTGTTACTTTGCTCTGAATGTTGAACTTTCCATTTGAACATATGGAATGGGTTGTTATTTTTTTAAATGGGTTGTATTTGTCCTCCACAGGTTTAGAGGCTGACTTGTGGGCCTACCAAGTTGACGCGTACACAATGAGGAGATGATTGTACATGGAGAGGATGACAGCAGGGACCCGCCAAGGTCATGGCAGTACGCAAGCAAGTGCCTCCTTATTTCAACCCAAAAAAAAATGGCTCCTCCAAATGGATTTCTGACATCTGGGTCCCATGCCATTGTCAGCGTAGTCAATGAATTAGAGAATTGCACAATGAGTGGCTGACACCAGGGACCCAACAGCTCGCCTAGTTATTTTTGTTTTGGGTTAATTTGGTAAATGCCACTACAAATCAGGTGTTTCCGAGAAATGCCACTGCAATTTCCAAACTTTGAAAAATGCCATATCATGCCATTTCCAGTGGCATTTTTCGAATTCTGGAGTGGCGTTTTTCAAAGTTTGCAAATTACAGTGGCGTTTTTCAAAGTTTGCAAAAATTGCAGTGGCATTTTCAAAGTTTGGAAATTACAGTGGCATTTTTATGAATCGTCATAATTGGAGTGGCATTTATCTAATTAGTTTTTGAGACGGAAGCAGGGTGTCAACTGGGCTGTGCGGGGCACTCTGGCCTGTCTAGACAGCCTTTTCTTTTATGTTTACCACAGACCAACCCAGCAGTTTTTTTCCTTTCTGAAAATGGCTAGCCCAGTTTTTTATGATTTGTCAAGTAAGCCGCTTTTTGTGAAAATGGCTGCAAATCTTTCAAGACGAGGAGAGCTTCATTCGGATGGCCAAGAAAATGACCTATCAGTAATGAGAAATGGGTTGTACATTTTTAAAACACATCAAACCGGCAATTAGTTTCAAATTTCTAATTTTCATTTTGAGATTTTAAATTGCATTGATTTTTATGCGTGGACAATTTATTGGATTTTATATTGATATACATTTATTTTTAAAATCAGTTTGAGTGTGACTCAAAATTTCAGGATTAAAAACAGTTCAGACCGCGCTGACATATGCAAAATTTTATATAATTTTTTAACCGTGGCCAATATGGGCTGTAATGCTATCAAAAAGAATATGGGCTCCAAAAAATGTAAGAATTAGCAAATGGGCTGTAAATTATTTGAAATAATGGCAGATGGACTGTATGCTATTTTCCACATATTTGAGGCTTCCCTAAAAGAAGGTTGACGCACAAGCAGTGACTGTTGGATGTCCATCCAACGGCCGTCGTGCTTCTTCAATCTCTGCTCTTCCTGCTCCAGCCGCTCAAACAAGCGCCGACGGGACTGCCTGCTCCCTCCTCCCTGTGGCCAGCTGTGCTGCCGCGCAGGCCTCATCGCCCCACCATACTCCCATCGCTGCCATCCCTCTACTCACCCACACCTGCTGTTATTCTTCGGCGATGGCAGACAAACTAGTAAACCCTCGTACAGTCGTACTCCCCTCTGCGTGGGAAACAACTGCCGAGTCTTCCTGGCTCTGTGTCATTCCCTTCCTAGGCCTCGCCGTCGTCCACCGCCCTGGTGCTCTCAGCGCGGTGTGGTCAACGTGGTCAACGACCGACATGCATCTGAAGTGGACAGTACATGGAGAGGCTGACAGCTGGGTCCACGGCCGCACGCAAGGAAATGCCTCCTTATTACGCGCAAAATAATGATTCCTCCACCTAACATCTGCGACCCATCGAAAGGGCCTCTTTATTTCGCGAAAGAAACGTTACCGCCACTGATAGCTCGGACCCACCAGCTATATCTTCGCACACAAGGAAGTGCCTCCTTATTACGCACAAAGAAAAATGAATACTCCCCCTGCTAGCTGGGACCCAGTATAGTGGGCCTACTAAGTTGATGGGGAGGGAGGGCTTTGTCAACTTAGTCAATATGCACGATTCTAGCTCTAGTGACAGTACGATGTCCATCCAACGGCCATAGTGCTTCTTCAACCTCTGGCCTTCTTGCTCCAGCAGCACAAAGCAGCGCCGGTCATGCCGCCTGCTCTTGCCTCCCGTGGCCGGCTGTGCTGCCACGGAGGCCTCACCGCCCCCATACTACTCCCACCGCTGGCCAGGCCATCCCTCCACACACCCACACCCCCTGTTATTCTGCGATGATGGCAGCCTCACACCGCAGCTGAACCGGTGAACGCTCGTACTCCCCACGTGGGCATCCACTGCCGTGTCTTCCCCGGCTCCGCGTCGCCCCCATCCTAGGCCTCGCCGTCGTCCACCGCCGTGGTGCTCTCAGCGCGGCGTGGTCAATGTGGTCAATGACCGACTTCCATCGGAAGAAATCTTTATGCGTGGAGAGGCGACACCGGGTCCACGGCAGCCACAAGGAATTGCCTCCTTATTACGCGGAAAATAATTATTCCTCCACCTAACAGCAGGGACCCACCAGACGGGCCACCGTATTTCGTGAAAAAACGTTTCCCCCCTGACTGCTGGGACCCACCGGATAGGCCACCGTATTTCGCGAAAAAAACGTTCCCCCCGCTGTCAACTCGGACCCACCGGAAGTGCCTCCTTATTACATACAAAAAATGAATACTCCCCACAGTGGCTGGGACCCACCTTGGTGGGAGGCTGACTTAATGGGCCTACTAAGTTATTTGGGATGGAGGGCTTTTCAACTTAGTCAATATGAGCGATTCTAGCTCCGAAGGTGTCGATGTCCATCCAACGGCCGTAGTGCTTCTTCAACCTCTGGTCTTCTTGCTCCAGCCGCCCAAAGCAGCGCCGGTCATGCCGCATCCTCCTGCCTCCCGTGGTCGGCTGTGCTATCGCGGAGGCCTCACCGCCCCCTACTATTCCCACCGCTAGTCAGGCCCTGCGGTGAAGGCAGCCTCACACCGGAGCCGAACCAGTGAACCCTCGTACTCCCCTCCGCGTGGGCTTCCACTGCCGTGTCTTTCCCGGCTCCGCGTTGTCCCCTTCCTAGGCCTTGTCATCGTCCACCGCCCTAGTGCTCTCGGCACAGCGTGGTCAACATGGTCAAGGAACGACTTCCATCGGAAGAGTACTGTACGTGGAGAGGCTGACAGTTGGGTCCACGATGGCCGCAAGGAAGTGCCTCCTTATTATTACTCGCAAAATAATTATTCCTCCACCTGAAAACAGGGACCCACCGGACGGGCCACCATATTTCGCGAAAAAAAGTTTCCCCCTGACTGCTGGAACCCACCAGCTACATCTTTGCATGCAAGGAAGTGCGTCCGGAAAAAAAGATTCGCCCCCTGACTACTGGGACCCACCAGCTACATCTTCGCATGCAAGGAAGTGCCTGATAGTCGGGATCCACCTGGTCGAAGCATACGTAGCGTTGTCATTCTAGTCGTGAACGTGTATATACATACTGGTCGATGTAGAGATGTGCACGTGTCGTAGTAGAGGCACGCACGTAGCATGTACACGTACGTACAGCTGCAAGGGTGCAAGAAAGCGTACCTCCGAGCGGGGTCTCGAACGCCTACTCGCGCATACGTATGGCCAAGGCTCATGTACATGGCTGGGTCAGAACGAAGAAACAGCGTCGTCGTCGTGTTCATGGGGAGCCAACCGGCTGGGTCGGAATGGAATGCGTCGTCGTGTTCATCGGGAGGGCTTGGATGGAACAGCCGATGGAAACGAGGCCTAGCGTACTGCAGAACGGAGGAAACGGCCTTGTGTTCGACCGGCCACGTTCGAAACAGGATCCTGTTCATCGGGAGGGGTCTGGCGTACCGCAAAACGAAGGAAACCGACTTGCGTTCCCCTACGGTCGAAACGGGGTCCTGTTGATCGGGAGGGGTGTGGCGTACCGCAAAATGAAGAAAACGGACTTGTGTTGGAGCGCTACGGTCAAAACGGGGGTCCTGTTCATCAGGAGGGGTGTGGCGTACCGCAAAACGGGACTCCACGGGATACTGTTCATCTCCACCGTCGACCTCCTCCAGCCTCCACCTTCGACTGTTCATCCACGGGCTTATGTTTATCCAGCCTCCACCGCGCGCTACTCCACTGGCTACTGTTCAACCAGCCCTCTCCATGGGCTCCTGTTCATCCAGCCCTCCACCGTCTACTGTTCATCTAGCCCTCCACTTTATATTGTTCATGCAGCCCTCCACGGGGGTGTCATGTTCATCCAGCCCTCCACGGGGTCCTGTTCATCTAGCCCCAACCGGCTCGATCGATTGGGGTCCTGTTCATCCAGACGCAACACCACGGCGTCCTGTTCATCCACCCCCACCGGGAACTAATCATCCAAACCCCCCCAGCAACATTCACTGTTCATCCAGAGGCAGCATCGATCGGCTTCAGTTAGCAGCAGTAGCGAAGGAATCGCTTGATCGGGTTCAGTTGACAACCATCGATCGATCGCTTGAGTTCAGTAACGCGTAGCCTGCAGTGCAATCGCTCGGGTTCAGTTAGAGCCCAACGCCTCGCACCCACGCGTGTGTGTGTAGAGAAACGCGCAAACCTCCGTGCATCGCTCGGCCCCGACCACCCACCGTAACCGGGAACTCCCCGATATTTTCCTCGCGCTCGCTTCTACCATGCTTTTTTTCTGTCATGGACGGCCCAAAGAATGCCATGCAGCCGCGTCTCCGACCCGCCCAGGACCAAAAGCCCATTTTCTATCATGATTTTTTGTCATAGAAATAGGAGCCCACCACATCTATGATGATACCGGGTTTTGTCACAATTATCATCATAGAAGTGTCATAAGTATGACAAATTATTTTTTTGTTCAGCCCAAAATGTCACGGATGTGCCTTTTTTGTAGCGATAGTAATCATGTGGGGTGTTATTAAGGTAATACATGAATGATGGTTGAAGTTGGCAACAATCATGATTTTAGATTCTTATTGAAATAGAGAAACAAATTCAAATTCAGTTCGAATTGCAGCGGTAGTATAGGCATTTGGAATGCACTAAAATGTTGTTATGAGTAGGTTACATGCATTATACAGCCAGCGAAAAAATTTAATTCGACATAACATGGATTCATACTCCCTCCTTCCATCTATATAGGGCGTAATGCATTTTTTAAGACCGCCTTTGACTATTGACAAGATTAATAGTACATGACATGCACAATGTGAAAATTATATCATTGAAAGATCCTTTCACACACGAATTTAACGGTGTGCTTTGTGTAAGTTGCATGTCATATATTATTGCTCTAATATTTGGTCAAAGTTAGTATAAAAAATGCATTAGGCCCTATATAGATGGAAGGAGGGAGTAGCTTTGAATAGCATTTGTATAGTAAAACGGGGCAAGACTCTCTCTTTGTGTGGTGTGAATAGTTTTTTTTTGTTTTTTTCGTTGAGGGAAGTGCGAATTGATTTGGTACGTACAAGTACAATATTACACGTTAGGCTTGTCCCTAAAATTCAACCCGTGCCTTGTTATATCCCGGAAATTCAAATATCGTGCTCCCAAAACTGGCGCCTTCACAACCCGCGCCTTGCTATCCCGAAATTAGAACGCGCGTGAAAACTCCCACCAGCTGCCAAATCCTGACACGCAAAATCCCCCTTCTAACCTTGAGCCGAAAGGGCCGCTAGTTCAAATCGGTGGGGGTACTTTTATAACACACCCTAGATTTTGGACAAGCGTGTCCCAATGTCATGGTTCATCCCCTCCCATCGCCTCCTTTTCGCCATTCAAAACCCAGGCCGCCATAACCTCTCTACTCTAGCCACGAACCCCCACCCTCCTCCGTCCGCCACCTCACCGCTGCCTAGCCGGAGCCTCTTCCCCGATGACGTCGTCTACCACAACAGCTCGACGTCCCTCGTCCACCTCCTGGGATGAGGATCCGCCATCCATCTCGTCGTCCCGCCGGTTCAGCCGCCCCATCCTCCACCTCCAAGGAGCTGATCGGACGATCGCCTCGTCTATCGAGAATGCTCCATCCCCACAGCACTGCCCTAACCTGCTCCATCGGAACCGCATCATCCTCACCGACTCCTCGGGCGAAGCCAAGGCCTACTCGGCGCCACCAAAGAGGTTGTACACTCATCGCATCGCACCTTCTCCTTAACTCGACCTCCCGGCACCGACGGTGCTCCATCCCGCACCCCCATGGAGCGACTACCTTGAATCTGGCGCCGCGGGCGACATCTCCACTGCGGCTCTCCCCAAGTGCAAAACCCTTGAGAGGTTCGAACTCTTGGGTGCGTGCGGTGATCTCAACCTACCCAGCCTGCCTACTCACGATCCTCCTAAGCCTAGCACATTGAGCTCAAAGGGACAAAGGGACACGGCAGTTTATACTGGTTCGGGCCACCATTGTGGTGTAATACCCTACTCCAGTGTGGTGGATTGCCTCGAAGGGCTGAGGATGAACTAGTACAGTGGATGAACAAGCCTCAAGAGGTGAGGTGTTGTTGAGCTGGTGTGGCGTATGCTAGCTCTACTTGTTATTATCTCCCTCCCTATTGTGTTGGCTAGTAATATTTATAATGGCCTTGGTCCTCTTCCCAAATATGAGCGGGAAGGGATACCACAACGGCCAGATTTGAAAGGGGACAAGTAGTACAGTCTATCCTGACAAAAGTAGTCTTCGCCTGCGAAATGCCTCTGGTCATGACGCTGGGGTGGGCTCGTCGATGACCTCCGTCCTGCTGTCCTGGCGGTCTTGGTCTCGTTGCACTGAAATGGAAACCTTTGGTTGATTCCTCAGGACTCCGCGCCTGTGGCTTGCCTCCCTTGCACCGGAGAGGAAACCTACGCTCTGCACCCGCCTGGCCTTGGTCGTCATGGCTCACGTCAGCTGAGCCTCGTGAGGTAGCATTGCATAGAACTCTCCGCCCCTCAGGAGCCACCATGAGGAGGTTGATTCCTTCGGGGGTCTTGGCGTCGCCCGCCTCGCCAGGCTTGGCCCCTCGCGAGGGTCTTGTGTTGCTGATGTTGAAGCTGGGCCGTACCAGGCCGTCGACGGAGCCACGCGGTGGGCCGCAGGTAGGCAGGGCTAGATACCCCCAAATCCAGGACGCCGACAATGGTTTCTTGCATTGCATAATTTAGACATCATATACACAATATTCAACACCATGTTCTTAGTTCAGACATCATACTGAATGCCCTCTGTTTAGCATATAAATCACATATGTGAATTAAATCATGCGATCCTTATTACTTAGATAACATGTAGGTGAATTAGGTCATGCGATCATGTTTAGTTATTCATCATATCTTTGAATTATGTTATGCTATGCTATCCAGTTTAGATAGACATCATATATGCGAAATTATGTCATGCTATCCATTTTAGTTAAACAATATACATGTCAACTATTTCATGCCCTCTTTTTCCCACAGTATCTGTTGCATCTGTCTCTCATATAATGTCTTTACATTCAACTATGTTTCCTGTTTATCAGCCATTTGAATTGGAGCGGGTGATGCCAGTATCTAGCGGAGTAAAAACACGGTCTTCAAATAAAAAAGTGCTACCTCTTGGTGGAGATAGCACCCCAGTTGTACATGCACGAGAACCAGACCTACCGCACATAACCCAAACTCTCGCAGATTGTACCCCTACTTCGATGGACAGAGAACCAGCTTCACCCAATCTAACCCCAACCTCAGCAGATAGTAACCCAGTTCCTGTTGACACAACACCATCTCCACCACAGAGCTCCCAAACGAGGGCAGTTAGTAAGGCAGCTCCAGTGCCCAAAGGGCCAGTACTACCACGATGAACCCCAACTCCACCAGTTAGTACGCCTATTCCCGTGGAGGAAGCACAACCAGCTAGTCGTAGTTTAGCATCTATCACATTTGATGTTGTTAAATCCTATGTGTGTATCCTCCCATCTTGGAAATATTATACTGAAGATGAAGGAAAATGCCAGTTGTAGGTGTTTATCCAGGAGTTATGTGTAAGTAATGTTATTCATGGAAATTACTTTGATTTGTCCCATACATCCTACCTCCATGATGGTTATAATACCGCAAATTTTCCCATTTTTCTCTATAGAGAAGGACCGATTTGGAAACTCAGGATGAGGTAACCTGTGCTAATACCTATGCTATGTTCAAGAATGCTTGGTGGCGATGTCGAATTACAGGAAAACGTACTTCACCGGCAAAGAAACTCATCAAATTCCTTATGTTCTCCTAAGACACATTCTTTGGGCGATGATTTGGGAGCAGCTTTGTTACATCTTGGTCCCAAACCAAGAATGTGGTAAGGTCTATGAGATCATTTTCTATTTTTAAGTACTATATTCTTGCATCTTACTGTACTCTGTTCATGTAGAACAAGTGCCTAAACCTCAAGTCCAACTGTTCTAATTTAATATTCCATTGCTATCATAGTTCAAAAAAGCACTAGGCGTTAATTGTGCGTTTTGCCACAGCCTTGCGCTTTACTGACCAAAGCGCATGCTTATGCACAGTTATGCACAATTAAGCATAGTTATCCACAATGCATTTTGCCAACGCCTAGAGCCTAGGCACGCTTAAGCGCTCGCTTAGGCGCGCCTTTTTTAACTATGATTATTATCGTGCATACTGCTTTGCTCTTGTATCACTGTATTTACTCATACAAACTTATTTTTAAATTTAAGGATTCAATCGAAACTCTAATGGCACAGCAGGTATGTTCACGCATGTTTATTTAACAGGTTTGCTCTTATCAATAGCTCTGTTGATTTCAATTTCAATTGTGTATATAGTTGACTTCTCATATCATGCACATTAATACATCACAACAGAGCCAATAGTGTTGTTGTACATGTAGACCCAGGCAGGCTTCAGCTGTCGCTAGCATGCCTGGTCATGATGCCGTGGTCAAGGCTAGGAGGTGAGCGGCCCAAGGTCCGCTAAGAGATCGTGAGATGTGATGCTCACAAGGTCCCCTTTGGCGTGCAAGCAGCTACACAGAAAATTGAAAAGGGGAGCTGAACTGCCCAAGTGGAACTGTGAGGCGGGCGTACGGGGAGCTAAACTAGTGCTGCAGCGAGCCGAGACTTATCTTTTTGGTGTCAAGGTCCATTAGGGAGATGACGCCTGCCCTCGCGCCTGCAATACCGTTGGGCGCAGCTTTGGCCACCTTCTTGCCTCGCTCTCCTGGGAGCTATACGTCCTCGGGACCGGCCCTCGAGCGAGCTCAGCCGCTGATGGTATGCCAGGTCGCGATGACGTGGTCAAGGCCAGGGGGTGAGGGCTGGAGAGCCAGTAGGAGATCCCGAGACACGGTGCTCGGGAAGCCCCCCCTTTAACGCATAAGCAACTCACGAGGCCAGACGGTGGTTCTTCAAGCCGACCCGTGGCCCTAACCGCCAGATGAACCTGCAGGTCGGATGACAGGAAAGACCGGGACCCCTGCGGAGCGGGTCTGGAGTAAGGTGCGTGAGACAAGGGCACCGAGGGCCTGGCAAGGTGGTGTACGCGGAGCAGGCCGCGGACAAGAGCTCGATCCCTGGATTTATCATCATTGCAGGGACGGACCCGAGCACAAGCGCCATGCCGATGTGAGTATCGTGCAGCGATGCGGGAATGGTATTAGTCAGCACACATGAAGGGTCGTGAGGCGGTGGTCATGGAGTGACAATAAAAGGTAAACTCACAGAAATGATTAGATAGTCCTGGAGAATGCAAAACAATACATGCCATAGGGCTAGACCCATGCGGCCTGGGGATGATCCAGCCTGAGGGGCGCCCCCAAACTGAACGAATTAGAGAGATGTCACCTGATACTGTTGCTGAAGAGGTGTTGAAGTAGGCAAAAAACACGCGCCGCTTGAGTCGTTCCTCATGAGCCGCTCCGGTGCCGAGCCTCAGGAGACTCGAACGGAACGAGAGGCTCCTGAAGATGCTCCTCCATCTCCGCCAGGACCACCTAGTGCCTGGCCTCGCAGGCCGTCTGAGCATCCCTCATGCAGTGCTGGAACGCCTCAGTCGCGCCCGTCAGGCCGAAAGCATGCGAACGTAGCTATGAGGCGGACCCTCGCATCGGCCGACACAAGACGGCCACATGAGCTGCCGAGACGCGGCCCTGTTGAGCCCAGGGATGTCGATACAGACGCGGAACTCCTTACCATTGCCAGGGCAATGAGCTGCGCCACATGGCAGGAAATGATCGCCTTGCAGAACCCTTCCTTCCTGAATCTCCTCGATTGCCTTGCTGATGAACTCCTGAACGCCTGGTGCCTCACGCCTGCTGCCTTCTCTTGGGAAGCATGCTCTGAAGAGCGCCTCCACATGGTGCCCGAGCGCCTCCCTTGTGACATCGGCTAGATCTGAGGCCCTCCAAAGGAGAGCCCCCGAGCCCAGCCTGAGAGGAGCGTCAGGCGCGCCTTCCTATGCGATGGTGAAGGTGCCGCGTCCGGAGATGCGAGGCTCAGCGCTGCGTCCTTGAGTGATGCTTCCTCACGAGACCCTTGTCCCAACTACAACTTCTTTGTCTTGGGGGAGACCTCAGGATGGAGGGCGCCGTCCTCGTCTTCGGGGTTCTCAACTGCTGCAGCCTGGAAAGCACTCTCGAGGGAGCACACTGCATCCTTCTCTTGACAGGCGACCGTGATGACGCCGCCGCTTCCTGGCATCTTGAGGACGTTGTAGCCATGGTGCGTGGCCACCATGAACTTGGCCAGTGCTGGGTACCCTAGGATGGCATTGTAGGGCAGGCGGATGTCAGCGACATCGAAGTCGATGAGCTCAGTGCGGTAGTTGTTGCGCTCGCTGAAGGTGACAGGGAGGCGGACCTGCACGATCGAGTGTGTCGATCTGTCGGTCACTTCGAAGAATGGCTTGGTGGGGTGAAGCTGGTAGTATGGCACCTGGAGCATGTCGAACGTCTGAACAGATAGAACATTGAGCCCCGCTCCACCATCAATGAGAGTTTTGGTGACGACCACATTGCTGATGATGGGGGAGCAGAGCATGGGGAGCGCACCGGTGGTAGCCGCACACTTGAGTCGGTCTGAGGAGTCGAAGGTGATGGCGCACTTGGACCAGTTGAGAGGGCGAGTTGTTTCAGGCATGGGGAGCACTGCATTCACCTCACGCGCGAACTGCTTGAAGACGCGGTGGGAAGCCGGGGCATGTGAGCCGCCCAAGATGCAGGCAATGGCACGAGGCTCCTGGAAGCCCCCAGCCCCCTCGTCCTGGTGGTGATCTTCATTCCTTCTTGGCGGTGGAGGCAGAGGAGGCAAAGCTGCATTGCCCTGAGGGCGATCCTCACGAGGCTGCTCCCTCCAGTTGCCCTCGCGAGGCTAGCCCTGCTAGCGGTCCTCACGAGGCTGGTCGCGCCACTCCTGATGATGGTCGCGCTCGTCCCAGCGTCCTCCACCACGGCCGCCTCCATGACCGTAGGCTTAATCGTTGCGCTCGGGGCGTCGACCAAGGCGCCCGTCGTGGAGGGCCCTGAGCTCCTGGCAGTCGTTAGTGTTGTGGCTATGAACGTTATGGAAGACGCAGAACGACCGGTTGCTCTTGGATGACTCAGGGTGGTCGCAGTCGCGCTTCATTTCTGGCTCGGCTGCAAGCACGGCTAGCCCCTTGCACTTCACGTCCTTGGTCTTGGTCTTCTTGTCTTCTGGATCAGCATCGGAAGCTCGAGGAGGGAGAGGCGTCCCTCCTCAGCCCTTGCGCACTTTTTCGCCATGTTGAACATCTCCAGAGCGGTGCAGAGATCCTCGTGGATGGCGAGCTCCTCCTTCATCTTGACATCGCGGACGCCATCGATGAACGCGGAGATGATGGCATCGTCAGACACCTTGGGGATCTTGAGGCGAACGTTGTTGAAGCACTGGATATACTGCGAGGTCTCTCCACTTTGCCGCTTTCGATCTGGCGCAGGTCACCCATGGCGGCGGACGGTCGCGAGTGCCCTGGAAGTTGGTGATGAATCGGCTGCGCATCTCCTCCTAGGAAGAAACTGACCCCTCGGTTAGGTTCAAGAGCCAAGAACGCGCACCATCCTTGAGGGCCATCGGAAACCAGTTTGCCATGATCTTCTCGTCACCGCTGGCCGCCTCGATGCTCAGTTCATAGAGCTGCAGGAACTCTGCGGGGTCGGCGGTGCCGTCGTAGCGTGGAGGCTGGTCAGGCTTGAACTTGCTTGGCCAGACGACGTTGTGGAGCTCGAGAGTGAACGTGCAGCATCCTGCCGTGGCCATCGAAGGTCTTCGAGGGGGTGGAAACTGATTATGGTGCACGCGCACCGCCACCGCTTGCGGCGGTACGCGGGCCTGGTGCTGGGGCGCTGGAAGCACACCCGCTTCCCCCTGTGGCCGCTGCACCACCTGGCAGCTCACTTCATCCCGAGTTGGCGCAGGGCACGGCGGGTCGCCCTGGGCCGGAGGTGGTGGAGGATCCCCGTGCGCCACGTCGCCCGCTGCAGATGGTTGCTGAGGCAGTGAGCGAGCCGGCTCGGTGGAGCCCCCATGGGCAACACTGACGAGTTCAGCGATCCGCTTGAGCCACTCCTCGTAGAGGTCACCGACCGGGAGGTAGCGAGGGAGCTCTCGTGTCATGAGCAGAGCGGCCTGCGCATCCGCCTGGATGACGAAGCTGCTAGGGTCAGCGACGGAGTAGCGGTGCGGCTGTCACGGTGCACCGACGGGTGCAGCGATGAAGCTTGCTGCTCATGGCCGGCAGAGCCCGTGGCAGCATTGGCCACTGAGAAGGAGCGCGACGGGCACAGCCATCACCCGCCAGAGCCGTCTGAGCAACGCGGGCGGCGACATCAGCCCGACGCTCGGCGCAAGCCCGGCGCGCGACGGCCATGGAGGTGTCGGAGTGGTGGTGGATCGATCGATGGAAGAGAGGATCCGACGCACCCCTACCTGGCGCGCCAAATGTCGGATTGTGGGATCCGCAAACCCTTGAGAGGTTCGAACTCTGGGGTGCGTGCGGAGATCTCAACCTACCCAGCCTGCCTACTTGCGATCCTCCTAAGCCTAGCGCGTCGAGCTCAAAGGGACAAAGGGACACGATAGTTTATATTGGTTCGGGCCACCGTTGTGGTGTAATACCCTACTCCAGTGTGGTGTGGTGGATTGCCTCGAAGGGCTGAGGATGAACTAGTACAGTGGATGAACAAGCCTCGGGAGGTGAGGTGTTGTTGAGCTGGTGTGGCGTATGCTAGCTCTACTTGTTCTTAACCCCCTCCCTATGGTGATGGCTAGTCCTATTTATAATGGCCTTGGTCCTCTTCCCAAATATGAGCGGGAAGGGATCCCACAACGGCCGGATTTTAAAGGGGGCAGGTAGTACAGTCTATCCTGACAAAAGTAGTCTTCGCCTATGAAAAGCCTCTGGTCATGATGCTGCGGTGGGCTCGTTGATGAACTGTGTCCTGCCGTCCTGGCGGTCTTGGTCTCGTTGCACTGAAATGGAAACCTTTGGCTGATTCCTCGGGACTCCGCGCCTGTGGCTTGCCTCCCTTGCACCAGAGAGGAAACCTGCACTCTGCACCCGCCTGGCCTTGGTCGTCCTGGCTCACGTCAGCTGAGCCTCGTGAGGTAGCATTGCATAGAACTCTCTGTCCTCAGGAGCCAACCTGAGGAGGCCGATTCCTTCGAGGCTCTTGGCGTCACCCGCCTCGCAAGGCTTGGCCCCTCGCGAGGGTCTTGTGTTGCTGATGTTGAAGTTGGGCCGTACCAGGCCGTCGACGGAGCCACGCGGTGGGCTGCAGGCAGGCAGGGCTGGATACCCCCAAATGCAGGACACCGACAATGGTGTCTTGCATTGCATAGTTTAGACATCATATACATAATATTCAACACCATGTTCTTAGATCAGACATCATGTTGAATGCCCTCTGTTTATCATATAAATCACGTATGTGAATTAAATCATGCGATCCTGATTACTTAGATAACATGTAGGTGAATTATGTCATGCGATCCTGTTTAGTTATTCATCATATCATTGAATTATGTTATGCTATGCTATCCAGTTTAGATAGACATCATATATTTGAAATTATGTCATGCTATCCGTTTTAGTTAAACAATATACATGTCAACTATTTCATACCCTATTTTTTCCACAGTATCTATTGCATCTGTCTCTCATACAATGTCTGTACATTCAACTATGTTTCCTGTTTATCAGCCATTTGAATTGGAGCGGGTGATGCCAGTATCTAGCGGACTAAAAACACGGTCTTCAAATAAAACAATGCTACCTCTTGGTGGAGATAGCACCCTAGTTGTACATGCACGAGAACCAGCCCTACCACACATAACCCAAACTCTCGCAGATTGTACCCCTACTGCGAGGGACAGAGAACCAGCTTCCCCGAATCTAACCACAACCCCAGCAGATAGTAACCCTGTTCCTGTTGACACAACACCATCTCCACCACAGAGCTCCCAAACAAGAGTAGTTAGTAAGGCAGCTCCAGTGGCCAAAGGGCCAGTACTACCACGACAAACCCCAACTCCACCAGTTAGTACACCAATTCATGTGGGGGAAGTACAACCAGCTAGTTGTAGTTTAGCATCTATCGCATTTGATGTTGTTAAATCCTATGTGCGTATCTTCCCGTCTTGGAAATATTGTACTGAAGATGAAGGAAAATGCCAGTTGCAGGTGTTTGTCCAGGAGTTATGTGTAAGTACTGTTATTCATGGAAATTACTTTGCTTTGTCCCATACATCCTACCTCCATGATGGTTATAACACAACAAATTTTCCCATTTTTCTCTATAGATAAGGACCGATTTGGAAACTTAAGATGAGGTAACCTGTGCTAATACCTCTGCTATCTTCAAGAATGCTTGGTGGCAGTATCGGAATTACTTGAAGAAAACATACTTCACTGGTAAAGAAACTCATCAAATTCCCTTACGTTCTCCTGAGACACATTTACTGTGTCACAACCTGATTTTTGGCCCTTTCTTTTTCTTTTGTTTTTCCGAGGTTTTTGCCTGAGTTTTTCTTTTTCGTGGCTTTGTGGTCTCGAAATTGAAGAAGATGCCCTCTTCTTTGCTTCTAGAGTGGATTGCCATTCCCAAATCCTTCCCTAGACCCTGTCATTTCCATCCTAGCCCAAATCCCAATATTCTTTTTATTGGGAATATTCCTTTTCTATTAAAGGAATAACTCCAATTGCCCTAGGTTGTGAAGCAACCTATAATTCCATCACTCCTAATATTCCCAAATAATTCTCATAAATTGTTTGGGTCATATCTTGATCAAATATGGCAAAATTGCCATGTTCATAAATAATCCCCCAATAATTCATTTCCTATTCTGCCCTAAATGGCGCTTTGTGAAGGAAGTGTCATTTATATTTCTCCTATTAACTCCCAACCTTTTTGGGCATGTTTCTATGTCCAAATAATTGCCCCATGCACAAGTTCAAATTTATTTGCCTAGCCAATCTTCCTCAGTGATTTTTCAAAGTTTCTGTCACACAGAAAGCTTTGCGAAGGAAGTACTAGCTACGAGTACCGAAATGAGTTGAACTTTTGCACACTACTTAATGTGATCATATTAACCCCTTACACCCATTTGCAGCCCCATCCAATTATCTGTGTGAGCACAGGAGCCAATCTTTGTTTCTGGCAATATTTTCAGGTTGTGAAGCAAGTAGATTTTATATTGCTTCAAAAATCCTGATAAATTACCAGATCACTCTTATACCCATAAAACATCTCTCCACCCATTTTGGCATCATTTCATTGATCCATTTGACCTCCATAATTATTCCAAGTTTCTGGTCAGCAGAGATGTTTGTGAAGAAAGTGCTATTTTGGCTTGTCCATTTAGCATGATCTTTTTACGGGATCTTAATATGACCATATGACTAAGCCTTGCCCAATTTGAGCTCAAGTTGACACTCCATGTGAGTGCATCTTGATGATCTTCATTTCTGGACCATTTTGGCATTTGCAAAGCAACTATGAGTTAACTTGGTCCATTTACCCTCAAAACCTCCAGGACTGTAGTCCTTCCTATCCTAAACATCCTAGACATCTTGTTTGGCCTCCAGTAATTCTCAGTTGATCTCAATGAGCTGATGAAGTTTACTGCAGTAAACTTCAGAGGGTTATTTCTTTTTGACCAGAGCCTATTTTACCAAGTTACCACCTTAGATCAAACCTACTTTGGAAGGACTATCAGCTAGACAACGTTTTAGGTGCTGTAGATCATTTAATGTGCCATGTCTCGTGGTGACCACGTAGCTGGCATGTCTGTTGGCGCGCTCTATGCGCTATGGCGTACTGTTTGTGCTTTGGCACCGTTTCCTCTCGTCGGCTTCACGCTCGTGATGATGTCCAGTAGGTAGCTCTCGTCGTCGCCGTCCCCCTGGACCCCTCTCCCCCTCCGGCAGCTTCCTCGCCGACGCTCGCCGACGAGCGCCCACGGGAGCACAGTGCTCCGACATGCTTTAATGGTGCTCGGCTTCTTCCTCTGCTTCCCCTCGACCCCTTCTACCTCGTGAGCTCCTTCCTGTGCCCACCTCGTCGTTTGCCCCGAGCCCATGCGCGCGGGCACGCGTCCACGGCGCCGGACACGCGTCGCCGGCGGTGCCAGCTCGGACGCACTCGCCCCGCGGCTATTTAAGCCCCTCCCGCGTAGCCCGAGCTCTCCACTAGCCTCCCCGCTCTCCTCTAGCCCCGCCCAAGCTCTTCCCCAAGCTCCAGGAGCTCCCGAGCCTCCAATGGCTGCCATGGCCGCCACGGTACTCCGGCCAAATTTGCCCGGAGTCGAGCCCCTCCCCTCCTTCTACCACCACCAAAACTCCACCCCGTCCTCGAAGACCCTCCCTGCCCTCTCATCCCATCGCCGGAGCCGCTGTTGCCGTCGTCCCCGAAGATAGCCGCCGCCGGAGCAGGTTCTGTCCCCTCTTCGTCGTGGCCACCCCGCTCCTCTCCGACGTCTCCTCTGCTCGGGGATGGATGCGGCGAGCCATCTTGAGCTTCGTCGGTGGCCTCCGTTTGGCGGAGGTGGCGGAGTCGGCCCAGGCCGGTGCAGCGGCGCCCTGCCTCTGTTCCTGTCGGGGGCAGGGAGAGGAGGAAGAAGACACGGGCCAGGTGGGCGTTGCCCTATGCGTGGACCCCGCGGCTCCACCTGTCGGCGACCCTGACGCCCGGCCCCGCCTCTGCCCTTTTTGACCGGCCCACGCCACGTCAGATAAGTGAAGGTGCATTTCCATTTTACGCTTTCACTGATCGAAAGTGTATTTCTAACTTTGCGCTTCTGCCTTATCCACTCAGGGACCCGACTGTGAATATAATTTTTGCAGAAAAGTCCCTGAACTTCAATCTTCAATATCTTTTTAACCGTAAGTCCGTTTGAGGTGAATCCAACGCCCACTTCTTTGTTTCGCCGAGCCCGTTCCATTGGTCACACTTTCACTATGGGTTGACACTGTGAAAATGACCTTTATGCCCTTGCCCTTATTCAGCCCCTCCGAGAAAGAACGATTTCCGGCGAATCTTTCCGCGGCTTCACCGCACTTCTCCCCGGTGCCTTCTTCATCCCCAAGCAAGCCACAATACCCACTTGCATGATTGTCATGCAGTAGCCATGGTTTTCAACTTGAATATTTAATAAATGTTTGCTTGTTGAAAGGATGTTTATCATTATTTCGGTGATGTTCAGATTTGCATGTTCACTTTTGTGCTATGTTGTCTTATACTCTATGATCATGTTATCTGCTAGTATTACCTTTCATATGATTATGCTGGTTAGTAGTACAGGTTGATGTTGGAGATGGTCATGCAAGCCGGGATGCCATGCTTAGTGGATATGATTTATTATTGATATGGTGGAAAGCTATGTGATACTCTCATGATGACGTTGATATCATGTTCATGTATTATAGTTGGCATCATGTTATTTTATCATGGCTCAGCATATTTGCATTCAAGTTAACCGGATTAAATTGAACTTGAACACCTGTTGGCTGAGTCATGGTGCCGCTGAATCAATGCTGACAAATGCAACCACGCTTACCGGTATGGGACGGTCCTAACTGGGTCTATTGTCGTGCCTCTCGTCGATGCCTCCAACGAGGGAAGGTTATGGGCCCGTGCTACCCTGATCAGGTAGGCGGAGCATAACCTTGTGTGCCCGGTTTTGATTTGATTTTGCGCCAGGGTCCCAGAGTGGATCGGTCCACGACAGTGGTCGTTGTGTCTGGAGGTAGACACGGGGCCACCCATGACTTAGCTCAGTGAGGAGTGAGTCAGAATGGCCGGGAGAGTGTCATAAAAGTAGATCGGTTTTGTCAGAACGCTGCCATGGGTTCCGTAGTGTGGGTATAGTGTACTAACCTCTGTAGAGTGTATATTAAAGCTATCGATAGCCGCGCCCGCAGATAAGGGCCCAGGTCGAGAAAACGTCACACCATGAGTCAACAGTAATAAGAATAATATGCTTAATAATAGTGAGATAAGTTGGCCATGTAGTGGTCGGGTTGTGACCGTCGTAAGGATCACGGGCCATTTAGTGGTCGGGTTGTGACCGCCGTAAGGATCACGGGCCAAGTGTTGGTCGGGTGGTGATCACCGTAAGGATCACGATGGTATCGAGGTTACTAAGTTGTTGTATATTCGTGATGTTGTACGAGAATCGTGGGTAAAGATCAAGATCCTTGTCGTTATTTAATGTCCGCTACGCTATTGTTCATGCCAAGCTTGATTTGATCCTGAGATGATCGTGTGATGTTCGAGGTTGGTAAGTGATGCATGTGTTGGTTATGAGGTAACCGAGCAGTATAAGTGGTGCATATAATGGTTTCATGTTGCATGCTAGTATTGTTGGATTAATATGCTCATGTTATGATAGCTGTATCATGTTTATGATGGTCATGCCATGTTAGTCTGATGATATCATGTTAATTCCTAGTTAACCTATAATTGACATGTTGTTGTTTGTCTTGAATGCTTCTGGTTATTGTGAGCTTGCAAGTACATTCAATGTACTGACCTGGCGTGTCATGCCAGCTTGCATGTCATTCCGGATTTGATTGCTTGCTTGTCGTGGTGCCCGATCTTGTGAGCTAGGATAAGCTTTCCAGCCAGAGTCCCTGCGGAGTGGAGTTTCACCACCGTCGTTGTTGTTCCGCTGCTAGAGTTATTCCGCTGCTTCGAGTTGTTCTGCTGCTTGCATAGAGCAACTGAGGATGGCGTAGTGTCGCCGTACCGATGTTATTCATTATAATATTGGAGACCTTGTATTCATATTCGTGTAATAATAGAAAGCTGGTTTGTTCTATGCTAAGCAATGCCGTATTCCAGAAGACTTCTCCTCGATCTTTGGGCTGGAATACGGGGCATTTCAGTTTTCTCTGAGCTGGGGTGCCACATACTGGACGATGACTGGGAACGCCTTGTTCTGTACTGGTCCCGAACCAAGAATATGGTAAGGTCTATGAGCTCATTTTCTAATTTTAAGTACTATATTCTTGCATCTTACTGTACTCTGTTCATGTAGAACAAGTGCCTAAACCTCAAGAACAATTGTTCTAATTTAATATTCCATTGCTATCATAGTTCAAAAAAGCGCTAGGCGTTAATTGTGCGTTTTGCCACCGCCTTGCGCTTTACTCACCAAAGCACATGTTTATGCTCAGTTATGCACAGATTAAGCGTAGTTATGCACAATGCATTTTGCCAACGCCTAGAGCCAGCGCGCCTTTTTTAACTATGATTGCTATCGTGCATACTGCTTTGCTCTTGTATCACCGTATTTACTCATACAAACGTCGCCAGATGGGACCGCCGGCCTGGCCCCCATGAAAGACACGACCATCGCACGACGCAAGACCAGCTCGGCCTCCTCCATCTCCATAGAGCGCGACAAGATGACGCGCATCGGGTCAACAGGCGAGGCAGGGGGTGCGGGCGGGGATGGCGAACCATGGCGCAGCGCCTCTGGCGCCACCACAGCAGGGGCAGCCACGACGGCGAGGGAAATGCGCAGAATGCCCTTGTGGTACTTCTTGCAGTCGCGCAAGCCATGGCCGGGTTAGAGGCAGTGATGGCAGCAGATGTCGTTAGTGCAGTGATTAACGGGGTGGCCCGGGTCGAGGCAGCGGAAGCAGAGGCTGGCGGTCGCCTATGGGGACGGGCTGCGGCAGCACAACAGCTGGGAGGGCCTTAGGCGGCAGCACAGTGAGTGCCACGGTGCCGATTCCTAAGACGCGGCCGCTGGAAGCCGTCCGCATCTACCTCCGGGGCGGCGTTGATGCGGTGGACCTCGAAACGCGGCCCCAGGCGGGAGGCGGCGGGGGTGCGCTGGGGGGGCAGTAGCGCGGCGAGACATTTTTGTGGTGTTCTCCTCTTGAATAAAATGTATGCAGATTCCAGCCTAGTCCACGACACTCTTGCACTATTATTATTTTCAAATCATTCGGTCGTGCAAGTGAAAGGCAATAATGACGATATCAGATGAACTAGCTATGTCAGAGAAACGGGTATGAACTCGACTTGTTCTGTTTTTGTAAATATGTTTAACCTAGTATCCATGATTCAGCCTATTATGATCAAACATGTTTGCAGTGACAATTAGAGATTATAGTTTCTCATGCCATGCATAAGTAGCTAGGAGTGAATAATGACTTATCTTAGATATCAACATTGCGTTAAACTGATTGTGATGTAGTATGATGATATGGTATCCTCCTTTGAATGTTCGAGTGGCTTGACTGGGCGCATGTTCATGCATGTAGTTGAATCAAAACCAACATAGACTCTATGATATTTATGTTCATGGTGTTCATATCCTACTCATGCTAGTATCCAATGTTACTTATGCATAATGCATGTTCATGACCGTTGTTGCTCTCTAGCTGGCCTCTTCTCAACCTATTTGCTAGCCTTCGCCTGTACTAGCTGGGAACTCTGCTTGTACATCAAAAACCTGAAACCCAAGTTATTCTAGATGAGTCCACCATACCTACCTATATGCGGTATTACCTTGTCGTCCTAAGTAAATTTGCATGTGCCATCTCTAAAAACTTCAAATAAACATCCTTTTGTGTGCCTGGATCGTTCATGGAACGACTGGAGGTAGTCGATATCTTCCATGCAAAGGGGGTTATTCTCAGGTTGAGTGTTTATTCACTTGCCATCGCACGAGAAAAGGGCGGTAATAGGGATGCCCAGTCCCAAACTGCAAAAATAAAAGATCTTACAAATGATCAAACAAAAACTCCCAATGTAGTCATAACCCTTACATTTCTGCTTGGAAACCACAACTAGCATGTTTAGCATGGAAGATATTGATAACTGATGGTCGTGAAGTAAATGAGAAGGGTGCATGTCTCAAAATTTCTTTTACCTTCGTTTTAAAAACTTGAGCTCTGGCACCTCTGCAAATCACTGATTCTCCCTGCGCAGGGACTATCTATTTACTTTTATGTTCTGTCATCACCTTCTCAAATAAGCACCAGAACCTGAGAGCACCGCTATCATGCTGATGCATTGTGTGTAGCTAATGTTGGGTGCATCATGACTAGATCGTTGATGTCATGAATTACAATGTTTAGTCGCTGCTTGAACTTTGGGGGTGCTCTGCATTTATGTTTTGACACTATTGTCATATTATATCATGGTTGTTTTGACAAAGTGTTGCTATTTGAGATATCTTATTATTGCTCTCTAGCTGTTTATGTCACTGATATGAGTTAATATAATTTTTAAGAGTTATTGTCGACATGGTTAGTTATAATCTTTGCTGAAAACCTGGGTGCTGTTTAAGCTTATTTACGAAACAAGAACAAAGGAGTTCGTAAAAGTTTTTTCTTTTTCACTTTCAGTTTATCAACTGAATTGCTTGAGGACAAGCAAATGTTTAAGCTTGGGGAGTTCATACGTCTGCAACGTATCTACTTTTCCTAACGCTTTCCCTCTTGTTTTGGACTCTAATTTGCATTATTTGAATGAAACTAACCTCGGACTGACGTTGTTTTCAGCAGAACTACCATGGTGTTGTTTTTGTGCAGAAATAAAAGTTCCCGGAATGGAACGAAATTTTGCAAGGAATTTTTATATCAACAAAGAGAATTTCTGGAGCCAAGAGATACCTAAGGGGGGCACCTTGGTGGGCACAACCCACCAGGGCACACCTGCCCCAGGTGCACCCAGGTGGGTCGTCCCCACCTGGTGGCCCCGCTGACCCTGAAACCGACGCTAAAAAATCCCATTATTCCAGGAAAAAAGAGGGAGAAAGAATTATCGCATTTCACGAGACGGAGCCGCCGCCGTCTCCTGTTCTTCATCGGGAGGCCAGATCTGGAGTCCGTTTGGGGCTCCGGAGAGGGGGATCTTTGATCTTCGTCATCACCAACACATCTCCATCGCCAATCCCATGATGCCCCCATCGGGAGTGAGTAATTCCTTCATAGGCTCGCTGGTCGGTAAGGAGTTGGATGTAATTCATCATGTAATCGAGTTAGTTTTGTTAGGGCCTGATCCCTAGTATCCACTATGTTTTGAGATTGATGTTGCTATGACTTTGCCATGCTTAATGCTTGTCACTTTGGGCCCGGGTGCCATGATTTTAGATCTGAACTGTTTATGTTATCACCATTATATCCATGTTCTAGATCCAACCTTGCAAGTTATTGTCACCTACTACGTGTTATGATCCGGCAACCCCGGAGTGACAACAGTCGGGACCACTCCCGGTGATGACCGTAGTTTGAGGAGTTCATGTATTCACCATGTGTTAATGCTTTGTTCCGGTTCTCTATTAAAAGGAGGCCTTAATATCCCTTAGTTTCCAATAGGACCCCGCTGCCACGGGAGGGTAGGACAAAAGATGTCATGCAAGTTCTTTCCATAAGCACGTATGACTATTTACTGAATACATGCCTGCATTATATTTATGAACTGGAGCTAGTGCCGTATCGCCCTAGGTTATAACTGTCTCATGATGAATATCATCCAATGATTCACCGATCCAATGCCTACGAATTTATCTTATATTGTTTCTGCCAAGTTACTATTGCTACTGCTATCGTTACCGCTACAAAATCACTGCTATCACTGTTACCGTTACCTTTGCTACTACTGTTATCATCAAAACTATCATATTACTGTGCTACAATCACTTTGCTGCAGATAATTAATCTCCAAGTGTGGTTGAATTGACAACTCAGCTGCTAATACCTTCAAATATTCTTTGGCTCCCCTTATGTCGAATCTATAAATTTGGGTTGAATACTCTACCCTCGAAAACTGTTGTGATCCCCTATACTTGTGGGTTATCAGGGTTGTCAATCCCTTCATGGTCACTTGCAAGAGTGAGATCTGATAGAGATAGATATAAAATATAAGTAAAAGGCAAAATAAAGTAAATATAAATAAATTGCAGCAAGGTATTTTTGGGTTTTTAATTTTATAGGACTGGAAATATATGATGAGAAATACACCCGGAGCCCATAGATTTCACTAGAGGCTTCTCTCTTGAAAGAAGCACATACGATGGGTAAACAAATTATTGTTGAGCAATTGACAAAAAACAAGAAAAGTTATGACGATATCTAAGGCAATGACAAGAATATACGCATCACGTCCGTGACAAGTAGACCAACTCCTGTCTGTGCTACGTCTTGAGCTTGTGTTGGTTTTCCTTAAAGAGGAAAGGGTGATGCAGCAATAGTAGCATAAGTATTTCCCTCAGTTTTTGAGAACCAAGGTATCGATCCAGTAGGAGGCTCCTCAAAAGTCCCACGCACCTACACAAACAAACAAAGAACTCGCAACCAACGCAATAAAGGGGTTGTCAATCCCTTCACGGCCACTTGCGAAAGTGAGATCTGATAGAAATAGTATGATAAGACAAATATATTTTTGGTATTTTTATGGTATAGATTGGAAAAGTAAAGATGCAAATAAAAGTAGATTGAAAGCTTATATGATAAAAGATAGACCCGAGGGCCATAGGTTTCACTAGTGGCTTCTCTCAAGATAGCATAAGTATTACGGTGGGTGAACAAATTACTGTCGAGCAATTGATAGAAAAGCGAATAATTATGAGATTATCTAGGCATGATCATGTATATAGGCATCACGTCCGTGACAAGTAGACCGACTCCTACCGCATCTACTACTATTACTCAAGACATCGACCGCTATCCAAAGATGCATCTAGAGTATTAAGTTCATAAAGAACAGAGTAATGCATTAAGAAAGATGACATGATGTAGAGGGATAAACTCATGCAATATGATATAAACCCAATCTTTTTATCCTTGATGGCAACAATACAATACGTGCCTTGCTGCCCTAACATCCTTTGGGAAAGGACAGCGCAAGATTGAACCCAAAGCTAAGCACTTCTTCCATTGCAAGAAAGATCAATCTAGTAGGCCAAACCAAACTGATAATTCGAAGAGACTTGCAAAGATTGCTTAATCACACATAAAAGAATTAAAATATTTCTCATAGATAAACTTGATCATAAACCCACAATTCATCGGATCTCGACAAACACACCGCAAAAAGAGTTACATCAAATAGATCTCCAAGAAGATTGAGGAAAACATGGTATTGAGATCCAAAGAGAGAGAAGAAGCCATCTAGCTAATAACTATGGACCCGAAGGTCTGTGGTAAACTACTCACAAATCATCGGAGAGGCTATGGTGTTGATATAGAAGCCCTCCGTGTTTGATTCCCCCTCCGACGGAGCACCGGCGAAGGCTCCAAGATGGGATCTCGCGGATACAGAAGGTTACGGTGGTGGAAATAGTTTTTCGTGGTCGCCTCTGATTTTCTCGGGGTACGTGGTATATATAGGAGGAAGAAGTAGGTCGGTGGACGCCCGAGGGGCCCACGAGATAGGGGCGCGCCAGAGGGGGCGCGCCCACCTCATGGCCGCCTCGACTGCTTCTTGACTTGCACTCCAAGTCCTCTAGATCACGTTTGTTCCAAAAATCACGCTCCCGAAGGTTTCATTCCGTTTGGATTCCGTTCGATATTCCTTTTCTTCGAAACACTGAAATAGGCACAAAAAACAGCAATACGGGCTGGGCCTCCGGTTAGTAGGTTAGTCCCAAAAATGATATAAATGTGTAAAGTAAAGTCCATAAACATCCAAAATGGGTAATATAATAGCATGGAACAATCAAAAATTATTGATACGTTGGAGATGTATCAAGCATCCCCAAGCTTAATTCCTGCTCGTCCTCGAGTAGGTAAATGATAAAAACAGAATTTTTATGTGGAATGCTACCTAGCATAATTCTCAATGTAATTTTCTTTATTGTGACATGATTGTTCAGATCCAAATGATTCGAAATAAAAGCTTATAAAACATAAAAATAATAATACTTCGAAGCATACTAACAAATAATCATGTATTATCAAAATAGCATGGCCAAAGAAAGCTTATCCCTACAAAATCATATAGTTAGGCCATGCTTCATTTTCATTACACAAAATACTCCCTGTCGGTATCAAAACCGGCGGATCTCGGGTAGGGGGTCCTGAACTGTGCGTCTAGGCGGATGGTAACAGGAGACAAGGGACACGATGTTTTTACGCAGGTTCGCCGGTTTTGACACCGACATTGGTGCTTTCATAGAGAGTTCCTCTGTGTCATCACATATAGGCCCGATGGCTCCTTCGATCATCAACCACGACGCGGTCCAGGGTGAGACTTTTCTCCCCGAACAGATCTTCGTATTTGGCGGCTTTGCACTGCGGGCCAACTCGCTTGGCCATCTGGAGTAGATCGAAAGCTACGCCCCTGGCCGTCAGGTCAGATTTGGAAGTCTGAACTTCACGGCTGACATCCGCGGAGACTTGATCTTCGATGGATTTGAGCCACGGCGGCGCGCCAGACCGCACGATGGGCATGATTTAGCTCTCATCACGGACAAGGCCTCGAGGTCAAGACACGAGTCCGCTCCGACCCTTAATTCGGAGCCGGCTGCGCAGATCAAGGACGGGTGGCTAGACACCACCTCGGGGGCTGCTACCTCTACAGCGATGGAGCCGAATACTGACCTTGTCCCTTGTGAAGCTCTTGACTCCGAGGTGCCGGACTCCTCTCCGGACTCCAAACCTCCCGCGCCCCCACCAATCAAATCCGATTGGGCGCCGATCATGGAGTTCACCACTGCGGACATCTTTCAACACTCACCTTTCGGCGACATCCTGAATTCGCTAAAGTATCTCTCGTTATCAGGAGAGCCCTGGCCGAACTGCGGTCAGGACGGTTGGGAGGACGACGAAGAAATTCAAAGCCCACCCACCACCCACTTAGTAGCCACTATCGACGATCTAACCGACATGCTAGACTTCGACTCCGAAGACATCGACGGTATGGACGACGATGCCGGAGACGACCAAGAACCAGCGCCTACTGGGCACTGGAAAACTACCTCAACTCACGATGTATACATGGTGGATACACCAAAAGGAAGCGATAACGAGGAGCAACGGGACGCGGCGAAGGATAATTCTCCCGAAAAACAGCCAAAACGACGACGCAAGCGCCGCCCGAAGTCCCGCCTCGATAACAACAGCACCCACACAGACCCAACCATAGAGCAGGGCGAACCAGTGGACGACGAACATGCCACCAAGCAACCGTCCGAACAGGGTGAATTGGACGATCAACCCATCCCCGGTGAAAACAACAGTCCAGATGATCTCACGCCGGACACATCACCGGAGCATATGAACCCCCATAAAAGGCTCGTCGCCACTGCAAGAAGTTTGAAGAAGCAGAAGCGGAAGCTCAAAACAGCGGAAGACGTACTCAGATTGAGATGGAGCAAAGTACTCAAGACCGCAGACAAATACGGCGATAGTCACCAAGCAAAGAGCTACCCGAAGCGGAAGTTGTTGCCTGAATTTGACGAGGAGGCCGTAGAGCCCCCACAATCAAAAAACAAAGAGGCCGTCTGGTCGGATAGACGACCACATGACGAGCAAAGAACGGCAAGCGGCGCCACAGACAAGCCGACACACGATCCTTGCAACAAGGATGGCCCGGCCAGATCCATCTACGGGCCAAGAAAGAAGGCTCCAGGGAGCAACACAACATGTCGAGTGTTCGAAAATAACGGTACACCTGAATACAGGGGCGTCGCACACCCCCTATGTTTCACCGATGAGGTACTAGATCATGAATTTCCATCGGGATTCAAACCCGTAAACATAGAGGCATATGACGGAACAACAGACCCCGGAGTCTGGATTGAGGATTATATCCTACACATACATATGTCTATAGGAGATGATCTCCATGCCATAAAATACCTACCCCTCAAGCTCAAAGGGCCAGCTCGGCATTGGCTCAAAAGCCTCCCAGAAAATACCATCGGAAGTTGGGAAGAGCTCGAGGATGCGTTTCGAGCAAATTTTTAGGGGACTTATGTCCGCCCGGATGCGATTTATTTAAGTCACATAACTCAACAGCCCGGAGAGTCAGCACGCAAATTCTGGAACAGGTTCCTCACCAAAAAGAACCAAATAGTCGACTGTCCGGACGCCAAAGCCTTAGCAACCTTTAAACATAACGTCCAAGACGAATGGCTCGCCAGACACCTCGGCCAGGAAAAACCAAGAACAATGGCCGCGCTAACAAGCCTCATGACCCGCTTCTGCGCGGGGGAAGATAGCTGGCTAGCAAGACGCAGCACCAGCGACCCGAGTACATCCGAGGTCAGCGATGCAAATGGGAAATCACGACGTAGGAAAGATCAGCGCCGGAATAAGGAAAGTGGCCCAAAGAGCACGGCGGTCAACGCCGGGTTCAAAAGCTCTCGGCCGAACAACAAAACACTGCCTCTTAAGGACGACAGTGACGAGCTATCCAACCTAAACAAAATCTTGGACAGGATATGTCAAATCCACAGTACCCCCGGGAAGCCTGCAAACCATACCCACAGAGATTGTTGGGTCTTCAAGCAGTCCGGCCGACTTAACGCTAAACACAAGGGGCTCGACACACCAAGCGAAGATGATGACGAACCCCACAAGCAAAGCACCGGAAAACAGAAGACTTTCCCACTAGAAGTCAAAATAGTGAACTCACTTCATGTGATAACAAGGAAAAATAGTGCGGCACCTACTAAAACACGCCCAAGACGGTCCACCCCAATGAGTCCCAAATTGGATGTCAAAACCAATTACTTTCACCATCGATTACTCCGTATATTCAAATGCAGGAGGGACTGCTTTGATATTGATCTCATAATCGACGGACTACAATTCACACAAGTCCTAATGGATGGCGGCAGAGATATAAACCTGCTATACCAGACACCATCCGCAGAATGGGGATAGACCCTACCAAAATTCGCCATAGCAAAGACTTCCTTCAAAGGAGTGACGCCAGCCTTTATGCCAATTGTATGCAGCTCAGACTACTAGAGGTTGTGTTCGGTTCATCCGACAACTTCCGTCACGAAAAGCTAATCTTCCATATCGCCCCATTCCAAAGTAACCATCAAGCACTATTGGGATGCGAAGCTTCCGCCCGCTTTAACGCAATACCGCATTACGCGTCTCTTACACTTAAAATGCCTAGTCCACGCGGCATAATCTCATTAAAAGGTAACTTCGAGTGTTCCTCGACCACGGAGAACGTGAGACTGCCTTGACAGCCACACACTAATCCGGCCTTGCTGATCAAAGCCCCTAAAAACAGGTCATTCAGACCTCGGACACGGTTAGGCGAGTCCGGTATAAATAAACAAGGGGCTTCCTAGCCGCATACCTCTTTACAAGGGGATGCACGCATGAACAATGAGAGCCAATAAAGCTCAACTTTATTCATCTTTCAAATCATACTCTGTTTTAAATACATTTTTTGCACGATATTTTTCCAAACTAAGTTCTTCTTTTTTACAGATGAACCACGTGCTACACCCGTCCAGGATACAGCACAACGGAGACACAGGCGCAGACGTGCAGCAGGGACCCGTTGCAAGGATTCTTTTCAGATTAAGACCCTGTGTAAACCTTTTTTACTGTCTCTTGTTGATACACATCCCCCGGTTTCCTACTATAACCGAGGAGGAGGCTGGCGTTTTGGCATCGGCCACGTTAGAAGTTCTCGCCCGTACCTGGACACTAGGGGCTTAGGGCATTGTTCGGCCCGTTATCATAAAGACCGAATACCTCAGGGAGTGTTCGGCGTCTCGAGTTAGGCCTTATATGCATCAGCTCCGAATCATGTCTTTGGTCAAATGTTGGGTTTGCCCGGCTCCTGTGTTTTGCTGCCTTACGTTGCTCTATTGGCTAACGCGGCACCGGAGAACTATCGCGATTGTGCCCGGTTCGCCGGGCGAGCACCTCAAGAGAGAAAGCCGGCCCGATCATCATGATATAGCGAGAGACTGGTCAACCACTCGATCGACTACTGGAATGTTTAGAATTCCTCCGCTTTGACGAAGGACCGCTTCCCAGTCAGGCACACACGCGCCCCGAGTTCAGAGAGCGCGGTGCCCCTAGGGGCTATATAGTAGCCCCACCATCGAGCTCCTATGGCTAAGTGAAAGTGATAAAGCATTATAGTCCGGTTGCCTAGTTTGCTATGCTATCACCTCCTTCAAAGGACCAAGACGTTGGATTAAGTGTGAAAATGCGCTGTTTTGCAAACACCCCCGCACCATGTGCGTGGGGGCTGAAGCCAAAGACTGCCATCTTTCAGGTTATATATACATATACATTAACGGCCACACATGAGATATTTCAATACTTGAACGCACAAGTATAAAAAGCCGTTACATTATAAATATGGTTTCACAAATCATACATGTCATTTGAACATAACATTTTTTGAGCACTGTGACTCTATCAAACGAGCGCCCTGCAGGACTTCCTCAAAATAGTGCACGGCGGGTAATCGGCTTCTGTCCGAACCAAGGGATGCAACATCGGTGGCATCCATCTCCGCCCAGCATGTTTTGACACTGGCGGGAACCATCCATGCACCCTCTATGCATGCCGACCGCTTCATCGCCTTGATATGCGGCACCGCCCCAAGGAATTGCTGCAATAAGCCAAAATAACTCTTCGGCTTGGGCCTTTTCGGCCACAGATGAGCCACCACATCCGTCATGGCAAATCCGGACAATCTATTCAGCTCAACCCACTCAGCCAACCGATCGGTTAACGGAAGTGGACGCTCCAGACTATGGAATTGAGACCAAAAAAGCTCTTCCATTTCGTCATCCTTCTGGCTTCGGAAGTGCACGACTGCGTCCGCCGCACTCGCCGCCAAATTCAGATAAGGATGCTCCGCAACCCACAACTAGCCCAACTGAGCATACTTCGGATCCGTGAACTTCCTACGCAATAGAAAGGTCTTTCCAGCCGCAATGTCTCCGGCCTGACGCAGTTCCTCCTTTGTAGCCCGCATTGCAGAACGGGCATCCTTGGCTTCGGCGGTGGCCTTCTTCAGGTCCTCTTGCTCCGCTTGGCGTTCTCTTTCAAGAACCTCATAGCAGTCGGTAGCATCTTTCAGTTTCACGGCCATTCCGGCCATCTCCTCCCTGCTTCGGCAGTGAGCAGCCTTTTCGGCTTTTAGCTCCTCAGCTACCTTCGAGGCAGCCGCATCACTTTTTCTGGCTTACTCCTTGACTCGAGCAAGCTCAGCCCGAAGGTCCTCCATAGCAGCGGCACCATCTACATCAAGCATACATGTTGTAAGGTGTGGGCATCAGCCCCGTTACTAGGTGACCACGGAGAAACCACCTACCTTGTGACTCGTCCAGTCGTTTATTGACCAGCGCGATGTCCGCATCCGCAACGTCGAGTAGCCGCTTCAGTTCGGCAACTCTATCAGTCCGGCTGGCCACCGAACGTTCTGCCACCTGCATAGGAAAGGTGACATTTTATAACTGAGATTATGATCCTCGGCACGCTATCGTTTTCGACAACATACCAAGTCTCAGGGGCTACTATCTATACAGGGCGCACTCTATGTGCAAAACTGTCAAAAGGTATGTCATTTTTTGCGTACCTCAAACCCCGTCAGTAAACTTCTGACGGCCTCATGCAACCCGCTCTCAGCGGATGAGATCCTTTCAATCACCGTACTCATTAATGTACGGTGATCTTCTGAGATAGACGCCCTCTCGAGCAGATCCTGCAGCTCCACCGGCCGTACTCCAGTTGGTGCCGAACTCCCCGGCCCCGCCGGACTCGGGGAGACCCTCCGTGATGACACCTCAGGGTCGTCCGCCCCGCCTGACGGTGCGGCAGATGGAGGCGTTTCGCTCTCCATCATCTCCGGACGAAGGTCCCCCGAAGATGAGCTCTGCTGAGAAGGGCTGAGATCCGAACTACAAGGTAAAAACTTCGGTTATCTTCAGAAATAAAATAGGGATGTCCGTTATTACAAAACTCCCCTTTTTCTACTTACGGCTCGCTGGAGGGCTGATTCCTTTGGGGAGACTATGCAGCCGGGGCTCCTCCTGGCACAGGACCTTCCGGTGCAGATTTCTTTTCCCGCTTTGAGGCCTTAGCCCCCGGGTCTTCGGAAGCGGTCCTCTTCTCCCCCTGGAGGGAGGGATTCTTGATTCCCCCCTTACTGAGAGCCTCCTTAGCAGAGGCGGTAGTTTCCCTGTTCCCCCCTTCGCCCTCCTTTGAAGGCGTAACATCCAACATTTTGATTAACACGGGATCCGGCGTGGTCTCAGGGAGGGGGCCGGACACCGTATCAGTTTTGCTTGCGCTATCCACTCCTGTCCAAAGGATAGCTGGTTAAAAGGCAAATCCATGATAAATAAATGGACGGTATGTCCAGACACAGGGCGACTTACTTGAGTATCCGGGCGATTGCAGCTTAGGCCGGCGTCCTCGGTCAAGTTCGAACACATCTCTTGTGATCCGAAGAACAGTTTAAACATCTCCACGGGTGTCGTACCCATGAAGTGTTGGAGAGCTCGTGGTCCCTCCGGGTTGAATTCCCACAGGCGGAGGGGGCGACGTTTGCAGGGCAGAAGATGCCGAATCAGCATAACCTGCGTCACTATGACCAGATTGATCTCCCTCTCTTGGAGGTCTCGAATCCGGCCCTGCAATATGGGTACGTCCTTGGACGACCCCCAGTCAAGCCCTTTGTTGACCCATGACGTCAGCCGTTGTGGAGGGCCCGAGCGAAAGGCGGGCGGCGGCCTCTGCCTGCTGCCCCTGGGAGCGGTTATATAGAACCACTCCTGTTGCCACGAGCCGAGCTCCTCCTGAAAAGAGCCCTCGGGCCATGGAGCATCGGCCCTCTTGCTTATAACCGCCCCTCCGCACTCTGCCTGATGCCCCTCAATCATCTTCGGCTCCACGCTGAAGGTTTTGAGCCACAAACCGAAGTGAGGGGTAGTGCGGAGGAAGGCTTCGCAGACAACAATAAACGATGAGATGTGGAGGAGGGACTCCGGAGCCAAGTCATGGAATTCCAGCCCATAGTAAAACATGAGCCCTCTCACGAAGGGATCCATCGGGAAGCCTAAACCCCGACGGAGGTGAGACACGAACACGACACTCTCACCAGGCTCGGGAGTAGGAATGACTTGCCCTTGGGCAGGTAACCTATGCAAAATCTCACAGGTTAAGTACCTGGCGTCTCTCAGCTTTAGCACGTCCTCTTCCGTGACGGAAGAGGGCATCCACCGGCCCTGTAGGTCGGAGCAGGACATTGTCGAAGGTCCGAAGCGCCCGAATCTGGAGCCTTGGGTGTTGGAACTCGGGGCAAGGGGCGGATTCGATTGAGGATTGAAGAAAAGGAACGGGCCTTGGTCTCATTATAAAGAGGGAGAATACCAAGAGCCGTCCCCGTGACCATTTGGAACTCGCCTTCGATGGAGGGGTCATAACGGCGCGTTGGGTTACCCACGTCCGTATTGATAAGAATCTCGAATAAGGGACACGATCTCGCTTCAACAAGACGTGCCAAGAAACCGCCGCTAAACGCTACCGAGGTGGTATAATAAAAACGACTCGAGTAAAAGCTTGGTTGTGGTGTGACGTCACGCCACAAAATACGCCAGCAGATTGAATTTGTGTAAATATTATTCTCTCTACGGTGGTATGTGGAATTTATTTTGCAGAGCCGGACACTATCCTGGTGTTCACAATCTTCTATAAATTATTCGGAGGAGGAACCCGCCTTGCAAAGCCGAAGATAGTATGCGTGCCGGACTCGTCGTCATTGAAGCCTGGTTCAGGGGCTACTGAGGGAGTCCCGGACTACGGGGTGTCCGGATAGCCGAACTATCATCATCGGCGGCACTCCAAGACTATGAAGATACAAGATTGAAGACTTCGTCCCGTGTCCGGATGGGACTTTCCTTGGCGTGGAAGGCAAGCTTGGCAATACGGATATGTAGATCTCCTACCATTGTAACCGACTCTATGTAACCCTAGCCCTCTCCGGTGTCTATATAAACCGGAGGGTTTTAGTCCATAGGACGAACAACAATCATACCATAGGCTAGCTTCTCGGATTTAGCCTCCTTGATCTCGTGGTAGATCCACTCTTGTACTGCCCATATCATCAATATCAATCAAGCAGGAGTAGGGTTTTACCTCCATCGAGAGGGCCCAACCAGGTAAAACATCGTGTCCCTTGTCTCCTGTTACCATCCGCCTAGACGCACAGTTCGGGACCCCCTACCCGAGATCCGCCGGTTTTGACACCGACACTCCCATCATGCACAACCCCGGTTTCAGCCAAGCAATTGGTTCATACTTTTTAACACGCTTTAGCTTTTTCAACTCTTACGCAATACATGAGCGCAAGCCATGGACATAGCACTATGGTGGTATATGGTGGTGGTTGTGAGGACAAAAAGGGAGAAGATAGTCTCACATCAACTAGGCATATCAACGGGCTATGGAGATGCCCACCAATAGATATCAATGTGAGTGAGTAGGGATTGCCATGCAATGGATGCACTAGAGCTATAAATATATGAAAGCTCAACAAAAGAAACTAAGTGGGTGTGCATCCAACTTGCTTGCTCACGAAGACCTAGGGCATTTTGAGGAAGCCCATCATTGGAATATACAAGCCAAGTTCTATAATGAAAAATTCCCACTAGTATATGAAAGTGACAACACAAGAGACTCTCTATCATGAAGATCATGGTGCTATTTTGAAGCACAAGTGTGGAAAAGAGATAGTAGCAATGTCCCTTCTCTCTTTTTCTCTCATTTTTTTTATATTTTTTTATTTGCCTTTATTTTTTATTTGGCCTTTCTTTTTATTTATTTGGTGGGCTCTTTGGCCTCTTTTTTTTCTTTCTTTTTTTAAAGTCCGAAGTCTCATCCCGACTTGTGGGGAAATCATAGTCTTCATCATCCTTTCCTCACTTGGGACAATGCTCTAATAATGAAGATCATCACACTTTTATTGATTTACAACTCGAGAATTACAACTCAACACTTATAACAAAATATGACTCTATATGAATGCCTTCGGCGGTATACCGGGATATGCAATGAATCAAGAGTGACATGTATGAAAATTATGAGGGTGGCCTAGCCAAAAATACGATGTCAACTACATGATCATGCAAAGAGCAATATGACAATGATGGAGCGTGTCATAATAACGAAACGATGGAAAGTTGCATGGCAATATATCTCGGAATGGCTATGGAAATGCCATAATAGGTAGGTATGGTGGCTGTTTTGAGGAAGGTAAATAATGGGTGCAAGATACCGGCGAAAGTTGCGCGGTATAATAGAGGCTAGCAAAGTGGAAGGGTGAGTGTGCGTATATCCATGGACTCACATTAGTCATAAAGAACTCATATACTTATTGCAAAAGTCTACTTGCCCTCGAAGCAAAGTACTACTATGCATGCTCCTAGGGGAAGGGTTGGTAGGAGTTAACCATCGCGTGATCCCGACCTCCACTCATAAGGAAGACAATCAAAAGAGCACCTCATGCAACAAATTTGTCACACAATTTTTACCATACGTGCATGCTACAGCACTTGACAACTTCAACACAAGTATTTCTCAATTTCATAATTACCCACTAGCATGACTCTAATATTACCACCTTTATATCTCAAAACAATTATCAAGCATCAAATTGATCCTAGTGTTTAATGCACTTTCTATGATAGTTTTTATTATACCCAACTTGGATGCTCATCATTCTAGGACCAAATTCATAACCATAGCAAATACCATGCTGTTCTAAAAGACTCTCAAAATAATATAAGTTAAGCATGAGAGATCAACAATTTCTTCAAAATTAAGCCACCGCTGTGCTCTAAAAGATATAAGTGAAGCACTAGAGCTAATACTATCTAGCTCAAAAGATATAAGTGAAGCACATAGAGGATTCTAATAAATTCTAATCAAGTGGGCTTCTCCCAAAAGGTGTGTACAGTAAGGATGATTGTGGAAAACTAAAAGGCAAATACTAATATCATACAAGACGCTCCAAGCAAAACACATATCATGTGGCGAATAAAAATATAGCTCCAAGTAAAGTTACCGATAAACGAAGACGAAAGAAGGGATGCCTTCCGGGGGCATCCCCAAGCTTAGGCTTTTGTATATTCTTGAATATCTTGGGGTGCCATGGGCATCCCCAAGTTTAGGCTCTTGCCACTCCTTATTCCATAGTCCATCAAATATTACCGAAAACTTGAAAACTTCACAACACAAAACTCAGCAAGAAATCTCATAAGCTCCGTTAGTGAAAGAAAGAAAAACCACCACATAAGGTACTGTAATGAACTCATTCTTTATTTATTTTGGTGTTAAACCTACTTTATTTCAAGTTCTCTATGGTTCATACCCTTACATACTAGCCATAGATGCATCAAAAATAAGCAATCAACACATGAAAAACAGAATCTGTCAAAAACAGAACATTCTGTAGCAATCTGTAACTCTCGAATACTTATGGAACTCTAAAAATCCTACAAAAATAGGAAGTCCTGGGAAATTTATCTATTGATCTACAGCAAAAATAATCAACGCAAAATCACGTTTCTGTGAATTAACGAAATTATTTTCATGTGCGTAAAGTTTCTGTTTTTCAGCAGAATCAAATTAACTATCACCATAGGTTATCCTATAGGTTCTACTTGGCACAACCACTAATTAAAACATAAAAAAACATCTAAACAGAAGGTATATGCAAAATTTATTACTAAACAGAAACAAAAAAACAAATAAAATTGGGTTCCCTCCCAACTAGCGCTATCGTTTAACGCCCCTAGCTAGGCATAAAAGCGATGGTAGATCTAAGTAGTGCCATCTTTGGTACTCAATTCATAAGTAGCTCGCATGATAGATTCATAAGGTAATTTAACTTTCTTTCTTGGAAAGTTCTCCATGCCTTTACTTAATGGGAATTGGAATCTAATATTCCCTTCCTTCATATCAATAATCGCACCAATCGTTCTAAGGAAAGGTCTACCAAGAATAATAGGACAAGAAAGATTGCAATCTATATCAAGAACGATAAAATCTACGGGCACCAAATTTCTATTTGCAACAATGATAACATCATTGATCCTTCCCATTGGCTTTTTAATGGTGGAATCCGCAAGGTGCAAATTTAAAGAGCAATCATCAAGATCATGGAAACCTAGAATATCACATAAAGTTTTCGGAATCGTGGAAACACTAGCACCCAAATCACATAAAGCATAACACTCATGATCTTTAATCTTAATCTTTATAGTAGGTTCCCACTCATCATAAATTTTTCTAGGTATAGAAACTTCCAAATTAAGTTTTTCATCAAAAGATTGCATCAAGGCATCAACGATATGTTTGGTGAAAGCTTTATTTTGACTATAAGCATGAGGAGAATTCACAACGGATTGCAACAAGGAAATACAATCTTCTAAAGAACCATTATCATAATTAAATTTCTTGAAATCCAAGATAGTGGGTTCAAATGCTATTTAAAGTCTTGACCTCTCCAATCCCACTTTTACCAATTTTAGCATCAAGATCTAAAAACTCTGAATCATTGGGACGCCTTTTAACTAAAGTTGACTCATCTCCAGTCCCATCATTATTAAGATTCATATTGCAAAACAAAGATCTAATAGGGGACACAACAATAACTTTAAGATCTTCATCATTATTTTCATGGAAACTAGAAGAACATGCCTTTATAAAGCCATCTTTCTTAGCACGCAAAATAGCGGTTCTTTCTTTGCACTCATCAATTGAAATTCTCATGGCTTTGAGGGACTCATTGATATCATGCTTAGGAGGAGTAGATCTAAGTTTCAAAGAATCAACATCAAGCGAGAGTCTATCAATGTTCCTAGCCAAATCGTCAACTTTAAGCAGTTTTTCTTCAAGCAAGGCATTAAAATTATTTTGAGAGATCAAAAATTCTTTCACACTATTCTCAAAATCAGAGGGCATCTTATTAAAATTACCATAATAATTATTGTAGGAATTTCCATAATTATTAGAGGAATTACTAGGGAACGGTCTAGGATTAAAGTTTCCTCCATAAGCATTGTTACCAAAATTATTCCTACCAACAAAATTCATCCATAGATTCATTATTATTCTCAATCAAAGTAGACAAAGGCATATCATTGGGATCAATAGGATCACTCTTAGTAGCAAACAATTTCATAAGTTCATCCATCTTTCCACTCAAAACATTAATTTCTTCTACAGCATGCACTTTTTTACTAGTAGATCTTTCGGTGTGCCATTGATAATAATTAGCCATAATATTATCAGGGAGTTTTGTAGCTTCTCCTAAGGTGATTTCCATAAACGTGCCTCCCGTGGCCGAATCTAAAAGATTTCTAGAAGCAAAATCCAATCCGGCATAAAAAAATTGTATGATCATCCATAAATTCAAACCATGAGTATGGCAATTGCGAATCATCAATTTCATTCTTTCCCAAGATTGGGCAACATGCTCATGATCAAGTTGTTTAAAATTCATAATATTGTTCCTAAGGTGATGATCTTAGCAGGAGGAAAATATGTAGAGATAAAAGCATCTTTGCACTTGTTCCATGAATCAATACTATTCTTAGGTAAAGATGAAAACCAAACTTTAGCACGATCTCTAAGTGAAAAAGGAAATAATTTCAATTTAACAATATAATTATCCGTATCTTTCTTCTTTTGCATCTCACACAAATCAACAAAGTTGTTTAGATGGGTAGCGGCATCTTCACTAGGAAGGCCGGCGAATTGATCTTTCATAACAAGATTCAGCAAAGCAGTATTGATTTCAAAAGACTCAACATCATTAAGAGGAGCAATTAGAGTACTAAGGAAATCATTATTATTGGTATTGGAGAAATCACACAATTTGGTATTATCTTGCGCCATCGTGACAAGTAATCCAACACACAAACAAACAAAAAGGCAAGTGAAAGAGAGAGGAGATTGGGAAAGAGAGGGCGAATAAAACGGCAAGGGTGAAGTGGGGGAGAGGAAAACGAGAGGCAAATGGCAAATAATGTAAATGCGAGGGAGATGAGTTTGTGATGGGTACTTGGTATTTCTTGACTTGAGCAAAGACCTCCCCTGCAACGGCGCCAGAAATCTTTCTTGCTAGGTCTTGAGCTTGCGTTGGTTTTCCTTGAAGAGGAAAGGGTGATGCAGCAATAGTAGCGTAAGTATTTCCCTAAGTTTTTGAGAACCAAGGTATCAATCCAGTAGGAGGCTCCTCAAAAGTCGCACGCACCTACACAAACAAACAAAGAACTCGGAACCAACACAATAAAGGGGTTGTCAATCCCTTCACGGCCACTTGCATGAAAGTGAGATCGATAGAAATAGTATGATAAGATAAATATATTTTGGTATTTTTATGGTATAGATTGGAAAAGTAAAGATGCAAATAAAAGTAGATTGAAAGCTTATATGATAAAAGATAGACCCGAGGGCCATAGGTTTCACTAGTGGCTTCTCTCAAGATAGCATAAGTATTACGGTGGGTGAACAAATTCTTGTCGAGCAATTGATAGAAAAGCGAATAATTATGAGATTATCTAGGCATGATCATGTATATAGGCATCATGTCCGTGATAAGTAGACCGACTCACCTGCATCTACTACTATTACTCCACACATCGACCGCTATCCAAAGATGCATCTAGAGTATTAAGTTCATAAAGAACAGAGTAACGCATTAAAAGATGACATGATGTAGAGGGATAAACTCATGCAATATGATATAACCCCCATCTTTTTATCCTCGATGGCAACAATACAATACGTGCCTTGCTACCCCTGCTGTCACTGGGAAAGGACAGCGCAAGATTGAACCCAAAGCTAAGCACTTCTCCCATTGCAAGAAAGATCAATCTAGTAGGCCAAACCAAACTGATAATTCGAAGAGAGTTGCAAAGATAACTTAATCACACATAAAAGAATTCGAAGGAGATTCAAATATTTCTCATAGATAAACTTGATCATAAACCCACAACTCATCGGATCTCGACAAACACATCGCAAAAAGAGTTACATCGAATAGATATCCAAGAAGATCGACGAGAACATGGTATTGAGATCCAAAGAGAGAGAAGAAGCCATCTAGTTAATAACTATGGACCCGAAGGTCTGTGGTAAACTACTCACAACTCATCGGAGAGGCTATGGTGTTGATGTAGAAGCCCTCCGTGGTTGATTCCCCCTCCGGCGGAGCGCCGACGAAGGCTCCAAGATGGGATCTCACGGATACAGAAGGTTACGGTGGTAGAAATAGTTTTTCGTGGTCGCCTATGATGTTCTCAAGGTACGTGGGTATATATAGGAGGAAGAAGTAGGTCAGTGGACGCCCGAGGGGCCCACGAGATAGGGAGGCGCGCCCAGTAGGGGGGCCTCCACCCTCGTGGCCGCCTCGACTGCTTCTTGACTTGCACTCCAAGTCCTCTAGATCACGTTCCAAAAATCACTCTCCCGAAGGTTTCATTCCGTTTGGACTCCGTTTGATATTCCTTTTCTTCGAAACACTGAAATAGGCACAAAAATCAGCAATACAGGCTGGGCCACCGGTTAGTAGGTTAGTCCCAAAAATGATATAAATGTGTAAAGTAAAGCCCATAAACATCCAAAACGTGTAATATAATAGCATGGAACAATAAAAAATTATAGATACGTTGGAGACGTATCATCTGCATCTACTAGTATTACTCCACATATCGACCGCTATCCAGCATGCATCTAGTATTAAGTTAACAAGAATGGAGTAACGCCTTAAGCAAGATGACATGATGTAGAGGGATAGATCCAATCAATATCGTAAAAAACCAATCTTTTTATCCTTAATGGTAACAATACGAATACGTGCCTCGCTACCCCTACTGTCACTGGGTGAGGACACCTCAAGATTGAACCCATCACAAAGCACCTCTCCCATTGCAAGAAAAACCAATCTAGTTGGCCAAACCAAATCGATAGATCAGAGAGAAATACAAAGCTATCTTAAACATGCATAAAAGAGTTCAGAGAAGACTCAAATAATATTCATAGATAATTTGATCATAAATCCACAATTCATCAGATCTCAACAAACGCAGCTCAAAAGAAGATTACATTGAATAGATCTCGAAGAACATCAGATTACATCGAATAGAACTCGAAGAACATCGAGGAGGACAATGTATTGAAGATCAAAGAGAAAGAATATGCCATCTAGCTACTAGCTATGGAACCGTAGGTCTGTGGTAAACTACTCACACATCATTGGAAGGGCAACAAGGTTAGTGTAGAGGCCCTCCGTGATCGAATCCCCATCCGACGGAAAAGTACTTTTGGTGTGCCCTCTAATGTAAGGGGAATATTTGGGTATTTATAGAGCATAGATTAGGGTTAGAAGGTCTGAGAGGGCCCACAAGCCTAGGGGGCGCGCCCCTGCCCCTAGGGCTTGTGCCCCTTCATGGGTCTTCTGGCCTCTTCCCGAGATTCATGGTTGTCTTCTGACCCAAGAAAAATCCTCAAAAAGTTTTGTTCCATTTGGACTCCGTTTGGTATTAATTTGATGTAAGAAAACAAGGAAAAAACAGCAACTGGCATTGAGCAATAGGTTAATAGGTTTGTCCCAAAAATGATATAACATAGCATATTAATGCATATAAAACATCCAAGATAGATAATATAATAGCATGGAACAATAAAAAATTATAGATACGTCGGATATGTATCAGTCTCCAACGTATCTATAATTTATGAAGTATTCATGCCATGTTTACAACAATTTTATATGGTTCAGGCGCAATTTTATATGATTTAAATTGAACTAACGTGGACTGACGCTATTTTTATCAAAACTACCGTGGTGTTGTTTTTTGTGCAGAAATCAAAGTTCTCCAAATGCAGCGAAAGTTTTTGACGAGTTTTTTTGGAATAAAAGAGGCACTAGAAGCTTCGTGTGAGGGCCAGAAAACCCACGAGGTCCCACTAGGCACCAGGGCGCACCGGGGGGCTGGCTCGCCCTGGTGGGTAGTGGGCCCCTCGAAGTGTTGGGGAACGTAGTAATTTAAAAAAATCCCTATGCACACGCAAGATCATGGTGATGCATAGCAACAAGAGGGGAGAGTGTTGTCCATGTAACCTCATAGACCGAAAGCGGAAGCATTAGCACAACGCGGTTGATGTAGTCGTATGTCTTCACGATCCGATCGATCAAGTACCGAACGTACGGCACCTCCGAGTTCAGCACATGTTCAGCTCGATGACGTCCCACGAACTCCGATCCAGCTGAGCTTTGAGGGAGAGTCCCGTCGGCACGACGGCGTGGTGCGATGATGATGTTCTACCAATGCAGGGCTTCGCCTAAGCATCGCTACAATATTATCGAGGTGGATTATGGTGGAGGGGGCACTGCACAATCCTGGATCAATTGTTGTGTCTAGAGGTGCCCCCTACCCCCGTATATAAAGGATGGAGGGAGAGGCCGGCCCTAGAGGGGGCGCGCCAAGTGTGGGGAGTCCTACTAGGACTTCCAAGTCCTAGTAGGATTCCCCTTTCCTTTTCGGAGTAGGAGAGAAGGAAAGAGGGGGAGAGGGAGAAGGAAAGGGGGGCTGCACCCTTTGTCCAATTCGGACCAGAGGGGGCGCGCGCCTCCTTCCTTTTGGCCTCTCTCCTCTACTCCCGTATGGCCCAATAAGGCCCATATACTCCCCGACGAATTCTCGTAACTCTCCGGTACTCCGAAAAATACCCGAATCACTCGGAACCTTTCTGAAGTCCGAATATAGTTGTCCAATATATCGATCTTTATGTCTCGACTATTTTGAGACTCCTCGTCATGTCTCCGATCTCATCCAGGACTCCGAACTACCTTCGATACATCAAAACACATAAACTCATAATATAACCATCATCTAACTTTAAGCGTGCGGACCCTGCGGGTTCGAGAACTATGTAGACATGACCGAGACACGTCTCTGGTCAATAGCCAATAGCGGAACCTGGATGCTCATATTGGCTCCCACATATTCTACGAAGATCTTTATCGGTCAAACCGCATAACAACATACGTTGTTCCCTTTGTCATCTGTATGTTACTTGCCCAAGATTTGATCGTCGGTATCTCAATACCTAGTTCAATCTCGTCACCGGCAAGTCTCTTTACTCGTTCCGTAATACATCATCCTGTAACTAACTCATTAGTTACAATGCTTGCAAGGCTTATAGTGATGTGCATTACCGAGTGGGCCCAGAGATACCTCTCTGACAATCGGAGTGACAAATCCTAATCTCGAAATACGCCAACCTAACAAGTACCTTTGGAGAGACCTTAGAGCACCTTTATAATCACCCATTTACGTTGTGACGTTTGGTAGCACACAAAGTGTTCCTCCGGTAAACGGGAGTTGTATAATCTCATAGTTATAGGAACATGTATAAGTCATGAAGAAAGCAATAGCAACATACTAAACGATCAAGTGCTAAGCTAACGGAATGGGTCAAGTCAATCACATCATTCTCCTAATGATGTGATCCCGTTAATCAAATGACAACTCATGTCTATGGTTAGGAAACTTAACCATCTTCGATTAACGAGCTAGTCAAGTAGAGGCATACTAGTGACACTATGTTTGTCTATGTATTCACACATGTATTATGTTTTCGGTTAATACAATTCTAGCATGAATAATAAACATTTATCATGAAATAAGGAAATAAATAATAACTTTACTATTGCCTCTAGGGCATATTTCCTTCAGTCTCCCACTTGCACTAGAGTCAATAATCTAGTTCACATCGCCATGTGATTTAACACCAATATTCATATCTGTATATGATTAACACCCATAGTTCACATGTCATGTGACCAACACCCAAAGGGTTTACTAGAGTCAATAATCTAGTTCACATTGCTATGTGATTAACACCCAAAGAGTACTAAGGTGTGATCATGTTTTGCTCGTGAGAGAAGTTTAGTCAACGGGTCTGTCACATTCGGAGCCGTATGTATTTTGCAAAAATATTCTATGTCTACAATGCTCCGTACGGAATTACTCTAGCTAATTGCTCCCACTTTCAATATGTATCCAGATTGAGACTTAGAGTCATCTGGTCAGTGTCAAATCTTGCATCGATGTAACCCTTTATGATGAACCTCTTGTCACCTCCATAATCGAGAAACATATCCTTATTCCACTAAGGATAATTTTGACCAATGTCAAGTGATCTACTCCTAGATCACCATTGTACTCCCTTGCCAAACCAGGGCATAGTATACAATAGGTCTGGTCCATAGCATGGCATACTTTTATAGAACCTATGACTGAGGCATAGGGAATGACTTTCATTCTCTTTCTATTTTCTGCCGTGGTCGGGATTTGAGTCTTACTCAATTTCATACCTTTGCAAAGGCAAGAACTCTTTCTTTGGCTGTTCCATTTTGAACTACTTCAAAATCTTGTCAAGGTATGTACTCATTGAAAATCTTATCAAGCATCTTGATCTATCTCAATAGATCTTGATGCTCAATATGTAAGTAGCTTTACCGAGTCTTTATTTTAAAGAACTCCTTTCAAACACTTCTTTATGCTTTCTAGAAAAATTCTACATCATTTCTGATCAATAATATGTCACTCACATATACTTATCAGAAAGGCTGTAGTGCTCCCACTCACTTTATTGTAAATACAGGCTTCACTGCAAGTCCGTATAAAACTATATGCTTTGATCAACTTATCAAAGCATATATTCCAACTCTGAGATGCTTGCACCAGTCCATAGATGGATCACTCGAGCTTGCACATTTTGTTAGCACCTTTAGGATTGACAAAACCTTCTGGTTGCATCATATACAACTCTTCTTTAAGAAAACCATTAAGGAATGCAGTTTTGACATCCATTTGCCAGATTTCATAAAATGTGGCAATTGCTAACATGATTCGGACAGACTTAAGCATCGCTACAGTTGAGAAAATCTCATTGTAGTCAACACCTTGAACTTGTCAAAAACCTTTTTGCGACAAGTTGAGCTCTATAGATAGTAACACTACTATCAACGTCCGTCTTCCTCTTGAAGATCCATTTATTTTCTATGGCTTGCGATCATCGGGCAAGTCCACCAAAGTCCACACTTTGTTCTCATACATGGATCCTATCTCAGATTTCATGGCCTCCAGCCATTTCGCGGAATCTGGGCTCATCATCGCTTCCTCGTAGTTCGTAGGTTCACCATGGTCAAGTAACATGACCTCCAGAACAGGATTATCGTACCACTCTGTTGCGGATCTTACTCTGGTCGACCTACGAGGTTCGGTAGTAACTTGATCTGAAGTTACATGATCATCATCATTAGCTTCCTCACTAATTGGTGTAGGAATCATAGGAACAGATTTCTGTGATGAACTACTTTCCAATAAGGGAGTAGGTATAGTTACCTCATCAAGTTATACTTTCCTCCCACTCACTTATTTTGAGAGAAACTCCTTCTCTAGAAAGGATCCATATTAAGCAACAAAGATCTTGCCTTCGGATTTGTGATAGAATGTGTACCCAATAGTCTCTTTTGGGTATTCTATGAAGACTCACTTCTCCGATTTGGGTTTGAGCTTATCATGCTGAAACTTTTTCACATAAGAATCGCAAACCCAAACTTTAAGAAACGACAGCTTAGGTTTATTGCTAAACCATAGTTCATACGGTGTCGTCTCAACGGATTTAGATCCCTATTTAACGTGAATGCAGCTGTCTCTAATGCATAACCCCAAAACGATAGTGGTAAAACGATAAGAGACATCATAGGTCACACCATATCCCATAAAGTGCGGTTATGATGTTCAGACACACCATAATGCCGTGGTGTTCCAGGTGGCGTGAACTGTGAAACTATTCCACATTGTTTTATATGAAGGCCAAACTCGTAACTCAAATATTCTCCTCCACGATTAGATCGTAGAAACTTTATTTTCTTGTTACGATGATTCTCCACTTCACTCTGAATTTCTTTGAACTTTTAAATTGTTTCGGACTTGTGTTTCATTAAGTAGACATACTCATATTTGCTCAAATCATCTGTGAAGGTCAGAAATAATGATACCCTCCACGAGCTTAAACACTCATTGGACCGCATACATCGGTATGTATTATTTCCAACAAGTCAGTAGCTTGTTCCATTGTTCCAGAGAATGGAGTTTTAGTCATCTTGCCCAAAAGGCACGGTTCGCAAGCATCAAATGATTCATAACCAAGTGATTCCAAAAGTCCATCTTTATGTAGTTTCTTCATGCGCTTTACACTGATATGACCCAAACGGCAGTGACACAAATAAGTTGCACTATCACTATCAACTTTGCATCTTTTGGCATCAATATTATGAATATGTGTACCACTACGATCAAGATCCAACAAACTATTTTTCATTGGGTGTATGACCATTGAAAGTTTTATTCATGTAAACAGAACAACAATTATTCTCTGACTTTAAATGAATAACCGTATTGCAATAAACATGATCAAATCATATTCATGCTCAATGCAAACGCCAGATAACATTTATTTAGGTTTAACACTAATCCCGAAAGTATAGGGAGTGTGCGATGATGATCATATCAATCTTGGAACTACTTCCAACATACATCGTCACTTCACCCTCAACTAGTCTTTGTTTATTCTGTAACTCTTGTTTCAAATTACTAATCTTAGCAACCGAACAAGTATCAAATACTCACGGCACTACTAGGAAAAGGCCTACTAATGGCGCACCTAATTTGGCCATTAATGGCGCATTAGTGGTGCGCCATTAGTGCCGCGCCATTAGTATATTTTACTAATGGCGCACCACTGGTGCGCCATTAGTATCTGGTATACTAATGGCGCACCTCTGATGCGCCATTAGTGTATACAGAAGTGCGCCATTAGTATGCCTCCCAGGGGCCATGTATACCCAGGTGCTCTGGCATACTAATGGCGCACAGCAACAAGATGCGCCATTAGTAACCTCGGCATACTAATGGCGCACTGTTTAATGATCCGCCATTAGTATACTTTGTCGTACTAATGGCGCACTGTGATGTGATGCGCCATTAGTATGAATATTAGGTTTTTTAATTTTTTATTTTCTGTTTTTTGCACAGGTTACAAAATGTATAATTGGACAAAATATAGACAGACACATCAACAATAGATTCATCGAATACAATAGAAGATTAGTCTTTGAATACAATTCATCATATTAGTCTCCTAATACAATTCATCATATTAGTCTCCTAATTGAAAAGACCGAACAAAGATAGAACATTATATTACAAGTCTCGAGACCGCGAGTAGCGAGTTTGTCTTCACATTACAAGTCATATCGATCATCTAAACTACCATCACATAGAAGAGAGCTGCGGTCATCACGATGAAACTTCGCCTTCATTCGGTTCCTCCAACGCCCTCCCTCTCCCGCTAGATAGCGGGCGATCTAGATTCGCCTTGGCCCTAGTGGTGTACCCTTTGTAATCTGTACCGCTGAATCGGTGAACCTGTCTCCGACACTCCTCCCAGTCGTCGTAGACTCCGAGAACCTTACCCTTGTACACGACATACGATGGCATCGCTATGCACTAGCCAAACGAAACTTTAGTACCAATTCATAGACAATACATAAGCAATATATAAGTATGCAACAGAACGATCGGAAGAGAAAAGCAAGACATTAATAGCATCAATTACATCTAAGTTGAACGACTCTCGAAACCAAAGAGACATACTACAAGTTCATTAAAGTTTAATTACAACATGAGCCAATCGATGTTTCGAACTAGACACAAGATCACCGCTTTCGACTCGACTCAAGGGACCGGAGCGTGGATGAAGCCGCCGTCTATCGTGGGAGTCATGAAATAACGGTCGTTGTCACCTGCATTTGTAGCATTGTGTCGATGTCACCGTTGTACGGTTGATTGTTGAGGTAGAACTGCCCGAGGTACGGCGACATCTTGATGGATGATTTCCGCAAACTCCGATCGATGCGAAAGAATTCTTGTCGGAGGTCCGCGTCTGGATTGCCGACACGCTCTTTGCCCAATGTTTGAGTTTACTCGGTAGCGAAGTTGATGATGGTCCCGTCGATCGCCGCATGTGATGGATGGCGTAGTAGGCACCCTTCGATCACAAAGCGGCTGCTTGGCGCAGCGTAACATCGATTGTGGGAGAACACGTGCTTGCCATACTTACGAATAGGCTTGGTGAAGGTGCCTCCAGATTTGGCGAGCCGGGAGAACATCATCAAGAACCTTCTTGACATTTGTGTAGTCTACGTTCGATTGACGGTCCGGTCGAAACGTGGGCCATGGAATATTTGGGGCTTAGGAGGATGAGCGTGCAATGTGTCACGCAGAAAACACGGAATGTTAAAAGAAAACGATCAAATCTAAGAATTCATATGTTACGGGCGGTTGAGGGAGGACTTACTCGGGAAAGTAAGGCACGAGGAAGTTATCCTTATCTTGGTTTGCCGAATGATGCCTTCGAGGTAAGAACTCGCGACTTGCGGTCCCAGTGCTGCCCAAGATCTTGGCACGCATGTAGAAGGGGTCGACTATCACGATGTTCGGGTCTTGTCGCGAATGATCCGCATCTCCATACTCAACGAAAATAGCCGAACGAAGGTGTAGTGCAGCGGATGAAGGTTCAACATAGCGTGGATGTCATCAAACCGCAGGACGATCGTACGCCCGATGGAGATATCCACAAAGCCCTTGCCCTCTGGCACCTTGGCTGCGAAAACCGGGTATGCCACATCCTTCTCTCTGAGACGCCGCTTCTCCAAAGAAAGAACACTGTCATGCAGACTCCACATAGCACCGGTTGCAGCATTGAGCATATTTGTCAGTAGCATCACCCTACCCGCCACATGCACCCTCCTCGAGATATCCTTAGGTGAAGGTGGCCCGTCCTGAGCACGGATCGTACTCGGTGTCGGCTGGCTCGCACCCTTCTTAGTCTTTCTTTTGCGTGCCTTCTTATTCTCCTATAATGGGACCAAGTTCTGCTCACAGACCGCCTTCTTGAGTGTGTTGGGGCTGATAATATTTCGCACCTCGCCTATCTGAGGCTCGGTGAAGTCGGCAGCTGGAGGCATCTCCTGAGAGCTGAACGCTAGATGATGCCTGTTGCAACTTGGCTTCTCCGCGGTACCAGCTAGATCGCACACGTCTTTTGTTGGGTTGGGTTCTTGAGAAGGAGGCCCCATGAAGTCGCCATCATACCCATGATCGGCAAAGTACTGATCGACGTTGCCAAATGTATCGTCGTCGTCGTCGTTCTAATCCTGTACCATATGCATGTTTGGATCCAGTGGCATAGGGATGTCCGGCACCGTTGGGCGGTCTTGCCATGGGGCCGACTTGGCGCCGACACGATCGGGCGGTGTTGTCTTTGGGTGGTGTCCCCGCCCTAAACGAATCGCTCTTCGCCAAAGTAGGGGCCAACTCAGCAAAGCGCCGAGGGTCATCACGTCATCATCGCCGGCCCCGACGGGTCGAATCGGAGGTAACAACTCGTCGCAGCTGGCAGCACCAACCAGTTGAACCCTAAACAAGTTGGGTGGCATCTGGTACCGTGGAACAAGGGGTTGCCCGGTTGAACGATTTTGCCCTTGGCGACATTGACCAACTCGTTGTTCACGAAGTGCAGGAGAGTGCACGGAACGTCGGCGGCTCCCTGCGAAAACATGTAGGGCGTCAGGGATGCCCAGTAAAAGGCAAGGAGATGAAGTCCTCGGCCGAGAGAGGCTTAATTAGTTACTGTGATGATGGCGTCGAGCTCGGCTAATGTCGAGGCACCGCCAACAGCGGGCGTGCAGTTGATGGAGGGGCCGCTTGCTGCATTAAGCTCCCGTGCCGGCGTCGGAGACACCAATGCCGCCTCCGCCGGAGGCACCAATGGCCCCGCCATCGCATTATGTGAGTTGCTGGCCGTGAATCTAGGAATTGGGGGCGGCCCCTGTTGGCCGCCCGCAATCCACGCACTCAACCCCTCGATCAAGGTAGGCATAATGGCGATGATCGTCACTCCAAGTTGTTGTTTCACTTGCTCTTGGACAATCTCCGGAATCCGCGCCACCTGTGCCTTGAGTTCTTGAACCTCGCGCGCCTGGCTTTCCGAGCTGGTCTTTTTCTCCTTCCGCACACTAGCGGTATAGTATGACCCCCATTCTGTCGACAAGCCTTTGCCGGCCACACGACCAGCTGACATCGGCTTACTGAGCTTATCCTTGTTCTTCATTACATTCAACGCCCTATTTAGAGTGGTGTCCCAAGGGTTGCTCCTAGTCGACCCCGCGCTACTGCTTTCAGTCGCCTGCGGAAGGAATGTGAACCATTTAGAAATTTGGCTTCATTAATTAGAATGCAACCATATGGAGCTAATTACGCGGGGGTGTATTCCTTACCAGAACAAGCTCAAGCTTCCTGGTCTTCGAATCCGTGGTAAGATCCTTTGTTTTCGGGTTCTTCTTGTACTGGGCCCTGACAAAGTTCCTAGTCTGCTTGTCACCGTATTTATCGAAGAGGGGCGGTAGGCCTTGCTCGGCACGGTCCGCCTCCTCCTTGTCCCATATAGGCTCCGCCACTCTGTAACCGCCGGGACCGAGTGTGTGTTCCCCTATGTTCAGCTCCCGCATTTCTTTCCCCCACTGACTTGATTGGGAGTTTCCGGTGCTCGAGCAATTGATCTTGAAGTCGTTGTAGTCATCTTCGGTGATCGAAGGATTTTTCTCCTTGATCTTCTCATAACTCTCATCTTTCTCGATCATTCTCTTCACATTGCTTTTCCAAGTAGTCAGGGCCTTGCTCATCTTCGTGAGGGCAGCATTGTTCACTTTATTCCCTTTGAGGCTTGTGTTTGCAAATTTAGCGGGGAACTTGTATCGTTCGTGCAGCTTCATGAAGAGGAGGTTGCGCAAATTCCCTTGGTCAGTATGCCTCAGGTTCTCGATGTTGATCGATACGGTGCTCCGGAGAATGCACCCGAGCTGAAGCGAGTACCCCTTGACTATTCGTTCGGGCGCCGTTGGATTCCCGTTGGAGTCCACTTCACTAACTTCCTCCTTGAGGGTGAGGTGCACGATCGGGCGCCGGTCCATCCGTTGCCTCTTCGGTTGGCTGCCATCTGTGTGTGCGCCGCCATCATCAGTGGTGGCATCCTCGGCGGCACCATCAGTGGTGGCATCAGTGGGGTCATCCTCGGCGGTACCATCAGTGGTCTCAGGATCGGTGGGGAAGGCGGCGTCCTCATACAACTGAGGTTGGTCCTCCATCTCCTGGGACAGCTCCCAGAATGCCTTGTCTCCCGAACCCCCAGCCTCATCGTTGTTGGCCATGTTTCTCTCTAAATAGGAACAAAGTTTGGTCAAAAAGTTGGTTATTGTTTAGGGTTTGTCGACACCGAGGCATCCTAAAAGCTAAGCTTTTACCATTGAGGGTTTTTTGACGCCGAGGCACCCTAAAAACCTAAGCTTTCATCATTAGTCACAAGTACCCCATATGTCCTATTTTTAGCAAAGTCATGCTAAAATTCACGGAAATTTCAGCATGACCTTTGCTGAAAATAGGACATATGGAGTACCCGAATTTGCTGGAATAGAAGTTAATTGACATTCCAGCAAACTCAAGGGCCTCTCGGGTGGAGAAGGCAAAAAAGGCCTCCATCACAACATGGAAAATACATTGGCATGTGAAGAGGTGAAACAATATATGCATCTCCAAGCAGTATCATTCAACATTTTGGACAAACCACTACAAGCAATACTGGATCAGATACAAGAAGAATGTGAGAAAATGCAGACAAATACTAACAGATTGAGGTGTTTAACTTGTGGTGCTCTCTGTGCCATTAAAATTTCAGCTATTTACTAGCAATACTAGCACTTGGATCATATGCTAATGCTACATTGATACATCATCATGCTGGGTAATATTAAACCCAAGCAACTTTATAATCAACCCAAGATACATCAATCTGCTGCCCGTCTCGCCTAATAAAAACAGTCATGCCAAAGATATAGTATATAAATCTGAATTTGTGTTTACAAGAAGAGTGCCCATTGCAATGTAAACTTGAGAACACAACTCACCTCAAGTGCAGGATATAGCGTACACCTACTTCTTCACCAAGTGCAATAAAAGACCGCTTGCGTAACTGTGCTTAGTCGAGTTGAACATTAGAATCCATACTATGCTCTACTATGCTTGTAAAGGAACACTGCTAGCTAGCTGTTTGTCGAGTTGCCAAGATTCGCCGTCGATGAAAAAATGAAGAAGAAAAAGGCATGCATGCACTGGTTTGCCAAAATAGAGCACTTTAGTCCTCTATTTTTGCTAACTGCTACACATACCCCCAAGTGAACCACCACAACATCTAAAAGCTAAGAATTGTTTTTGCTTATATAATCAGACTTTTTGTGCTAAAAAAACCATAGAACAAAGCTTAATGATAGGAGAATAAGAACTAGGCTCAAAGAAAATCATTGCTTGGGCATACAGATGCTGAAGTAAGAACGCCAGAAGTAGCATTAAACCATTTCCACAGTACTATGGTGATTTGAGATCATCTATTTATGTTCGCAGAGAGTAGTTTATGATCTAAGACTAAAAGGAAATGCACCAAAGAAGATTAAATTGTCGGTCAGTCTCCAAACTGATCCCAAAGATTTTAAACACTCCCTAGCAAGAACACAAATGTGGAAGCAAGTCAACGCAAAGCTATCTTTTCTTGTTTATCAGAAATGCACCCTAATTAGGCATTCACAAAATTAAGAGCAAAGTCTAGCTTGCAAACCACAAAATTAAGAGCAAATTAAGAGTAAATTTTTTTCAATTTTCATTGATGTTTCAAATTAGATCGGTGCACATGTGGCTGCAATTTCTATTGGTCATCCAAGATGGGTGTTCATAGTAAAGTACTATATAGTGGCACTAACATAACCAGGGATTGCTTTTAAAAAAACATAACCAAGAATCACCTTCCACGTGGCTTCTTCTCTTTAGCCTGGCTTCCTTCTGCAAAGTGGGCAAATACTTCTGTCTGCTGCAGTAGGTACTTCAGTCGCCCTTTCCCTTCTTGTACTTCAGTAGGTACCACGATGAGAATGCAATACACACCAAAGAATATCATATACAAGAATTGCAGAAATTAAACAAGGTCAGACCCACACTTTCCATTCTTTCTTCATGGCAGAATATCATATACAAGCACGAATTTTGTTCACATTTATATAGCAACAAATATTTATACACTCATATAGTAGCACTAATCTTGTTCATACACTAAAAAAAGTTAGCAAGCATTGGCTGTCAGACACCTATACGCACACACGCGTCAGTATACATGTTGTCCGAAATCTGCAATTGTAACTGAACGCATTGCACTGTAAACTTGCAGTTGTCTTGTTTCAACAAAACTTGCAGTTGTGCAGACCTGTTGCCGAGGATCCGGTGGAGCGCGACGATGTGGTCCTCCTCCTGCTGCGAGAAGCAGCCGCGCTTGAGGTCGGGGCAGAGGTAGTAGATCCACCGAGGCAGCAGCTCTTGCCGCAGCGGTTCAGCCCGGCGAGTCTGGGGAGTAAGCTCCAGCAGCCGACGCCGTGGCGGTTGATGCGCAGCCGGCGATGAGGGCGGCGGGGCGGCGGCGTCGGGAGAGGAGAGGGCGGCGTCGCAGCATCGGGGCATCGGGGCGGAGACGAGGACGACGAGGCGGCGGGGCGGCGGCGTCGGGAGAGGAGAGGGCGGCGTCGTGGCGTCGGGGCGTCGGGGCAGTGGCGTTGAGGCGGTGGGGCAGCGGCGTCGGGAGAGGAGAGGGGAAGGGGATTGAGGGTGAGGGCGAGGGAGAGAGATAGGTTTGGGCCGCCGGGGAGGAAATATCGATGGGGGCTACTAATGGCGCACCACCCCTCGGTGCGCCATAAGTACATCCATACTAATGGCGCACCACACCCTGGTGCACCATTAGTATTATTTTTTTATTTCTGCTCGAGCCAACAGGTTATCTTCCACCTGACCTGATCCACACCAAGTTCCCTCTACTAGCTCGATTGGTCAGCAGCCAGTTCTCACACCAGGAGGTCCTGGGTTCAATTCCTAGCCTCCACAATTTTTTTTATGCATTTAAAATGCTGTTTGATACTTATTTGCGTTTAAATATGTTCAAACTTGTTTAAATCATAACAGTAATATTTTTTTATAAGACAGTAATAATTTTTTAAATATCATCAAACAGTAATGCCGGTGGAGCGGGGGAGGGTGCGCGGGGTGCGGGGGGTCGGCGGCGGCGGTTGAGTAGGGGAGGGGTGCGGGGGTCGGCGGCGGCGGTTGAGTAGGGGAATCGAGGGTGCGGGGGGTCGGCGGCGGCGGCCGGTGGACCGGGGGGTGCTCGGCGGCGAGGGGGACCGGATCTGGCGAGGTGGGATAGCGATCGAGATGGAGGGGGATCGAGATCGAGTGTCCATGAAATTTAAAAATATTCATGATAGTTCAAAAGGTGCCCATGAAATACAATCGAGAAATGAAGGCTACGATTTAAATACAATCGATCTTAGCTAGCTATCTGTTCACATTCTTCTTGCCCTTCTTTTTCGAAAATGGAGTTCTTCTGTGGAACGGACGTCCTTTAGGTAGGGTGGTCCTGCTTCTTTTGTGGTGTATGCTGCTACTTCATCGTCGTCATCATGTTCGATCCTCGGTCGCCGTATTTGTCAAGTCTTGCTCATTGGCTCTGATCCATTCGATGATCTTCCTTTTGCCTCTACTCACGACAACACGACTGGGCTTTGACGGGTCGGTAATGAAGAAGCATTGGTCCATTTGGGAAGCCAGTACCCATGGCTCATTTTTTGCGGTGACGTTTGCGCCCGCGGTCTTGGATTTGGCTTCGGGTATAACCATGGTGGTGAAATACCTGTCTTCTTTTAGGACGCTCTTCGCCCATCTGACACGGAACATCGGGACCTTCTCTCCAGCGTAGCTCAGCTCCCAGATCTCCTCGATCCTTCCGTAGTATCTGTCCTTCTCGTTACTGGTGTAGGATTCCATCGTTACCCCGGAGTTCTGATAACCATCGCTCTTCATGTCCTTGGCCTCGGTGTAGAATGTATAGCCGTTGATATCGTACACCTCATAGGTCATCAGGTTGTGCTCGGCGCCCTGTGACAAGGCGAATATGAGTTGTTCTTCCGCGAAGAATCCTCATGTAAAGGGTAGGATGAAGCTTCGCTTGAACCAACGCGTGAAACATGAGTTGTGCTCTTTGATTATATCTCCATCCGTCCTCTGTTGGCCCCGGTCATTGTACGTCTTCTTAATAAAGGTTTTGTGCTCTACCACCCAAGGATCGACCACGTCTATGTGTTGTAGCGCAACTAGGTTTGCTCTTTCAAAGTCGGCGAGTTGACCCTCTAAGTCGACATGCATTTCATGGCGACCCTCACGGTGACCCCATCCAGCGAGCCTGCCGAGGTGCCTGTTGACGGGCATACCAACGGGGTTCTCGATGCCTAGATAATTCATGCAGTAGGAGATGCACTCTTGTCGAAATCCTCGCTATACTTCCTCTCGACGTGACATGTTGCGAACGTATCCTTTGATGACACCATTCATCCTTTCGAACGGCATCATCTTTGTGCAGAACGCCGCCCAAGTTGGATGATATCCTCCACTATATGGACCAGCAGATGCACCATAACGTCGAAGAATGCGGGCGGGAAGTACATCTCAAGCTTGCATAGTATCACCACGATCTCTTCCTGTAGCCTTCTTAGTTGCCTCACGCCAATCGGCTTCCGAGAGATGACGTCGAAAAAGTTGCATAGGCCAAATAGCGTTTCACGGACGTGCGCGTCCATGATCCCACGGATTGCAACTGGAAGTATCTGCGTCATCAGCATGTGACAGTCATGAGACTTCATCCCACTGAACTTCTGCTTTGCTTGGTCTAGGTATCTGCTTATCTTCCCAGCGAATCAGAAGGAAGTTTTACTCCTAGGAGGCGGTGAAAAACTGCTCGATCTCCTCCCGACTTAGAGTGAAGCACGCGGAGGGTAGTCATTTCCGGTCTTCTTGGCCTTTTGCCTTTGCGACAACTTTACGTGTCTGCCCGCCTCATCATCATCATCATCATCATCATCATTAGCGTGAAGCTCCCGCTCGATGCCCATTGATTTCAAGTCCGCCCTTGCTTTCGCCCATCTTTGGTCCTCTCCGCATGTTGAGCAGGGTACCAAGCGCACTCTCGCACACGCTTCTTCGTGATATGCATGACATCAAGGCTGTGAGGCACACAAAGGATCTTCCAAGACGGCAAGTCCCGAAAACAGACCTCGCTTTTCCATACCTTCAAGAGCGGCTCTAGCGCCTTCGCTTCTTTCCTGCTCTGGCGCCTTTTGCTTCTTTCCCGCGGTGGCGGTCTTTCCAATTCTTCAACAGCTTGTCTATTTCCTCGCCGCCCTCGTACACGGCGTTTTGGGTTCGGTTTCACCATTGAACAGATCCTTGCATTTCTCCACGGGTCATCGTCGCTGGCCACCTTCGATGTCCCATGAACACGGTTTTCAAGACCCGGATCTCTATCTAGCTGGCGATACGTTGTGTCATCCATGCACCTTACGATCCGAAAATCCGTGGACTACCTGCCCGTGAGATATCCGTAAATCGAGATAGTCGTGCCTTTGTCCGTGAGCAAAGGCGGCTCTCATAGGGAAATATTCTTTCTCTGCGGCGTCCCACGATTGGTTGGCGTTTTCCACAGCGTGTCAAGCTCCTCTTTCAAAGAGCCCCAAATACAGATTGATGTCGTTCCCTGGTTGTTTCGGCCCTTCAATTAGCAAACTCATGTGAATGTACTTCCTCTTCATGCACAACCGGGGGAAGGTTGTACATCCACACAAACACAAGCCAGTGCTATGTGTGCTTCTCGCTGCCAAACGGATTAACTCCATCGGTGCTCGCGCCCAAAGACGATGTTCCTTGGATCGCTCCCAAATTCAGGTCTTGAAGTTCAACGCTTGCCACCGCTCGCATCCTTAGGGTGACTCAAAGATCTTGTCTTTTTATCTATCTCCGGATCATTTGCATCATCTTCTCGCTTCTTCTCCTCCCTATCCGCGTGCCACGCAGGAGCTTTGCTACCTTAGGGTCCGCGAAATACCACCGCAGACGAGGAGTGATCGGAAAGTACCACACCACTTTTCGAGGAGCTTTCTTCCTCTTCTTGTATCGAGTGGCGCCGACACCGGACATATGGTAGACTCGCGTGCTCGTCCCGATAAATGATGCAATTGTTCATGCACACATGGTATTTCACGTGCGGTAAATCCATAGGACACACGATTTTCTTCGCCTCCTCCAAACTGGTCGGGCACTTGTTCCCCTTGGGAAGACGTTCGTGCCAGAATGACATGTTCTCGTCGAAGCATGCGTCGGTCATTTTGTGTTTTACCTTCATCTCCAGAGCCATGAGCGTTACTTTCAGGCGGGTATCCTCGGGCCTGCATCTTTCATACAATGGAGTAACCGCGTCTAACTCAAGTTGATCCATCTTGGCTTTCTCTCGGGCGGCAGCTCTTGCGTTATCCGTCTGCTTGAGAAGCAGCTCTTGAATATGAGGGTCCTGCACCCAGCCCATCGATGGTCCAGCGTCATCTGCTCCGCCGGCATCATCATCTTCATGATCATGCCCATCGTCTGCTCCGGCATCTTCCTCATCATCATGTCCTGCATCTTCTACATGATGACTATGTACAGCATCACCGTCGTGATCATCTCCTGGGGATTCTTTGTCTTCTCGCCCGCCCGAGCCGCGGTGGTTGTCTTGTCTGCCCTTCCTCATTTCTTGCCCGCCCCCATGGGCGACTTCGTAGTCATCTTCATCACCTTGCCACCGATAGCCATCCATGAAACCACGCAAGAGCGGTGGTCCCACACCTGCCGGAATCCGGGTCCGCAATAAGGCTCTTCACTTGCATCTTTGACACGGACATCTTATCTCTGTCTCGTTCTTTTGAAGCATCTCGCCTTCATGACCTCAAAAACCTATTCACGATGCCTTCGGTCATCGTGCGGACCATGGTCTCCTGCGGGGTAGAGCAAAACGATATTTTAGAACCAAGAAAAAATTTGGCATGACTTTCCCTAAAAATAGGACCAAAAAAAATGCTTAATGCCATAATTCTCGCCGAAACGGAAATGAATCAACATTCCGGCAAAATATTGGCAACTATCGCATTTCAAATACTGGTACACGTCCAAACACAAACACATATGCAACACCACAAACATACATAGATCTAGCTAGGCCATAAAAAGTGCATGTGCACATTGTTGTAGGGAGAACAACATAAATATAGCTTCCCCCCTTACTTACCTATCAAAACAAGGTAACTTAACCACTTAATTTGAATGAATCTATGGTGGAAATGAGGTGAAAAAGAGGAGGCACCCGAGACAAGGAGGAGGCGGTGGAGAGAATGAAGTGGGGAGAAGTGAGTGTGGGTAGGAGAGGCTGTCCAAAATATCTTGTTGCTGCCCACTTACTAATGGCGCACCAACCATAAATGCGCCATTAGTAATCCAGGTTACTAATGGCGCACCTTTCGGTGGTGCGCCATTAGTAGTTTTGCAAAAAAATACTAATGGCGCCTTTGCTCACAAAGGCGCCATTACTAGTTTAAACTAGTAATGGCGCACGGTGTAAAAGTGCGCCATTAGTAGTTTTGCAAAAAAGGAATAAAAAATATAATAAAAAAATAACATTAGTGGCGCACTTTCCGACATGTGCGCCATTACTAGTTACAACTAGTAATGGCGCACTTCGTCTGGATGCGCCATTAGTATGTTTGGACAGGCGCACTAGTTCAAAAAAAAATTGATACTAATGGCGCACCTTGGGCCAGGTGCGCCATTAGTAGTTTCAACACTAATGGCGTATCAGAAGGTGGTGCGCCATTAGTATATACTAATGGCGCACCGCTTGTCTGGTGCGCCATTAGTGTCAATCCCATCTATAGCCCTTTTTCTAGTAGTGGGGGCTACTATAAACACTAGTAAGGCACACATCAATAACCTGTATATCAAATATATCCTTGTTCACTTTGCCATCCTTCTTATCCACCAAATATTCAGGGCATTTCCGTTTCCAGTGACCATTTCCTTTGAAGTGTAAGCACTCAGTTTCAGGCTTTGGTCCAGCTTTGGGCTTCTTCGCGGGAGTGACAACTTGCTTGTCATTCTACTTGAAGTTCCCTTTCTTTCCCTTTGCCCTTTTCTTGAAACTAGTGGTCTTGTCAATCATCAACACTTGATGCTCTTTCTTGATTTCTACCTTCATTGATTTCAACATCGCGAAGAGCTCGGGAATCGTTTTCATCATCCTTTGCATACTATAGTTCATCACGAAGTTCTACTAACTTGGTGATGGTGACTAGAGAACTCTGTCAATCACTATCTTATCTAGAAGATTATCGCCCACTTGATTCAAGCGATTGTAGTACCCAGACAATCTGAGCACATGCTCACTTGTTGAGCAATTCTCTTCCATCTTTTAGCTATAGAACTTGTTGGAGACTTCATATCTCTCAACTCGAGTATCTGCTTGAAATATTAACTTCAACTCCTCGAACATCTCATATGACCCATGACGTTCAAAACGTCTTTGAAGTCTCGATTCTAAGTCGTTAAGCATGGTGCACTAAACTATCAAGTAGTCATAATATTGAGCTAGCCAAACGTTCATAACGTCTGCATATGTTCCTGCAATAGGTCTGTCACCTAGCGGTGCATCAAGGGCATAATTCTTCTGTGTAGTAATGAGGACAATCCTCAGATCATGGATCCAATCCGCATCATTGCTACTAACATCTTTCAACATAGTTTTCTCTAGGAACATATCAAAATAAACATATGAAAGCAACAACACGAGCTATTGATCTACAACATAATTTGCAAAATACTACCAGGACTAAGTTCATGATAATTTAAGTTCAATTAATCATATTACTTAAGAACTCCCACTTAGATAGACATCTCTCTAATCATCTAAGTGATCACGTGATCCAAATCAACTAAACCATAACCGATCATCACGTGAAATGGAGTAGTTTTCAATGGTGAACATCACTATGTTGATCATATCTACTATATGATTCACACTCGACCTTTGGGTCTCTGTGTTTCGAGGCCATATCTGCATATGCTAGGCTCGTCAAGTTTAACCTGAGTATTCTGCATGTGCAAAACTGGCTTGCACCCGTTGTAGATGGACGTAGAGCTTATCACACCCGATCATCACGTGGTGTCTGGGCACGACGAACTTTGGCAACAGTGCATGCTCAGGTAGAACACTTTTATCTTGAAATTTAGTGAGAGATCATCTTATAATGCTACCGTCAATCAAAGCAAGATAAGATGCATAAAAGATAAATATCACATGCAATCAATATAAGTGATATGATATGGCCATCATCATATTGTGCTTGTGATCACCATCTCCGAAACACCGTCATGATCACCATCGTCACCGGCGCGACACCTTGATCTCCATCGTAGCATCGTTGTCATCTCGCCAACTATTTCTTTGATGACTATCGCTACCGCTTAGTGATAAAGTAAAGCAATTACAGGGTGATTGCATTGCATACAATAAAGCGACAACCATATGGCTCCTGCCAGTTGCCGATAATTCGGTTACAAAACATGATCATCTCATACAATAAAATATAGCATCATGCCTTGACCATATCACATCACAACATGCCCTGCAAAAACAAGTTAGACGTCCTTTACTTTGTTGTTGCAAGTTTTACGTGGCTGCTACGGGCTGAGCAAGAACCGTTCTTACCTACGCATCAAAACCACAACGATAGTTCGTCAAGTTAGTGTTGTTTTAACCTTCTCAAGGACCGGGCGTAGCCACACTCAGTTCAACTAAAGTTGGAGAAACTAACACCCGCCAGCCACCTATGTGCAAAGCACGTCAGTAGAACCAGTCTCGCGTAAGCGTAAGCGTAATGTTGGTCTGGCCCGCTTCATCCAACAATACCGCCAAACCAAAGTATGACATGCTGGTAAGCAGTATGACTTGTATCGCCCACAACTCACTTGTGTTCTACTCGTGCATATAACATATATGCATAAAACCTGGCTCGGATGCCACTGTTGGGGAACATAGTAATTTCAAAAATTTCCTACGCACACGCAAGATCATGGTGATGCATAGCAACGAGAGGGGAGAGTGTTGTCCACGTACCCTCGTAGACCGAAAGTGGAAGCGTTAGCAGAATGCGGTTGATGTAGTCGTACGTCTTCACGATCGGACCGATCAAGTACCGAACGTACGTCACCTCCGAGTTCAGCACACGTTCAGCTCGATGACGTCCCACGAACTCCGATCCAGCCGAGCTTTGAGGAGAGTTCCGTCAGCATGACAACGTGGTGACGATGATGATGTTCTACCGATGAAGGGCTTCGCCTAAGCACCGCTACAATATCATCGAGGTGGATTATGGTGGAGGGGGCACCGCACACGGCTAAGAGATCCTATGGATCAATTGTTGTGTCTAGAGGTGCCCCCATACCCCCGTATATAAAGGAGGGAGGGAGAGGCCGGCCCTAGAGGGAGCGCGCCAAGTGTGGGGAGTCCTAGTAGGACTCCCAAGTCCTAGTAGGATTCCCCTTTCCTTTCCGGAGTAGGAGAGAAGGAAAGAGGGGGAGAGGGAGAAGGAAAAGGGGGATGCACCCCTTGTCCAATTCGGACCAGAGGGGGGCGCGCCTCCTTCCTTTTGGCCTCTCTCCTCTATTCCCGTATGGCCCAATAAGGCCCATATACTCCCCGGCGAATTCCCGTACTCCGAACAATATCCGAATCACTCAGAACCTTTCCGAAGTCTAAATATAGTCGTCCAAATCAACACCCAAGATCAACAGGTGGCGGACGTTCCTAGCAAGACAGCTTGTCCTTAATGTGATGCTTCATTCACAGAGGGCGATTATGCTGGGTCTTGTGGTGCTGTCATCCGTGATCACCGAGGATCTTTCATGTCGGCGTCCACGGCGAGATTAGAACATGTAGCTAATGTGTTCACAGCAGAAGCGGCAGCTCTGCTTGAAGGACTGAAGCTAGCAAGAGATACGGGATGTAATAACTTGGTGGTGAGATCGTATAATATCACGGTGGTGAATGCACTTAGATTCAATGAAGGTTATTCTATGGTGTCAGCGCCGGTTCTTAATGAATGTCATAGTTATCTAGTAGGTTTGGGGAGGTTTACTATTGAGCATTGTATTAGAGAGTCAAATTATGTAGCTCATGAGCTGGCTAGATGGGGACGTGGTAATAATCCACCTCGTTGGATTGATGCCCCTCCTGATTTCATTGTGAGTGTGCTGGCACACGATATATCCGTCCTTTGATTAATAAAGTAAGCTTTTCCGTCAAAAAAAAATTGTCGTCCAATATATCGATCATTACGTCTCGACCATTTCGAGACTCCTCGTTATGTCCCCGATCTCATCCGGGACTCTGAACTACCTTCGGTACATCAAAACACATAAACTCATAATATAACCATCATCTAACTTTAAGCGTGCAGACACTACGGGTTCAAGAACTATGTAGACATGACCGAGACACGTCTCTGGTCAATAACCAATAGCGGAACCTGGATGCTCATATTGGCTCCCACATATTCTACGAAGATCTTTATCGGTCAAACCGCATAACAACATAGGTTGTTCCCTTTGTCATCGGTATGTTACTGGCCCGAAATTTGATCGCTTCGGTATCTCAATACCTAGTTCAATCTTGTCACCGCAAGTCTCTTTACTAGATTACGTAATACATCATCCTCAGAATTAACTCATTAGTTACAATGCTTGCAAGGCTTATAGTGATGTGCATTACCGAGTGGGCCCAGAGATACCTCTCCTACAATCGGAGTGACAAATCCTAATCTCGAAATACGCCAACCCAACAAGTACCTTCGGAGACACCTATAGAGCACCTTTATAATCACCCAATTACGTTGTGACATTTGGTAGCACACAAAGTGTTCCTCCGGTAAACGGGAGTTGTATAATCTCATAGTTATAGGAACATCTATAAGTCATGAAGAAAGCAATAGCAACATACTAAACGATTAAGTGCTAAGCTAACGGAATGGGTCAAGTCAATCACATCATTCTCCTAATGATGTTATCCCGTTAATCAAATGACAACTCATGTCTATGGGTAGGAAACTTAACCATCTTCGATTAACGAGCTAGTCAAGTAGAGGCATACTAGTGACACTATGTTTGTCTATGTATTCACACATGTATTATGTTTCCGGTTAATACAATTCTAGCATGAATAATAAACATTTATCATGAAATAAGGAAATAAATAATAACTTTATTATTGCTTCTAGGGCATATTTCCATCACGAAGCCCATCTGGATGTTAGATCAACTTATAAACATAGAAACCCCCAGAAATAACCCTAGATCATAAGTTGCGCGGACACAAGCCTCTGTAGTCACGAAAAACCAATCTGGACCATGTGTCCGGCACCCTGCCGGAGGGGGAAATCATCACCGGAGGCCATCTTCATCATCCCGGTGGGCACTGAGGGAGTCCTGGATTAAGGGGTCCTCGGACAGCCGGACTATATACTTTGGGAAGACTTTTGGACTATGAAGATCCAAGATCGAAGACTTTGTCCCGTGTCCGGATGGGACTCTCCTTTGCGTGGAAGGCAAGCTTGGATATTCGGATATGTGTATTTCCCTCTCTGTAACCGACTCTGTGTAACCCTAGCCCCCTCCGGTGTCTATATAAACCGGAGGGTTTAGTCCGTAGGAAAACAACAATCATAATCATAGGCTAGCTTCTAGGGTTTAGCCTCTACGATCTCGTGGTAGATCAACTCTTGTAATACTCATATCATCAAGATCAATCAAGCAGGAAGTAGGGTATTACCTCCATCAAGAGGGCCTGAACCTGGGTAAAACATTGTGTCCCCTGCCTCCTGTTACCATTAGCCTTAGACGCACAGTTCGGGACCCCCTACCCGAGCTCCGCCGGTTTTGACACCGACATTGGTGCTTTCATTGAGAGTTCCACTGTGACGTCCCGATAAGGCTTGATGGTCGCCTCATTATCAAGGATAATATTACCTCCGGAGGATCCTTGGTTGTAGGCCAAAATCTCCGGCTGGGCAATTTTGTCATGGCCGCCCGTTCGGCCGTCGCGCCGACGGTGACATCGCAGGTCATTAAAAACAACCTTCGCGTCAGCCCAGAATTCACCGAGCAGATGGATCCAATGGAGCTCTCCTCCCTCAACGAGCTCTTGGATCATATCGCCGCCCTGGTGGTCTCAATGAATTATGATCGGATCAGGCTTAAACCCGACCTAAGGGAGATTAACTTTCGCCGGTCACCCATCAGATAGCGGTGGTGGAGGAACAAAATGGCAACTCTTCCTCTACTTTGAGGACAAACTATGTCCGAATTCCCGAGCTCCCTGAGTCGGATACCCATTTACGGGAGAACGTGGCCCAGGCTCCGAACTTAGAATCGGACAGCGGGCCACAAATATTGGGCAATATCCTGGAGCACGAGCCGCCAAGCTCAGGAGCTCCTTCGCCCCTGGGTTCCAGATTGGGTCAGGATGTGGACTTAATTTCACCCACCCACCCAGATGCAAGCGATCTTTCCCATATCAGACAAGAGCCCCAAGAGACAGTACACCACTTCTGGGCCAGATTCCTCCTTGTACTGAGCAAGGTTAAGGACTGTCACGAGGAAGACACAATCTCATTCTTTTGCAAAAATTGCACAGGCAAGGGAATTCTCAATGCCGTAAGTCACCGTGACATAGCACACTTTGCCGACCTGGCGGCCATAGTACAGAAGTACTACGCGAGGGAAAGCTCCTAGAAGACCCAAACAAAATTTTGGGATCTCCGGCCCTAACTAAACCCCTCGTCCGAACTAAAAGGGTGCGCTCTCGCAAGTCACCCAATAGAATTACAAAGAAGCCAAAGCCCTCTACAGGGCATGGAACCGTACTGGAGGGATGGCTCAATAGGCCGTGCAAAATTCACAGCACACAGGACACCATACCAACACACAGCCTCAGAGCATGTTGGATACTCCGGCAGGTGGCCAAAAGCGGCGAGGACCTTCTCATCAACAATACCGTAGAGCACCATCCCGCAGAAAATAACAATACAGTACTGACCGTCTTCGAGACTTTCGCCTCAAACAATAGGCGCAAGCGAGCGCTCTGCAGCCTCGCCGAAGTCTGCCACGTCGCAGCAATAAACCCGTGGAACGATACGGCTATAACCTTCAACGCCAATGACTAAACTCAATTCTGAACAGTCCGAGCATCAGCCGCTTTGGTCCTTAGTCCAATAGTGGACGTATTCCGGCTTACTAAAGTGCTGATGGATGGCGGCAGCGGATTAAACCTCATTTATGAGGAAACTCTTAACAAGATGGAAATAGATAAGAGCCGCATTGAGCAAAGCAGCACAACCTTCAGGGGATGCCCCGATGCGCAGGGAAAATCACATTGGATGTGGTATTCGGCACACCGGAGAATTATAGGTCCGAAGAAATCACATTCCAAGTGGCCCCGTTTAGGAGTGGATACCACGCCCTTTTGGGGTGAGACGCATTCGCAAGCTTCCAAGCCATACCCCATTACGGTACATGAAACTCAAGATGCCGGGGCCCAATGGGAACATCACTCTAGCCAGTGATCCGGACATAGCACTCCGTGCCAAAAATAAAATTGCCGCACTAGCCCTAGAGGCATTATTCGAAGCCCTCGCGGCCAAAGAGTTAACTGCGCTGCGTTCCGCAGTGGACAGGGACGACTGATACTCGACAAACGACCCAGGTCCACCTCTTTTAAGCCAGCAGACAAAATAGTCAAATTCCAGGTCCACCCAACGGACCCTACAAAAACAGCATCAATTGGGGCACAGCTGAACCCCGCAATAGACGCCGCACTATGAGAGTTCCTACGCGAGAATTGGGACATTTTTGCCTGGCATCCTTCAGACAAGCCAGGTATCCCACACAGGCTGGCCGAACATAGCCTAAACATACTAAAGGGATATAAGTCGGTCAAGCAGACTCTTCGGCACTTTTCAGAACCCAAGCGACAAGCCATGGGAGAGGAGCTAGCCAAGCTACTCGAGGACGGTTTCATTAGAGAAATAAAACATCCGGACTGGGTAGCAAACCTAGTGATGGTACCAAAGAAGGAAAAATCTTGGCGCATATGCATCGATTTCAAAGACCTTAATAAGGCTTGCCCTAAGGATCCCTTCCCCCGCATCAATCAAATTATCAACGCTACCGCATGACACGATTCATTGTGTTTCCTCGAGGCATACTCCGGATACCATCAAATCAAGATGGCGGAGTCCGATCAAGCCGCAACGGCATCTATCACTCCATAAGGTCCCTTCTGTTTTAACACCATGCCTTCCAGGCTCAAAAATGCCGGTGCAACCTATCAACGCATGATTCAGACATGCCTCGAAACACAAATCGACAAAATAGTGGAGGCTTACGTAGACGACGTGGTCATTAAAACCAGACACGTCGAATCATTAATAGACGACTTGAGGCTTACATTCGACAATCTCCGAACATACGACATCAAGCTCAACCCAGAGAAATGTGTTTTCGGCATACCAGCCGGAAAACTCTTGGGCTTTATTGTCTCTAATAGAGGAATCAAAGCAAATCCGGCTAAAATCTGAGCTCTATCACAGTTGGCTACCCCAACAGACCTCAAGCAAATCCAGAAATTAACTGGATGCGTGGCCACCCTTAGCCGCTTTATCTCCCGATTAGGAGAAAGGGCGCTACCTCTTTATTGCCTTCTTCGACGCACCGAACACTTCGAGTGGACGGATGCGGCCACGGCAGGGCTGGAGGAAATAAAAGCCCTCATGGCCACCAATCCAATTCTGGCAATGCCAAATGTCGGCGAACCCATGTTGCTATACATAGCTGCAACACACCAGGTTGTAAGAGCATTGCTCGTCGTCGAACGAGAGACAGAAGGACATAAATTCCCATTACAAAAGCCGGTATACTACGTATCCACCGTCCTCACTCCATGCAAGTCACGGTACCCACATTATCAAAAGGTAGCATACGCGGTCTTCATGGCATCCCAAAAACTATGACACTACTTCCATGAGTGTTCAATCACGGTGGCATCCGAAGTACCACTCAATGGCATAATAAATAACCGCGATGCCACGGGCCGGATTGCAAAATGGGCTATCGAGCTCCTCCCGTTCGACATAACATATAAACCACGGCGGGCCATTAAGTCGCAGCATCTTGGTGACTTAAATCGCCGAATGGATGACGTTTAACTCCCTAAAGAGTACGCCAGACTCAATTGGATCATGCACTTTGACGGCTCTAAGATGCTAGCTGGTCTAGGGGCTGGTGTCGCCTGACGCCCCCATCGGAGATACAGTCCAACACATACTCCAAATACTTTACACAGATTCCAACAATGCAACACAGTATGAGGCTCTATTGCATGGTCTTCGGATGGCAGTCTCCATGGGCATTCAACGTATTGAAGTACGCGGGGATTCAAACCTCGCAATATCCCAAATAAATGGAGACTTTGACGCCAAGGACCCGAAAATGGCGGCTTACCGTAATGCCGTTCTCAAAATGTCAGCTCGATTCGAGGGGCTCAAATTCCACCATGTGGTTCGAGAAAACAATCAAGCGGCGGATATTCTCGCCCGCATCGGTGCTAAACGTGACCCCGTCCAACCAAATATATTTTTGGAAAGGTTGTTCAAGCCATCTGTGGTATGGGAAGGGGATTCCGGCAATACTAATCCGGATCCGCATACAACCCCAGATCCCGAACAATCTGACATAATCGGAGGCTCCGCCACCGAAATCACACCCTCCGCCCACGTGATCATGGCGGTCATCTCCCCGTGGATAGAACCCTTCCTAGCTTATTAAATAGGTAGGAACTCCCAGAGGACCAAAATGAGGCACCCTGCATTGTGCGGCGCTCTAAAGCCTACAAAGTCCATGAGGGAGAGCTTTATAAGAAAAGCGCAACCGGATTACTCCAAAGGTGCATCTCCGAAGACGAAGGGCGGAGCTCTTGGCTGAAATTCATGCCGGACTCGGCGGCCACCATGTCGCAGCTCGGGCACTCGTAAGCAAGGCCTTCCGTACAGGTTTCTACTGGCCAAACAGCCCGTGCAGACGCACAAGACCTTGTCCAACACTGCGTCGGTTGCTAGCTTTTTGCAAATCAAAGCCATATGTCGCCCACCGCCCTCCAAACAATCCCCATCACTTGGCCCTTTGCGGTCTGGGGACTCGATATGGTCGGACCCCTTAAAGGAGGAAGCCATAAGAAGAAATACTTGTTGGTCATGGTCGATAAATTCACCATATGGATAGAAGCCAAACCAGTTAAAATGGCCGAATCCGGACCAGTGATAGACTTCATATCTGGGGCCGTACACCGCTACGGTGTCCCCCACAACATCATCATCGATAACGGCTCTAACTTTACAACCGATGAGGTGAAAACCTGGTGCAACAAAATGGGCATAAAACTTGATTACGCTTCCGTCTATCACCCCCAAACAAACGGTCAAGTCGAACGAGCGAATGGTCTTATTATGAGCGGCATCATACCCAGACTAGTGCGATCCTTGAAGGAATTGGATACGCACTGGGTCGAGGAGCTTGACTCCGTATTATGGGGGTTGCAGACCACGCCGAATCGCACAACCGGATACACACCATTTTTTATGGTATACAGCGCAGAGGCAGTGCTACCCTGCGATATCATCCACGATTCACCCAGAGTGCGCATGTACGAAGAGAGTGAAGCCGAGCTGGATCGGCAGGACAGCTTAGATGCCCTGGAGGAAGAGCAAGCAGCAAGCTCGAAGGTATCAAAGCAGAGAAGTGCGGGCCAAAACCTATAACATTGGCAAACTCGTTCTATGCCTACCAGAGAAGAAAAAGGACAAGCTCTAGCCCAAGTGAGGGGCCCCTTCATCATCGACAAAGTTCTCACTGGAGGTCGTACCATCTGCGTGATGCATCAGACAATCGACTCGAGCCGAACCCATGGAACACGGCCAGACTCCGAAGATTGTACGCCTAGTGCCAAACTCCGTGTTTGTCTCCTTACCCCCGCCTTCCCTTTTCAATATATCCCCTCTCTTCTTTTATATTTATAGCCTTTTATACTTGAGTATGCTTCGACCGCACACTCTGGCCGCGCTATGCGCGCTCATCATACCTGGGGGCTTTTTCTACAGAAGCTTATTTGTCTTCTGGGCTTCATGCCCACCACATATGTGTCACTTCTCCGTATGTGCCTTTTTTCACCACTATATGCATCGATATGACTTAAGTTTTGGCCAAGCTGGGTTGCCTGGCTCTTGTGTTTATGCCCTACGTTCCCGTTAATTCGGCTAGGGCATAAGAGGAGCACCTCTGCGATTGTTACCGCCAGGTCAGCCAGATGTGTACCTCAGACTGGGTGAAGCCGAAAGCTAGCGTTCTTAAGAGAATATTCGGTCGGTGAACAAAAGATGTATTTTATCTATTACAAAACATGCCCCCACATGCTTATATCCTGCGTAAATTTTCGCAGTTCGGACGTGCATATCAATGCATGCGCGCCCAGGGAAAGGAACCCTTAACGGAAGTATTCTCCCTGGAAGATGTTTCTTACTACCCATGTAATATAACATAACTAGTTGGGTACTTGTCTGTTCAAGCACTTATGACCCCTACGCCTGGTTTCCATGCGTGCCCCGGTTTTCACATAACCGAACGGGTATTCGGATACACTCCAGACTGTCGGGTCCAGAGGTTGAAGTGAAAAGGTCGGCCAAGACAAATGATTTACAATCCGGCTAGGGACAAAATATGTCCTTCGAAGTACAATGTCACTTAGACTGGCTAAATTCTTCTTCTATGCCATCCAACAGGTTGTCTAGTCTACAGTCCTGTTGGGAATACTTAGCGGCTAATGCTACTTGGTCATACACCAGATGTACAGGGATCTCCTTCCCATCTGACCCTAGAGGTCCGACCTCGGCCATATGGTTCGGGTCAGCCTTGGTGTACCGCGTCTTCACCATGGCCCAGGCTTCCCTTGCACCCTGTCGGCAGGCCAAAATCTTCCATAATCGGAAGCGCTATCGTGCTCCTTTGAGCATCTCCACAAGCTCCTTCATGCCTCCTAGAAGGGAGGCGGATGGCCATAAGGCTTGGGCAATGTCCCGCATCACTTGCCGAGCTTGTTTGTGCAGTTGTGAGAGCTCCAGCAGAAGATCGCCTGCAGATCCGGGCATTTCCTCTTCAGGACGACCTGTAAGAACGCCTACAGACATAATTATGTTCGCCTTGCTTCTTCGCCGAACTTTATACTGGTTCGTCAGAGCACTTACTGAATATGCCGTGTCGAAGCCTCCTATTCTCATTCACGGAGTCAGCAAGCTGGGCACGAACATCCTTTAATTCGACATCCAGCCGGACGTTCGCATCCTGGAGAGTATTTTTCTCCTTTATAACCTTGGTAAGCACACGCTCGCCAGCCTTCAGCTGTCACCGAACATGTTGCTCATCCTCGGGTACGATCTCCCGATTACCTCCGGGGTTGTCTGCAAGTTCTCTTGTTAGAATCGCATTCCTGTCGAATACATAACTGGTATATACCATGACATTACTCTCGTTTAAACGCAAACATTACCAGATGGGGCCTTCGTAGACTCCTCCATCATGGCGGTTGCATCCTGTAGTTGGGCCTTGCATTCCTCCAGCTCTTTGGATAGTTGGGTAGTCTTCTCTATCAGAACCTATGCATACAAAGGATCCTTAAATCAGTTGTGCCAACTGTTTCAAGTCTCAGGCGCTACTGATATTGTCACATCCCTAGCTTCTGGTATTGCACTAGGCTAGCTTCATGTGTGCATCATATTTAAATTTTGCTTAATTTTGAAATGGGGATTGCTCAAACCCTAGCATTAAAGAAATTCACTAGGTTTACCTAATATAATTTCAAGAAGTCCAAGTGGCTTTCAAAATGTTCATGATTTTTGACAAAGGTGAAAAACCTCTACCAAAAATGATGCCAATATTTTTGGGCCATTAGGGATTTTGGATAATCCATATTTTATTTGAATTGGGGCATTTAAATACTATTAATATTTTTAAATGCTCCAACAATTCTGAAAAATAGTTAAGGGCCTCTGTAATAACTCATTTAATGCCCACAATTATTTTCAGGATTTATTAAAATGATTTGGGCTATAAACTAAATCAGAAACAAAACTACAGAATAGAAAAGGAAACAAAATAAAAGAAAAGGAGAGAGAGATTACCCGCGCCACTCGCCGGCCTTGCAATCAGTAGCAGCCCACCAGGGCCCATGCCAGTCATCCTCTACCTCTGCCAGTAGGCAGAGGAGGGAGACAGCGCACGCTCGCGCCGTGGCGACACGCCACCTCCCTGCTCGCCTGCCTCACCGAGGCGCCTCGAAGCCCTCCTCGGCGCCACGCACTTCCCGGCCCCTCCTCTCTCTCGCGTCCATTCCTCCTCTCCTCGCTCTCTCCCGTGATGGCCGACGCGCCATGGAAGCGCCGCCGGAACCACCGGGCTCTCGACCCCTCTCGCCTTCCCGTGTTGCGTGGAAGCTCGCCACCGCCGCCACGCCTCTGGACGACCCGCAGGACGCCGGACGCACCGCACCACGACCATGGCGTCGTTTTCAATCTCTCGCCGCCGAGATCGCCGACGACCGCACGCCGCCACCAACCTTCCCGAGCCCGCCGAGACGCGTCTTCGCAACCGCTGTGAGCTCCTCCCGAACCCCCTCTTCTCCGTCTCGTGTGCATGCCGTGGCGCCATTCCCCACCGCCACCGGCTTCGCCGCCGCGCGCTTTATCGCCGCCGTGGCTAGAGCTCACGCACGCCGCGTCGAGCATACCACCGTGCTCAGCGCCACGCCAAAAGCCCAAAACCACCACCCATCGCTTCCGCGCTGTCATTGTGGCGCTGCTTCGCCGACGCCTCGAACTCCGCCGCCGCCCATGAGCTCGCTTCCGCGCGAGCTCCGCCACCCTCGCCGCCGCTTGCTCCATTGATGCGCTGCGTTCGCCAGCTCAGAGATACCCTCCGCCTTGCATTTGGTCGCCGGAGGAGCGATCCCGAGCACCTCCGCCGTCTCTGGCATCGCCGGCGATGAGCCGGGGGTCAACTCCGGTGAGTTTGACCCTCGGCTGACCACAGTTTGACCCCCTCGGGTCATCGACGTCTGGGCCCTGTGCCACTAACTAAACTAGGTTAGTGTTAGTTTAACACTAACTAATTAGATTAGTTAGGTTAGTCACCGATGACGGGACCCATCGCCAGGTTTGACTGGACCGCCTCGTTGACTCGCCGACGCTATAGTGACGCGATGCTGACGCAATAAATATTTTCTGGATTTATTTTTACACAGGAAATTCCAGAAAATTGTATAAACTTCTAAAATTCATATAAAATCAACCGTAACTCCAAATGAAATAAATTATATATGAAAAATGATCAGAAAAATCCAATCTATCCATCTGTACCATTTTCATGCATGTTAGAACAACTTATAGCTGCTGTTTAGCACAAATCATATAATGGCATTTAAATATTCACTTATGGAGTTTGAATTTGAATCCTGGATTCAAACCAACTTCATTTAATATGGTTGCTAGTTGAATTAGCTCAATCAATAGCATATTGCCATGACATTATCATGCATCATATTTTTTGCATTGCATTGATTGTGTTCCTCTTTGTTTGCCGGTAATTGTCCCCTCACGATAGACGTGGTTTCGACGATGAGATCGATGACACTGATGAAGAACTATATTATCTTCAGAAGTGCCAGGCAAGCAAACCCCCTTGTTCATTCCGATACAATCCCACTCTCTCGCTCCTGCTCTCTTTTACTGCATTAGGACAACAACGTTTCAACTGTTACTTGCTGCGGTAGTTGAACCCCGTTATCCTCTGCATGACCTGTCATTGCCACAAGAATAGATGAAACCCACTAGCATGAGTAGGAGTTGTTTGAGCCTGATGTGCCTACTCATTCATGCTTGTTGTCATGCCTGCTATTGCTTAGAGTTATGTCAGTCCGATTCATCGGGAATGAATCGAGGTGTGTGAACATGTCCCATCTTGTTGAGAGTTAAATGTGTGAACACGATTTGGTAAAGGTAGCGGTGAGAGGCCATGTAGGAGTACATGGTGGGTTGTCTCATTGCAGCCGCCCTCGTGAACTGAGTTCGTGTTTGTGATCCATGAACAGCACTACCACACATTGGGTTCCGTAACTCACCCCTCTCGGCTTCTTAATCACACTTGTTCTCTGTCCGGAGTTGCAACTAGTTTCGTGTTTGTAGGTAGTGTTAGTAGTCTACCAAGTGGCACCCGCATGTGGGCTTGGGACAGACTAGGCACCGTGGTACGGTGTACCAAGCGTACATCCACCCGTCGAGGTGGGCTTGGGAACCCTGCTCACATCGTTTGGGGCCGTGAGCGACACCCCGGCCGGATCTCCTTGCGGATGGAACCCGAATAGGCGATAAACCTGGACGAGAGACTTGAGTGTTTAGGTAGGTCGTGGCCGACTCCCTCGCCCGGCTTCCGCTTGAAGGTTGCCGCGGTACATGACGTGTACAGGGCGATAAGTGGCGAGAGCGTGTGTGAAGAAGTACACCCCTGCAGGGTTATCATTATCTATTCGAATAGCCGGATTCCTCGGATATGGAAACTTGGACCCCTTGTACAGTTCATAGACAAGTGAAAGTGGATACTCTAAAATGCACAAGATAAGCCTGAGTGCTATGGATGGCGTTCTCGTAGGGAGACGGGAGCGGATCCATAGTGGTGTATTGATATGGTGAATATGTGGACTCGTGTGCGCCACCTCAAAAGAGTTACTTGCAGTCGTTGTTCAGGTTAGCCACCGAGTCAAAGCTGGCTTGCTGCAGTTAAACTCCACCACCCCTTTGTTGATAATGATGCATATGTAGTTAGTTCTGATGTAAGTCTTGCTGGGTACATTTGTACTCACGTTTGCCTATTTTATGTTTTTTGCAGAGAGACTTCAGTCTCGCTAGTAGTTCCGCTTGGACTTCGACGTTTAGCTTGATACCTCAGCTACGATCTTGTGCCCTCGGCAGGATCTGGTAGATAGTCAGGCTTCTTAGCCTTTTTCATTTGTAGATGTCTGTACTCAGATATGTTAGCTTCCGCTTGTGCCTTGATTTGTATGTTTCAATGTTGGGTCATGAGACCCTGTTTGTAATATCTCGCTCCTCGAGCCTATTGAATAAAATACTTGAGTCGTAGAGTCATGTTGTGATGCCATGTTGTATTTGCACATATCGAGCATATTGTGTGTATGTTATTGAAATGCTTGGTATGTGTGGGATCTGACAATCTAGTTGTTTATCCTTAGTAGCCTCTCTTACGGAAATGTCTCCTAGTGTTTCCACCGAGCCATGGTAGCTTGCTACTTTGCTCCGAACACTTAGGCTGGCCGGCATGTGTCCTTCTTTGTTCTCGTGTCTGTCTTCGGGAAATGTCACACGATGAATACCGAGTCCTGTTAGCCCGCCACAGCCCGGTTCACCGAAGTCTGCTAGCCCAAAGGCTACAGCCTGGATTCACTCGGCGATGACCGACACGCTCGACGCTGGGTCATAGATGCTGTCCTCGTAAGTTTGTGCCACTTTGGGTTTACGACTAGCCATGTCAGCCCGGCTCCTTATCATATGGATGCTAGCGACACTATCATATACGCTTGCCAAAAGGCTAAACGGTCCCGGCAAAGGTAAGGCGACACCGTGGGAATACCGTGCGTGAGGCCGCAAAGTGATATGAGGTGTTACATGCTAGATCGATGTGGCATTGAGTCGGGTCCCGACAGCTTTGGTATCGAGCTTGATCGCTGTAGGATTACCAAGCCAAACTGGTCAAGTTGAGTCTAGAAATGCTTTAGTTATATGTAGGGAATTGATTGTGGGATGGAACGTAAGGCTCTTTTTACTCCTTTACCTTATGCCCTTCTCGATCTCGAAATCATCTTATCTTTCCTACGGGGTTAAGAACTAGGCCTTCTCTTCTTTCTATTAGGATCACGTGTTACTAATCCGTAGACTTATAGGATTGTTGGATTTAAACCCCAGTTCAATTTCTACTACTTCCGTATGTTAACTGTTGATCTCGAAACCTTGATATGATGTTGTTGAGTAGTTATGCCACCATTTTGCATGATGTCTCAAATCTTTTTGAGCATTTACAGCCATTATGCTGTCCGAGTCATCCCAGGTTTCTAAACAGTCTGATGCATTTGCAAATCCCTTCCTCCCGTTCTTGATGTCCTTATAGACCAAGTTAATCACACTAATTGTTGAGTTGAGGTATTCTATTGCCTCGACATATATGTTGGAGTTATTATTATGACCCTAGGTGTCTTAGAGGATCACCTAGTAATTTAGCCATGCTTTGTGTTCCTAGTGCGATGATTTTGGCCATCATTCTCGAAAGCATCCCGTGATGCCATTTAGTTGGTAGGTATTCTACTCCTGGGTTTCTGAACCCGAGATTCACCCTACTTACTTCATGTTGATAGTAATTTCTAGCTCCCTTAGGTTATTAGTAACCTTTGCATTAGTCCTCGAGGTCCGTGGTATTTCCTTCTTCCAAATACTATGAACCGCTTATGGAAGAAGTTCCTCGCTGAACCGAAGGATCACAATCAGAGTACTCTTGAGGAGTTCTCCATTAATAATTGTGAACCTGCCAGTTCTACCTTTTCCGCATGGGTTATCCGGAAGAAATGTTGAGCTTCGCTCGACATATTAATCCATGCATCCACAACTCAGAAAGTTATATGTTCCTTTGAGTTGTCCCTCTTTAGTTGTATTCTGACCTTCGTCTATCAATTGATAGTCAGGAGTATTGTGCATTTGTGTTATCGATGCTTATTATTCTTGTGGTCCGTCAAGCCATTCTATTCAGGATGACTAGGAGAAACAAACTCCAGTATCTCATCCATTTCTAGGATTGGGTCAAAGCAATTGTACTTCGCAGATCAAAATGCCAATCCAGCTTTTGTTCTGTTCTATCCTGAAGTATTACCCACTTTAAGTCAGGAATGTCATGAGAATTGCACCACCTCTTATGGATTCTTGACGCAGTAATACTTCTTGCCATCATTGTTCATTCCTCGGTTTCCGTGATATTGTACCGGAATGCCGACAAGTGAATCGTGGTGTGTGAAATCAATACTGCTGGCAACTCCGTTGCTTGGTAGTTAAATGGACGATAACCTCATTCTTAGCGTGTTGATTTTTGAATCATCATTCTAAGATTGATTGTGCTACCTACTCCATATTTCCTGGTGCACTCTTCGATCAATGAGTTAGGATTGTGTCAATCCCTCGCTCTTTTGATTATATCGTCTTGCCCTGAAAAGCAAGATTGTTCTCGAGCTTAGTAACATATCGGTGGTTCGTGATGTTCCGAATATCTTCTCGGAAGTATTACCAGGTTGTCACCTGACCGCTATGTTGAGCTCGTGATCAAGTTGGTTTTCGAAACCACCCTTTCTCCAAGAATCCGTGTTGGATACCCCTGAGCTGGTTGGTTAAGCCAAACAACAACTTGGAGAGTTGGAAGATAAAAGCTTGTCCGAATCAGTTCATTCCAAAGGGTTATCCTTGTGTGTGTGTTGAAGAAAGATGATATCTTCATTGATTGATCCTCGTGACCAGTTGTTGGACCTATTGTCATGCCAAAACTTTGATTTGAGTATGGGCTATCCTCAAATCAAATCAGAACCAACGATATTCTTAATGTTGTCTTACTCGTGGTTGTTTCTTCGAGCATACACCATTATATCTTTTGGGTCTGACCAATGCTATCACCATGTTCACCTAATTATGGGATTCCATTTATATGGAAAACAGGATGAACTGTTATTGAGCCCATCGACAACATCCTTATCTTCTCCATAATCTTGTTGAACATTAAGCTAGTATTGGAAACTTTTGAAAGCATTTCTTCATGCTAGCTCATGAAGCATATGTTCGGATGAAAGAAGTGACTCTCTCTAACTCATGTGCATTTGATGCAAGTTGCCGCCGTGGATTCGAGAAAGTTTGTTTTTGCTTCCTTTGGAATCATCCCAAGTCAGTCACGCATGTGCGAAGTACTCTATGGTTTGATAGGTTGGCCGCCTCCATTCTATATGTGTCCCTAGCACGCCAAGCCACTGATTGACTTGTTCTAGGTAAAGAAGTCTAATTTAAGTGCACAAGACTCCGATATCCTCGATGATGGTTCCCAACTAGAACTCGGTAGTGTTTTATTGTAAGACTACCATGTGGTCATGCTTGTCTAGGACAGTGTGTTCACAGGTGTGTAGCAGAACCAGCTCATGTTTTGGAGCTTGCTATCGTAGTTCATTTTCCTGAGAATCTCGCAACGTCATCTCGTTGATTTGTGTTGCAAACTTTCATTTTTCTTTCTAGACTCGATGAGTCTGGATTGTTCTGACACCAACCAGATCTGAATCTCAGGCAGATATGATGGTTGGGACATTTCCCAAGAACTATAATATCGGTCTCGCGATAACCGGTAAAGTGGATATCGTGGCCAACACACCCCTCCGGAAGACCTAATATTGTAGTATCTTGATTGAAGAAGTTGGCCACCTCCCCATAAGGATCTCGTAGAACTTATTCCAGTAGTTGTTCCTTATGGATCTTTGTGCTCCCGAAGTCCGACCTTTTACTTGATGTTCTAGATATCAAACCATATCTATGAATGGGTTATGCTAGCGCATCAAGGAGAACATTAGAAGCGGAGTGCTAAATGTCTCTCGGTCGATCATCCAGATTTTGTTTCCTTAGCCCTGCTAAGGTGAAATCTGAGAAGGTTATCTTCCTTTGCATCTGCATCGTCCATCGCAATTCATCATGGTAGTACGTTGTGTTGCCAGGATCCTTGACACAGATATTGGTAAAACCTTGATGAACATGGAAATGCTCAAGTTCTTGAGAGCGCGCACAAGCACTAGGTGTTATCATCAGCACTAGCTAGGATTGCTCTCAGTTTCCTCGATTATACTATAACTTTTCAAACAGTGGACCCACTCTCTACTGTTGAGCTTCTCCCCAGTTACTAAAATCATCCATTGTGTTGTTTTCAACAAGGTAATCCACATCATCCATACTAGTCCGAGTATGCTACTCCTTCGAACCCCATCAAACGATCGCTCGAGAATTGCCTTAGGCTGGTATAAAGAGTTTCAATGATCTACGTATCAAAAGTAATTCTCTTTGCCACCTGAGGGAACAATGCTACGAGTCACCTCTCCCAAGGTGTCTCATTGTGGTATCATGCCAATTTTTTTTCCTCGCTACTTTGAAACCTCATCAAATTGTTTCTTCCGCCCTTCATGATGTGTGTTTTGCCTCTCAGCTCAAGAGATGTTCTACATCTCATTCCGTGAGTTGATCTTGTGATCATTAAGATGACCCATCCTTGTAGAGTGTCTCTGTCCTCGTGTTGCATGCAAATCTCCAAAGCAAGACGTCGAGACAAGATGATGATCGAATCAAGGTTCTTATGGAGTGCAACCTGGATCGCGAAGATTGTGCTAGCTTCGTCCCCTCCGCCTTCTTACTCACGCCTTGAATCTCGGCCGAGATTCTTGTTTAGTGGGGGTGAGTTGCACATCCCTAGCTTCTGGTATTGCACTAGGCTAGCTTCATGTGTGCATCATATTTAAATTTTGCTTAATTTTGAAATGGGGATTGCTCAAACCCTAGCATTAAAGAAATTCACTAGGTTTACCTAATATAATTTCAAGAAGTCCAAGTGGCTTTCAAAATGTTCATGATTTTTGACAAAGGTGAAAAACCTCTACCAAAAATGATGCCAATATTTTTGGGCCATTAGGATTTTTGGATAATCCATATTTTATTTGAATTGGGGCATTTAAATACTATTAATATTTTTAAATGCTCCAACAATTCTGAAAAATAGTTAAGGGCCTCTGAATAACTCATTTAATGCCCACAATTATTTTCAGGATTTATTAAAATGATTTGGGCTATAAACTAAATCGTAAACAAAACTACGTGAATAGAAAAGGAAACAAAATAAAAGAAAAGGAGAGAGATTACCCGGCGCCACTCGGCCGGCCTTGCATCAGTAGCAGCCCACCAGGCCCATGCCGTCATCCTCTACCTCTGCCAAGAGGCGAGGAGGGAGACAGCAAGACGCTTGGCCGTGGGCGACACGCCACCTCCCTCGCCGCTCGCCTCACCGAGGCGCCTCAAGCCCTCCTCGGCGCCACGCACTTCCCAGGCCCCTCCTCTCTCTCGCCCATTCCTCCTCTCCCTCGCTCTCTCCCGTGGACGGCCGACGCGCCATGGAAGCGCCGCCGGAACCACCGCGCCCCGACCCCTCTCGCCTTCCCGTGTTGCGTGGAAGTTCGCCACCATCGCCTACGCCTCGGACGACTGCGGGGCCGGACGCACCGCACTACGACCATGGCATCGTCTTCAATCTCTCGCCGCCGAGATCGCCGACGACCGCACGCCGCCACCAACCCTTCCCGAGCCCGCCGAGACGCGTCATCGCAACCGCTGTGAGCTCCTCCCCCGAACCCCCCTCTTCTCCGTCTCGTTTGCATGCCGTAGCGCCATTCCCCACCGTCACCGAAGCTCGCCGCCGTTGCGCTTTGTCGCCGCCGTGGCTAGAGCTCACGCACGTCGCGTCTGAGCATACCACCGTGCTCAGCGCTACGCCAAAAGCCCAAAACCACCACCCACTGCTCCCGCCGTTCGCTGTGGCGCCGTTTCCGCCGACGCCCGAACTCCGGCCGCCGCCCATGGCTCGCTTCCGCGAGCTCCGGCCACCCTGGGCCGCCCGCTTGCTCCATTGATGCGCGTTCGCCAGCCTCCGTGTAGATACCTCCGCCTTGCATTTGGTCGCGGAGGAGCGATCCCGAGCACCTCCGCTGCCTCTCGCATCGCCGGGCGACGAGCCGGGGTCAACTCCGTGAGTTTGACCGGGCTGACCACGGTTTGACCCTCCGGGTCATCGACGTCGGGCCCTGTGCCACTAACTAAACTAGGTTAGTGTTAGTTTAACGCTAACTAATTAGATTAGTTAGGTTAGTCACCGACAGACGGGACCCACTGCCAGGTTTGACCTCGACCGCCTCGCTGATCGCCGACGTCATAGTGACGCGATGTCGACGCAATAAATATTTTCTCGGATTTATTTTACACAGAAATTCGGTAAAATTGTATAAACTTCTAAAATTCATATAAAATCAACCGTAACTCCAAATGAAATAAATTATATATGAAAAATGATCAGAAAAATCCAATCTATCCATCTGTACCATTTTCATGCATGTTAGAACAACTTATAGCTGCTGTTTAGCACAAATCATATAATGGCATTTAAATATTCACTTATGGAGTTTGAATTTGAATCCTGGATTCAAACCAACTTCATTTAATATGGTTGCTCGTTGCATTAGCTCAATCAATAGCATATTGCCATGACATTATCATGCATCATATTTGTTGCATTGCATTGATTGTGTTCCTCTTTGTTTGCCGGTAATTGTCCCCTCACGATAGACGTGGTTTCGACGATGAGATCGATGACACTGATGAAGAACTATATTATCTTCGAAGTGCTGGGCAAGCAAACCCCTTGTTCATTCCGATACAATCCCACTCTCTCGCCTGCTCTCTTTTACTGCATTAGGACAACAACGCTTCAACTGTTACTTGCTCATGTAGTTGAACCCTTTATCCTCTGCATGACCTGTCATTGCCACAAGAAATAGATGAAACCCACTAGCATGAGTAGGAGTTGTTTGAGCCCTGATGTGCCTACTCATTCATGCTTGTTGTCATGCCCGCTATTGCTTAGAGTTATGTCAGTCCGATTCATCGGGAATGAATCGGAGGTGTGTGAACATGTCCTCTCGTTGAGAGTTAAATGTGTGAACACGATTTGGTAAAGGTAGCGGTGAGAGGCCATGTAGGAGTACATGGTGGGTTGTCTCATTGCAGCCGCCCTCGTGAACTGAGTTCTGTGTTTGTGATCCATGAACAGCATTACCACACATTGGGTTCCGTAACTCGACCCTCTCGGCTTCTTAATCACACTTGTTCTCTGTCCGTGAGTTGCAACTAGTTTCGGTGTTTGTAGGTAGTGTTAGTAGTCTACCAAGTGGCACCCGTGCATGTGGGCTTGGGATAGACTAGGCACCGTGGCACGGTGTAACAAGCGTACATCCACCCGTCGAGGTGGGCTTGGGAACCCTGCTCACATCTTTTGGGGCCGTGAGCGACACCCCGGCCGGATCTCCTTGCGGATGGAACCCGAATAGGCGATAAACCTGGACGAGAGACTTGAGTGTTTAGGTAGGCCGTGGCCGACTCCCTCGCCCGGCTTCCGCTTGAAGGTTGCCGCGGTACATGACGTGTACAGGGCGATAAGTGGCGAGAGCGTGTGTGAAGAAGTACACCCCTGCAGGGTTATCATTATCTATTCGAATAGCCGGATTCCTCGGATATGGGAACTTGGACCCCTTGTACAGTTCATAGACAAGTGAAAGTGGATACTCTAAAATGCGCAAGATAAGCGTGAGTGCTATGGATGGCGTTCTCGTGAGGGAGACGGAGCGGATCCATAGTGGTGTATTGATATGGTGAATATGTGGACTCGTGTGCGCCACCTCAAAAGAGTTACTTGCAGTCGTTGTTCAGGTTAGCCACCGAGTCAAAGCTGGCTTGCTGCAGTTAAACTCCACCACCCCCTTTGTTGATAATGATGTATATGTAGTTAGTTCTGATGTAAGTCTTGTGGGTACATTTGTACTCACGTTTGCCTATTTTATTTTTTTTGCAGAGAGACTTCAGTCTCGCTAGTAGTTCCGCTTGGACTTCGATGTTTAGCTTGTTACCTCAGCTACGATCTTGTGCCCTCGGCAGATCTCGTAGATAGTCGCTTCTTAGCCTTTTTCATTTGTAGATGTCTCGTACTCAGATATGTTAGCTTCGCTTGTGCCTTGATTTGTATGTTTCAATGTTGGGTCATGAGACCCCTGTTTGTAATATCTCGCCTCCTCGGGCCTATTGAATAAAATACTTGAGTCGAGAGTCATGTTGTGATGCCATGTTGTATTTGCACATATCGAGCATATTGTGTGTATGTTATTGAAATGCTTGGTATGTGTGGGATCTGACAATCTAGTTGTTTATCCTTAGTAGCCTCTCTTACCGGGAAATGTCTCCTAGTGTTTCCACCGAGCCATGGTAGCTTGCTACTGCTCCGGAACACTTAGGCTGGCCGGCATGTGTCCTTCTTCGCTCTCGTGTCTCGTCCCTTCGGGAAATGTCACGTGATGAATACCGAGTCCTGTTAGCCCGCTACAGCCCGGTTCACCGGAGTCTGCTAGCCCAAAGGCTACTACCTGGATTCACTCACCGATGACCGACACGCTCGACGCCGGGTCATGGATGCTCGTCCCGTAAGTTTGTGCCACTTTGGGTTTACGACTAGCCATGTCAAGACGGGCTCCTTATCATATGGATGCTAGCGACACTATCATATACGTGTGCCAAAAGGCTAAACGGTCCCGGGCAAAGGTAAGGCGACACCCGTGGGAATACCGTGCGTGAGGCCGCTAAGTGATATGAGGTGTTACATGCTAGATCGATGTGGCATTGAGTCGGGGTCCTGACAGATATATACACATTAAATTTTCTTACCCGTATATCCTTCACGTACTGGTCCATGGACCTGGCTAGGCCACCTTGAGCAGCCCGGATGTACGCGTCCCCCAAGTTAAAGGCATCGAGCGCCTCTTCAGAGAAATTAGGGTCGCGTAGTGCAACCCGTTGGCGCCTGTGATTTATGGCGCTTTCCACTTCAGAGTTGGTAGCGGAAAATCTATCCGCATCCTCTGTAGGAGGATCGTCTACGTTGACCTCTGCCCTTGAGTCCGGCCTCGGAGTCCGGCTGGTGGAAGCGTGACCGGCAGGCTCTCCGGATACAGTCCGGCGAGCACTCTTTCTGTCAGAAGGCAGAAGACATTGTTATATTTTAACAATGATAACTTCGTGGCAGGTTTTTAAACATACCTTTGTAACGGCGTCTCGGTCCTGACCGCCTTTCTTTTAAGCCTACCCGGCTTCGGTGCCCCTTGTTGGCGAACCACCACGGGTTCAGCTTGGTGCCCCGATGGCCTTCCCTGTAAGACGCAATACATGTGCGATGGGTGAAGTGTAAAGAGGGAATCCTTTTTGGAAGTCGGGACTATGGCTTTACCTACCTAGGATACAGGGAGTAGGCCAGGATAATAGGCTATGATGGCCACCATCGCACCATCGTGGCTTAGCTGGTAAAATGTCCTGTCAACAAGCTCCACAAACGTATCCGGATCTTCTTCAAGTCCGGGGTCGAGAGCCCGGTCAGGGTCCTCTGGTTCTGGAGACGGGTTGTGAACATCCTTCATAGCCCTTCGCAGTTCCTGCTATGAATTGACGAACTAAACATCTGTGCTAAAAATGTGGGAAGGTTTGGAATAAAATATAGCGACTCACCCATCTTGGGGGTTGTACATGGAGAATCCATCCCGTGGCTTGATATGGATGAACTCCTCCTCTTCTCCTTTGAATAAATCGGACGGTATCTTCGCTAGAGCAGCGGGAGAGTCCGGCCCTTTACGGCCGCAGCGGGTGGCATCATCTTCTCCATTGAAGTGCCACACGGGTTTTCCCCGATATTAAAGTGGCTGCACTCCCCGCATTATACATATGGACTTGACTTCAATAATTGTCAGTGCTGATTTGGCCAATGTATCTATCCTATCCATCAGGAAAAGGATCTCTCTGTTATCTTCCTCCTGGGGACTCCTGGGGCGCCAACTGTGGCGTTTCTTCAGCGGGGCATTTACGAACTCCGGAAGGCCCTTTCGGACAGGGTCTGGAAGAGGGACGTCCTCCACGTAGAATCATTCCGAGGGCCAATCCTCGGATGTCTTCTTCGGGGTGCCGGATAGATATCCGGTCCCAGTGATGCACCATATTTCGCCTCCGCCCACTTGATATACCGACCCCTCCTGAGTATGGGGTACAAGGCAGAATAGCCTCTTCCACAGCTCGAAATGAGCTTCGCAGCCTAGAAAATGCTCGCAGAAGGCAACATAGCCTGCGATGTGCAGTATGGAGGCTGGGGTAAAGTTGTGCAGCTGGAGGCCGTAGAACTCCAGAAGCCCGCGGAGGAAGGGATGGATTGGAAATCCGAGCCCCCTTAACAAGTAGGGGACGAAGCACATCCGCTCTCCCTTGGATGGGTTTGGAAAGCTCTCCGCTTGCTCCCCGCCATTATAGGTGGCTAGTCTGGCTCGGACGGGGACCATGTATGCAGGTGGGAGAAACCCTTTGGTCTGCTACTCTACTAAACGGCTATGGGGAACAGAACATCTCTCCCAGTCGCCTGGCCTAGTGCTACGGGAGCGAGAGGAGGAACCGCGATGACCGGCCATGATGGTGTGGATTTTTTCGGGCACGATCTGATGAAAGCTCGCTGGGAGGAGATGGTGTGATTTAGATCTGAGAATGCTCGCCTCTTTTATAGAAGATTTACTCGCATGGTTGGGGTGGCAAATGTAAAAATCCCTCGACCTCTCGCATTTGCTCGACACGTGTAAACAGCCATAATTAAAGCACAGAAGCCAAGGAGCATTGATAAGAAGCCGGACACTGCTCGTTACAACAATGCTCTGGAGGATTTGGAGAAGAACCCGCCTTGCAATGCCGAAGACAATTTGCGTGCCGGACTCATCATCATTGAAGCTTGGTTCAGGGGCTACTGAGGGAGTCCTGGATTAAGGGGTCCTCGGACAGCCGGACTATATACTTTGGCCGGACTGTTGGACTATGAAGATACAAGATCGAAGACTTCGTCCCGTGTCCGGATGGGACTCTCCTTTGCGTGGAAGGCAAGCTTGGATATTCGGATATGTGGATTTCCTTCTCTGTAACCGAGTCTGTGTAACCCTAGCCCCCTCCGATGTCTATATAAACCGGAGGGTTTAGTCCGTAGGACAACAACAATCATAATCATAGGCTAGCTTCTAGGGTTTAGCCTCTACAATCTAGTTGTAGATCAACTCTTGTAATACTCATATCATCAAGATCAATCAAGCAGGAAGTAGGGTATTACCTCCATCGAGAGGGCCTGAACCTGGTTAAAACATCGTGTCCCCTGCTTCCTGTTACCATTAGCCTTAGACGCACAGTTTGGGACCCCCTACCCGAGATCCACCGGTTTTGACACCGACAGGCACCATGATGAGGAGGGAGTAGTCCACCCTCGAGGCTGAGGGTTTGTACCAGTAGCTATGTATTTGATCTCTCTCTCTCTCTCTCTCTCTCTCTCTCTCTCTCGTGTTCTAGATTTGGCATGATCATGATGTATCGGGAGCTTTGTTAATATAGTTGGATCATATGGTGTTTTTCCCTCTCTATGTTGTTGTGATGAATTGAGTTTTCCCTTTGAGATTTCGGTTTTATCGGATTGAATACTTTGTTGGATTTGAGAGCACTTGATGTATGTCTTGGCACTCAACTCGCGGATTCCCGAGGTGACATTAGGCTAATCTATGCATAGTGGTTGATGCGCGTTTTCGTCCTTGTTTCTCCGGTAGAAATATTGGGGCACTCTTTGAAGTTCTTTGTGTTGGTTTGAGTATTATGAATCTGAAATTGTTTGATGCATATCGTATAATCAACTCACGGATGCTCATGGTGACATTGGAGTATCTAGGTGACACTAGAGTTGGTTGACGTGTATCATACGGTGTTATTTTAGTACAAACTCTTCGGCTATTTGTGACACTTATAGGAATAGCTCTATAGATCGATCGAAAAGGATAACTTTGAGGTGGTTTCGTACCCTACAAACAATTTCTTCTTATGTTCTCTGCTAGATAAGAACTTTGGAGGGATTCTTCGTTGCACGTTGAGGGATTGTTATATGATCCAATTATATTAGCATTGTTGAGAGATTGCACTACCGAAAGTATGAACCCTAGGCCTAATTTTCAAGCATTGCAATACCGTTTGTGCTCACTTTTGTTAGTTGCTACCTTGCTGCTTTTTATTGTTCCTATTACAAAAATCAATATCTACTATCATTACTACAATTGTATCACCATCTCTTCGCCGAACTAGTGCACCTATACAATTTACCATTGTATTTGGTGTGTTGGGGTCTTTGTTATTTGGTTGCAGGGTGGTTTGAGAGAGACCATCTTCATCCTACGCCTCCCATGGGTTGATAAACCTTAGGTCATCCACTTGAAAGAAATTTTCTACTATCCTACAAAACTCTGTGTTTGGAGGCCCAACACGAGTCTACAAGAATAAGTTGTGTAGTAGACATCACTCCGTCCTTTCAAATGCTTTAAGCATATCTAAATTCATCGCACATGAAGCTTTTTACCCTTTGTCTTCTTCTTCATTGCATGTATACTCTGGTATGCCACCATGACTTTTTCAGTGATCAAACGCCTTGGGACAAAAGTTCTTTGTTCAGTACCTCTAATCACATCCATCATATTTCACATCCGGGTGGTGTTAGCTTTAGCATGGATTTTGTAGAGGACTGGACAGAGAGCTATAGGGCGACATTGGGTGATCTTTTTTGGGTTGCGTACCTTGGGAATAAGGGTTATGGTACTATCATTCAGTCTAGTGGTGGGTAACTCACCACCGTTTAGAAAATCCAAAATGGCCATTGTTATATCGGCACCGATGATGTTCCAGTGCATTTGAAGAAATCAGTATTGAAACCATGTACACCTGGGGCCTTAGACGGAGCCATCTCTGTGGAGCAAGATTCGTTAATCACAATTATGTTATGCCACGCAACACACTTATACTACAATGTCTATCGTACGTGTACTACACTCCACACCGCATAACACACTGTCGGTTGGGATGGAGTACAATAGAACAGAGGAAACAATAAAACCAAAGGGGGAAAAAGTCAAAGAGGCTCCCGCCCTAGAATGCAGAACATGTCGGTGTGGGAGCGCTCTCCGCCACCTGGGGCTTCAACACACATCAAGCGGTTCCACACAGAACCCACCGCTAGCTTGGTGGGGTGGGCCAACCTACTAGCGCATATCTTGGTTGCTAGGAGCACATACATACTAATTGTGTTTTGTTCCTTTGTTTTTATTATTTTTACACACTACATACAAGTTTAAACATAGTGAATTGAAAAAGTTGGTTAATCTAAAAACATGTTGGCGGCGTAAAATAATGTTAATAAAAATATAAGAAAAGTTCTTGAATACATTTTTTCAGAAATTTGGAAAATGTGCATTGATTTTAAAAATATTTGCAAATGAAAGAAAATGTGCCTTAATTGGAAAGAAAAAGTTCATGATTTTGGGAAATGGTCACGAAATCAAAAATTTATTGAATATTTTGTGAAAATCCTAAAATTTTGAAAAATGTTTGTAATTTTAATAAAAATGCTCACTATTTTTTCAAAAATATTAAGAAAGTATTTGAGGATTTTAAAAAATATCAAATACGAAACATATTAATGCATTTGACTACTTTCACTTTTTCAAAATATATTCGTGGTAAAATTTGAAAAAAGAAGTTCATTTTATAAAGTTCATAATTTTTTGAAAAAATCAAAAAAGGCAAAAAGTTTGTCACAAGACTAGAAAACCAGACACGAAAAAAGAAGAAAAAACATTAGAAAAGAAAAACCGGGTGGAAACTTCCTAAACGAATGACGGTAGCTTCCTAAAACCGCTCCAGCGCTTTTGCTATGGGCCGTCCCACCAAAGGTCTATTGGAAATATGTCCTAGAGGTCATAGTAATTGTATTATTTATTTCCACGTCATATGTTTATATTCTATGCTATAGCTACTATGGTTTTTGAATATGTGATTCATAGGAAAAACCATAAGCACGTGTAGAGTAATAAACGGTAAAAGATGATTACTAGTCTCACCTCTAGAACTAGCTCAAGTGTTGCATGATGAATATGTTTTCCTGATCGTTAGCATATGTTAACTGTAACAAGGATGGCGACAACTTTGAGAGTATGATGTTAGTAGTACGATCATATTGAATTGACTGAAGTTGATTGCTATACTTGATGTTACCGTCATGAGTCTATAGTCAATAACACGAAGAATTAATGTATACTCAGTTCCTTAGACCATGAGAGTATCAAATCACTTCATACCGGACGATACACATTGGAGTGGTTCCAACGTCATATATAACACGATGATAATAATAACATCTTACTGGTTTATTGGAAACGTAAGACAAGAGGCTAGGTAGCTCAAGAGTGGGATTTGGTCCTCCAACTATGGAAAGATATTATTAGGACCCACCCAGTGTGATGACATCTATCATCGTCTCGCCAACAGACATAGGTGAATTGCTCATAGGGATGCCGAAACATGATAATGAGAAGAATAAGAAAACGGTAACGAGGAGACCGATATAGTGAGCATGTGTATGACTCACGGGGATGCGGATATATCTCACCTCAGGTTTTGCAAAGCATCATCAAGCAAAACGAATAGCGTATCATAACCAAAGGCTGACTCGAATATCATTCGTGTGAGTATAGGGGTCAACATGGATGTCCAAAGTTCTATTGTTCATCATTGAATGAAAGGAAGTTTTGTTTATAATATATTTCACCGAACCAACAGGGTCACACGCTTAAGGGATTATGATCTATTGAGTTTTATAGGAGTTAGGAGCACGAGAAAATATTACCAAATTTTTTTGGTAATAAAAGAAATAGTTTCTAGAGAAACTAGAAGCATTTTGGAGTTACCGAAAGGGTTTTGGGGCCTACTGCGTAATACCAGGTAATGTTGGAAGGTTAAAAATATGCCAAAGGACCTAAAATAAATATAGGAGGACCTGAGATTTACGAAGCATATTTTAATATTTGTAATACATGATTAAATTTTTTAAATAGAATGATTAACATTTCTTCCAAATAATTTTTATCTCTACTTTTTCCATAAACATTGTATATGTTTAATATATGCCGTAGACATTTATTTGACTTACTATTAATATATGTGAAATACATTATAATGCAACATAATATATTTTTAAACCATGAACATTGCAAACTATTTTGTACACAATAAACAAAATTCATATATATTCGAAACATTTACCTTATAGACGATTTTTTTTTCAAATACCTTCCTCTGTTCCCTAATATGAGACATTTAGGTATTTCAAATTATTGACTACATCCATAATAAAATGAGTAAACATACATATTAAAATATGTCTAAATACATACGAATCAAGAAAATGCTAAAAGATCATATATTGGAAAAACAATTATAATGTCGCATACATTTTTTGAAACATCTGATCATTTTTCAAATATCATGAACATTTTTTAATATGCTATAACCATTTTTTATCAAGCTAACAATTATTTTATAACGTGTTAACATTTTTACTTTTTAATTTGGAATATATGTATTTATAGTATTTAGGAAAATAAAAATAAAAGGAAAACAAAAATGGAACTAAGCTGAAAACATGAGAAAAGACGAAACATTAAACCCTGATACAAGCGATCGCTCCTATTTGGTGCATAGCGCCCTAGGTGACGCACAAAGGCGCCACGCGCTTTTGGGCCGTGCGTTGTTCAAGATGCGTATCCTTTTCGTCTCTTTTTTACTTTTCTACTTAAACTTTCAAAACTGCTCAAACAAAAAAAGTTAATCTTGAAAAAAAGAGTTTCTGGCTCGAGATCGAACTTGTAGTGACCACGATCCCAATGGACCGAAGTCTCCGTGCTTAAGTGTCATCCCTGGATCGGTAATGTTGACACACACAGTACTTGAGGAATTATAACAGAATTCAATTACACACTTATTACATCGAGTCCTCATAAAGAGTATGATTACACAAAAACAATATGAATGAAGGCCATCTAAGCTAAATAATTACGGAAGCTTCGAAGGTAAATGAGTCCATCAACTCCAACGGCATAGCTGAGTGCAAGACAATGACCTATCGCACCTTATTCGTTGTCTGAGTAGTCTGCAACATGAGACGTTGCAGTCGTGTAGGTCAGCACATTGAATATACTGGCAGAGTTATACTGTAAAGCAATGAATGCAAGAACTATATCTACATGTAATATTTGGCTGGTGGAGGCTCTAAGTTTAGGATTTTGCATAAAGCTAATTTTTCCCTACAACAAAGGAATAAATTTATTTAAACTACTCCCAAGTTGTACCAATATTTGAGAAGGTTCCTCTAACTCAGATCCCAATTAAACAAGTATCATCATTACACCCAATTCAATTAATTAAAGAGTGATAAGATCAACAATAATATCCAATTCCATATACTCAAGATGTCCATAACCGGGGACACGGCTAACCATGATTAGTTTATACACACTGCAGAGGTTGCGCACTTTTCCCAACAAGACTCGACCGCATCCATGATCGAAAGATCGAGACATAGTCTTTCGAAAGCATTAACTCTCTACTTCGGGCGGACCGGTACACCTACTTTCCCCTACATCTGCTAGTCCACCTCTTCAAGAGCTCATACAACTAACTCAACTACGCCAGAGCCCGTAATGGCTTGTGGCTGCACACGGAAGTTTCTAGTCATGAAATATCATATGATCCCTTTGAGCCTGGGTGGCGAACCGAGGAAAAATCACACGGGTACTCCGGGATATCCCAAATGGACAAACACTGGATTCTCCAGGTGCCCCAACCAATCCATCCAGATGTGTATTAAAGTTGCCACCTTAATGTTATCCATGATTAATAACTCTCATAACTTCCATGTGTATCATAAATTCTCCAGGTGGCCCAACCAATCCACCCAAATGTGTATTAAAGTTTGCTTGGGGAGGGGGTCGGCGGCGACGCGGAGTCCAGGCGACTCCGGCGGCCGCGCTCGGCTGGGCCTTCGGCCCAGTTCGGTCCGAAAGTTTTTTTTTTAAATAATTTCGCCGCAAAGAAAAATCCTAATAAAATATAAAAAAAATCTAAAAAATTTCAAAAACAAATTTCACCGTCCAAACCTAATATTTAGGACAAGATGAACATTTTTGTGGACTAAATGCAATTTTAAAAAATGCATGTTTTTCTCTATTTCAAATAAAATAGCAAATAAAATACAAATAAAATAATAATTTGATTTCAACATTTCTTTTCCAATATTTCTCTTACTGTTGAAGAAGTCATATTATCTTTTCTCATTTATTTTTATGGTTGGAAATAATTGGAAAGAAAATATTGAAAATCAAATTGATCCTCTCTTCAAATTTGAAAAAAAAATCAAATATGAATATTTTGTGAAATCTCCAACTCTCTCCTTGGGTCCTTGAGTTGCTTAAGATTTCTAGGATCACAACCAAAATGCAAATAAAATATGATATGCATATGATGATCTATGTATAACATCCAAATTGAAAATTGGGATGTTACAAACCTACCCCCTTGAGATGAATATCGCCCACGAGATTCGAGTTGGTCAGCAAAAAGGTTTAGGTGGTCCTTGCGGAGATCTTCTTCTTGCTCCCAGGTGGCTTCCTCCTCAGTATGATGGCTCCACTGAACTTTGCAAAACTTGATAACCTTACTGCGAGTAACTCGGCTAGAAAAGTCGAGAATCTTGACTGGCTTCTCTTCATAGGTCAGATCACTATCCAACTGAATTGCTTCCAGTGGCACTGTATCTCTCAGAGGAATATCGGTCATCTCTGTGTGGCACTTCTTCAAGAGGGAAACGTGAATCATGAACTCCTGACAATCCTTCGGGCAGTTCCAACTTATACGCAACTTCTCCCATGCGTTCCAAAACACTGTATGGTCCCACAAAACATGGTGCTAGCTTTCCCTTGACTCCAAAATGTTTTAACTCCTCGAAGTGGGGACACACAAAGATATGCTCTGTCTCCGACTTCATAGGCTACCTCCTTGCGTTTAGTATCCGCATAAGTCTTCTGCCTCGACTGGGCTACCTTGAGTCTGTCTCGAATCAACTTAACCTTCTCCTCAGAATCTCTGATTAAGACTGGTCCGAACAACTGTCAATCTCCAACCTCATCCCACGATAACGGTGTCCTGCACCTCCTTCCGTAGAAGGCTTCGAAAGGGGCCGTCTTCAAACTGGCTTGGTAACTGTTGTTATAGGAGAACTCTTCATAAGGCAAATTGTCGTCCCAACTAGATCCATAATCTAGCGCACAAGCTCTCAACATGTCCTCCAGAATCTGATTGACTCTCTCGGTCTGTCCATCTGTCTGTGGATGAAAGGTTGTACTGAACTCTAGATTGGTAACCAAAGTTTCATGAAATCGATTCCAAAACTTTGGGTAAAAGTTGTCTTAAGTATCCTGCTCTCGGATCTTCAACTGGTGATAACCTGATCGAAGATCGATCTTGGAGAAAACTTTAGCTCCTTGTAGTTGGTCAAACAAATCATTGATCATCGGCAAAGGGTATTTGTTCTTGATCGTCACCTCATTCAGCGCATGATAATCAACAACCATCCTCAAAGATCCATCCTTCTTCTCAACTAGAAGCACTGGGGCTCCCCAAGGTGATGAACTTGGTCAAATGTAACCTTTCTCCAGTAACTCCTTAATCCATTTATTGATTTCCTCCAGATCATTTGCGGGCATCCAATACGGTCTCTTGGATATTGGTCTGGTCCTTGGCAATAACTCAATCAAAAACTCAATGTCTCCGGAAATACATCGGGGTAATCCTTCACCACTGGTACTTCCTTCTGAACAATTCCTGATAAGGAATTCACCTGAGTCCTCCTCGGCGCATGCTTAGACACATACTTCATCCTCTTTCCTTCCGGGGTGGTGAAAATAATTGATTTACTAGCGCAATCGATGTTTCCTTCAAACTTGGATAGCCAATCCATGCCTAGTATCACATCCAATCATTGTGACTCCAGGACAATCAGGTCAGTGGGGAAAACTTGTCTACCTATGGTTACTGGCAACTGATTGCATCCCCTACTAGCCATATACTCCGCTCCTGGGGAACTTACTAACATCGGTGACTTAAGGGCTACTGTTGGCAACTTATACTTATCCACAAATCCCCTTAATATGAATGAATGAGATGCACCAGTACCGAAAAGAACAAGTGTTGTAAATGCATTAATCAAAAACTTACCGACAACTACGTCGGGTTGATCCTCAATCTCCTCCACACTAACATGGTTCACCTGACCTTTGGTGAAGGGGTTGGGCTTCTTTGCAGAACTTCCATTGCCATTTCCATTCTTTGTTTCAGGGCATTCAGTGGCACAATGTCCGGTCTTCCCGCACTTGAAACAAGTAATGTGGCTCAGATCCCTCTTGGCTGGTGTTGCAGGACTGGAACGGTCCTGACTTTTGCTTCCTCCATTCCCATTGCCATTCTTGGGGCCACTGTGGTTGTGCGAACTTCCTCCATTGTGCGTATGTCTTCCATGGTTATGGCCTCCATGGTTGTGAGTATGTCCTCCCGAGTACGGGGAATAGCGAGGCTTCTGCTGAGCTCCAGAAGTGTACGTCCCCTGTCCATACTTCCTCTTGCGATTATCAATCTGTTGCTGCTTGCCTTCAATCATGAGGGCCCTATCTACCAACTCCCGGTAGTTGTTGAATGTTCCCACCATCAATTGCATACTTAACTCATCATTGAGTCCCTCAAGAAACTTCCCCTGCTTTGCGGCATCTATGGCCACATCATCTAGGGCATAACGGGCAAACTTGCTGAACTCATCCACATACTGTCCCACTGTACGACCTCCTTGGCGCAAGTTGTGAAACTCGCGCTTTTTCATGCTCATAGCTCCTGCTGAAACATGGGCGGTGCGAAGCTCATGGCCCGATCCCATGTAATCAGATCAATGGGGTAAGTGGTGGTGAAGTTCTCCCACCAAGATGTTGCGGGTCCACCAAGCTAATGTGCGGCAAAGTGCACTCTCTCCGCATCTGTGCATCTTGCTGTGGTCAGCTCCCTTCCAATCTTGCGGAGTCAATCATCTGCAACAATCGGCTTGGTGCTGCTAGAGAACACTGGCGGATTCAACCTCAGAAAATGGGCTAGGTTGTCAACAGGGGGTGGTGGCAGTGGGTTGTTGTTTGTTGTTGTTATTGCCTTGGTTCTGGTTCTGAACTAGCATCTGCATCAAGGCATTCTGCTGCTGGATCAACTGAGTGAGCTTCGGTGGGGACACGAATCCATTGTCACGTCTTGGAGGCATCTGATGGGTTAGAAGGGGTGAGAAAACAGAATAGAATAAGGTCTAAGAGAGATTCACTACCCATATGCACATGACGCAAATACAATCAATTCACTTCATTCAATATCAAACAAGGTTCACACAAACGATCTAACTATGATTACAACTCGATCGATGCTAACTACTTGGAAGGATACTACTAGTAACATGGTGGTCGTCTAGAAATTTTGATCGGAGGAAGACTCCTTAATGTATGCTCCAGCTTCGTCAACCTAGTCGACATCACTGTCATCATTTGCATCACTGTCTGTGTCGGTGTCGTCCAAGATGATGTAGTCCTCCGAACGTTCTCCACGGGTAGTCCTAGATTCCTCTTCAAATCTTCATGCTTCTCCAGTAGTATGGCAATTTATTCCTCATATTCATCGCGTGTAAACTTGAGTTCCTCTTCTAGCTCGATATTCTACTTCATCAGCTTCTTGATCTTCTTCATGTTCAAACACAGTTGATTCTCTTGTCGGCGAATGTGATCACCCATCTCCTGAATGTAAGTTGCAATTGATCCATCCTTCCTGGTTCGAATCATCTCCCATTCTTTGTCTCGGCTGCCACATATTTGATAAATGGTGTTTTCCAGCTCCTTGTGATACACTTCACATATGCGTCCAAAAGTCATGTGGGCTGCCATGCTCTTTCCTGAACTCCGGCTTGGTGCATCCAGGTAGAAATCAATGGGCTCCGTTGTTGGCACAAATGTCCTCCCAGGTACCCAAACTTTGATCTTCCAGCGCTCCTCTTCCGGTAAAGTTGCAGAGAAAGTCCCAGTTGGTAGTCCGATGTTCAAGTACTTTGTGACTTCCTTCAAGTGTCGTCCGAAAAGGATGTCGTCATCCGGCTGAGTGAACTTGTTCCTGGGGTCCGCCATATATACAGTAGAAATAGAGGAGAATTAGAAATGAGCAAAGAAGAGAATTCCTGTGGCTTATTCTAGTGGCCGTGTCCTACAGTCAACGTGTGCACTGATACCATCTTGTAGCAACCACGATCCCAATGGACCGAAGTCTCTATGCTTAAGTGTCATCCCTGGATTGGTAATGCTGACACACACAGTACTCGAGGAATTATGACGGAGTTCAATCACACACTTATTACATCAATTCCTCATAAAGAGTATGATTAAACAAAAATAATATGGCTGAAGGCCATCTAAGCTAAATAACTGCGGAAGCTTCGAAGGTAAATGAGTCCATCAACTCCAACGACATAGCTGAGTGCAAGACAACGACCTATCGCACCTTATTCGTTTTCTGAGTAGTCTGCAACATGAGACGTTGCAGCCATGTAGGTCAGCACATTGAATATGCTGACAGAGTTACACTGTAAAGCAATGAATGCAATATTTGGCTGGTGGAGGCTCTAAGTTTATGATTTTGCATAAAGCTAGTTTTTCCCTACAACAAAGGTATAAATTTATTTAAAATACTCCCAAGTTGTACCAATATTTGAGAAGGTTCCTCCAACTCAAATCCCAATTAAACAAGTATCATAATTACACCCAATTCAATAAATTAAAGAGTGATGCGATCAACAATAATATCCAATTCCAGATACTCAAGATGTCCATAACCGGGGACACGGCTAACCATGATTAGTTTATACACTCTGCAGAGGTTGCGCACTTTTCCCCACAAGACTCGACCGCATCCATGATCGGAAGATCGAGACATAGTCTTTCGGAAGCATTAACTCTCTACACCGGGCGGGCCGGTACACCTACTTTCCCCTAGATCTGCTAGTCCACCTCTTCGAGAGCTCATACAACTAACTCAACTACGCCAGAGCCCATAATGGCTTGTGGCTGCACACGGAAGTTTCTAGTCATGAAATATCATATGATCCCTTTGAGCTTGGGTGGCGAACCAAGAAAAAATCACGCGGATACTCCGGAATTTCCCAAATGGACAAACATTGGATTATCTAGGTGCCCCAACCAATCCACCCAGATGCGTATTAAAGTTGCCACCCTAATGTTATCCATGATTAATAACTCTCATGACTTCCATGTGTATGACGATCCAATCCCCGTCTACGAGCATGGCTAAGCAATAATTGCGCATAACGTATATTCCCGGGGTGATCAAAGCTATTAGGTTCCTACCTCAAGCACTACAACCAAACCACATGTTCCCAATCCTACTCATGCAAATATTTGAGGGGCAATACTAATGCATAGTAAAAACTGGGTATAGAAGAGTATGATCAAAGTGTAACTTGCCTTGCTGACGATCTGCAAACTCTAAAGATTCGTAGTAACAAGCTTCGCACTCCGGGTAATCTAGCGTAGACAAACAGTAGCATACATAAGCAATCACTCAAATGAAACAAAGAGAAATCGATAAAAGATCCAAATCAAACTCGAAACAAACGGTCTAAACTAAATGTAAAACAAAACCTAACAACATTATTTTCATGTGGATTAGATCTTAACAGTAGGTACATGCGATTAGCTATGATTTGTAAAAAGAAACAACTCAAACGGAGTTACGAAACTCAAGATACGAATGAAACAAGATCGATTACTAATTTGATCCAAACTCAAATTTTAAATTGTCAACACCATGTTCAAGTTGGTTTACTGGAAAGAAGAGATCGCGATGAAGGTATAGGCATTGGTTTCATCTAATTTGGATAAACAAGGAAAAAGTTACGCTAGTTTTAAGATCAGGGACTAGATTGCGATAAAACTTATTCGCGGATAGGTCCCCAGCCGAAAAAATAAAACTAAAAAGAAAAATCTAGGGAACAAACGTTCGCTAACAGAACTAAATGAACGAATTCGTTCGTTAAAACGATCTAACCGGTGAACGTTTACTAATTAAACTAAAACAAAAAACTGATCTAACCTAAAAATCAAAAAAACGAAACTAAAACCGAAAAGAACCGATCGGTTCTTAACGGTCAACATGGAAACGGCTGGCAACAAGGAAAATGATGACGACGGCGGCGGCTCCAAACCACAAAGAATGGGCGGCGGCACATGGGGCGAGGCGGCGGCGTCATGGTATGGCGGCATGGCTTGGCAGGGCGGCGGCAAAGCAAAGCAAAGCGGCTCGGCCGACGACGACGGAGTTGCAATGACGGCGGCCGAGGCGAGGCGCGTGGCGCTGGCCGACGAGGAGAGGGGGCGTCGGCTCCTTTATAAAGGGGTCGGGGTGTTTGCTTGGGAGGATCGGCGGCGACGCTGAGTCCCAAGTGACTCGGCGGCGGCTCGGGGTCGGACTCACGAGCGGGAGGCGGCGGCGCTCGGTCGAGCCGGATGGGCCTTCGGCTCAGTTTGGTCCGAAAGTTTTTTTACATAATTTCGCCGCAAAGAAAAATCTTAATAAAATATAAAACAAATTCTAGAAAAATCCCAGAAACAATTTTCACCGTCCAACCCTAATATTTAGGACAAGATGAACATTTTTCTGGACTAAATGCAATTTTCAAAGATGCATGCTTTTCTCTAATTCAAATAAAATAGCAAATAAAATACAAATAAAATAATAATTTGGTTTCAACATTTCTTTTTCCAATATTTCTCTTCTGTTGAAGAAGTCACATTATCTTCTCTCATTTATTTTTATTGTTGGAAATAATTGAAAAGAAAATATTGAAAATCGAAATGATCCTCTCCAAATTTGAAAAAAAATTCAAATATGAATATTTTGTGAAATCTCCAACTCTCTCCTTGGGTCCTTGAGTTGCTTAAGATTTCTAGAATTGCAACCAAAATGTAAATAAAATATGATATGCATATGACGATCTATGTATAACATCCAAGTTGAAAATTGGGATGTTACAGAACTAGCAACCTCGTCGGACGAATGGAAGTGCTGCAACTACCAGGCCATATCACTAGCTTGTGCAGAATAACTTCTTTTGTTTCTTTTATTTCGGCTTTCAGCTCGGTTTGTTCTTTTTCTTCTACCCTTTTTTCTCTTAAATGCGCATATTTTTCAATATTAGTCATGGTCTTTTTTATAATTTGATTAGCTTTTTGCAAATTTGATGATTTTTATCAAATTATATGAAATTTTTTGAAACCCAATTAACTTTTTTAAATTATAATTAACTTTTTTCAATTTTAACTAACTTTTCTTAAAATTTGGTGAATTTTTTCAAACTCATGAACTTTTTTCAAATCCATGAACTTTTTTCAAATTGATGAACTTTATGAAAATGCAAAGTGCACGAATTTTTCAAATGGTGTACTTTTATTCGAAACTGCAAAATCCCCGAACCTTTGCAATTTTTTGAACTGATTTAAAATTTTGTGAACATTTTTTATTTTTTAGTCCAGTGAATAATTTTATTGACATTGCAAACCGAAGGAACGACGCGCCAGCTAGCGAGCGAAGCAGGGAGTCCACGAGGGGAGCTCCTATACGGCGCTTTATGCGCCCGTTCAGAGAACTGGCGTCCACTAGCGCACCTGGTGGCCCGGCCCAAGAACTTTCAATATTTTCTTTATCCTTTGTTTTCTTTATAATAATTCATTACTTAGAAAATCTCCAACTTTTATTTTTTAAATTTTTTTTAGAATACTTTTCGGGAATTTGAGAAAATAATCGTGGACACAATGTTTTTCCGCATTTTGAAAAATGTTTGTGGATTCAAAAAAGTTCTCTTATATGAAAAAATGTTTGTGGATCCAAAACAAATGTCTACGTATGCAAGAAAATGCGTATGAATTTCAAAAAACTCATGGTTACATAAAATATTTATCATTTCGAGAAAATCACGAAGTTGCAAAAATGTTTGTGTGTTTGAAAAATGTTAAAGACTTTCAAAAAAATGTTTGTTAGTTTGTAAAAATAGACATGAATTTAAAAAATTATCCTCGAAATTGGAAAGAGTTCATGAATTAATACAATTGTCTGTGAATGAAAAAATGATTTAGAATTCAAAAAATGTCTTCTAACTAAAAAAGGTACGTGAATTAATAAGTGTTTGTGTATTCAAAGAAAGTCCATGATTTCAAATAATGTTCACAAGCATGGAAAAAATGTTCATGGGGTCCAAACATATTTCAATTCTGAAAAAATATTTGTGGATTCAAAAAATGTATTCTATTGAAATACAATGTTTGCGGATATACAAAAATGTTATCGTATTGAAAAGGTATTCTTAATTTCAAAAGCTGTACTAGATTCTGAGAAATATTCATGAAATTCGAAAATTATTCTTGAGTTGGAAAAATGTTATGACTATGACAAACATGTTGGAAAATTCAGAAGAATGCAAGTAAATGAAAAGAAAAATGTTTGCAAATTCAGAAGAATGCAAGTAAATGAAACAAAAATCACAAGCTTAGAAAAAATGTTCGTGAATTAAAAATTGGATCACGAATTGCAAAAACTGTTTTTAAATTCTAAATCATTCATAAGTTCCATAAAATGTCAAGAAATGAAAAATAAAAAAGTAAAAAAGAAAAGAAAAAAAGGTGTAAGTGCACCTAGTGCCCCTTAGTGATTTTGGTGTATTGAAGACTTATAGGTTAAGGGACTAATGTGTTTATGAGTGTACACAGGTCTATAAGTCTATGAGGAGTTTGATATTTACAGAGAAAGTCGACCCCTAAAAATGAATATCTTCGACTGAAGATTTTGGTATTCCTGAAGACTTTCATGAAGACTTTGAAAGTGAAGAAATTTGTGTGTCCGTGAAGACTTGATATTCATGCAAGGAATATGAAGCTTGAAGACTTTCGTTTTCATAGTTTTCTTTTTCTTTTTCTTGAGTCATAGGTAACACCGTACTGTTAAAGGGGGTCGAGGAAATACTAAGAAAAAATTTCCATGTGATGCTCAACTCAAAATCCTACACCTACAAATCCCTTCGAGTGAAGCTATTGGAAATCTCATACAGTTCAGTCAATTTCTTCAGTGACAGAGAGACGAAGTTCTTCTGGTCGCTGAGGAATTTGTTCTGACTGAGGAGTTAGGAATTCGCCAGTGCGGATTGCCTACACATTGAGGAACATGATAGCCCTGAGAAATTCGAGAGTCAAATTTCCGACCGTTGCTATGCTGCGCGCCAGCTGTCTCAAATATCTTATCCACCTAACGGTCATATCATTGAAGGGCATTTATGTCTTATCATGTCGGGCTGCTCCCTAGGCTATAAATAGCCGCCCCCTACAACCACTAGCTAGTTGGCTGCTCCGAGAGAAACTGACACTTGTCATTTGAGAGCAACCCATCCTCCGAGGACTTTGAGCGAAAATCATCGAGTGAGGAAAATCCAAACCCAAACACCCACAAACCCAAAGTGATTGAGCATCACTGAAGAGATTGATCCTGCGTGGATCCGACGCTTGTTACCTTTGAAGACTGTGCTTCTTCCAGACGGTTAGGCATCATGGTCTAGAGCATCCAAGAGGAATTGTGGATCGCCGAGTGACCAAAGTCTGTGAAGGTTTGGAAGTCGCCTGAAGACTTACCACGAGTGATTGGACGAGGTCTGTGTGACCTTAGTTCAAGGAGAATACGACGAGGACTTGGTGTCCTGAGCTGCGTGTTTCGGCGATCGAGTGTCCGGACTGTGTGTCCTCGAGTTTAAATACTCACCGCCCAACCAGACGCATAACCGAGACAAAGAGCTTGAACCGGTCTACTAAATCATTGTCTTCACCAAATTTTATCGGTTCTATTTCCTCAACTCTTCCATTTCCTCATTATCGTGTTGATTGTTTGTTCATATCTGTGTTTGAAGACTTTGACTAAAGACTTTCTCAATTTCCTCAGTTCAATTTCTTCAGTCTGTTTGTCTTCATCTTGTGTTATCCTGTGTTTACGCTTTCTTTACTCTGTGATTGTCTTCATTTCACCATGATGACTATGTGTGTATTCTGCTATGCTTATTTTTTAGTACTTATTCCGCTGCAAGTAGTTCTTCACTCAGGAATTTCCTCATCGGCAAATTCCTCAATGAAGAATTCGTAAAAATCGCCTATTCACCCCCCTCTAGTCGATATAACGCACTTTCAATTGGTATCAGAGCAAGGTACTCCCTTGTTCTGTGTGATTTTGGTTTAACCGCCTGGAGTTTTAGTTATGTCGGCCACAGGTATGATCAAGGTCTCTGTTGGGTGTCCTACCTTCGATGGCATGGACTACCCCTACTGGAAGAATAAGATGCGAATGCATCTTGAAGCAATTGACAACGATCTCGTGCACGTGGAAAATGGTGTTCCTCACCACACTTTCCCGAATGTCAGCGATGTGAAGCGATTCAAGCAACTCGATTCTCAAGCGAAGAATATGATATGTGGTCATCTCGAGTAAAGGGCGATGGTAGAGTGAGTGCCTTGAAACCGCTAAGCTTATCCGGGATAGGCTCTCCAAAGTAAACGAAGGAGTCTCAACTCAACGTGACTCTCGTGTCGACGTTCTTCGCAATCTCTTCAACCGCTTCAAAAGACTCGACAATGAAAATGTTCAAGAAACCTTCGATTGCCTCACCGATATCTCAAATGAGCTTCAAGCGCCGGTGCCACCGACATCACCGATCATGAGGTGGTGAAGAAATTGCTGAGATCACTCGATTCGTCATTTGACACTGCACCGATGATTCAAGAGCGTGCTGATTACAAGTCACTAGATCCCGCCGATATCCTCGAGAGGCTAAATACTCATGAGTTCCACTTTGTCAAAAGAGAGATCTCTATGGTTCAAGCTATGGCAAGCCACGTGCCTCAAGGCCAAGGCGATGGTCTCAATCTGAGTGTGAAGATTCGTAGTAGCCTTGGTGACCTCAAGAATTGAGCCAGAGCTAGCACCGCCGTGAAGAAGTTCCGAAATTCTCAAGACGTGGTCGCTGGAAAATCTTCAAGGAGCAGTGATTCCTCATCAAGTGACTATAAGAGAAGGCTATGCCACAAATGCAAGAAGCCTAGTCACTACATTCAAGATTGTCCTCAGTGGGACAAGGAACTAAAGAAGAAGAAATACAAGGATTACAGTTCTGATGATGCCAAGAAGAAGAAGAAATCCTCTAAGTCTTCATCATCAAAATCCTCGAAGTCTTCATCCCACAAGAAGAGCAGCTCCAAGAAGGCTCGGGCATTATTGGCAAGGAAATGGATTCTGAGGCTGAATCTGAGGATAATGAGGAAGAAGAGGAATCCGAGGAGTCTGAGTCAGGTGTGGCAAGTCTAGCTCTTGCTACCGCATTTGTCAGCAAGTCTATCTTCAACTTTGAAGAAAATGGCAACACCAACAACGCTGATGAAGGCAATGATGACTATGCTCCCACCTATTGCTTCATGGCAAAGGCTGCTAAGGTAACTAAATACCCCTCCTCTGAATCAAGTGAGGATGAATCTGATGAAAATCTTAAGCCTAGCTACTCTAAACTTGCTAAGATTGCTGTGAAACAACAAAAGGCTATTGATAAACTTCAAAACATGCTAGACAAAAGTGATGATATGTTGGGTGATGAAATGGACCGCACTAAAGACTTAACTGAAAAATCTTCAGAGACTTCAGTCTAAGTTTGACAACCTTCAAAGTCATCATAAAACCCTCTTAACTGATCATGAGAAGCTTTCTTATGAATTTCTTCAAAGAAAGCAAGATCTTGAGAAGCTAAGAGTGAGTTATGAAGATCTTCAGAAGGAGCGTGATTCATTACTTGCTCAACAAATCAGCGCCACACAGGAACAATTTGATCCTCCATGCTTAAAGTGCATTGAACGTGAATCTGCTAATTCTTCACCTGAATGTTCAAATGCTTCAAATGTTACAAATTCTTCACCTGCCTCTGCTATCACTAATTCCTCGTCTGAGGACATTGCTAGTATCACTGACAATGCAGCGCTAAAGGAATTGTATATGACAGGCATGTACAAAAGCCTCAAAGGGCATCAGACTCTTTGTGATGTGCTTAAAAAGCAGATCCTCAACAGAAACCCTAGGAAAGAGGGTATTACCTTTGAGAGGAAACTCAATGCCGATGGAACATATTGAAGCCCGAGCAAGACCCCAAAACCTCATGGGTTGTTTGCAAAGGGATCTCGATTGTTCCATCTAACTTATCCGGCTTTACATGTGAATCTCCTCATTCTTCCGATGAGTCATTTGACTCCAACTATAAAACTGTTCAAAAATCAGAATGGTGAAGTATTTGCTAGATATGTTGGCACTAATCGCAGAACGGTTCCCTATGAAGAAAATCTGGGTTCCCAAAAGTTATGTTGAAAGTCTTCGGTGAATGTCCTCATGACACCACCAAAGGAAGAATAGGAACCCCAGATCAAACTCTTCATATGGACCAAATTCTTCATATGGATCCAAGTCCTCATACGGACCAAATTCCTCACATGGATCAACTTCCTCAAAAGGATCAAAGTCCTCATATGAACATCATCGTGCTAACAACTCTGTTTCGCAGGGTAGAGCTAAGGGCTATGAATATGTGCATTATTCTTCAAATCATTATGTTCATATGTCCTCGAAGAATTTCTCTGCTTATTCATATGCTTACCCTAACCCCTCTTATGTGAAACGAAGTGGACTGACATCTTTGCCACCTTTCTCATATGGTGCTCGCAGAGTGATGAATTCTTTGCCACCCCTCCAGATGTGGGTGGTGAAGAAAAAGAACTAATCTCTTATGCTAGGTCAGGTCTCCAGACGTGCTTTAACGTCTGAAGAATTTGCTGGGGGCCTGACAAAAATGCCTGAAAGGACGCATGCTAATCATGATGAAATGAACTTTCATTTCACACGTCCTCACACCACTTATCTGTGCTATTGCTTGATGAAATTGAACTGATGATACTGATGTCATATTCTTCACTGATGAAGTATATGAGTTTGTAAGCTGCACTAATTCATCTGCAGGATGATCAACCCAAAGCAAATGAGTGGGTCCTCGATAGTGGATGTACAAATCACATGACTAGTGACAAGAATCTATTGATGGATGCTCCATTAACACCTTCACATCTGAAGCATATCATCTTCGCGGACAAAGGCAAAAGTCAGGTATTGGGTCTAGGTAAGGTTGCGATCTCTAAGGATCGACACATGGACAAAGTCATGCTTGTTGAGTCCTTAGGATACAATCTCATGTCTGTCTCAATGCTTTGTGATCTTGATATGGTTGTTGTCTTTGTCATGTATCGTTGTGTTGTGATCATGGAAGCTGACAATTCCAAAGTCTTCGAAGGCTTTAGGAGAGGAGACTTGTACATTGTTGATTTCTCTACAGGACCACAACCTGCCGTGTGCTTACTTGCAAAAGCTTCAGAAGGCTGGCTATGGCATCAACGACTTGGTCATGCTGGCATGAGGAATTTGCACACGCTTGCGAAGAAGAAGCATGTCATTGGCATTGAGAATGTCAAATTCCTCAAGGATCACCTGTGTGGTGCCTGTGAAGCTGGGAAGATGACTAAGGCCAAGCATCCAGCAAAGACTATCATGACCACTAGTCGACCATTTGAATTGCTTCACATGGATCTCTTCGGTCCTAATCATTATTCTGCTGTGACTAATGATGCATCTCTATATGGCTTTGTTATTGTTGATGATTATTCTCGTTACACATGGGTACACAATGTTATTTACAAACATGAAGTGCAGGAAGTCTTCAAACGATTTTCCTCGAGGGCTTCAACCAACTTTGGTGTGAAGATCAAGCACATCAGGAGTGACAATGGAACTGAGTTCAAGAATTCCGGTCTTAATGACTATCTTGATGAACTTGGTATTACTCATGAGTTATCTCCTCCTTATACTCCTCAGCAAAATGGCGTCGTGGAGCGCAAGAACAGAACTCTTGTTGAGATGGCGTGCACTATGCTTGATGAATACAAAACGCCTCATCGTTTTTGGATTGATGCAATTTATACCGCGTGCCACATCATCAACAGAGTATATCTTCACAAATTCTTCAAGAAGACTGCCTATGAACTCCTCACTAACAAGAAACCCAATGTGAGTTATTTTAGAGTCTTCGATGCTAAATGTTGGATTAGAGATCCTCATCACAATGCTAAATTCGCACCGAAAGCACATGAAGGTTTTATGCTTGGTTACGGAAAGGACTCGCACACCTACAGAGTCTTCAACATCGCTCTTCACAAGATTGTTGAAACTGTAGATGTGCGGTTTGATGAAACTAATGGCTCGCAAAGAGAGCACCTACCTTCTATGATAGATGAACCAGCACCTGAAGATTCTATCAAGTTCAAGGCTACTGAGGATGTCATTCCTACCGAAGAATCCACTGAAGAATTCATTCCAGAACGCGAAGATCGTCGAGCTGATGCATCTGAGGAAAATGCTGAAGAAAATGGTGCTGAAGAAAATGCTGATCAAATTCCTCGACGACAACCAACTTATCCTCGCATTGCAAAAGAAGTGCAAGTTGAAAAGATCATCGATGACATTGAAGCACCAGGTCCTCTCACACGCTCAAAGGCTTCACATTTATCTAACTTTTGTGAACACAATGCTTTTGTCTCTATCACAGAGCCCACTAAGGTAGATGAAGCATTTTTGGAGCCAGAGTGGATTCAGGCCATGCAAGAAGAATTACATCAGTTCGAGCTCAACAATGTCTGGGAACTGGTCAAATGTCCAGATCCTCGCAAGCATAATATCATCGGCACAAAGTGGATCTACCGCAACAAGCAAGATGAAAATGGCCTTGTGGTGAGGAATAAGGCACGACTTGTAGCTCAAGGCTACACACAGGTTGAAGGAATTGATTTCGATGAAACTTTTGCACCTGTTGCTAGAATTGAGGCTATTCGCATATTACTTGCATATGCTAACCATCATAATATCACTCTATATCAAATGGATGTGAAAAGTGCATTCCTCAATGGTAAGCTTGAGGAAGAAGTATATGTTGCTCAACCCCCAGGTTTTGAAGATCCAAAGAATCCTGACAAAGTATTCAGACTCAACAAGGCCCTCTATGGCCTCAAGCAAGCCCCTCGGGCGTGGTATGATACCTTGAAGGAATTCTTCGTGAAGAATGGCTTCACACCCGGTTCACTTGACCCTGCACTCTTTACTAAATCTTATGATGGTGAACTGTTTGTGTGCCAAATATACGTTGATGATATTATCTTTGGCTGTACTGACCAACGTTATAGTGATGAATTTGTCTATATGATGAGTGAAGAATATCAAATGTCTATGATGGGGGGGTTGAAATTCTTCTTAGGTCTTCAAATTCGTCAACAACACAATGGCATATTCATATCTCAGGAGAAATACCTCAAGGATGTTCTGAGGAAATTCGGCATGCAAGATTGCAAAGGAGTCAAAATTCCTATGCCTACAAATGGCCATCTATGCACTGATGAAAATGGTATTGACTTCGATCACAAGGTATACCGCTCCATGATTGGTTCTTTATTGTACTTATGTGCATCTAGGCCAGATATAATGCTTAGTGTTTGCATGTGTGCCCGATTTCAAGCTACACCGAAGGAATCACACCATAAGGCTGTGAAGCATATTCTTTGATATCTAGCTCACACACCAACACTAGGACTATGGTACCCCAAGGGCTCTACCTTTGATCTCATTGGATATTCGACTCGACTATGCTTGGTGATCGTGTGGACCGCAAGTCAACATCCGGCACTTGTCATTTCCTGACGATCTTTGGTCCGTTGGTCCTCGGAGAAACAGAATCTGCGATCACCGCTTCATCATTGAAGCTGAGTATATTGCTGCTGGTTCTTGCTGTGCTCAATTGCTGTGGATGAAGCAAACTCTCAAGGACTACGGCATCAACATGAAGAATGTGCCTCCCTCATCGTGACAATGAGAGTGCCATCAAGATTGCTCACAACCCAGCTTCAGACTCAAGACAAAGCACATTCAGATTCGTCATCATTTTCTTCGTGATCATGTGTTGAAGGGCGACATTGCTATTGAACATGTGAAGACTGAAGAACAGTTAGCCGATATCTTCACAAAGCCCTTGGATGAGAAGAAATTTAGCAAGTTGCGGTGTGAGCTAAATATCTTAGAGTCTTAGAATGTTCTTTGAAAAGGACACACATCCTAACACTTATGAAAAATTGATGACTTAGATGTGCAACAAATGAAGAAATATTTTTCTTCAATCAATGAAGAATAACACTCTAAGTGTGAAGAAATTAATGAAGAATTTGACTCTCAGAACCCTACGACAATTGTACGTGGTGTCTGAAATCATCATTCTTATACGGTGGGTCACGCCACCACCAAAGTTGAAAATCTTCAATTTGAGTTATTCCTCAGTTTTGAAATTCTTCAGTTTTTCAAATTCTTCAACTTTGCAAAATCTTCACTGTTTTCGTCGTCTTTCTTCATTGGCTATATATATATATATGGGTTTATGTCCTCTACAGCATTCACTTATGGCTATTTCTTCAAGTTGCATTTTCTGCTAAGTGAATGTGATCAGACCCTTCCCCCTCTATGCTATACTCAACCCAATCTATTCACAAATTCTTCATGTGCGTTCTATTTGAAACTCGTTCAAAATCTTCACTGTGTCCTGTCAGCTGAAGAAATTGTGAACGGAACTTTAAAACTAATCTTATCCAAAATTTTCGTTTTGCCGCTCAAACCGTCCCGTATCCCACGATGGACTTATCTATTCACCCACGATCTAACACGATCTCCACTTTTCAGTACGTGGGTGACACATGTCAAGCGAATGAGAAGGGCCAGGGGCACGTTCGTCCTAAATCTTCGGGCGAACAGTTTTTCACTGCGACTATAAATACTCCCTCACCCTTCCTCACTTCCTTTACTCCGCTCGACCGCTCTCTCTCTCTCGCTCGAGCTTCTCAAACCCTAGCACCGCCGCTACTCCATCGTTGCCGGTGAGGAAGAGCTTCACTACCTCGACCTCGTCGTCGTCGTACTCGCGCCGGCTACGAAAATCTTCACTCCGCTGCCGCCGTAGCTGTCTTCCTCCGCCAAGTTAGGGCGCGGAAAATCTGAACTGACGAGCTTCAAATCTACTCTTCTCAGTTCGTCGTGTTCTTCATCCAGGGTAATTAAAAGTTACTTTTACTGCCCTCTTTGATTCAGTTTTTCTCTACAAAATCTTCAAAGGTGTTTCATTCTTCAAATCCTCACACACAAAACACCTCACAAGTCATCTGTTCTTGATTCGTTTCCCTAAGCATCATTTTCTTCAAGATTCCTCAATTGTGTGGATCGTTGATCTATACAACTCTGGAACCTAAGACAAAGTACGCTTAGTGAAATTCTTCAAGACTCATCTGGTCAAATTCCTCAAACTTGTTCATTTTGAAAACCTTCTGAGAACGCATATGACCTCTTCAAATTCCTCGCAACTATACTCTGTTCACAGGTACTCATGTCCGCTGCTGAATCACTAGGTTCTCATCAACTTAACTCATTTGCAGCGTTCCTTGAAGAAAAGTTGCATACTTCTTCAGAGAATTCGATTGTTCAAATTCCTCATCTGAAGAATATGGCAGAAGGTAAGAAACCACTGAAAGGAGGAAAGAAGCCTGAGGTCATGACTGCTTTTGAGATCCCTGATGATATTTATAAGGACTATTGCACACCTGATGAGGCCAAGTTCGGCAAAGAAAACAAAAATCAGCGCAAGGTGCGCATACAGAGGATTGAAAGGAGATGGGCAAGAGAATGGAGGGAGTAGAGATATGTAACTCCAAAGTATATGAAGAAATTCGCTCTAAATCCTCCATGCCCAAGAGCTCCATTAGCACCTGGCCAAGAAGCTGATCCCACCAGCCTCAAGCGCGGTGAAGATTTTCCTGATGAATGGGCCAAGCGCCAAGCCAAGTTGGCTAGACAAGCCAAAGAAGCAGTGAGGAAATTTAATGAAGACTCTGCTGCTGCTGCTGACACAAAGGCCTCTGACAAGACTAGGAAATCTATGGTGAAGAAGCCCGCTCACAAGCCAAGTGCTTCACCAACTGTGCCCTCACGGCCAAGTTCCTCAGCAATGCCCTCACGGCCAGAATCTTCAAAGCCCTCACAGCCAATTTCTTCAAAACCCTCAGCGACAATTTCAATTCTTATTATGCTGATTGGCAAGGAGCCATAGTCAGGTTTGTTAAATTGACTAAGAAGTTCACCAATGTTGCAGCCCCATCGCAATAAGAAATTCTTCAAGCTGAAGCCTCTGCTCAGCAAACGGAAGAACATGCCAGCACCGCTGATGATTTTCAGCCTGCTGAAGAAAATGCTAGTTCCAGGGCTGATGACTCCATTCCAGCCGCTGAAGAAACTGCCAGGGCATCCACTAGTGGTGCGCTGAAGAAAATGAAGAAGTCAGCCAACTGCATCGGGCCATACCGAGGAAATACAGATAGATTCCTCAGCTCCTCCTGCGCCTACCCCAACTCCTACCCTTCCATCTGCATCAGATGTGAGGAAGACCAAGGCTGCAGAGAAAGCTGCTGTGAAGAAAAGGAAAGTATCATCTGCTTCAGATTCTTCAGCTCCGAAGAAAATGAAGATTATGACCAGCTCAATTGTGAATCCAATAGATGTTGTTCCGATTTCCACCACGCCATAAAAGGAACTTGTTCCTTATGGTGAAGAATATGTGATCCCTAGCAGATCTGATGAAGAAAATCATTCTGCTGCTTCGTCAGAGCAGATTGATGAAGAAATTGAAGTGGATGCGATCCCTTCAACACCTGCTGCTTCCTCGCCCATGCCTCAGTTTACAGCTGAAGAGGCTAGCGTTGAAGAACTTAAAGATGAAGACGTGGACATTGGATGCACCACGCCTGTGATGAATGATGACTTTTGGGAAAGCCAGCATCCCAATTCTCCACACTTCACCCCACTATAGCAAATACCTCAGTCTCCTGCACCAACTGTTCAAATGGGCTCTGAAGAAACTCATCCCACCTCATCTGTGCATGAAGAAATTCCAGCCACTAGTGCTGAAGAAACTGCTGCTGCTGATACCTTGAACATGCAGACTGCCACTGAAGAGGAACCAGAAATTCCTCAGCCTGAAGAACCTGAGATTGTGATTCTTGAGGTTGTGATGCAACTCACTGACACTCTTGTGCCCAAGCCAAAGGATCCCTTCTCCAAGAAGCAAAAGTTCAAGGCTGCTGATTTCTTCAACGAGCATGTGTTCTTCACGGACTATAATCCATATGATTCTGCTCGCATAAGGAAGAGGCGTTTCTGGACTGCTAGTCAAGCAAACTTTTATTCCTCTGTGCTATTCGACAAAGACAAAGTCTTCGATCATGCACACATTCCTCACGTGGACATGGAATCTCTGTCGTGCTTTGAGCCAGTCCTCAATGTTCTTCACAATGCTGGATTACTGAATTTCAGCACTGACATCTGTGATTGGAATGAAGAACTCATTCTTCAATTCTTTGCCACGCTACACATCACAGGAAATTCTGAAGATGTGAACACTTGGGTGCTGGACTGGATGTCAGAAAATACTCACTACAAGGCACCAAAGAATCGAATTGCTTCGTGCCCTCCCACTCGATCCTCCCCTTCATGGTGCTCGTTGCATCTACAATGAACCTGAGCTTACAAATCACTACATGCAAGTGCTGATGAAGCCTTTGAAGCCAGGGCAGGCCCCACGAACCAAATTCCTCGTCAAGGAATTACTGTATGTGCCTCGGACTGTCTATCGCATTCTGACAAAGACAATGAGTCCTATCAAAGGCCACGACTCAAATGATGAAGAAGTTGTTGGCATCATGAAGAATATGCTTTTCAATATCATTCATGCTGTTCCTGTCAACTTCCATGATTTCTTCATGAGGACTCTGGCCAATATTGCTATGTCACCATTTGAGCTGAAGCCTTATGCACCATGGTTTATGAAATTCATCAGGACAAGGTCTTCACTCAACTACAAGGCTGATACTCTGAACCATGGAAGTTTCTTGCCTCCAATTGAAGTCCTCAAACGGACATTTTCCTCAGCTGATGACAAAGGCAAGGAAACTGTTGTGATAGATGAAGGCATTCGTCCATTGGATGGTCAATTTCGCAAGGCTGCATCCTACTCCACCAATGATGACTCTGCCACACATGATTCTGCCACCAACACCTCTGCCAAGCAAATTCCTCAAGCCACGGCACCCAGGGTGATGACTGGTCGTGAGTTACTCCTCAGTCTTCATTAGAAAGTTGATCGCAATCATAAATGGGTCAAGCGTCAGTTTGGTTCAATTCTTCACAACATGACCCCAACCCACAATCAGTGAAGAAAAAACAATACTACCTCCATGAAACCTTCAGCCTTACCTGGGCTGTTCTATCTCATATCTACAAATACCAAGATCCAAGAGCATGGGTCTCAAGAAAGAATTTGACTGGTCTGCACCTCCACCAAGAAATTCAAGAAGGTCAAGGTTCCTCCTTGAAGCCAGCTCCTATTCTTCATCGCTACCATCGATGAAAATGAAGACTTGGACGACACTACAAAGAGCCCTACTACGACAACCGACTTCTGCAACGCCGCGCGCCTCCATCAACTTGATAATCTTCAGAGGCGTTAGTCCTCAGTTTTGATCCTTTTGGTCATTCGATGACAAAGGGGGAGAAATCTAAGTTAGTCTTCAAGAGGGTCTATTATATGGGCGTTCTTTTTGTTAAGTTACAACTCTCGCTCTTCTGAAACTTTTATTGGATCGAGTTGTAATCTTAAACCCGATGGTGCTCTGATATTTTTGATGCACTGTGCTCTGATTCTGCATGCTTGTTCCTCATTAATATTATTGCTCGCATGCTGAATCTCTTCAAGCACCATATTTCATCATGCATTTCAAATTCTTCATATTATATGTCAAATGCATGTATGAATTACAAGATATAGGGGGAGATCTCGATGATTCAACTCTTCAAGTGTGCATTGCTTCAAAATCAAATTCCTCACCATGCACATTTTCAGGGGGAGTTCTTCTATATCTTGCAATCAAATTCCTCAATATGAGTACTTACACTTCATATGTTTATCCTCGTTGAAAACTTAACCTATATTGTCATCAATCTCCAAAAGGGGGGAGATTGTAAGTGCATCTAGTGCCCCTTAGTGATTTTGGTGTATTGAAGACTTATAGGTTAAGGGACTAATGTGTTTATGAGTGTACACAGGTCTATAAGTCTATGAGGAGTTTGATATTTACAGAGAAAGTCGACCCCTAAAAATGAATATCTTCGACTGAAGATTTTGGTATTCCTGAAGACTTTCATGAAGACTTTGAAAGTGAAGAAATTGGTATGTCCATGAAGACTTGATATTCATGCAAGGAATATGAAGCTTGAAGACTTTTGTTTTCATAGTTTTGTTTTTCTCTTTCTTGAGTCATAGGAAACACCGTACTGTTAAAGGGGGTCGAGGAAATACTAAGGAAAAATTTCCATGTGATGCTCAACTCAAAATCCTACACCTACCAATCCCTTCGAGTGAAGCCATTGGAAATCTCATACAGTTTAGTCAATTTCTTCAGTGAAAGAGACGAAGTTCTTATGGTCGCTGAGGAATTTGTTCTGACTGAGGAGTTAGGAATTCACCGGATTGCCTACACAGTGAGGAACATGATAGCCCTGAGGAATTTGAGAGTCAAATTTCCGACCGTTGTTGTGCTGCGCACCAGCTGTCCCAAATATCTTATCCACCTAACGGTCATATCATTGAAGGAAATTTATGTCTTATCATGTCGGGCTGCTCCCTAGGCTATAAATAGCCGCTCCCTACAACCACTAGCTGGTTGACTGCTCTGAGAGAAACTGACACTTGTCATTTGAGAGCAACCCGTCCTCCGAGGACTTTGAGCGAAAATCATCGAGTGAGGAAAATCCAAACCCAAACACCCACAAACCCAAAGTGATTGAGCATCACTGAAGAGATTGATCCTGCGTGGATCCGACGCTTGTTACCTTTGAAGACTGTGCTTCTTCCAGACGGTTAGGCGTCATGGTCTAGAGCATCCAAGAGGAATTGTGGATCGCCGAGTGACCAAAGTCTGTGAAGGTTTGAAAGTCGCCTGAAGACTTACCACGAGTGATTGGACGAGGTTTGTGTGACCTTAGTTCAAGGAGAATACGGTGAGGACTTGGTGTCCTGAGCTGCGTGCTCGGCCGATCGGGTGTCCGGACTGTGTCCTCGAGTTTAAATACTCAGCCGCTCCAACCAGACGTACAACTGAGACAACAGTTGGAACTAGTCTACCAAATCATTGTCTTCACCAACCTTACTAGTTCTATTTCCTCAACTCTTCCATTTCCTCATTACTGTGTTGATTGTTTGTTCATATCTGTGTTTGAAGACATTGACTGAAGACTTTCTCAATTTCCTCAGTTCAATTTCTTCAGTCTATTCGTCTTCATCTTGTGTTATCCTGTGTTTACGCTTTCTGTACTCTGTGATTGTCTTCATTTCACCATGATGACTATGTGTGTATTCTGCTATGCTTATTTCTGAGTACTTATTCCACTGCAAGTAGTTCTTCGCTAAGGAATTTCCTCACCGGCAAATTCCTCAGTGAAGAATTCATAAAAATCGCCTATTCACCCCCCCTCTAGTCGATATAACGCACTTTCAAAAGGGAAAATAAAAAATAATAAAAGAAATCAAGGCGAAAATAAGAACGTTTCATGGAAGTTTCTAGTCGCTTTTCAAAACCGGTGAGAAAAAAAGTATGGACCGCCCCATTCCGAGTACATGACGCATGGGGAGGGTATGCGCTGAGTTGCTATCCAGCGACCCGCGTGTCAAATTGTAATTGCCGCGAGGGTATATTGGTCCCGCTGCGTGTTTTAGCTGGGGTGGCCTGGTCAGTTGCTTCTGGAAAAGAAGAGAGAGGGCGGAAGAGAGAGAATTGCCCTTCGTCCCAAAATAAATGTTTCAATTTTAGTATAACTATATACTAAAATAAGTGCAAATAAAGACACTCATTTTGAAACGGAAGGAGTATATGGATAAAGCCCAACAATGAGAGAGAGGGTGGGAGAGAGAGTGGATATCACTATAATATCTAAGCTCCCTTGAATGTAAGGGCTGTGAGCGCTCCGGGGCTGAGAGGGTCAAGTGAGCATGTCGCTTATTCTTTCTTAAAGAACCAATTAGATTTAACCATGGTATTTTATTAAATAAGTAGGTATTATTTTTCTTGATCACAATACAATCGACCTCGCTCACATACACGAGCATACACTCACCCCCTATGAATCACGCATGCACGCCTTACCCATATGAGCATTTTTAAGAGACTGAGATGACGCATCATCTTAAGATTGATGAAGTGTAACGCCCCGGATTCGATGCGCCAGGTGTCTTCCAGTTTTTCGTCGTCGTTGCCATGTCATTTGCTTGCGTGTTGCATTTTTTCATGTCATCATGTGCATCTTATGCTGCATACGTGTTCGTCTCATGCATCCGAGCCTTTTCCTCGTTGTCCGTTTTGCAATCCGGCGCTCCTATGTCCCCCGGTGTCCCCTTCTTATCTTTTTTCTTGTGCGGGTGTTAAACTTTCTCGGAATGGACCGAGGCTTGCCAAGTGGCCTTGGTATAGCACTGGTAGACCGCCTGTCAAGTTTCGTGCCATTTGGAGGTCGTTTGATACTCCAACAGCTTAACCGGTAACCGCAAAGGCCTCTTTGTTGCAGCCCAACACCCTTCCAAAGTGGCCCAAAACCCATCTAACTCCCTCCATGCTCTCGGTCGTTCGATCACGATCGCGTGGCAAAACCGCACCTCATTTGGACTCTCCTAGCTCCTCTACCTATAAATAGGTCCTCCCGTCAAATTCGGGTCCAAACCCTAGTCTCCTCTTCCCAGCGCCACGGACGCGTCCGCCACGCCGGACACGCCCACCGACAACGCCACCTGCACCAACCAGAGGTCGCCACGCCACCGCCGCCGCCGGACCAACCACACCACCACGTGGCCATCCGGCCATCACAGACCGCCAGCGGCCCATGAGCCAGCGGGACCCGCCGCCCGCTCACCCGCCGCCGCCGCCATGGACACCACGCGCCACGCGCCCGCCGCCGCCGCCGCTTCGCCGCCAGCTGCCGCCTCACACCCGCCGTCCGGCGTCATCCCCCGCCATTGCCATACCAGGCGCCCGAGCCCCGAGCGCCTCTGCCGCGCCCGGCTCGACCGCCGCCCGCCGCTTCCACTGCCGCTCCCTTCTGCTCGCCGCCGCCAAGCCGCCAGACTGCCTCGGACCTCGCCGGCCCTCGATCGCGCTGCCCACGCCTGCGCCCGGTGCCTCGGCGCCAAGGCCTCCCGCCGTCCCAGCCGCCCACACGATCCGGCGAGATCCGGCCGGAGGAGGTCGCCTCGGGCCCTTCCTCTCCATCTCCGGCGAAGCTCCGGTCAGATCCGCCACCGCCTCGAAATCCGTGCAGCCTGAGGTTGACCCCGAAATCGCCTGTCCCCGAAATAATTACTTTATCATGCCAGGTTTGACCTGTTGTATCTTTGCATTCATAGCTCCATTTTGTGCGTGTAATATGTCAAATTGTTCGCCTCGACGAGTACTTCATTTCATTCCATTGTATCATTCTCATTTGTGCTCATCTTGATGCCCGAAATGCTGTTGGAAGAGTGCATGTTGCTGTTAACCTGCTGAAACTGTTATAACTTGTTCTTTTGTCATTTTTGCCATGATTGATGTGTGCATCCTATGAGGTTGATGTCTTCATGTATTTTGATCTATGCCATGCCATCTTTCCAGTGGTGCCAACCATGTATTTTTGTGACTTGTGTAGTGAGTGCACTGAGCTTGCTAAGTAGGGTAGTTGTTGTTGCTGTTTTTCTGACAGATTCTGTTATATTTTGTTGCTATGTTAACATGCTTCTACTAGTCATTGTGGGCATAATCTGGAGATGTTCTATAAACATATTTTGATCTACATTTCATGTTCTATCCATTCATGCCCTTGGTTGCAATTATAGCCTGCTGGAACATGTCGTTATCTTGCTCCAAAGTTGCTTGAAAATGTTGCTGTCAACCTGTTAACATGAAGTTCAGTTGTTCCCATGTGTTTTGCTAGCGATCCATGCACCCTATGAACTTGCTCTTGCCATTCTTAGCTTCATAAACATGCCTTCTTACTATTGGTTGCCTTGCCATGCCATGTATTGCTCTGTGGTGAGTGGTTCAAGCTCACCAACATGCCTACTTATTGTTGTTCCTGCCATGTTTGAATCTGTAATATAACTTGCCATGTTTACATGGGTGCCATCATATTTTCTATGCCTTTTTGGCTCATGGTCAGTAAGGGACTTTTGATCTATGCAATTAGTAGATTCATGCCATGCCTTTGTTTGCCATGATAAGTTCCTGTAACATGTTGTTTGATAGCTCTAAACATTGCAACCTGATGTTATTTTTCCTAAAGTCTGAAACTGTTATTATTTGCAATCTTACCATGTCCTTTTGAGCATGTTCTAGTTGTTTCTGGAGATAGCTCAGTGTTCATGTTTTGTTATGCTTTACCAGTACTTCATGCCCATGCCTTTTGTTATTATGTTGGGGTGCTGTAGCATATTGTTTTGATGCTTGCAATATGCCTAGTTGCTGTTATGGACAGATTGTTGTTATGACTTGTATATTGTGCATGTGTTGCACCGTTGCTCCGTTTTGAGTGTGCTCTATATGAAACTTGCTTGAGTTTGCATGTAGTTTCATATTATCATGTTACATCCTCGCTTTGAGGTGTTTGCTTGATGTTTGTATGCATTTTGCATCAATGCCATGTTTAACTTGTTTTGCTCATATCTTCTAGGCCGTAGCTCCGAATCTAATGAACTTTATATGTAACTTGACTAGAATCTCGTGTAGATAATCGTGGTGCATCTTAACTTGCTGTTTAACAACATGAACATAATGTTTATTCAGTTCTAGACCAAATTCGAAATTTGCATATGAGGACTTACCGGAAATGTTATATGTTGTTTCCGGCCTCATTTAAACTTGCCTTGATGTGTTGTTCTTGTTTGCATCATCTCATGCCATGAGTAGCTTCATGTAGCTTTGTCATGCATCATGTTTGTTGTGCATCATGTCTTGTCTATGTGTGGTGTGTTTACCATGTTGTGTGCTTCTTCTCGACAGTTCCCGTTTCGTTGCGATCGTGAGGATGTGTTCGTCTATGCTTGGTTCGTCTTCGTGGCTTCATCTTCTTCATGGACTCGTTCTTCTTCCTTGCGGGATTTCAGGCAAGATGACCGCTACCCTGGATCTCACTACTATCATTGCTATGCTAGTTGCTTCGTTCTATCGCTTTGCTGCTTTACCTATCTTTTGCTCTTCAAGCCATCCCATATTGCCATGAACCTCTAACCTTTGACACCATTCCTAGCAAACCGTTGCTTGGCTATGTTACCGCTTTGCTCAGCCCCTCTTATAGCGTTGCTAGCTGCAGGTGAAGTTGAAGATTGCTCCATGGTGAACAGGGTTTATGTTGGGATATCACAGTATCTCTTATATTATTAATGCATCTATATACTTGGTAAAGGGTGGAAGGCTCGGCCTTATGCCTGGTGTTTTGTTCCACTCTTGCCGCCCTAGTTTCCGTCATACCGGTGTTATGTTCCCGGATTTTACGTTCCTAACGCGGTCGGGTGATTTATGGGACCCCCCTGACAGTTCGCTTTGAATAAAACTTGTCCAGCAAGGCCCAACCTTGGTTTTACCATTTGCCTCACCACCACCTACCTTTCCCTTGGGAGTAATTAACCCAAGGGTCATCTTTATTTTAGCCCCCCCGGGGCACTGCTTGTCTAAGTGTTGGTCCGAAGCGAGCAACCTGCGGGGCCACCTCGGGGAAACTCAAAGTTTGGTTTTACTCGTAGCTTGACTTATCCGGTGTTGCCCTGAGAACGAGATATGTGCAGCTCCTATCGGGATTGTCGGCGCAACGGGCGGCTTTGCTGGTCTTGTTTTACCATTGTCGAAATGTCTTGTAAACCGGGATTCCGAGACTGATCGGGTCTTCCTGGGAGAAGGTCTATTCCTTCGTTGATCGCGAGAGCTTGTCATGGGCTAAGTTGGGACACCCCTGCAGGGTATAAACTTTCGAGAGCCGTGCCGCGGTTATGTGGCGATGGGAATTTGTTAATGTCCGGTTGTAGATAACTTGACACCAGATCCAAATTAAAACGCATCAACCGAGTGTGTAGCCGTGATGGTCTCTTCTCGGCGGAGTCCGGGAAGTGAACACGGTTTCTGGGTTATGTTTGACGTAAGTAGGTGTTCAGGATCACCTCTTGATCATTGCTAGCTTCACGACCGCTTCGCTTGTTTCTCTTCTCGCCTCATTTGCGTATGTTAGCCACCATACTTGCTTAGTCGCTGCTGCAACCTCACCACTTTACCCCTTCCTTTCCCATTAAGCTTTGCTAGTCTTGATACCCATGGTAATGGGATTGCTGAGTCCTCGTGGCTCACAGATTACTACAACAACAGTTGCAGGTGCAGGTTTATGCGATGATCTTGACGCGAGAGCGATGTTTGCTTGTTTTGGAGTTCTTCTTCTGCTTCTTCGATCAGGGGATAGGTTCTAGGTCGGCAGCCTGGGCTAGCAGGGTGGATATTGTTTGAGTTTCTGTTTATGATTCATTCATAGTCGAATGTTGTTCTTGTATGTTGTATTGTTGTATTCATGTGGCATTGTATGCCTCTTGTATGTATCCCCACTATTATGTAATGTTGATGTAATGATATCCACCGTGCAAAAGCGTTCCAATATGCGGGTCTATCCTTGGTGGGACCTTCGAGTTCCTTTTGGATAGGGTCGCATATTGGGCGTGACAAGTTGGTATCAGAGCCTCGACCGACCCTAGGAGCCCCCTTGATTGATCGTGTAGTTTGGCCGCTGTTGAGTCTAGAAGAAAACTGTTTTCTGAGTCTAGTTATATTGGAGAGTAGGAATTCTTTTTACTCCTCAGCCCCTTCGTCGCTCTGGTGAGGAAGCTTGACGTAGGTGTTTTGAATTACTCCTCTTCCCATTCAAATTTTTCTTTAGGATCACGTGGTTAGTTTAGTGAGTTGTCCATCCTCTTTTATCCGGTGCATTTCTCGTCAAGTTGACTCGAGCCTCTTCATCGTTGCCAAGTTCAATCCTCTGTTGTTTTATTTTCCCACCCGCCCTCCCTTCTTTTCAGAACTGGAGTCCGTAATCGAGTATCCTTCCTACTCGTGCGAAGTCTTTGTTTTCAACCGGTGTTTTATCTTGAAGATATTCGTTGATTTCCCCTTCCAGTTGCCTGTGTTTTTCCCGCCCTCCCACTCTCTTCTTCCCGGAGTTTGTGTCTCTTTCGACCATCTATTTCATTCATGCAGAGCCTCTTCAGTCTTTCGTAAATTATCTCAACCGGTGAATTCTCTTTTGTTTGACATTCTTCATCTCTTTTTCTTTTCCGGTGCACTTAATTCAAGTTTTTCGGGTTGATCATATTCTTTTCCTCGGATCAAATGTTTTCCCCTTGCTCGTTCGCCTCTTGCCAGTTTATCATTCCGGAGTTCGAAAAAACATCTCAGGAGATTCGTCGGTGTTCCAATTAATTCGTGGTTGTCACCTCATTCAAATATTTCAATTGTTCTGGTGCTTCTTCTATCTGTTCAACATACCTTTCCAACGGTGTTCTATTTTAGTGGGCCCTAACCCACAGGTCTTTTCCCAGGATCTTACCTGACTCTTCTGATTCCCCCGGAGTTATTCTCAATTCTTTTCAAGTGTGACGTAAGAATGGATTCCATCAGTCACATGCCTTCTCCAAGATCACTTTCAAATTATTTTCATTGTCGACTCTACCTCTTTGCTTTTCATTCTCCTGGAGTATCTCAGTAATTTTGGTGGTGTGTGCCGTCATCTTTTGAAGATCGAAGAAGAGTTTCTCTTAAATCTTGTTCGTTCTCCCGAAGATTCATGTCGCTAGCTTGATGCTATCCGCTCAAATTGTTTCAAGTCATGCAGATTCTTTTCGTCCATCCGGAGCATTTCAGGAGTTGCTTTCCCTCTCGATCATCCGGAGGCCATCTTTTCGGAAGATTTCTTCGTTCTAAGTTTTCAGATTCGTTCTCCAATTATTCTATATCCATGCCCTCTCGTTCGTCTCAATATTCTTACGGTGCTTCGTTCAAGTGTTCTTTAATCAGCTCATGATCTCTTTGTTCTTTTGCATCTAAATCCCCTCAAGCTTATTTGGTTTTCTAATTCTTCCCGGTGATTCATTCTCTTTCATTAGTCATTTTGAATTCTTACGGTGATTCATTAAGATTCTTTTTCCTTGTTTATCATATTAATCCATTCGTTCTTTTCAATCCTACCGGTGGTTCATGAAGACCTTCTCAAGTTCATGATATGCCACTTCTTAATCCTTTTCAAGAAGAATAAGTAGTATGCTAAATCCATTGCTTGTCATCAATTAAATATGATGAAGGATAAGCATACAATAAATTTTATTCTTATTTCATCCAAGTGAGTAATCTTTTCCTTCGGAGTTTGTTCTTGGTGAATAAATTCTAGTCCCAAGTGTTTTCATCTTTCTTTTTCCGGAGTTCTATTTCCTCGGCCATCTCGTCGGAACCTCCATCTAAATCACCGTAAGCTTTAATCTTATTCTTTCATCCTTCATTTCTATCTCATCATCTTTTGTCACCGGAGTTCTTCATGGTGGTTCTTCATGATTTAATTCATTCTTCAAGTGTTCGTCAAGATTCTTGTTGGAGGAGCTCAAGTCTATTCTTCTTGCATCTCGAAGTGCAATTAATTCTCTGTATTCTTTTGAATTGGAGTTTTGCATTTCTTCATTCTTCTCAGATATTCAAACTTTTGTTTGTGGCATAATTTCACCTCAAGTTTTGAGTTGTTTTTGATAAGTCCACAACAAGCTTATTCTTTCGTTGTTGATCTTCTCAACAACTCCGTTCAATCCTTCCTTCTAAAGATGCTTTCAATTTAATTCGTGGCACAAGTTGTCATTTTATTCTCCGTTCTTTTCATTCAACTCTTTCAATTCTTTCTGGAGGTTTTGTGTCATGTCTTCATCAAGTGTCATCCCATCCTCTCTAGCTCGTGTTCTATTCCTCCATGTTTCAGCCGGAGTGCTGCCTAAATTCTTTCAGTCTTATTCGTTTCTTTTCTCGTTCTTACCCGAGTGTTTTCATAGTCTATCTGATTCCGTGAGCTTTCGATTCTCGTCATTCTCGTCGTTCCTCTCTTCTTCTCGAGTGTTCTCGATTCTTTGCTTCTTCTCTTGAGTTCTTGTTACACCTCATCCCTTTTTCCCTTCCGTCTCGGTCCTAAGATCTCGGGACGAGATCTCTTGTTAGTGGAGGAGTGTTGTAACGCCCCAGATTCGATGCGCCAGGTGTCTTCCAGTTTTTCGCCGTCGTTGCCATGTCATTTGCTTGCGTGTTGCATTTTTTCATGTCATCATGTGCATCTTATGCTGCATACGTGTTCGTCTCATGCATCCGAGCCTTTTCCTCGTTGTCCGTTTTGCAATCCGGCGCTCCTATGTCCCCCGGTGTCCCCTTCTTATCTTTTTTCTTGTGCGGGTGTTAAACTTTCTCGGAATGGACCGAGGCTTGCCAAGTGGCCTTGGTATAGCACTGGTAGACCGCCTGTCAAGTTTCGTGCCATTTGGAGGTCGTTTGACACTCCAATGGTTAACCGGGTAACCGCAAAGGCCTCTTTTGTTGCAGCCCAACACCCCTTCCAAAGTGGCCCAAAACCCATCTAACTCCCCTCCATGCTCTCGGTCGTTCGATCACGATCGCGTGGCCGAAAACCGCACCTCATTTGGACTCTCCTAGCTCCCTCTACCTATAAATAGGTCCTCCCCGTCCAAATTCCGGGTCCAAACCCTAGTCTCCTCTTCCCCGCGCCGCCGGACGCGTCCGCCCGCGCCGGACACGTCCACCGACAACGTCACCCAGACCAACCAGAGGTCGCCACGTCACCGCCGCCTTCGCCCGGACCAACCACCGCCTGCCACGTGGCCATCCGGCCACTGTGCACCGCCATGCCCCCGAGCCAAGGGCCCGCCCGCCCGCCGCTCGCCGCCGCCGCCATGGCCGCCGCGCCAGCAGGCCAGCGCTGCGCCCGCGCCGCTTCGCCGCCGCCCGCCGCCGCCTCCACTGCTGCGTCCGGCGTCATCCGCCGCCCTGCCCAGGTGCCGAGGCACCCCGAGCCCGCCTCGCCTGCGCCCGGCTCGGCCCGCCGCCGCTTCGCCGCGCGGGCGCCGCCGCTCTCCTCTCTGCTCTCGGCTGGCGACCGACACCGCCTCGCACCTCGCCGGCCTCGATCGCGCTGCCCGCGCCTCGCCGGTGCCTCGGCGTCGCGCCTCCGCCGTCCCAGCGCCGCCCCGCGCCGGATCCGGCGAGATCCGGCCGGAGGAGGTCGCCCCGGGCCCTTCCTCTCCATCTCCGGCGAAGCTCCGGTCAGATCCGCCACCGCCTCGAAATCCGTGCAGCCTGAGGTTGACCCCGAAATCGCCTAAGTCCCCAAAATAATTACTTTATCATGCCATGTTTGACCTGTTGTATCTCTGCTCCGTAACTCCGTTTTGTGCATATAATATGTCAAATTGTTCGCCTCGACGAGTACTTCATTTCATTCCATTGTATCATTCTCATTTGAGCTCATCTTGATGCCCGAAATGCTGTTGGAAGAGTGCATGTTGCTGTTAACCTGCTGAAACTGTTATAACTTGCTCTTTTGTCATTTTTGCCATGATTGATGTGTGCATCCTATGAGGTTGATGTCTTCATGTGTTTTGATCTATGCCATGCCATCTTTCCAGTGGTGCCAACCATGTATTTTTGTGACTTGTGTAGTGAGTGCATTGAGCTTGCTAAGTAGGGTAGTTGCTGTTGCTGTTTTCCTGACAGATTCTGTTATATTTTGTTGCTATGTTAACATGCTTCTACTAGTCATTGTGGGCATAATCTGGAGATGTTCTGTAAACATGTTTTGATCTACATGTCATGCTCTATCCATTCATGCCCTTGGTTGCAATTATAGCCTGCTGGAACATGTTGTTATCTTGCTCCAAAGTTGCTTGAAAATGTTGCTGTCAACCTGTTAACATGAAGTTCAGTTGTTCCCATGTGTTTTGCTAGTGATCCATGCACCCTATGAACTTTATCTTGCCATTCTTAGCTTAATAAACATGCCTTCTTACTGTTGGTTGCCTTGCCATGCCATGTATTGCTCTGTGGTGAGTGGTTCAAGCTCACCAACATGCCTACTTATTGTTGTTCCTGCCATGTTTGAATTTGTAATATAACTTGCCATGTTTACATGGGTGCCATCATATTTTCTATGCCTTTTTGGCTCATGGTCAGTAAGGGACTTTTGATCTATGCAATTAGTAGATTCATGCCATGCCTTTGTTTGCCATGATAAGTTCCTGTAACATGTTGTTCGATAGCTCTAAACATTGCAACCTGATGTTATTTCTGCTAAAGTCTGAAACTGTTATTATTTGCAATCTTACCATGTCCTTTTGAGCATGTTCTAGTTGTTTCTGGAGATAGCTCAGTGTTCATGTTTTTTTATGCTTTACCAGTACTTCATGCCCATGCCTTTTGTTATTATGTTGGGGTGCTGTAGCATATTGTTTTGATGCTTGCAATATGCCTAGTTGCTGTTATGGACAGATTGTTGTTATGACATAGTGTGCATGTGTTGCACCGTTGCTCCGTTTTGAGTGTGCTCTATATGAAACTTGCTTGATTTTGCACGTAGTTTCATATTATCATGTTGCATCCTTGTTTTGAGGTGTTTGCTTAATGTTTGTATGCATTTTGCATCAATGCCATGTTTAACTTGTTTTGCTCATATCTTCTAGGCCGTAGCTCCGAATCTAATGAACTTTATATGTAACTTGACTAGAATCTCGTGTAGATCATCGTGGTGCATCTTAACTTGCTGTTTAACAACGTGAACATAATGTTTATTCAGTTCTGTACCAATTTCGAAATTTGCATATGAGGACTTACCGGAATTGTTATATGTTGTTTCCGGCCTCATTTAAACTTGCCTTGATGTGTTGTTCTTGTTTGCATCATCTCTTGCCATGAGTAGCTTCATGTAGCTTTGTCATGCATCATGTTTGTTGTGCATCATGTCTTGTCTATGTGTGGTGTGTTTACCATGTTGTGTGCTTCTTCCCGATAGTTCCCGTTTCGTTGCGATCGTGAGGATGCGTTCGTCTACGCTTGGTTCGTCTTCGTGGCTTCATCTTCTTCATGGACTAGTTCTTCTTCCTTGCGGGATTTCAGGCAAGATGACCGCTACCCTGGATCTCACTACTATCATTGCTATGCTAGTTGCTTCGTTCTATCGCTTTGCTGCGTTACCTATCTTTTGCTCTTCAAGCCATCCCATATTGCCATGAACCTCTAATCTTTGACACCATTCCTAGCAAACCGTTGCTTGGCTATGTTACCGCTTTACTCAGCCCCTCTTATAGCGTTGCTAGCTGCAGGTGAAGTTGAAGATTGCTCCATGGTGAACAGGGTTTATGTTGGGATATCACAGTATCTCTTATATTATTAATGCATCTATATACTTGGTAAAGGGTGGAAGGCTCGGCCTTATGCCTGGTGTTTTGTTCCACTCTTGCCACCCTAGTTTCCGTCATACCGATGTTATGTTCCCGGATTTTGCGTTCCTAACGCGGTCGGGTGATTTATGGGACCCCCCTGACAGTTCGCTTTGAATAAAACTTGTCCAGCAAAGCCCAACCTTGGTTTTACCATTTGCCTCACCACCACCTACCTTTCCCTTGGGAGTAATTAACCCAAGGGTCATCTTTATTTTAGCCCCCCCGGGCCAGTGCTTGTCTAAGTGTTGGTCCAAAACGAGCAACCTGCGGGGCCACCTCGGGGAAACTCGAAGTTTGGTTTTACTCGTAGCTTGACTTATCCGGTGTTGCCGTGAGAACGAGATATGTGCAGCTCCTATCGGGATTGTCGGCGCATCGGGCGGCTTTGCTGGTCTTGTTTTACCATTGTCGAAATGTCTTGTAAACCTGGATTCCGAGACTGATCGGGTCTTCCTGGGAGAAGGTCTATTCCTTTGTTGATCGCGAGAGCTTGTCATGGGCTAAGTTGGGACACCCCTGCAGGGTATAAACTTTCGAGAGCCATGCCCGCGGTTATGTGGCAGATGGAAATTTGTTAATGTCCGGTTGTAGATAACTTGATACCAGATCCGAATTAAAACGCATCAACCGAGTGTGTAGCTGTGATGGTCTCTTCTCGGCGGAGTCCGGGAAGTGAACACGGTTTCTGGGTTATGTTTGACGTAAGTAGGTGTTCAGGATCACCTCTTGATCATTGCTAGCTTCACGACCATTCCGCTTGTTTCTCTTCTCGCTCTCATTTGCGTATGTTAGCCACCATACTTGCTTAGTCGCTGCTGCAACCTCACCACTTTACCCCTTCCTTTCCCATTAAGCTTTGCTAGTCTTGATACCCATGATAATGGGATTGCTGAGTCCTCGTGGCTCACAGATTACTACAACAACAGTTGCAGGTTTATGCGATGATCTTGACGCGAGAGCGATGTTTGCTTGTTTTGGAGTTCTTCTTCTGCTTCTTCGATCAGGGGATAGGTTCCAGGTCGGCAGCCTGGGCTAGCAGGGTGGATATTGTTTGAGTTTCTGTTTATGATTCATCCGTAGTCGGATGTTGTTCTTGTATGTTGTATTGTTGTATTCATGTGGCATTGTATGCCTCTTGTATGTATCCCCACTATTATGTAATGTTGATGTAATGATATCCACCTTGCAAAAGCGTTCCAATATGCGGGTCTATCCTTGGTGGGACCTTTGAGTTCCTTTTGGATAGGATCGCATATTGGACGTGACATGAAGTCGTCACAAGCGCCTTCATAGTTGGTGGGAATGTCTTCTCCCACTGATGCACACCGCGGAAAGGCCTGGAATAAATCCATAAAAATGCGAGCACCAATGTAAAGTCTGAGACTCTGGTGGGAGGGAATAGCAATGTCCACCTAACCATCCAACAGTACATATTGTTTACTGTCTAGGCCAACATCCAACTACGTGTGTCCAACACTTGATGTGTTACGTGTCACTTACTCCCTGAACTAAAACCACGACATTTATTGTAGATTAGAGGGACCACCTTTTTGCGAGAAGAAAAAGGTTTACATGTCGCTCATGTACATCCAAGTGATGTATCATCGCATAGCGGCACGGTCACCGCCTCCTCTATGTCACATGGCTGCATGGGCGCCATCGGTCCACCACCACGCCGCATGCCCCACCCATCTCTCTATCTTTCTCCCCTTCTGTCATGGCAGTACGCCCGAGCCATCACCGCCTCCTCCGTGCCACACGGTTGCACATGCACCCGATCCGTCACTTGCTCCTCCGCATCATATGGTTGCACGACACCGTCAGTCCATCACCACCTCATCCGCACCACACGGTTGCACGGGCGCCCGTCCCACACCGCCTCCTCCGCACCACAAGGTTGCACGGGCTTTGCCTGTCCACCAGCATGCAGCACACCTGGCCCATCGCTCCATCTTTCTCCCCTTCTTTTGTGCGGTAGTTAACGTCCAACGACAATGACGCTCGGGGCCTAGAGACGACTGTCATCTTCGGAACTTGGTCACCTTAATCAACACGCCATGGCCCACAAGGTCTGAAGTACAACTCCCGATACCTCCTTCCTCTCCCTCTGTCATCCTTTCCTTGGCAGCCTAATTCAAATTCAATCTTGCTCGCTTCGGTGCTAAACAAGTAGCAGATTATACCGGGATTTTATCTCACTGTGTAAGGCTTCAATTTAAAAGTCTCATGTTTCACTGCTTGAGTACATCTCTGTGCTTGTGGATTAACAACCTCACGCAGTTTATACATGACATGTTTTATGCTGCCTCTGTTCCACAACGTAGTGCGTATTAGTTTTTCAAAAGTCAAAGGTGTCCATTGACCAAGTTTCTAGAACAAACTATCAATATCTGAAGTACTAAATAAATAAAATATAACGGTACATGTGGATGTTGATTTTTTAAATAAACTTGGTCAAACATTGGTACATATGACTTTTCAAAACAAAGTATGTACTATATTTTAGAACAGAAGAATTATTAATTAGCATATCGTTCCACGCCTAAGGAGCATGGTCTTTGGGTCAGTTATGTACACAGCTAATGATAACTAGGTTTTTTTGTGAAGATAATTTGTTTAATTGTCACTGGTCACTTATGTACACAGCTGATCAGGCCTTATTAATGCATCGATAATATTACATTCAAATGAAAATTGAGATCAATCACTTGTACTATTATCTCTCTATCCTTCCATTTCCATCTCTTCCTCTTAGGCCTTCCATTATGTAGTCGATGCCCAATGCATTAAAATACTACCGGCTGGGCAGCAATGCCCCAAAGATTTTATTTGGCACCGGTCTCACAATGTTGCATTCGTAGCCTGATAAAAAAGGGACCCAAATGCTCTGTTCACGTGAGTTTCCTCAGCCTGGTTAGCTCTCTGCAGTGGCCCATGAGCTTATTCTTTATTGCTTTCTATCATTTGGCACCGGCTGGGCATCGCAGCAACTACTTGCTCCGATTCCCTAATTTTTTTTATGGCACCGGCTGGGCAATGGAGGGCATCGGTGCCAAATAAATCAAAAGCCGATTTGGCATTGCTTTTGGCCTACATAGTGGAGGGCCTTAGAAGCTGCTATAAACATGCTTCATTCCCTTTCCTGTCGTTAGTCTACACAAATCATTGCTTTTATTTCAAATATGTTCTTTCTATTTCGATTCTAACTACGCATATGAATCATCAATATTGAAAACCAAAAGCCATATACTTTGGTGCTGTGTTGCAACTTTCAAGTATTTCTCACTTACACTTCCCTTTTACCATTATTGCAGACCAGTATTGTTGGTGTTTTGTTATTTGTCTGTGACCAAGGTAAGTTATGAAATATTGGTTGGTCAAATCATAGAGTTGTATGATTGTTGTAGATGATACTCCAATCGCAAGCCTCAGTTATGCATATCATAGTTTTGAATTAGTTTTGCAGATTTACATTATCATGTCAATCCAGTACTTTGGTTTAACCATGTAGGTCCGTGACATGTTTGACGCCAACCACTATTTTGGATATGTTTTTGGTAGTACTGCTAACATATCATTTTTGCGTAGACCAATAGTTGTAAAAAAATGAGTAATATCCTACCAAGTAAATGATGACGTGTCCTAGCAAATAGACATACCTGCAATGCAATAAAGAGTGTTCTGACCCCAAATTATGAAAGCCAAAACACAAAAGGCCCATAAAATAAACAACGACCCCGACCCGCAAATAGAGCAGGAAGAAATTTATTTGTGAATTAACAATCAAACAAATAAACGATAGAAAAGTAGAACGGCGCAGCAACGCGCGCGTATGCTTCTAGTGTTGTTTGTGTTTCAGATCAAATCTTTGTCAAGCCTTCCAGATAGGTAAGTGTTTCGGGCCGGTGCGCCGGTTGAACATTGCGCCGGACTCGCGCAAACCGTTGTACGGGCGCCTAAGGGCATGTACAATGGTTCTATCTTAGCAATGCCACGTAGGATAAATGATGAGGTGGATGAGAGAGAAATCATAAGAGAAGGCTTGTCTTCTCTTAATTAAGAGAAGGCAAGAGATGATCTCTTAACACAATATGTTTCACCACATTTTTAGGAATAACTAGTTATTGATGATAAAGCTAAGAAATGACCCATTATAGACAGATTTTTTTGCCATCTCTAAATTACATGCAAGATTTAAGATAAGACTACCTTATCGACCATTGTACATGCCCTAATATGCACACGCTCGTCAGGCCACCTTTTTCTTTTTTCTGAGAATCAACCAGGCCAGGTCAAGGACCCACCCACTCACCGCATCGCTGGCTTTCGTTCCTGGATAACCACCGAATCTTTGTAGATTCCCTGACCGACGAACGGAACTTACTGGAACCGGCTGATTGATTTTTGATGGAAGAACCATGGCCATGTTGTTGCATAGATGAACCACGCAGGCAAACTAAATGATGCAACCGACGAACAGAACTTTTTGCTGGAACCAACTGAGTTTTTTGCTGCAGCCGTCGATGTCTTTGCTATGATTGGCATCGACGATTGCGACAACTATTGATGACGAACCGAGTGTGTGTTTGGATGCTGCCTAGGCTTGCCCTACCAAATCACGGGCACGCCAAAATATTGGCGCACTATTCAGCCGCCCTCGTCTCGCCCTTGATTTGGCGAGAAAGTGAACTACGGGAGCGCATGGAGCCGGGGCGTACCAAAAAGTTGGCTCCCAACCAAACAGCTGGCCTGCATCCGATCAACGCCAATTTTTTGGTGTGGCGTCTATAGGATCCAATCCAAACAGCCCCCGAGACCAATGGTGGCGGCGGCGGCCTTTTGCTGCAACCGGTGTCATTTTTTGCTACTACGATGTTGACGGTTGCTACAACCGTTCATGAGGACACCGACGACGGCGACGACCATTTTTGCTGCGAACGGTGTCGTACTTTTGCTACTACCATGTTGACGATTGCTACAACCATTCACAAGGGCACTGACGGTGGCGACGACCATTTTTTCTGCAAGCGGTGTCATGTTTTGCTACTCTTGGTGTTGACATTTGCTAGAACCGTTCACAAGGACACAAACGGCGGCGGCGGGGGCGGCGACGTCCTTTTTTGCTACTACCGGTATTGACGTGTTGCATCCGGCATGACATCGAGCTACAACCGGCGAGTCGTTTTGCTGGAACCAGTGTGAAGTTTTGCTACGACCTGTGACGGCGGAGCATTTTTGCTATAACCAGCGAGTCGTTTTACTCGGACCGGCGTGATCTTTTGCTGCGACCTGCGATGGCGGTGCATTTTTGCTACAACTGGCGTATCGTTTTACTCAGACCGGCGTGAATTTTTTGCTGCGACCGGTGCATTTTTGCTACAACCAGTGAGTTATTTTCGCTGGGACCCGTGTGTATATTTTATGCTGCCGGCGACAACAAACTTGTTTTTGCTATAACCGGCAAATCGTTTGTTATGACCAGCATGATTTTTTGCTATGACCGACGAAGGCGAACTTATTTTGCTACAAATGATGAATTGTCTTGCTTGGACCGGTGAGAATTTTTGCTACATCGCTGGAACGGGCGATCATTTCTGCTGGAACCAGCGAGAATTTTTATTGTGACCAGCGACCGGTGAGATTTTTTATTGCGTCCCGAAGATGGTAAGCCATTTTTTTGCTGGACGATCATTTTTGGTGGGACCGACGACATTTTTGCTGCAACTGGCGTGATTTTTTGTCAATGAGAATTTCTGGTGATTATTTGCTGGGATTGGGGAGATGATTTATTGGGACTGGCGAGACGGCAAGCTGTGACTGGCAAGACGATTTGCGTGAGGCGACAACGGCGAGTTGCGACAGTGATGCATGGCGGCGACGGCAAGTTGCGACGGTGGACGGGGCATTCACGGGAGCTGGAGCATCGTGAGTCGACGAGGAAAGCATCGGCGCATGGCGCCGGCAGTGCATTGCCGGATGACGGAGTGCTCGCGAGGCGACGACGACAAGTTTCCACGGGGATGCAAGGCAGCCACGACGAACGCAACGGTGGACAGGGCATTCATGGAAGCTGGACGTCGCGAGTCAACGAGCAAAGCTATGAAGCATGGCAATGAGGACAAAATTACTGTTCTAACCCTTAAGGCAAACTAAATCCCGATTTGACCTCGGTTCAAAAAAAATTTCGTTTCTGACCTTTTTCGGTGACGCCAAGGTCCTCAAGCGTCTGGTTCGGGCGACGCCAGGTCCCTAGCGTCGGCCCCGCCCACGCGCCCGCCTGCCCGTTGACTGACGGCGTGGCAAAGGGGCGAGACGCCATGGACCAAGCGTCTGGCCCGTAAGTGGATAACCCCACCGGGAGAGTGTGTGGGTCCCACCCCACACACTTTCCCCAATCCAGCCCGAGGTTGAAGAACTGGTTCTGCCCCCCACTCTCTCTCACTCCTCAAGCTCCCCCCTCAAATCCTCTCCAAAAGGTGCTTCCCTTAGGTGGATCTTTCCATCACTTTGTTGCTTGTGGTAATCTCCCTCAAATCATCCAATTATTTTTTGTTAAGTCTTTGTATTTTGGTTGCATTTTATAGATGTTGGTGGAACCCTAGTTCATGTTTTCTCCCCCTTATGTTAGTGTGAATGGCTTGGTTAACTTTGATAATATAGTGCTATGCATGTTTGTAGTAGGAATATATGTTTGTTGAGTAGAAATATTGGGGTTAGGGTTAGTTAGTGATTAGGGTTAACTTTGCTTAGTGTGTTAATTAGTGATTAGTGATACTTTTGTGGACATCACCAATAATTTAGTGTTGATATGATTTGGATACAATAAGATGTATTTGGATAAACACCAATTCTCATTGAAGTCTTAAATGCATTCATGTTATTTTTAGATGGAGAGACTTGTTAATCTTCATTACATAGACAAGGAGGCATTCTTGAGTAACAATGCCGACACGGGTGAGGAACCATTGGTTTTTGATAGAAGCCCTAGCTATGCGGATGTTGTTGCAAAAGTGAGACAAGTCTTGAAGTGGATGGACACCAATGTTGATGTTAAGTTAATAGGAAGGTATGATGTTGGAGTTGGAGCCAAATCTCGCTTGAAAAGTATGCCTATCACCTCGGATTTGCATTGGGATGTATACAAGGAAAAAGTATCCCAATCGGAAGACAAGTCACTTGAATTGTTTGCCACCAAGGTTGAATCTCCTCGGTTTACCTTTGATTTGAACCGCATGTCTCTTCCCCAATGGATGACATGAGCGAGAGGACAATGGTGCCACATGTTGAGCATAGGGTTGTGGTTGATGCCCCAATGTTTATCCCCACCACGTCCCGTGTACCAACTATCAAAGCAAATGAGGTTGAGTTGTATGCCCCAATGCTTCTAGCCAACCACCAACTAGCCAAGCAAATGAGGTTGAGTTGTATGTCCCCAATGCTTCTAGCCAACCACCAACTAGCCAAGCAAATGAAGTTGAGGTGATTGCTAGTGAGGAGTAATTCAAGAGGATGAAGATGCTTATGATGACGACGAAGAGCAAGAGGAAGGGTTTCATGGCAATGATGTTGGTGACTTGGATGTGTACATAGCGCAAAAGGACATGGATCGTGACTTGCCTTTTAGGCGTCAATATGCATATGACTTCGGATGACGAGGGTCCAGTTGAACAGTTGGACGAGGATGGATTCACAAAGGAGGAGAACCAAATCCACTTTGAGTGACGGGTTTACAAAAAGAACTCACTTGTTTAAAGATCTCAGCCTTGCCCATAAAGCTGTTGTTGACGGTGGAATGAGAATGACGGCGATTGAGCCAACACCATGCCCGGATCCGGAGAACCAAGGGTGGAGAATGAGGACGAGAATGCTTATTTGAAGAAAGGATTGAAGTTTCGAGCTTGCCTATGCTGAAGTTTTGGTTGGTGACTATGCCATTCAAACCATAGGCCAATTTATGTTGAGCACTCCGACATGAAGTTGCGCTACACCGTGGTGTGTGAGCAAAAGGAATGCACATGGAAGGTTCGTGCAAGAAAGCTTAAAGAAACCGAAGAATGGGTGTTAACAAGTTGTGATACCACTCATAGATGCAAACCGCCATCGAAGCGACTTAGAAAGACACACCGTCAACTCACATCTGAGTATCTTGGATACAAATGGATGAAAGACATAGCCTTTGATCCCACCGTGAAAGTGAGGTTTCTCATGCGACGGTGAAAAAACAATTTGGTTATGAAGTCAAGTATGGGAAGGCATGGAAGGCAAAGGCAAATGCTATTAGGATGTTGTACGGTGGTTATGAAGAAGCATACAACCAGCTCCCAAGGTTGTTGGCTGCCATTGCACATAGGAACCCGGCATGTTTCATGTGGTCGAGGATCACGAGGGAGTGTTCCACCGTGCCTTCGGAGTTATGGACAATGTGTGGGCGTTTGACATTGTCGTCCGGTCTTGTCTATAGATGGCACGTTCTTGACCGGTAGATATAAGGGCACACTAATGGTAGCAATGGCGCACTCATCAAACGACAACGTGTTGCCGTGTGCATTTGCTTTGGTGCCTTCCGAGCACCAAGACAATCGGGAGTGGTTCATGGGTCATGTTAGGCACAACGTGATTGGGGCTAGGAGGTATGCATCATATCGGACCGACATCATGGCATACTCAAGGCAATGGACATTGTTATTCCAGATTTCCAAAGCTTCACCACAGATGGTGCATGAGGCATTTCGTGGCCAACTTTTACCGGGCATGTAAGAGCAAGGAGCTCAAGAAAGACCTTACCCATGTATGTGTGGCCTTCACCACCCAAGGTTTCGATGCTCGGTACAACAAACTCTTTGCAGCGGTGAACGAAGGGGGAAAAGACTTCTTAACTAGGAATTTAAGCGAGAAGCACAAGTGGGCACGCGCTCATGACGATGGTGGTTGGCGATATGGCGACATGACGAGCAATCTCGTAGAATGTTTCAACAATGTGTTGAAGGGTGCTCGTGCTTTGCCGGTGACTGCAATAGTGGAGTACACCTTCTTCAAGCTTAATGAGTACTTTCAGAGGCATTCTGAAGAGACTGCAAAATGGATAGGTGAAAAAAGGATTATCCTAAAAGGTTGATGAATGGTTGCGATTACAAGCAAGCAAGTCTTCACGGCAACAAGTTATCGTATTCGATAGACTTGAAATGATCTATCAAATTGATGAGCCAGGTGGCACAACACGAGATGGTAGACAATATGGTGGTGCTGCATTTGAGGTGAAACTGAAGACTCGGTGGTGTCAGTGCGAGAGGCCTAGTAAGTACAAGGTAAATCAAGACTACAAGGGGAACCCCCATTTTTTACCGTTGGATCTTCAGTATTTCGAGACTACAAGGTAAATCAACTCCACCCCCATTTTTTGGTTGGTTTAATTTATCATACCTTTGTGAAAACCCTAGTTTGTTTAATGTATCTAAAAGATTTGTGTGTTGTAGATGGCTAACTGAAACTCGGTGGGTGCTCAGCCACATTGTTCATGTGCATGGCTTGTCTCCATGTATTGTGGAAGTTAGTCAAGGGGAACTAACTTTCGATTGGTTGAAGACTAAATTCATGTTGAAGCAAGGGTTGAAGGAAGATGATTTTGTGTACTACGTTAGCGGGAGGAAGGCGATGGCCCCGGGACGTAAAATTGGTTGACATAACGATGATGACAAGATTCAAGAAATGCCGGAAGAATGGAAGTGGAAAAGGGTTGTTGACTTGCATTGCTACAGGAAACCGAGTTATATGTGATGTCCATCGTGGTCATGAACTAGTTATGTCATTCTAGACATTGTATGATGAACTTCTCATTCGAGACTATTTGCATAGTAATTTGAACAATGTTTGTAATTTGCTATGTCATTCGAGACATTGTATTGTAGACCATCGTGGTCATGAACTAAGTTTGTCATTTGTCAAATATAATGGTATGAAAAGACTATGCAATGCTTATGTATGTGTGTTATTCGAAACTACAAGTGAAAAGGCAAGAATTGTCTGCACCAGGACCAGACGCCAAGGACCCTGGCGTCTGGCTCCCCTGCTTTCCCCTGTTTCTGGTGTCAGCAGACAGCCAGACGCCAAGGACCTCAGGCGTCGGTCCTCGAGATACAACCAGACGCCAGGACCTCACAGGCGTCTGGTCCTCGACTATCTGCCAGACGCCAAGGACCTCAAGCGTCGGCTCCTGTGCATATGAAATGACTAAATGCAGATTTCATCATTCATGTCAAACATTCATATAAACATTCATTTAAATGACTAAATCACGAAACAACAATTACCATAAATCACATCATTCATTCATGTCAACAAGTTCATAGCAACTTCACGAATCCGGTGCAACTTAATTGAACGGCAACTAGTTCATGAAAAGAAATGACAACAAGTTCATATGGAAACAAACTAGAACAAACTCGTTGAAACAAACTACAACAAGTTCACTTCTTCCTTCCTCTCTTTGCAAGTTACGCAAGTGTATGCTCCTCCTCTTCGCTAGACTCATGCTCCTCCTCTTCGCTAGCCTCCTCCGCCTCTGCAGCAATGTTGGACTTATATCTTTGCATTCCCTTGAGCATAAATTGATGAGGATACTCCGGACTATGGAATTGAGTGTTCCATATCTTCTTTCTACCTTTCGGCCCGGTGTCTTAGCTATTGCTTTGCCTTTTTAGAGCGGGCATTGCCTTGTGTCGGTTGTGTAACTTTGTGATGGTTGTGGAGCATCAACATCATACTCATGATCCTCTTGATGTGTTGCATCATACTCATGCTCATCATGATGTGTTGGCTCCTCTTGATGTGTTGGCTCCTCTTGATGTGCTGGCTCCTCCTCATTGACCTCCTCCTCTATGTCCTCTTCGTTCTGGACATAACGCCGTTTATTAGCTCTGGCGGCGCGGCTACCTGGTGCATACACGTCACTGGACTGAGCACCATGGCAAGAAAGCATAGCTGCCATCTTATGGAACCGCTTCTTGAACTTCTGCGACAACACAAAAGATGATATGATATGAGATGCAAATAACTAATCCGCGAAAAAAACCTTTATAATATATTGCGACTAACCTCCATCGTGCTCCTAAGAGTCCTCTCAGATAATGCACCACCAGGTGGATGACTCAGTGCAACATTGGCATCGTTGACGCACAGAAGCAACTCTCTGCCCTGCAATTCATGAACACACCAAACTTATGTATTTGAAAGAAGACAACATGATGCAAGTATGTTAGAATAGGTCAAACAAACCCAGACAATGAGGATGAACCTCCCTTCCTCCGACACGCCAAGTCAAGCTGCAATCAAACAAACATGTTAGATATGGAGGCGCATGACAAATGCAAGATAAATGGTTGCAAATATCTCTTACCCGACGATACAAATATGCTAGTGCGGCGAACCCAGCTATCTTGGGTATCCCGATTGTTAAGTGGCTCCAAGAACATCCAGAGGGCTGAGTTCCCAACAGCATCCGAGAAGACTACCTTGGTTAGTACATACCAAAGATAGGCCCGCAGCGTCTTCGCCGCACAACCACATCATTGGCATCCCGAGGGCACGGGTTGGTGTTTCCTCGACCAGTTTTAGCCAAGAATGCCTCACTTTCGCAGATCGGCCTTGCCTTCCCGAGGGCCCTCGGGCTGAACGCCAATTAAATCGGCATCCGTTCTCGCCAATTACCCACACCGACACGACCGGTAACAATTGTCCGCTGATAGGAAGGCCGCTTATCATAGCCATGTCCTCAGTAGGATCATCGTCATCTCCCCACATGGAAGGTGGAAGGAGTGAGTCTCCGCCTCAACGATCCACAAGTGCGGTCGGCCAGCGTGGTTCATCGGCGGAGCGTGTCGCTTAAACCGCAACACGAATGGGAGAAGACCCAATCTCCGAATGTAAGGCTCATACCGCTGGTCGTAATCAAAGTCATCGTGGAATGACCCTCATGCGCATAGCAACTACAACCTGCAAATAAAGTGATGTTTTAATAATCAATACAAGAACACAAATGAGAAACAACGAAAATTGACCCGCCTTCCTTCTTACTGTCCATTTTCAATGGCACGAGCACGATGCTCCTTATCCCACTCATCGATTAATCCGTCATACCAAGGTCCATCACCATCCGCCATCCTACAAAAAAATTCACAAACATCTATGAATACATGAACAATATCAAACAATACTATTTCCTTCTTCATGTTATGCCATATGAACACACCATTCTTCTCACACATAACCACATCATTTCTTTCTTCTACATATGCACACATATCATCTAGAGTACCAAATTTCAGCATCAAATATATTTCATTATCATCATCCGCCATTATATTGAACAAATCATGTCACACACAATAAGAAAATTTCATCATCTCTTTTGCATAATTTTTTTTGCCAACAATAGGATTATCTACACATACACACATCATCTATCAAACCAAATATAGTATGCCAAAGTCTATTTTACATACACAAATCATATATTCATCACCCCTCTTAATTCAAAAAATAATTCCTATGGACAACATATACACAAAACCGAATTGATTTTACCTACATGTTCAAGTACACATCATCTATCGCATACCTAATCATCTATCAACTACACAAAATTTCCTAAAACAAGAAACCATCTACTCATCTAACATCACCTAGTGTTGAATAATGCATCCAACCAAAGAGGGAAAACAAAAAAAATGGAGGAATGGGGAGAATACCTCAAAGAAGCTTGGGGGTCCGATCTGTGAGTTTGAGGGTTGATGGAGTAGATCAAGGGGTGGTGGTGGGAGGAGAGAATGGGCGAAGAACAGAGCCCTCTGTTCTTCGTGCGGTTATCCACCGAGAGAAAGATGGGGATGGGTGGGTGGCCCCTGGCGTTATCCACTTACGGGGCAGACGCCAGGACCTGGCGTCGCCCTTTGCCACGCCGCCAGAAGTCAACGGCAAGCGGGCGGCAGGGGCCGGGGCAGACGCCGAGGACCTGGCGTCGGCCCTTTGCCACGCCAAGAAGTCAACGGCAAAGGGCAACATGCGTTGGGGCGACGCCAGGACCTGGCGTCTCATGAACTCAGACGCCAGGACCTTGGCGTCACCGAAAAAGGTCAGAAACGAAATTTTTTTTGAACCGAGGTCAAATCGGGGTTTACTTTCGCTAAAGGGTCAGAACAGTAATTTTGTCCTGGCAATGACATCCCGTTCCATGCGGGCGGAGGACGCGGGTTCAGTTTTTGCATGTGTTCAGCGGGTTCAGCTTTGCACGCGTTTAGCGGGTTCAGTTTTGCATGACTCCGTGGGCCAAATACAATGTTTACCGGGGGACCGGCGGACTGACTCGGCCGGTCGACCGGCGCAGAGTAGCGCCCTTCCAGATAAGAACACGTGGTTAGCTAGTGAGGAGTGGGAGAGCAGCTCTCCTGCCAGGAGCAATGATTTTCAAAAAATAGTAACGAGTGGGCCCCGTTGATGGCCTCGGAATGCACAGATGTGAGGTGAGGACAAGAGAGGAAGGTGGCCGGGACGGAACGGCCACGGCCACGGCCAACGAGCAGGTGACAGAGAGAGAGGACCAACTTGAGCAACAAGTAGAACAGAGCACCGTCGGCGACTATACTTCCGACCATCTTCTCCAACACATCGTTCTTTCTCGCCTGCACCTCAGTCCTCACACAACAAAACGCCGACGACAAAGCTACTCGATATCTGAACTGAAAGTCTGAAACATCGGCTCCTCGCCCCGAGGGCTGCTCCGGCGATGGAAGACGGCGGGAGGAGCACGCAGTGGCGCTTCGCGGCCCCGAACCCGACCTTGGCGGCCGCCGGCGAGAGGAGCATCCAGAAGGCCCTCCTCCAGGTGCACGCCTGCCTGGACGAGCGCGGCCCGCGGCCCGTGATCCCGCTGAGCCACGGCGACCCCTCCTCCGCACCCTCCTTCCGCATCGCGCCCGAGGCGGAGGAGGCCCTCGTCGCGGCCGTGCGCTCCGGCGAGTACAACGGGTACCCCACCCCCGCCACTGGCCTCCCTGCTCGCAGGTCTGTGTGGCCGTCTCTCTCGTTTGCCATTGTCTCTTTCAGAACATACATGGACCGCCTTGAACTGAATGAGTGAACGACAGACTACAGAGTGACTGCTATTGCTATTGCTAGGTCCTAGATTTTGTTTGTGAGCTGATACTAGCTATATGTATAAGTTTGTCGTGGAGAGTTCACATAGTTCATACCACAGACCTACTTTGCCCTATATTAATCTTGCATGTGATTTCCCCCTTATCCGTTTCAGTTCCAATGATTTGGTTTGTCTTCAGCAGCTTCCCCAGATAACATGCCCATCAGAGTGAACAATTCTAAACATTATAGATCACTCCCAAGTTCCAATATTGTGAATGAAACTTGTGATAAGAAAAAGTTTACATATATGATCTATCATCCAACATTTAGGTTATTACAAAAGCAGGGCACAAATGTGAGTCGTCACACTCCATCCTGTTCTGTGCATTTTCTCTGTCTCCACAGCAGCAGCAGCAGCAGTGCTATAGTTGGCTGCGGACCATTTCTAAACATAGCCTCCTTAATTGACTGGACATACACCAAGCACATGCAAGCAGCCTACTACCCTAATAATTCCAATCAAAAGCCTATTGAGGAAGCAACCCTACGAGAGACTGAAGTCATTCATAGTCACATGTAAAAGCCGATCAGCTAAGATGCAGCGTTTTAGGCTGCACCTCTTTCTGCGCAAAAGTGAACAATCAAAGGCGAAGCCAAATCAAATGGAGTGCCATCTGTTACTAATTTGTTTGGGAGACATAGAACATTCCAAGATTTCAATATGGACTAGCAAAAAAAAAAAGAGGGTACAACCAACCAACATGACTTTTTCCATCCTTGTTCAGAAAATGTTCCAACTAAGCACCCCAAAGGTATCCGAGTTTCAGTAGGCAAAGAGGACAAGTTAAAAGCACAGAAAAATGAATTTAAAGCATCGATAATGTTGTATGGGACCATGGTTCAACCAAATCAACGCTCCATGCCATTGGTCTATGGAAACCACTTCTTGGAATACTTGCATGGTGTATAGAATATTGCATCGCAGGAACAATTTATGCTAGATGACGGGAACAGTTATGCATGGCGTCAATAGTTTATTGAAGGTTAGGAGCCTTACATTACTAAAATAAAGCCTTGTAAGCATGTACAATGAGATATTGGTTTCTTCACCCTGAGAAATAAATCAATCAGGGGTTGAACACACATCGGCAATGTACGCCACTGCAACCACACCACTTGGATATCACCCTGTTCTCACAAAAGACATAGAATAAATTTGGGAGCTACCATCAAACGTCGCCAAAATAGAGAGTTACATTTATAGTACTTAACCCCTTGCTCTCTCTGCATTAACAAGCTGACACAAAAGAAGTAATGCTCTTCGAAACAACCTCTAGTTATCGGGGAGAAAAAGAGAGGATATAAGAGGGAATATTTCTTCCAAAAAGCAAGTCCATTTTCCACCTTCATCTTCATCATTTTTCCTATGTAGATGGACCATTTAATCATGTATACATGTCTCAAGATTCAGCAACCACCAAGAGTGTTCTTCAAAGTACGATGATCTATGAAAATCTTTCATGTGTGGTGTATGTTTTTTTTGAAAAGAAGGTTAAACCCCCGGCCTCTGTATCAATCGATGCTTGCAGTCATCTTTATTAATTATTCCACGAAGGTCTGACAAGAACATACATCAAGCCACCCGAAGCCTCCACTCACACTTACAAACTTGATAATGTGGAGTGCTCTCACTCCCCATATCTATAACCGATGTCGTCACCGATCCATCCATATAACGTATCGGAACCAACAACCTGTGCAGCAGACCTAAAGCGTACAACACGTGCACACGTTTTAGAAGCCGCCATCATCATCGAGCCGCTGTCCCATCTTCAGGAGAGAGATCGCATCATCCTTGCCAGTCCGGCCATCCGTCGACGCCACCACGGCGCCCAACAACTCCACCGCCCTGCACTCGTCCATCCCGACACGGAGACTCTGGAAGATCTGTCGTGCGTAGCACGTGCCGACCAGGCATGACACAGCGTAGCACCTATCGGCCAAGCATGACTTGACATCTCCACCGAAGCTCTGTTCAAGACGAAGCCGCTCTGCCTCTTGCCCCTATCTTCCAGCGCTGCTCCACAAACGATGCTCGAAAGAGAAACGACACCGTACTGCCGCCATCATCCGATCTGGAACACCAGATCCTAGGGTTTCCCTCGGAGCAGCACGAGTGGGTCAACAGTAGTTACACGACGATGCCTTCATCAAGGTAACGGCGCAGAACGCTGCCATCGCCTGCCATCGGCTCGGTTTTCACCAGCAACTCTGTCTCCCCAACTTGCAGCCGAGACTAGATGACGGATCTCGAGATCCGACAACCCAGCCTCTGGTCAGCCACCTCCGACGGAGAAGACGACCACCACCGTCGGCTGCACCGGCCAGAACAGATCTGCCCGGAGGTGCCGCCAAGCAGTCCACTAGGCCCTCGACACCGCCGCCGATCCAAAGCCAGATGATGCGCCGCTGCAGCATAGACCACACGCCGCCGCCCGAACCAGGCCTTTCGCCGCACGCAGCCGCCCGTGACCGGGCAGCCTAACGCGCCTGCGTCCGCCGTCGCCCGAGGCAGGGCAGGCCACCGCAGCCATCGCCGCCGCTTTGCTAGATCGCCCGCGCCTCCATGCGCGTAGGGGCCCCGCACCACCCCTGAGACGCGGGAGAGACGGCGGCGGCAGGAGGAAAGGAAGGAGGTGGTTTCGGCCCCGACGGCGGCTAGGGTTGGGTACCACCCGAGTCGCCCGAGCGGGGGGCGACGCGGGGTCCGTTCACTTTTTTTTATGGACGTAGTAATATGTATGTGCTGATCCTCAAAATAAAATAAAATATGTATGTGCTGTGTTACTTGTGTTGAAACTGTCTGTTGAAATGCAGGGCTGTTGCCGAGTATCTGTCACGTGATCTTCCTTACATGATTTCCCATGATGATATTTTCCTCACTTGTGGAGGTAGCCAAGCAATCGAGACTGTGATGTCTGTTTTTGGCCAAGCAGGCGTCAACATATTGCTGCCAATGCCTGGCTACCCAAAACACGAAGCACATGCTGTGTTTCATAGGATGGAAGTACGGCATTATGATCTTCTCCCAGAGAGAGGATGGGAGGTTGATTTGGAAGCTGTTGAAGCTCTCGCAGATGGGAATACTGTTGCAATTTTGATTACCAACCCCAACAACCCATGTGGTAGTGTGTATACCTACGAACATTTGTCCAAGGTTAGTATTGCGTTTGTACAGAGCTAGGCAACCTTTCTTCTCTTTTTATTTGTTGTAATAGAGCTTATTTTCTTGCTTCCATGTTCAATTAGATTGCAGATATAGCAAGCAAGCTCGGTATTTTAGTCATTGCTGATGAAGTATATGGTCACCTTGTCTATGGTACCACACCTTTTGTGCCAATGGGTGTTTTTGGAGACACTGTTCCGGTAATCACTTTGGGAGCTATATCGAAGAGATGGGCTGTACCTGGCTGGAGGCTTGGTTGGATAGCAACTTGTGACCCTAAAGGCATTCTGAGAAAAACTAAGGTGAATCTTACTAATATCTAAGTGCATCTGTTTGTAAATTTATTAATTTAGATCATTTCAGGATGTTCATACTTGTAACAGAGTTGTATTATTCTTACTAACTCCTAACTGGTAAGATATGTGAGGTGTGAATTGCGAGTTCTGAAATACTGGTCAGCACGTCCTGCATGTTTGTTCCTCTAAAATTTCCTATGAGGATTAGTTGCTTCCACCAACTCAAACTTTAATTTGTCAGTCATATACGATGTGGTAAGGCTGCAGATATATTATTGATCCTTTGATATTTAATTGATTTTTCTCTGATGTGTCTACTACTAGGTTGTTGATTCACTCAGAAGCTTCATAAGTATAATATCAGGTCCTGCAACATTTCTTCAGGTTAGTCAACAGTGTGATGTCAGTCATTTCATCACCTTTACATGATATCTAGGTAGTTGGATAGTTAGCAAACTTGGAAAGTTCCTATTTCTCTATTTTAGCATAGGTACTTTAAGGAAAATTCATGTGGTAGATGAACAGTCTTTTTGTTTACACGCAATACACAGTGAGAATGCATGTAATTCCTATTAACATTTCAGAAAACCACACAAGCACCGGTTCCTATTTTATCAGACTGAATCTGACAACTGGAACTTACCATCCAGCAGCCGCAGTTTGTGTTTTCCTGTCAAATGTGTCATTCTCTAATAGTTTTGATGAAATGTGTAGTTTGAAAAGTAAACAAAAATAAACTATTTATTTAGAATTTAATTATAGCACATTTAGGAGTATCTAAATTAAACTTTGGGTCATATGTATGCTCCTAGTGCAACCACCAGTTTGTTTCTCCACCACCAAACAAAAAAAATCAAGTCCTAAGGATGTCTTACTTTATCACACTTCCCTTTCTAAAATTTTAATTATTTTTTGCTAAATGTGCTTTCTGTTTTTCATTATTGTCAATAAACTGCATATTTCACGAAACCTCGCATATTTTGATTATTTTTATTACTGCCGTGTCACATGTCAGTTACACCGACAGGTAAGTCTCATATGTCAGACTCCATTTCAACTAATGGGATTCAACAATAAAGCAGTTTATAGGAACCTTGTGCTAAAATATGTGTAATTTGATGAAATACAGTCCAAACTAACATGCGTAATTTTCTGATAATTACACTGAAATATGTGTAGTTATGGGGAATCTACTTATTTCAAATACCTCTATATCCAATGATCCGTTTTTTCCGCTTTCGTGTGGAGTAAGAAACCAACTAATTGCACTGGTTTGTTACTCTGATGCAAATCATAGACATGCAGTGCGTTTTTTGTGCTGGAAAGGAATCACCTGCTGCTTAAATAAACATCCATACTTCACCTGTTTTAGCAGGATTAAACCTTTAGAGAGTAAACTAGTATGGTTTCCTGTCCGACAAGTTTCAAGTATTTTCAGTAGTGACTTGGGTTCATATTGTTCCCATGACATTGTCGTAGAGGGTTGAAAATATCACATCTTCTAAGTTGTCTTGTCCATGCACCAGGGAGCTATTCCTCATATTATCAAGAACACAAATGATGAATTCTATAACAACATTGTCAAGCTGTTGAAGGAGACTGCAGATATATGCTATGATGCAATAAACGAAATCAAGTGTATTACCTGTCCCCACAAACCAGAGGGCTCATTTTTTATGATGGTAAGGCACATATAGAGAACAACGTTTGCAGCTTCACATTGTTGGATGTTGAAAGGAGGTGGACTAACACTATGTTCTGCAGGTAAAACTGGACTTGTCACAATTGTCGGACATTTGTGACGATGTAGACTTCTGCAGCAAGTTGGCGAAGGAGGAATCAGTTATACTGTTGCCTGGTATGCAGTAGCAGAACAGACGAATAGCTTTTTACATCGAGATGCAAACACCCCTGATGATATATTTTCAGCACACCATTCTTTTCCATATGTTGTTTGAGATATGCCCTAACTTCTAACTGCCATTTGCAGGGAAATCCTTGGGCATGATGAACTGGTTGCGCATCACCTTTGCTTCGGAGCCACCTACACTGAAGCAAGGGCTCGAAAGGGTGAAGTATTTCTGCAGGAGGCATCAGTCACAGGCCAATTAGCGCTCATGAGTTGGTGCTTGGTGGTAACACCGCGTTACTTTCCTCAATGCCTGTTGGGGTTTCAGTAATGGCTTATGCAGTGCCTTATGATGTTGTTTTCCTATGTTCTCAACCGAAGCTCTCATGTGGGTGAGGATTACAATATTAGTCTGAACACAAGCTGTAATATTAATTAAATTAAATGAAATACCAGAAATGTTTGAAGGGGAAAATACTTCAACTACTCTAGACATCTACATGAAACCCATGATGATTGATAGACATACCTTTGTCAGTCCTATTTTTAACAAAGGTTATGTGCCATCTATGAAAAGCGGATTTTCTCCACCTACCAACACCTAGATACGTTGCATCATAAATAGGCGTTGTACAGGCGAAAGTTTTACTGCAAAAAACATATCTGTATGCATCCTGGGCAAGAAATAGAAAAAAAAACTTACAATTCGAACACCATGTAATTTAATTTCCAATATGGAATAATTTGTGTTTCTCATGCATACTCATACAGTAATTTTTTTTGCACCGAAACATGTAGGTGAACATGTTGTATCATGATCTATATTTCTAAAAGTGCATCTTGGCGTCTAAGTATGTTTTGATGATCATCGGCAATTTATCAAGAGATTAATGAGTTTACTAGGAGTGTACCCAAGTATTTAATTGGTATCACATGCTTACGACCACTTAAAAAGATGATGAAATCAAGTTTCGTCATGGTTAAGGACCTTTCTTCCTCTTTAATTCAATCAAGTTAAGCATATAGGAACGGCGAGGGGGCGACTACGATAGAAACAACCTTGTGGTGAAAGGACAGAAAAAACTAGTATGGATCGTTGGATTAGAGATGGATGGCACAAATGCAGTTACAAAACTTGCACCGACAAGCTTCCAACAAACTTCAAAACCTATCTGGCTTGTGCATCTGCAATCCCATGGCTCAAGTTGATTGTAAGTGCATCTAGTGCCATCCCTAGCTTTCTCAACAAGGACCAAGTCTCAGGGTCTCAATATTCTCTTAATATCCTCCTTTTTATATATTGTAATTCCCAAAAGCTTTGGTATGGAGTCGCGGCTCAGAGCTGGAGCGTAAGTTACGTACCAAGTTTGAACATGCGTATATGGGACAAACTTCGATGAAGCGCCCTATGGCTAGGCCACAGTCATAGATTGCCTTGTTGGGTGAGGGGGAGGGGGCTTCAACACGACCTTCTTCCACTAGCACGCCTCCTACTGAAAGGAGAACAAGCTGATTCATAACCTGATGGTTGATGACATTATGCTCTCAGATAACGAAGCCATGGTCGAGGCGGTCTTCGAGCATTTTAGCTCCCTCGTAGGTACGGTTGACCAGCAGGAGTTCTCGTTGGACCTAGACTTTCTAGGTTCTCACTCCGAGGACTTGCTTGACATGGATGCCCTTTTACGAAGGAAGGGAGGAAAAGGTATGGGAGTTTGTTTGTAGGCTGCCGCTTGGGAAGGCACCAGGGCCAGATGGATTCACTATGGAGTTCCTCCAGTCAAGTATGCACTATGTAGAGGCTTGTGTACTTTACTGTAACATTGTTATACATAGATCATCATTGCATATCATATTTTGTTGCATTGTTGGCTCGATCCTAGAAATTCTACGCAACTCAAGGACCCACGGAGAGAGTTGGGGATTTCGTTATTTTCATATTTGAGTTTTCTCAATTTTTGAAAAAATAGGATCATGTGATTTGATTTATTTTATCTTCAATTATTTCTACTACCAAAATTTCAGAGAGGGAATGAAAAGACTTTCCCAAAATAAAGAACTAATGAAGATTTAATAAAAAATCAAATAAGATTTATTTTGGAGTTTTTCGCCTTTTATTTGAATTTAGGAAAAATGCGCGTTTTCAAAATTTCATTTAGGCCCCAAATAAATGTTCATCTTGTCCGACTTGATTTCAGAAGCCGGTGAAAATTTATTTCGGGATTTTTGGAGTCCGTTTAGTATTTCTTTTTTATTTTTCTTCTGCGCGGAATTATTTAAAAAAAACGCGAACCGCCTTTGGGCTGTGCCCGAGCGGGACTCCACTCGGGGGCACTTATAAATAGCGCCGCCCCGACCCCCAGGCCCGTCAGCCGCCGCCCACGCCCTGCCCGAAACCCTAACCTAATCCGCCGCCGCCCGCCGCCGTCAGCCGGAGCCGCCCTTGTCACGCCGAGCCGCCGCGGACCCGCCGCGAGGTTCGCCGCCTCGTTTTCTGTGCCACCGGTTTTTCTCAAAAACCGAACGGTTTTTTTTCGTTTTTTTGGTTTATTTTATTAGATCGGTTTTTTTCGGTTCGATTAATTAGCGAGCGTTCGCTCGTTTGTTCGTTTTAACGAACGTGTTCGTCAGATTAGTTTAGTTAACGAACGTTCGTTCGTTAACCCGTTCGTCGTTTTTCTTTTTCCCGGATTTAATCCGCGATTTTTCTGATCGCGATTCCTGATCCGATTTTTGTTTTAGTATAACTTTTCGCTCGTTTATCGGAATCAGGCGATTCAAGCACCTGGAGTTTCGTCTCGAAACCCTCTTTCCGAATAATCAACTTAAATAAGTTTTTGCTTCTGTAAAAATTGACTTAGATCCAGATTAGTAAAACGAAGTTGTTTTCTTTCGCCGTTTGACTTTCGTTGCTTTGTTTGATTTGATTCTTTCTGCAAACCAGAGTTCTTAAGTTGAACTTTCTGGTTAGATCTCTTATTCGAGTTTTACCTGTGCATTAGATGAGTACTTAATGTATGCTTGTTTGTTTGTCTGCGATAGAATACCCGGAGTGCGCCGCCTGTTACTTCGAGTCTCTAGGTTTCGCGGATCATCAGCAAGGCAAGTAACACTTTAATCATATCTCTTCTCATACCTAATTTTATGCATTAGATCAATCCTCAAACATTGCATGGTTAGGATCTAATTATATTGTGGGTTATGGAAAGTAGATGAGGTAGTACCTATTACCTGTTTTACTTTCAAACCCTTGGGAGTTACTTCTACGTTTGCTTATTATGCCATGCTATGCTAGTAGACGTGGATTAGGTGAGTGTATCCATGACAGATGTGAGTTTGTTAATTAATGGTTTATTTAAGGTGGCAACTTAAACACACATCTGGGTGGATTGAGGCACCTGGTTTCCAGGACTTGCCTGTTTTTCTTCGGACCGCCACCTAGGCTCAAAGGGATCATAAGATTATTCATGCTAGAAACTTTCGTGTGCAGCCACATGCTATTATGGGCTCTAGCATAGTTGACTAAGTCATGCGAACTCTTACAGGGTAGACTAGCAGATGTAGGGGATGTAGGTTGGTACGGTCTACCCTCTACGTAAGGTGCAAGCGCTTCTGAAAGACTATGTCTCGGTCATCCGTTTCTCAAACACCATGTAGTGCGAGAAACCAAACGGAGGAGATCGAGTCATGTGGGGAAAAGTGCGCAAACCTCTGCAGAGTGTATAAACTAATCATGGTTAGTCGTGTCCCTGGTTATGGACATCTTGAGTATCTAGCACTTGGATATCATGTGAATCTCATCATGTTACTTCTAATTAATATTGTTGGGATGTTAATGAGTATTTTAATTGGGATTGAGAATGCTGTCAACCATTCTCAATGTTTAAAAACCACCATGATAGTTAACTAAATTTATTCCTTTGCAGTAGGGAAAAATTGGCTTTACGCAAAACTGTAACCATAGAGCTTTTCCACCAGCCAAATATGCATGTAGTATAGCTTATTCCATCATATTTTCCTCTGTGTGTTACATTGCCAGCATATTCCATGTGCTGACCCGTTTTCGGGCTGCAACGTTTCATGTTGCAGACTTTTCACACGACGAGTAAGGTGCTTTTAGGTCGTGGTTTTATACTCAGTGATGCCGTTGGAGTTGATGGACTCGCTTATCTTCCAAGTCTTTCGCTGTTGTCGTATTTTAGATGGCCTTAAGCCATATTTATTTCAATAAGTTCTCTCTTGAGACATTCGATGTAATAAGTGTGTGATTGCTACTTTGTTATAAATCCTCCAAGTACTGTGTGGTGTCAGATTCTCGATCCAGGATGACACCGAGCACGAGATCGATCGCTTGAGGTCCGGTCGCTACAAAGATGGTATCGAGCACACGCTGACTGTAGGACACGACCACTAAGCTAAAGCCCTAGATCACTACTCTTTCTTCTCATTTCTGACTTCTCATCTTTTCTATTCTTTAGGATGGCGGATGCAAGGATCAAGTTCACACAACCAGATGAAAACTCACCTTTTGGATATCACTTGAAGGAAGCCACTAGATACCTGAACATAGGAGTACCAAGCTTCACCGGGACTGAGGGAGTCCTGGACTAGGGGGTGTCCGGACAGCCGGACTATCATCGTCCGCCGGACTCCAAGACCATGAAGATACAAGATTGAAGACTCCGTCCCGTGTCCGGATGGGACTTTCCTTGGCATGGAAGGCAAGCTTGGCGATACGGATATGTAGATCTCCTACCATTGTAACCGACTCTGTGTAACCCTAGCCTTCTCCGGTGTCTATATAAACCGGAGGGCTTTAGTCCGTAGGACACAACATACATTACAACAATCATCCCATAGGCTAGCTTCTAGGGTTTAGCCTCCTTGATCTCGTGGTAGATCTACTCTTGTACTACCCATATCATCAATATTAATCAAGCAGGACGTAGGGTTTTACCTCCATCGAGAGGGCCCGAACATGGGTAAAAACATCGTGTCCCTCGTTTCCTGTTACCATCCGCCTAGACGCACAGTTCGGGATCCCCTACCTGAGATCCGCCAGTTTTGACACCGACATTGGTGCTTTCATTGAGAGTTCCTCTGTGTCGTCACCGATAGGGCGGATGCCTCCACCCGCCTTCAAAGACGGTGTTTTTCGCCGAAGGGCCTTGGCATTGTCCAAACTATCCGCTAGGTGGTTTCCTTATGACCGCTTTGTCCGCCGTCGCTCGACAATGACTTCTCAAGTCGTCGAAGCAATCTTCGCGTCACCAAAAAGTCGCGAACAGTTGATCCAATAGAGCTCTCGTCTGTTAACGAGCTCTTGGATCGCATCGCCGCCCTGGGAGTCGCTACGGACTACAACCAGATTGTGCTTAAAACCGATTTGAGAGAGATTAACTCTCCCCAGGCCACCCACCACGGCGCAGTGGTAGAGGAGCAATACGGCAACTCTTCACCTGTATTGAAAACTATTCATGTCCGGATTCCCGAACCCTCCATGCCAGATTTCCGCGGAGGAACAGACTTCGATCGAGCATGGAACTTAAAACCATACATCGCTTCGGACTCGCTGGATTGTGTCCAGCAAACCAAGCTTCCAAATTTGGAAACTCATCGGCCTTTGAGCCCCAAGATGGGCAGGGATCCGGACTTTAGTCCACCCACCCGCCCAGACATATGCGATCTATCTCTATTACGGCAAGAGCCCGCTGAAACAGTACACCATTACTGGGCCAGATTCCTCCTGGTTATGGACAGGATAAAGGACTGCCGAGAGGAAAACGCAATCTCAATCTTCTGCAATAATTGCACGGACAAGGGAATATTGAACGCCATCGATCGTCGCAAAATTACAAGTTTCGCCGATCTGGCGTCCATAGTACGAAAGTACTGTGCGATGGAGAGTTTCCGAAAAACTAAAAACCAGTTTTGGGATAATCCGGCCCCAACCCCAGTCCGCAACAAAAGGGTACCTCACGCTCGGGCCCCAGATGCAAAAAAGAAAAAGCAAAAACCCAATAAAGGGCACGGAACCGTACTGGAGGGATGGCTCAATGGACCCTGTAAGTTTCATAGTACAGAGGGAGCCGTCCCAACACATAGCCTTCGCATGTTGGATATTACGGCAGGTGGCCAAAAGTGGCGAGGAGCTTCTAGCTCCGGGAAACCACTCCAACAATACTAGTACGGTATCAACAGTCTTCGAGACCTTCGCATCAAACAATATGCGAAAGCGAACAATCCGCGGACTCGCCGAAGTCTACCAAGTAGCAACAGCAAATCCATGGAGCGACACAGCTATTACCTTCAATGCCAGCGACAAGCCTAAATTCCGAACAGCCAGAGCGCCAGCTGCACTGGTACTTAGTCCCATAGTGGACGGCTTTCGACTGACAAAAGTCCTCATGGATGGCGGCAGCGGACTAAACCTCATTTACGAGGAAACTCTGCGAAAAATGGAAATCGATTGGAGCCGTATTGAGCGAAGCAGCACAACCTTCAGAGGAATAATCCCGGCCGGAAGCGCTGCCTGGAAAAATCACACTCGATGTGGTGTTCGGCTCGCCAGACAATTACAGATCCGAAGAAGTCACATTCCAAGTGGCCTCGTTCAGCAGCGGATATCATGCCATATTAGGACGAGAGGCATTCACAATCTTTCAAGCGGTACCTCATTACGGGTACATGAAGCTCAAAATGCCTGGGCCCAGCGGAATAATCACTCTCGTTAGTGATCCGGACATAGCACTCCGCGCCGAAAACAAGACAGCCGCACTAGCCCTTGAGGCACTATCCAAGCCTTAGCGGCAGAAGAACTCATCTGCACAAGCGCCCACGGTGAACAGGGCGATGTGATACTCGATAAAAGATCCAAGTCCACCTCCTTCAAACCAGTAGATGAAATAACAAAATTCCAGGTCCATCCAACGGACCCAACAAAGACGGCCTCCATTGGGGCACAATCGAACCCCGAAGTAGACGCCGGACTACGCCAATTCCTTCGAAAATCGGGACATTTTACCGGCATCCTTCGGATATACCCGAATCCCACGCAGATTGGCAGAACACAGCCTAAACATCCTAAAAGGATTTAAGCCACTCAAACAGGCTCTTCGACGATTTTCCGAACCCAAAAGGCAGGCAATGGGAGAAGAGCTAGCCAAACTATTGGAAGCCGGATTCATCGAGATATCAAACATCCGGATGGCTAGCAACTCGTAATGGTACCAAAGAAGGACAAATCCTGGCGCCTCTGTGTCGATTTTAAAGACCTCAATAAGGCTTGCCCAGAGGATCCCTTCCCTCTCCCTCGCATCGACCAAATTATCGATGCTACCGCGGGGCACGATTCATTGTGTTTCCTCGACGCATACTCTGGCTACCATCAAATCAAGATGGCAGAAGCAGACCAAGTCGCCACGGCATTCATCACCCCTTACGGACCATTCTGCTTCAACACGATGCCCTTCGGACTTAAAAACACCGGCGCAACATATCAGCGCATGATTCAAACATGTCTGGCTACCCAGATCGGCAAAACAGTCGAGGCATACGTAGATGACGTAGTCGTCAAAACAAAACACGTCGAAACTCTAGTAGACGATTTGAGGTTCACGTTCGACAACCTCAGAGCATACGACATCAAGTTGAATCCGGAAAAATTAGTTTTTGGCGTACCAGCCGGAAAGCTGCTGGGCTTCATCGTGCCCGGTAGAGGAATCGAAGCAAACCCGGCTAAAATCCGAGCTCTGTCACAGTTGGACATTCCAAAAGACCTCAAACAAATACAAAAATTAACAGGATGCGTGGAAGCTCTAAGCCGCTTTATCTCCCGCCTAGGAGAAAAGGCATTGCCCTTATATCGCCTCCTCAGGCGCACCAAACACTTCGAGTGGACGGATGCCGCCACGGACGGACTCGAAGAAATAAAGGCCATATTGGCAACAAATCCGGTCCTGGCTGCGCCCAACCTGGGCGAACCAATGTTATTATACATCGCAGCAATGCATCAAGTTGTAAGCGCGGTCCTCGTCGTCGAACGAGAGACAGAAGGACACAAATTCCCTCTGCAAAAACCAGTGTATTATGTATCCACTGTGTTAACCCCCTGCAAATCCCGTTTCCCGCACTATCAGAAGATAGCATATGCGGTGTTCATGGCGTCCCGGAAGCTCCGGCACTACTTTCAAGAGTGTTCGATAACAGTGGCCTCTGAAGTACCACTCAATGACATTATAAATAACTGCGACGCAACGGGCAGGATTGCAAAATGGGCCATTGAGCTCTTACCATTCGATATAACTTACAAACCTCGGCGAGCTATAAAGTCACAAGTTTTGGCTGACTTTGTCGCCGAATGGACCAACCGAACTCCCTAAAGAGTACGGCGATACACCAATCGGACTATGCATTTCGACGGCTCCAAAATGTTGGCGGATGGGGTGGCATCGATTGACGTCCCCAACCGGAGATACTGATCCAAGATGTACTTCAAATAATGTACACGGACTCCAACAATGCAGCCGAATCGAGGCCTGTTACATGGTCTCCGGATGGCGCTCCATGGGCATTCAACGCCTAGAGGTGCCCGGGGATTCAAACCTTGCAATATCCCAAATAAATGGAGACTTTGACGCCAAGGATCCGAAAATGGCAGCATATCGCAACGCTGTCCTAAAAATATCAGCTCGGTTTGAAGGACTTGAATTCCATCACATAGCCCGAGACAATAACCAAGCGGCCGACGTACTGGCACGCATCGGTGCGAAACGTGATGCTGTCCCTCCAAATATCTTCCTGGAACGGCTCTTCAAGCCATCCGTACTATGGGAAGAGGAGTCCGGAAGTGACAATCCGGAAAAAACGCGCCAATCGGGCGATTCAGCCGATGACATAACACCCTCATTACGTTATAATGGCGAATCGCAGCGTGGGTAACCTTTCCTAGCCTACCGCTTGGCAGAACTTCCCGAAGACCAAAACGAGGCCCGCTGCATAGTCCGGCGATCGAAAGCCTACAAGGTCCATGAGGGAGAACTTTATAAGAAAAGTACAACCGGAGTCCTTCAAAGGTGTATCTCCGAAGAGGAAGGGCGAAGCCTCCTGGCGGAAATTCACGCCGGACTAGGCGGACACCACGCAGCAGCCCGGCCCTTGTAGGAAAGGCATTTCGACAGATTTTATTGGCCGACGGCCGGCAGATGCTCGGACTTAGTCCAAATGCGTCGGTGTCGGCTCTTTGCTAATCGAGCCACATGCCGCCCACCGCCTCAAAACTATACCCATTACCGGCCGTCATGGTCAGGGGCTTGATATGGTTGGACCCTAAAAGGGGAAACCACAAGCAAAGATACCTATTGGTCATGGTGGATAAATTCACCAAATGGATAGAGGCCAAACCGGTCAAAACGGCAGAGTCCGGACCAGTGATAGACTTTATATCCGGGGTAGTACACCGCTGCGGAGTCCCCCATAGCATCATCACCGACAACGGCACGAACTTCACAGCCGACGAGGTCAAGTCATGGTGCAAAAATATGGGCATCAAGCTCGACTACGCTTCAGTCTATCACCCTCAAACCAACGGTCAAGTGGAACGAGCAAATGGTCTAATAATGAGCGGCATTAAACCCAGACTAGTGCGGTCACTTACTAAATCGACACGCCTTTGGGTCGAGGAGCTCGACTCAGTACTGGGGCTGCGGACAACGCCTAACCGTACTACCGGATTCACACCATTTTTATGGTATACGGCGCAGAGGCGATCTTGCCTGTGACATTATTCATGACTCACCTCGAAAAGCGCATGTACGAGGAAAGAGAGGCCGAGCTTGATCGGCAGGACAGCTTGGACACATTGGAGGAAGAACGTGACGTTATGAAGGCTCGCTCCGCATTTTATCGCCAGCAGGCCAAGATATCAAAGCGGAAGCACGGGCCAAGACTTACAACGTTGGTGAACTAGTTCTCGCTGCCGGACAAGAAAAGGACAAGCTCAAGCCCAAATAGGAGGGCCCTTCATTATCGATCAAGTCCGACCGGCGAGCATACCGTCTACTTAAATGCGCTTGATAACCGACTCGAGCGAACCCATGGAACGCAGCCCGCCTCTGACAATTCTATGCCTAGCGCCGGACTAAGAGTTCGTCCCCTTCCCCCGTCCAAACTTTTACACTTTGGTTGTCTTTTGTTTCTCTTTTTATGCCTTTTTATTTAAAAGCCCTTACGGGCCTATTTTCGCATTTTTCGCATACACATGATGTGCCATCCGCACTCATCATTCCTAGGGGCTTCTTTTACAGAAGCTCAATTATAAGGGTTTCATACCCAGCACATGTGTCAAGCTTCCACATGTACCTTTTACTCGCCATTATATGCATCGATATGACTTAAGTTTTGGCCAAGCTGGGTTGCTCGGTCCCGTGCTTACCCCTCGCTCCCGATTGTTCGGCTAGGAGGTAAAGGAGCACCTCTGCGATTGTTATTGCTGGTCACCGGATGTGTACCTCGGACTGGGTGAAGCCGAAAGCTAGCGTTCTTAAGGGAATATTCGGTCGGTGACTTAAAAGATGACTTTTTACCTATTTATCTATCCGCCCCCAGATGTTGTTCTGCTTTCTTTGTAGTCCGGACATGCACTTTAGGGCATGCCTCCCAAGGAAAGGAACCCTTAACGGAACTATTCTCCCTGGAAGATGTTTCTTACTAACCATGTAATATAACATAACTAGTTGGGCACTTGTATGATAAAGCACTAATGACCCCTACGCCTGGTCTCCATGCATACCACGGTTGTTTCTTAACCAAAACGGTATTCGGACACACTCCGGACTCTAGGGTCCCGAGGCTGAATCGAAAAGGTCGGCAAAGACAAACGATCTACAATCCGGCTAGAGGGCATTTCACATGTCATTTTAAAGGAAAACATACATTGTCAAATTTACTGATTGTATTCCTCCTCAATCCCGTCTAACAGGCTGTCTAACTTACAGTCCCGTTGGGAAAATTTAGCAGCCAACTCTACTTGGTCAGTATACTAAACTCACAGGATCTCCTTCCCATCAGGCCCCACGGTCCAACTTGCCATGTGGTTGGGATCCGCCTTCTTGTAACGCGTCTTCACCATGGCCCAAGCCTCCCTGGCACCTTGACGGCAGGCCGAAATCTTCCACAAACGAAAGCGCTAGCGCACTCCCTGCAGCTTCTCCGCAAGCTCCCCGAGGCCCTCGAGTAGGGTGAGGGCTGGCCATAAAGCCTGGACGACGCCACTCATTGCCTGCCGAACCCGTTTGAGCAGTTGCAGCAGCTCGGGAAGTTGATCACCCGTTGATACGGGCATCTCCTCCGCAGGGCGACCTGTGAGTATACCTACAAGACATACTATGTCAATTTGCCTCTTCGCCGAACTCTTCTTTTAAAAGGAGTGCGCTCAAGCACTTACTATAAATGCCGCGACGAAGCCGCTGATTCTCCTTAACAGAGCCGGACAGCTCGGCTCGAGCGCCTTTCAGCTCTTCTCAGAGCTTGGCGTTGGCATCCTGGAGCTTGTTCCTTTCTTGCTGCACCCTATTCAGCACACTCTCGCCGGCCTTCAGCTGGCACAGCAATGCTTGCCTGTCCGGATCTTGTCCGGCGGCACCTGCAATGTCATTATTAGACTTGCGCGCACGCCGCACAACGCTTATATTTATTAATAAAAATGTGTTACCTGGAGGGGTCACTGCGTCTCCTCCTGCGGCAGCAAGTGCGGCCTCATGTTGGGCCTTACAATCTTGCAGCTCCCGAGACAGCTGGGCATTCTTCTTGGTAAGAGCCTGCGTTTTCAAATGATCCTTAAATCAGTTAACATAACTACTTTAAGTCTCGGGGGCTACTGGTATATATAACCATTAAAATTCCTTTACCCGTATGTCTTTCACATACTGCTCCGTGGCTCTGGTAAAACCTTCTTGAGCGGCACGGAGATACGCGTCCCCCGCGTTAAAGGCGTCTAATGCCTCAGGGGAGAAGCATGCTTCATGAAATACTGTCCGGCGGCGCCTATGGTTCATGGCGCTCTCCACCTCAGACTTGGTGGCAGACAGTCTGTCGGTATCCTCCGTTGGAGAAGGATCGGGCTCGCGTCTTGCACTTGCCTCCCCCTCCAGGCCGGGCGCTGGAGCCTGGCCGGTGTGGGTTGGATCAGCAACTTCCGCACCCGCAATCCGGCGAGCGTTTTTTCTCCTATAAAGATCATGAGCACTCAGACGCTTCCTAGGAACGTCGCTCTGAAAATTCAAATACGAGCTATACCTTTGCGACGACGTTTCTGTCCGCACCGCGCTCCTTTTCTGCCTGCTGGTCCGGACTGACCTCTGTAGGTCAGCCGCCGCGGGCTCGGCTTCCCACCGTGAAGGCGCTTCCTGCAAAATACCATCGTTCGCGAAGGTTAGAAATGGGCAAGGAAGGGATAACGGTGTCCGGACTTCGGCCACAGTCACCTGGGAAGCCGGACACAGTCCGGGGTAGTCCGCCGTAATGGCAACCAAAGCATTGTCCATGCTGAGCTGGTGAAATACCCCGTCGATCAGCTCCACCTTGATGTCCGGATCCTCTTCGAAGGCCGGATCTAGGGATCTTTCCAGATCCTCGGGTTGCGGAGCAGGACTTACCATGTCCTCCACAACCGGCGAGATCCCGCGCCAAGACATAATGTAAGAAGCCTAAACTTTGAAAGCATGGGTTGAGCCCTTAAAGGTGTTCGCTACCCATCCTCTAGGGTTGTTCATGGAGAACCCATTTAAGGGTTGCTCAAGGAAGTCCTCCTTCTCCCCTTGTATAGACCGGACAGATCTTCACTAGGTCCTCGGTCGAGTCCGCCCTTTATGCCATGACGGGTGGCATCGTCTTCCCCGCTGAAATCCCACATAGGGTGGCCTCTATATTGCAATGGCCGCACCCCGATGATGCATGTCACCATGACTCCGATCATGGTCAACCCAGAGTGGGCCAACAATCTTATTCGGCCCATCAAGTAATGGACGCTCTTGTCTTCCTCCAATCGGGGGCTCCGTGGGCGCCAGCTTAGGCGTTTCTTCATGGGAGCAACACTAAACTCCGGGAGGACAATCCGGACTGGTCCGCAGCGAGCGCCTCCTATGTAAACCACTCAAGGCCGCTTGGACGCCTTCTTGGGAGTACCAGATGGGTATCCGTCCCGGCGATGCGCCATATTTCGGCGCCGCCCACTTGATATATGGACCCCTTGTGAGAACGGGGTACGAGGCAGAACAACCTCTTACACAATGCAAAATGGGGCTCAATGCCCAGGAACAGCTCGCAAAGAGCTACGTAGCCCGCGATATGCAGATGATGAGGCGGGTCTGAGGTGGTGGAGCCGAGTCCGTAGAACTCGTGAGCCCGCGGAGGAACGGATGTATTGGGAATCCGAGTCCCCATATCGATAGGGGACGGCATACTCGCCCCCTTATTGGGGCTTGGGTAGCCTCCGCTTGCCTCCCACCTTGATAAGTAACCAACCCGGCTCGAACCGGGATCATGAAGGCCGGAGGGAGATATCCCCGCTTGAGCTTCACTAGCTCATTGTCGGAACAGAGCACCTCCTCCAATCCCCTGGCGGTGGGCTAGGAGCGCGAGAAGAAGAGCCGCATCGACGGTCCATGATGGAATGGATTTTTAGGTCAAAGGCGCTTCGATGAAGTGTTCGCGGGAGGAAGACGGTGTGGTTTGGATCTGGATTCTTGCCTCTTTTGTAGGCGGACGACTCGCACAACTAGGGGGTGAAACGTAAAAGACACCCTGGCTTTTCGCATTCGTGCAACGCGTGGAAAAGGGCCATTATTTGGCGTAGAAGCCGAGGAACACAGCATTCAAGATGAAGCCGACAATCGCTCGCGAGACATGGAATTTGAAGGAGAACCCGCCTTGCAACGCCAAGACTATAAACGCTACCGGACTTATCGCCATTGAAGCCTGGTTCGGGGCTACCGAGGAGTCTCGACTAGGGGTGTCCGACAGCGGACTATCATCGTCCACGGACTCCAAGACCACGAAGATACAAGATTGAAGACTCCGCCCCGTGTCCGGATGGGACTTTCCTTGGCGTGGAAGGCAAGCTTGGCGATACGGATATGTAGATCTCCTACCATTGTAACGACTCTGTGTAAGCCTAGTCTTCTCCGGTGTCTATATAAACCGGAGGGCTTTAGTCCGTAGGACACAACATACATTACAACAATCATACCATAGGCTAGCTTCTAGAGTTTAGCCTCCTTGATCTCGTGGTAGATCTACTCTTGTACTACCCATATCATCAATATTAATCAAGCAGGACGTAGGGTTTTACCTCCATCGAGAGGGCCCGAACCTGGGTAAAACATCGTGTCCCTCGTTTCCTGTTACCATCCGCCTAGACGCACAGTTCGGGACCCCCTACCCGAGATCCACCGGTTTTGACACCGACAGGGACCATCAACGCCACTTTACCCGAAGAGGAGCGCTGGAGGATTCAAGTCTACATTCCAGGAAGGACATTTGTACCAGTCACGGAGCCAATAGAGTTTACCTTTGATGCACCAACATGGAGCCTAGGAAAGAGCATGGCAGCTCACATCGCCATGGGATGAATTGGAGAAGTTTACCACAACGGTCTCAAGAATACTATCTACCAGATTTGTGGGCGCCGAGATGAGCATTGGGAGATGATCACCACCATTAAGGACAGATCGCAGCTTATATTCAGGAGTTAAACCAACACATCCGACGCTAGGAGAATCAGATGTGCGCAGATATGGAGGATCTGCAGAAGGCTATGATCAAGATCAAGGAGCTAGAAGAAGAACTCAAAGCTACACGTAAAGATTATATGGAAGAAATCGTCGCTCTAGTAAGACAGAACGGCGACCTTAAGGAGAGATTGGAGTATTCATGGGGGGATCAGCACCTAGAGGAGAAGAGGATGAACCTACTTGTCCAGATAATTATATCATCATCGACGACACCGACTCGGATCCCGACGACAGCGATGATGACTATGTTGATGAAGCTGGAGCAGATATCATGGAATCTTCATCGGAGCAGTTTTTCTAGTTGACCACCACAACAGTAGTAGAATTTTCCACCATTTAATTAGTTTTAGTCCAAGCACTTTTGTAATGATAGTTAGACCGTTGTATGCCCTTGCTTGAATTGATTGGAGTGATATTGTCTGTTTTTGTCTCATGTGCATATGTGTAGTGTTATGTCACTAGACCTCATTCTATTCTTAACTCTCGTCTCCTCTTTAAACCCTCAGATGCCTCCGAGACGAGACCCCGAGTTTGTTTTCCCGCCAGAGATCACTCAGTTGATTCAGCAGCAGAATGCCTTGATTCAACATTGGTACAGAACCAAGGCAACAACAACAACAACAACCTACCACCACCACCACCTGTTGACCATTTGGCTCGTTTCTTAAGGCTAAATCCGGCGGTGTTTTCCAGTAGCACCGAGCCGATAGTAGCAGATGATTGGCTCCGTAAGATAGGGAGGGAGTTGACCACTGTAGGATGTACAGATGGGGAAAAGGTGAAGTTTGCCGCACATCAGCTTGACGGACCCGCAGCAGCATGGCGGGAAAATTTTACAGCCACTTACCCTATAGGCACTGTCACATGGAATCAGTTTCAGCAAGCTTTCCGTACTGCCCATGTTTCAGCAGGAGCTATGGCCATAAAGAAGCGTGAGTTTCGCAACTTACGCCAAGGAGGACGGACAGTTGGCCAGTATGTGGATGATTTCAGTAAACTAGCACGTTATGCCCCAGATGACGTTTCTACGGATGCAGCTAAGCAGGAGAAGTTTCTGGAAGGACTGAATGATGAGTTGAGCATGCAGTTGATGGTAGTCACTTTCAATAACTACCAGGATTTAGTAGATCGTGCTCTTATGATTGAGGGAAAGCAGCAGCAGATTGACAATCGTAAGAGGAAGTATGGACAGGGGAAGTACAATTCTGGAGCTCAGCAGAAACCACGCTTTACCCCAAAGTCAGGAGGGCAATTGCAGCATACTCACGGAGGAGGCAGCTCGCACAATCATAATGGCACCAAGAATGGAAACGGGAATGGAGGAAGCAATGGACAAAGCCGCACCAACCCATCAACACCATCCAAGGTAGACCTGAGCCATATCACTTGTTATAAGTGCCGTAAGATTGGGCATTATGCAAATGAATGTCCAGAAGCCCAAAATGGTAATGGCAATGGAAGCTCAGGAAAGAAGCCGAACCCTTTCAACAGGGGGCAAGTGAACCACGTTACCGTGGAGGAGGTTGAAGCTTAGCCAGACGCAGTAATAGGTAAGTTTTTGGTTAAGACATTTACTGCAGTTGTTCTTTTTGATACTGATGCTTTGCATTCATACATATCAAGGGGATTTGTGGATAAATATAAACTACCAACCCAAGCCCTTATGTCACCCATGCTAGTAACCTCACCCGGAGCAGAGTATATGGCTAGTATATGGTGTGATCGACTGCCATTAAGGATTGGACACCATGTATTTCCCTCGGACCTAATAGTTCTGGAATCGCAAGGTTTGGATGTGATATTAGGCATGGATTGGTTATCGAAGTATGGAGGGAATATAGATTGTGCTAGTAGGTCGATTTTGCTTACCACCCCTAAAGGAAGAAGAATCAAGTATGTATCACGGCATGAGCCGAGAAGAGCACATGTAAATTCCTTATCAGGAGTTGTGCAGGAGGAAGTACCAGTGGTAAGGGATTTCCCCGATGTATTTCCAGAAGAGTTGCCAGGCATGCCACCGGATAGAGACATTGAGTTCCTAATTGACCTCTTCGCCGAGCATCGGGCCGATATCCAAGAGACCGTGACAGATGCCAGCCCAAGATTTGGAGGAAATTAAGAAGCAGATTAAGGAGTTGTTGGACAAAGGTTTTATTCGCCCAAGTTCTTCACCTTGGGGATCGCCAGTACTTCTAGTGGAGAAGAAGGATGGATCGTTAAGGATGGTTGTGGATTATCGCGGATTGAATGAAGTAACAATCAAGAACAAGTACCCACTACCAATGATCAATGATCTGTTTGATCGGTTGCAAGGAGCCAATGTGTTTTCCAAGATCGATTTGCGATCAGGGTACCATCAGTTGAAGATTCGGGAGCAAGATATACCGAAGATGGCTTTTACCACCAGGTACGGGCTACATGAGTACACTGTTATGTCATTTGGTCTGACTAACACCCCAGCCTATTTTATGAACATGATGAGCAAGGTGTTTATGGAGTTTTTGGATAAGTTCGTCGTGGTGTTCATTGATAAGGAAGACAGATAAGGAAGTTGCTTCCATTAAGGAAAGGATGAGCAAAGGAAAGGCTAAAGGATTTCGTGAGGATGAGCACGATACCTTATGGTTTGAGGACCGTGTTTATGTGCCCAATGACCCGGAGATCAGGAAGTTGATTCTGCAAGAGGCACATGATTCACCATATTCGATTCACCCCGGAAATACCAAGATGTATTTGGATTTGAAGGAAACTTTCTGGTGGACCGGAATGAAGAAGGATATTGCAGAGTATGTAGCAGTTTGTGATGTATGTCAGAGGGTGAAGGCAAAACATCAGAAGCCAGCAGGATTGTTACAGCCATTGCCTATACCCGAATGGAAGTGGGACAAACTAGGCATGGATTTCATCACGGGATTGCCCAGGACTCATTCAGGTTATGACTCGATTTGGGTTGTAGTCGATCGTTTGACGAAGGTAGCTCATTTCATCCCAGTAAAGACTACCTACAGCAGTGCCAAATTGGCTAAGATATACATGACAAGGATTGTATGTTTGCATGGAGTTCCGAGGAGTATCGTATCAGATAGAGGAACCCAATTCACCTCAAAGTTCGGAAGCGGTTGCGAAACATTGGGAACCAGTGGAGTTTAGCACAACTTTCCATCCACGACGAGATGGATGACCGAGAGAGTCAATCATATTTTGGAGGATATGCTTAGATCTTGTGTTTTGGATTATGGATCAAGTTGGGATGACAACTTGCCATATGCGGAGTTTTCTTACAACAACAGTTATCAATCCAGTTTGAAAATGGCCCCTTTCGAAGCCTTGTATGGAAGGAGGTGCAGAACCCCGTTGTTGTGGGATGAAGTAGGAGATCGCCAGTTGTTTGGACCGTATTTGATTAAGGAGTCTGAACAGAAAGTAAAGTTAATTCGCGATAGGCTCAAGGTAGCCCAATCAAGGTAGAAAAGCTATGCGGATTCAAAACGCAAGGAGACAGAATATGAAGTCGGAGACAGAGTTTACCTTCGAGTATCTCCACTTCGAGGAGTTAAGCGTTTTGGAGTTAAAGGAAAGTTAGCGCCACGTTTTTTGGGGCCATACAAAGTTTTGGAACGCATGGGAGAAGTAGCGTACAAGTTGGAATTACCTGAGGGATTGTCAGGAGTTCACGATGTGTTCCATGTTTCACAGTTGAAGAAGTGTCACGCAGAGATGGCTGATATACCACTGAGAGAAACTGTGCCACTGGAAGCGATTCAGTTGAAAGATGATTTGACCTATGAAGAGAAACCATTAAGATTCGGAATATGCCACCGAGTTACCCGCAGAAGGTTATCAAGTTTTGCAAAGTTCAAGGAGCCACCACACCGAGGAAGAAGCCACCGGGAGCGAGAGGAAGATCTGCCAAGGCCCACCTCACCTATTTGCTAGCCAACCCGAATCTCGAGGGCAAGATTCATCTTAAGGGGGGTCGGTTTGTAACATCCCAAATTTTCAATTTGGAATGTTATACATAGATTATCATTGCATATCATGTTTTGTTGCATTGTTGGCTCGATCATAGAAATTCTACGCAACTCAAGGACCCACGGAGAGAGTTGGGGATTTTGTTATTTTCATATTTGAGTTTTCTCAAATTTTGAAAAAAAAGGATCATGTGATTTGATTTATTTTATCTTCAATTATTTCTACTACCAAAATTTCAGAGAGGGAATAAAATGACTTTCCCAAAATAAAGAAATAATGAAGATTTAATAAAAAAAATCAAATAAGATTTATTTTGGAGTTTTTCGCCTTTTATTTGAATTTAGGAAAAATGCGAGTTTTTCAAAATTGCATTTAGGCCCCAAATAAATGTTCATCTTGTCCAGCTTGATTTTAGAAGCCGGGGAAAATTTATTTCGGGATTTTTGGAGTCCGTTTAGTATTTCTATTTTATTTTTCTTCTGCGCGGAATTATTTAAAAAAAACGCGAACCGCCTTTGGGCCGTGCCCGAGCAGGATTCCACTCGGGGGCACTTATAAATAGCGCTGCCCCGACCCCCAGGCCCGTCAGCCGCCGCCGCCCCAGCCCACTCGCCCCGCCCACGCCCGCCCAAACCCTAACCCTAATCCGCCGCCGCCCAGATCCGTCGTCGCCGCCAGATCATTGCCATGCCACCGCCGCCGCCCGTCGCGGAGCCGCCGCGGACCCCGCCGCCGCCGCCGCCGCCGACCCCAACGCCGAGGTTCGCCGCCGCCTCGTTTTCGGTGCCGCCGGTTTTTGTCAAAAATCGAACGGTTTTTCTTTGTTTTTTCGGTTTATTTTATTAGATCGGTTTTTTTCGGTTCGGTTAATTAGCGAGTGTTCGCTCGTTTGTTCGTTTTAACAAACGTGTTCGTCAGATTACTTTAGTTAACGAACGTTCGTTCGTTAACCCGTTCGTCATTTTTCTTTTTCCCGGATTTAATCCGCGATTTTTCTGATCGCGATTCCTGATCCGATTTTCGTTTTAGTATAACTTTTCGCTCGTTTATCGGAATCAGGCGATTCAAGCGCCTGGAGTTTCGTCTCGAAACCCTCTTTCCGTATAATCAACTTAAACAAGTTTTTGCTTCTGTAAAAGTTGACTTACATCCAGATTAGTAAAACGAAGTTGTTTTGTTTCGCCGTTTGACTTTCGTTGCTTTGTTTGATTTGATTCTTTTTGCAAACCGGAGTTCTTAAGTTGAACTTTCTGGTTAGATCTGTTATTCGAGTTTTACCTGTGCATTAGATGAGTACTTAATGTATGCTTGTTTGTTTGTCTGCGATAGAATACCCGAAGTGCACCGCCTGTTACTTCGAGTCTCTATGTTTCGCGGATCATCAGCAAGGCAAGTAACACTTTGATCATATCTCTTCTCATACCTAGTTTTATGCATTAGATCAATCCTTAAACATTGCATGGTTAGGATCTAATTAAATTGTGGGTTATGGGAAGTAGATAAGGTAGTACCTATTACCTGTTTTACTTTCAAACCCTTGGGAGTTACTTCTACGTTTGCTTATTATGCCATGCTATGCTAGTAGACGTGGATTGGGTGAGTGTATCCATGACAGATGTGAGTTTGTTAATTAATGGTTTATTTAAGGTGGCAACTTAAACACACATCCGGGTGGATTGAGGCACTGGTTTCGTGACTTTCTGTTTTTCTTGGACCGCCACCCGTGCTCAAAGGGATCATAAGATTATTCATGCTAGAAACTTTCGTGTGCAGCCACATGCTATTATGGGCTCTAGCATAGTTGACTAAGTCGTCGAACTCTTCTGTGGTAGACTAGCAGATGTAGGGGATGTAGGTTGGTACGGTCTACCCTCTACGTAAGGTGCAAGCGCTTCTGAAAGACTATGTCTCGGTCATCCATTTCTCAAACACCATGTAGTGCGAGAAACCAAACGGAGGAGATCGAGTCATGTGGGGAAAAGTGCGCAAACCTCTGCAGAGTGTATAAACTAATCATGGTTAGTCGTGTCCCTGGTTATGGACATCTTGAGTATCTAGTACTTGGATATCATGTGAATCTCATCATGTTACTTCTAATTAATATTGTTGGGATGTTAATGAGTATTTTTAATTGGGATTGAGAATGCTGTCAACCATTCTCAATGTTTAACAACCACCATGATAGTTAACTAAATTTATTCCTTTGCAGTAGGGAAAAATTGGCTTTACGCAAAACTGTAACCATAGAGCTTTTCCACCAGCCAAATATGCATGTAGTATAGCTTATTCCATCATATTTTCCTCTATGTGTTACATTGCTAGCATATTCCATGTGCTGACCCGTTTTCAGTCTGCAACGCTTCATGTTGCGAGACTTTTCGCATTTACAGTAAGGTGCTTTTAGGTCGTGGTTCTATACTCAGTGATGCCGTTGGAGTTGATGGACTCGCTTATCTTCCAAGTCTTCCGTTGTTATCATATTTTAGATGGCCTTAAGCCATATTTATTTCAATAAGTTCTCTCTTGAGACATTCGATGTAATAAGTGTGTGATTGCTACTTTGTTATAAATCCTCCAAGTACTGTGTGGTGTCAGCATTACTGATCCAGGGATGACACTGAGCACAGAGATCAGACTGTTTGAGGTCTGGTCGCTACATTTACCCGCTTGTCACACCTTTCTACTACCAAACTCAACTATAAAGTAGCCAAGGAGACTAGGACGAGACTTTTAGGAAGCAGTAGTATGTACCACCTGTCAAACCCATATAAGCTAACAACACCTGCATGGGTTAGTCTGTCGGGTCAGGTTTCCGCAACTTACTTGGTCAAGACATGAAAGTGCTAGTTATCAACTAGAGGGGGGGTGAATAGGCGGTTCTTATGAAAGTCTTCGAAACAGGCAATGTCTTCGAGGGTACATAAGTGAAGCAAAAGCTTAATAGAGTACAACGGTATATAAACTACACTAGTAATGCTGGAATGTCGATAAATAGTACAGGTGATGCATGAAGACAAATAACAGCTAGGTAGAACAAATCAGATATGGAAGATAGTGTGAAGACAAATATGTAATCAGAGAGAATGTCTTCACACAATGTCTTCGAACAGAACAAGCATGCAAAGACTTCATGAAACTAAACAATAATTAAAGGAGTGAAGTGATAGAACCATTTAGCCGGTGAAGACAAAGGATTTGTTAGACCAGTTCCAGTTGCTGTGACAACTGTATGTCTGGTTAGGGATGCTGAGATTGAACTCAGAAGACAATGTCTTCACCTTATTCCCCTTGAGCTAAGACCCGTAGATCTCTCCCAATCACTCAGGTAAGTCTTCAAGGTAGAGTTCCAAACCTTCACAGACTTCGTTCACCGGCAATCCACAACGACTCTTGGATGCTCAAAACGCGACGCCTAACCGACTGGAAGATCATAGTCTTCAAGTGTAACAAGCCTTCGGTCCACACGGAACAGAAAGACTTCAGTGATGCTCAAAACACTTTGGGTTGTGGGTGTTTTGGGTTTGCCCTCACAAGGATTCTGTTGTAGGGTCAAACCCTAGGAAGGATCTTTTCACTCTTGGAGGGGGTAAAAGGAGGAAAAACTCAAGAACACCAAGAACAATTCTCTCAAACAAACCCAAGTATCACATCCACTAGAGTAGCACACATGAGATCCACAAGATTACAAGATCAATACAAGGAGAGTAGCACTTGGTAAATTCTTCCCACTATGTGAGGTCTTGATGATCTTCTCCAAGAGGAGGCCTTGATAATCCTATGGATTCTTCCCAAGGTGGGGGCTTGAGCTCCTAAGAGGAGGAGATACAAGGAGCAAAGGGTCACAATGCTTAGTCTAATCTTTGCTAACCTTCCAAATGACCTAGGGGGTGCAATTATATAGTCTAGGGACGAAACAAGTCAAGGGAGGTGGATACAAGACCAAAAAGGCCAAAACATGCGGATGGACCGAAGGGGTCCGGGCACCCGGGCAACATGGGCCGGGCACCCGGCCTACTCGGGGGACTGCTGTAGGGAGGCCGGGCATCCGGGGGCCCAAGGCCCGTGCACCCGGGGGTGCGTTGGAGGCCGGCTGGAAGGGTGGCCGGGCACCCGGGGCCTCAAGCCCGGGCAGCCGGGAGGCGCGGCTGTAGGCGGGCAGGGGCCCGGGCACCCGGGGCCCAAGTGATCGGGCACCCGGACCAAACAAGAGCAGCGCCCGGGAGGGGCTGGAGGTGGCCGGGCACCCGGAGGTTGGGGGGCCGGGCACCCGGAGAGTCCAGGGTGGTTGGCCATCTTTCTCCTTTCCTTCTTCTCGACCTCTTCTTCATTCTCCCGCTCCATGGATGCTCGAACCTCCGTCTTCTCCTTCTCTGGATCATCTCCTTGGTATCCTAAAATGCATAACATGTCCTTGTGAGGTAGAACCCAATTCTCATGTGAATTCGAATGAAACTCGAAGAGGAGAGAGTCAACCTCGTTCTCGATGGCGCGTGCACGTGCTCGTGTCATTGGTCCACTTGGAGCTTGCGGTGGTGCTGGAGTGTCGGTGCGAGTAGTCGAGGGATGCTCCGCATCATCTTCCCCCCTTGGGAGAGATCCGTCCACGGATCGTGTTCTTCATCACCATGGTACTTGGCCAACTCTTTGACGTTGAAGATGTCGCTAACGTTGTACTTGTCGCGTGGGATGTCGACCTTGTAGGCGTTGTCGTTGTAGCGTGCGATCACCTTGAATAGTCCGTCGGCTCGTGGTAGTAGCTTGGACTTGCGTTCCTTGGGGAAGCGGTCTTTGCGGAGATGAATCCATACTTGATCAGCCGGTTGGGATACCATCGGAGACTTGTTGATGTTGAGCTTGGCGGAGAGGCGTTGCACTTGGCGCTCGATCGTGGAACGTGTTTCTTCATGCATCTTCTTGAGGTAGGCGGCTCTTTCACTTGCGTCCATGTTTGCTCGTTCTTGAAGCGGTAGAGGAAGGATGTCCAATGGCGACAAAGGGTTGAAACCGTAGACGACCTCGAAGGGGGACTTGCCGGTTGTAGAGTGTCTTGCACGATTGTAGGCGTACTCGGCGATGGGTAGGCACTCCTTCCACTCCTTGATGTTCTTCTTGATCAACACACGTAGGAGAGTCACAAGCGTCCGGTTGGTGACTTCCGTTTGGCCATCGGTTTGAGGATGATATGCCGTGGAGAATAGTAGCTTGATCCCGAGCTTGGCGCATAGTGTCTTCCAAAAGTAGCTTAAGAACTTGACGTGTCGATCCGACACAATTGTCTTTGGCACGCCGTGCAACCTCAAGATTTCCCTACAAAAGAGATTGGCAACTGAAGGAAATATGCCCTAGAGGCAATAATAAAGTTATTATTTATTTCCTTATATCATGATAAATGTTTATTATTCATGCTAGAATTGTATTAACCGGAAACATAATACATGTGTGAATACATAGACAAACATAGTGTCACTAGTATGCCTCTACTTGACTAGCTCGTTTATCAAAGATGGTTATGTTTCCTAGCCATGGACAAAAGAGTTGTCATTTGATTAACGGATCACATCATTAGGAGAATGATGTGATTGACATGACCCATTCCGTTAGCCTAGCACTTGATCGCTTAGTATATTGCTATTGCTTTCTTCATGACTTATACATGTTGTCAGTAACTATGAGATTATGAAACTCCGCTTACGGAGGAACACTTTGGTGCTACCAAACGTCACAACGAATCGGGTGATTATAAAGGAGTACTACAGTGTCTCCAAAGGTACATGTTGGGTTGGCGATTTGAGATTAGGTTTTGTCACTCCGATTGTCGGAGAGGTATCTCTGGGCCCTCTTGGTAATGCACATCACTATAAGCCTTGCAAGCAATGTAGCTAATGAGTTAGTTACGGAATGATGCATTACATAACGAGTAAAGAGACTTGCTGGTAACGAGATTGAACTAGGTATTGTATACCGACGATCGAATCTCGGGCAAGTAACATACCGATGACAAAGGGAACAACGTATGTTGTTATGCAGTTTGATCGATAAAGATCTTCGTAGAATATGTAGGAGCCAATATGAGCATCCAGGTTCCGCTATTGGTTATTGACCGAGAATAGTTCTCTTGGGGAACGTTGCAGAAAATTAAAAAAATTCCTACGGTTTCACCAAGATCCATCTATGAGTTCATCTAAGCAATGAGTGAAAGAGAGATGCATCTACATACCACTTTGTAGATCGCGAGCGGAAGCGTTCAAAAGAACGGGGTTGAGGTAGTCGTTCTCGTCGTGATCCTATCACCGGATATCCTAGCGCCGAACGGACGGCACCTCCGCGTTCAACACACGTACGGTCAGCGTGACATCTCCTCCGTCTTGATCCAGCAAGGGGGAAGGAGAGGTTGATGATGATCCAGCAGCACGACGGCGTGGTGGTGGATGCAGCAGAACTCCGGCAGGGCTTCGCCAAGCAATTGTGGGAGGAGGAAGAGGTGTAGCAGGGGAGGGGCGCCAGACTTGAGCAGCGGCTGCCTCCTCCCTCCCTTTATATAGGCCCCAGGCGCCGCCCCGAGATCTGATCTCCCGGGGGGGCGGCGGCCAGGGGGGTGGAGTGCCCCCCAAGGCAAGTGGGGCGCCCCCCCACCCTAGGGTTTCAACCCTAGGCGCAGGGGGTGGGCCTAGGGGGCACACCAGCCCACTATGGGCTGGTTCCCCTCCCCACTTCAGCCCATGGGGCCCTCCGGGATGGGTGGCCCCACCCGGTGGACCCCCGGGACACTTCCGGTGGTCCCGGTACAATACCGGGTGACCCCGAAACTTTCCCGATGGCCGAAACAGCACTTCCTATATATAATTCTTTACCTTCGGACCATTCCGAAACTCCTCGTGATGTCCGGGATCTCATCTGGGACTCCGAACAACATTCGGTTTGCTGCATACTCATATTCATACAACCCTAGCATCACCGAACCTTAAGTGTGTAGACCCTACGGGTTCGGGAGACACGTAGACATGACCGAGACGGTTCTCGGGCAATAACCAACAGCGGGATCTGGATACCCATGTTGGCTCCCATATGCTCCTTGAGGATCTCATCGGATGAACCACGATGTCAAGGATTCAAACAACCCCGTATTCAATTCCCTTTGTCAATCGGTACGTTACTTGCCCGAGACTCAATCGTCGGTATCCCAATACCTCATTCAGTCTCGTTACCGGCAAGTCACTTTACTCGTACCACAATGCATGATCCCGTGACCAAACACTCGGTCACTTTGAGCTCATTATGATGATGCATTACCGAGTGGGCCCAGAGATACCTCTCTGTCATACGGAGTGACAAATCCCAGTCTCGATCCGTGTCAACCCAATGTACACTTTCGAGATACCGTAGTGCACCTTTATAGTCACCCGATTCGTTGTGACGTTTGGTACACCCAAAGCACTCATATGGCATCCGGGAGTTACACGATCTCATGGTGTAAGGAAAAGATACTTGACATTGGAAAATCTCTAGCAAACAAACTACACGATCTTGTGCTATGCTTAGGATTGGGTCTTGTCCATCACATCATTCTCCTAATAATGTGATCCCGTTATCAACGACATCCAATGTCCATACCCAGGAAACCATGACTATCTGTTGATCAACGAGCTAGTCAACTAGAGGCTTACTAGGGACATATTATGGTCTATGTATTCACACGTGCATTACGATTTCTGGATAATACAGTTATAGCATGAATAAAGACAATTATCATGAACAAGGAAATATAATAATAATCCTTTTATTATTGGCTCTAGGGCATATTTCCAACAGTCTCCCACTTACACTAGAGTCAATAATATAGTTACATTGTGATGAATCGCACACCCATAGAGTTCTGGTGTTGATCATGTTTTGCTCGCGAGAGAGGTTTAGTCAACGGATCCACGACATTCAGATCCGTATGTACTTTGCAAATATCTATGTCTCCATCTTGAACATTTTCACGGATGGAGTTGAAATGATGCTTGATGTGCCTGGTCTTATTGTGAAACCTGGGCTCCTTGGCAAGGGCAATAGCTCCAGTGTTGTCACAGAAGAGTTTGATCAGCCCCGACGCATTGGGTATGACTCCTAGGTCGGTGATGAACTCCTTCACCCAAATTGCTTCATGCGCTGCCTCCGAGGCTGCCATGTACTCCGCTTCACATGTAGATCCCGCCATGACGCTCGCTTGCAAACCGCACCAGCTTCGCTCCACCACTCAACATATACACGTATCCGGTTTGTGACTTAGAGTCATCAGATCGTGTCGAAGCTTAGCGCCGACGTAACCCTTTACGACGAGCTCTTCGTCACCTCCATAAACGAGAAACATGTCCTTTGTCCTTTTCGTGTACTTCAAGATATTCTTGATCGCTGTCCAGTGTTCCTTGCCGGATTACTTTGGTACCTTCCTACCAAACTTACGGCAAGGTTTACATCAGTCCGGTACACATCATGGCATACATAATAGATCCTATGGTGAAGCATAGGGATGACACTCATCTCTTCTTTATCTTTTGTCAGTGGTCGGGCATTGAGCCAAGCTCAATCTCACACCTTGCAACACAGCAAGAACCCTTCTTGACTGATCCATTTTGAACTTCTTCAAAATCTTATCAAGGTATGTGCTTTGTGAAAGACCTATGAGGTCTCTCGATCTATCTCTATAGATCTTGATGCCTAATATATAAGCAGCTTCTCCAAGGTCCTTCATTGAAAAACACTTATTCAAGTAGGCCTTAATGCTGTCCAAAAGTTCTATATCATTTCCCATCAAGAGTATGTCATCTACATATAATATGAGAAATGCTCAGAGCTCCCACTCACTTTCTTGTAAACGCAGGCTTCTCCATAAGTCTGCATAAACCCAAACGCTTTGATCATCTCATCAAAGCGAATGTTCCAACTCCGAGATGCTTGCACCAGCCCATAAATGGATCGCTGGAGCTTGCATACTTTGTTAGCATTATTAGGATCGACAAAACCTTCCGGCTGCATCATATACAGCTCTTCCTTAAGATGTCCATTAAGGAATGTCGTTTTGACATCCATCTGCCATATCTCATAATCATAGTATGCGGCAATTGCTAACATGATTCGGACGGACTTCAGCTTCGCTACGGGAGAGAATGTCTCATCGTAGTCAACCCCTTGAACTTGTCGATAACCCTTAGCGACAAGTCGAGCTTTATAGATGGTAACATTTCCATCCGCGTCCGCCTTCTTCTTAAAGATCCATTTGTTTTCTATCGCTCGCCGATCATCAGGCAAGTCTATCAAAGTCCATACTTTGTTTTCATACATGGATTCTATCTCAGATTGCATGGCTTCAAGCCATTTGTTGGAATCTGGGCCCACCAACGCTTCTTCATAGTTCAAGGTTCACCGTTGTCTAACAACATGATTTCCGGGACAGGTTGCCGCACCACTCGGTGTGGAACATGTCCTTGTGGACCTCACGGTTCAAGAGCAACTTGATCCAAGTACCTTGATCATCATCATTATTTTCCTCTCCGATTCGGTGTAGGCATCACAGAACATTTTCTGAGCTGCACTACTTTCCTGTTCAAGAGGTAGTACTTCATCGAGATCTACTTTCCTCCCACTTACTTCTTTCGAGAGAAACTCTTTTTCTAGAAAGGATCTGTTCTTGGCAACAAAGATCTTGCCCTCGGATCTTAAGTAGAAGGTATACCCAATGGTTTCTTTAGGGTATCCTATGAAGACACATTTTTCCAACTTGGGTTCGAGCTTTTCAGGTTGAAGTTTCTTGACATAAGCATCGCATCCCCAAACTTTTAGAAACGACAGCTTAGGTTTCTTCCCAAACCATAATTCATACGGTGTCGTCTCAACGGATTTAGACGGTGCCCTATTTAAAGTGAATGTAGCTGTCTCTAGAGCGATCCCCAAAATGATAGCGTAAATCGGTAAGAGACATCATAGACCGCACCATATCCAATAGAGTGCGACACGACGCTCGGACACACCGTTACGCTGAGGTGTTCCAGCGGCGTGAGTTGTGAAACGATTCCACATTTCCTTAAGTGCGTACCAAATTCGTGACTTAAATATTCTCCTCCACGATCTGATCATAGGAACTTTATCTTTCGGTCACGTTGATTATCTACCTCATTCTGAAATTCCTTGAACTTTTCAAAGGTCTCAGACTTGTGTTTCATCAAGTAGACATACCCATATCTACTCAAGTCATCAGTGAGAGTGAGAACATAATGATATCCTCCACGAGCCTCAACGCTCATTGGACCGCACACATCGGTATGTATGATTTCCAACAAGTTGGTTGCTCGCTCCATTGTTCCGGAGAACGGAGTCTTGGTCATTTTGCCCATTAGGCATGGCTCACATGTGTCAAACGATTCATAATCAAGAGACTCTAAAAGTCCATCAGCATGGAGCTTCTTCATGCGCTTGACACCAAGGTGACCAAGGCGGCAGTGCCACAAGTATGTGGGACTATTGTTATCAACTTTACATCTTTTGGTATTCACACTATGAATATGTGTAACATTACGCTCGAGATTCATTAAGAATAAACCATTGACCATCGGGGCATGACCATAAAACATATCTCTCATATAAATAAAACAACCATTATTCTCGGATTTAAATGAGTAGCCATCTCATATCAAACGAGATCCAGATACAATGTTCATGCTCAAACTTGGCACCAAATAACAATTATTAAGGTTTAAAACTAATCCCCTAGGTAAATGTAGAGGTAGCGTGTCGACGGCGATCACATCGACCTCGGAACCATTCCCGACGCCAAGATCGTCACCTCGCCCTTCGCCAGCCTCCGCTTATTCCGCAGCTCTCGCTATGAGTTGCAAATATGAGCAACGGCACCGTATCAAATACCGTGAGTTACTACGAGTAATCGGTAAGGTACACATCAATTACATGTATATCAAATATACCTTTGGTGTTGCCGGCCTTCTTGTCCGCTAAGTATTTGGGGCAGTTCCGCTTCAAAGGACCCTTCCTTTGCAATAAAAGCACTCGGTCTCGTGCTTGGGTCCATTCTTTGACTTCTTCCCAAGAATCGGCTTACAGGGCGGCAACATCCTTGTCGTCTTTCTTGAAGTTCTTCTTGCCCTTGCCCTTCTTGAACTTAGTGGTTTTATTGACCATCAACACTTGATGTTCCTTCTTGATTTCTACCTCTGCTGACTTCAGCATTGAAAATACTTCAGGAATGGTCTTCACCATTCCCTTCATATTGTAGTTCATCACAAAGCTCTTGTATCTTGGTGGGAGCGACTGAAGGATTCTGTCAATGACCGCCTCGTCCGGGAGTTTAATGTCCAGCTGGGACAGGCGGTTGTGCAACCCAGCCATTTTGAGTATGTGCTCACTGACAGAACTATTTTCCTCCATCTTACAACTATAGAACTTGTCGGAGACTTCATATCTCTCGACCCGGGCATGAGCTTCGAAAACTAGTTTCAGCTCCTCGAACATCTCATATGCTCCGTGTTGCTCAAAACACTTTTGGAGCCCCGGTTCTAAGCTGTAAAGCATGCCGCACTGAATGAGGGAGTAATCATTAGCACGAGACTGCCAAGCATTCATAACGTCTTGGTTCTCTGGAACGGGTGCATCACCTAGCGGTCCTTCTAGGACATATTGTTTCCTGGCAGCTATGAGGATGATCTCGGGTTCGGACCCAAATCCGTATAGTTGCTGCCATCATCTTTCAGCTTGGTTTTCTAGGAACGCATTGAAGTTCATGTTGACATGAGCGTTGGACATTTGATCTACAAGACATATTTGCAAAGGTTTTAGACTAAGTTCATGATAATTAAGTTCATCTAATCAAATTATTACAATGAACTCCCACTCAGATTAGACATCCCTCTAGTCATCTAAGTGTTACACGATCCGAGTCGACTAGGCCGTGTCCGATCATCACGTGAGACAGACTAGTCATCGTCGGTGAACATCTCCATGTTGATCGTATCTTCTATATGACTCGTGTTCGACCTTTCGGTCTCTGTGTTACGAGGCCATGTCTGTACATGCTAGGCTCGTCAAGTTAACCCTAAGTGTTTTGCATGTGTAAAACTGTCTTACACCCGTTGTATGTGAATGTAAGAATCTATCACACCCTATCATCATGTGGTGCTTCGAAACGACGAACTTTAGCAACGGTGCACAGTTAGGGGAGAACACTTCTTGAAATTGTTGTAAGGGATCATCTTATTTACTACCGTCGTTCTAAGTAAACAAGATGCATAAACATAATAAACATCACATGCAATTATATAGTAGTGACATGATATGGCCAATATCATATAGCTCCTTTGATCTCCATCTTCGGGGCTCCATGATCATCCTCGTCACCGGCATGACACCATGATCTCCATCATCATGATCTCCATCATCATGATCTCCATCATCGTGTCTCCATGAAGTTGCTCGCCAACTATTACTTCTACTACTACGGCTAACAATTTAGCAATAAAGTAAAGTAATTACATGGCGTTGAATCATTGACACGCAGGTCATACAATAATTAAGACAACTCCTATGGTTCCTGCCGGTTGTCATACTCATCGACATGCAAGTCGTGATTCCTATTACAAGAACATGATCTCATACATCACAATATATCATTCATCATTCATCACAACTTTTGGCCATATCACATCATAAGACACTTGCTGCAAAAACAAGTTAGACGTCCTCTAATTGTTGTTGCAAGTTTTACGTGGCTTCTATAGGTGATCTAGCAAGAACGTTTTCTTACCTATGTTAAAGCCACAACGTGATTTGTCAACTTCTATTTACCCTTCATAAGGACCCTTTTCGTCGAATCTTCTCCAACTAAAGTGGGAGAGACAGACACCCGCCGACCACCTTATGCAACTAGTGCATGTCAGTCGGTGGAACCGGTCTCACGTAAGCGTACGTGTAAGGTTGGTCCGGGCCGCTTCATCCCACAATACCGCTGAAGCAAAATAAGACTAGTAGCGGCAAGAAAGTTGACAAGATCTACGCCCACAACAAAATTGTGTTCTACTCGTGCAATAGAGAACTATGCATAGACCTAGCTCATGATGCCACTGTTGGGGAACGTTGCAGAAAATTAAAATTTTTCCTACGGTTTCACCAAGATCCATCTATGAGTTCATCTAAGCAACGAGTGAAAGAGAGATGCATCTACATACCACTTTGTAGATCGCGAGCGAAGCGCAAAAGAACGGGGTTGAGGTAGTCGTTCGCGTCGTGATCCTATCACCGGAGATCCTAGCGCCGAACGGACGGCACCTCCGCGTTCAACACACGTCTGGTCAGCGGACGTCTCCTCCGCCTTGATCCAGCAAGGGAAGGAGAGGTTGATGATGATCCAAAGAAGACAACGGCGTGGTGGTGGATGCAGCAGAACTCCCAGCAGGCTTCGCCAAGCAACCGTGGGAGGAGGAAGAGGTGTAGCAGGGGGGGGGCGCCAGACTTGGTGCGGCTGCCCTCCCTCCCTCCTCAGATATAGGCCCCAGGGCGCGCTGCCCCGAGATCTGATCTCCTGTGGGGGGGCGGCCAGGGGGTGGAGTGCCCCCCAAGGCAAGTGCCCCCCCCACACTAGGGTTTCAACCCTAGGTGCAGGGGGTGGGCCTAGGGGGGCGCGCCAGCCCACTATGGGCTGGTTCCCCTCCCCACTTCAGCCAATGGGGCCCTTCGGGATGGGTGGCCCCACCCGGTGGACCCCCGGGACACTTCCGGTGGTCCCGGTACAATACCGGGTGACCCCGAAACTTTCCCGATGGCCGAAACAGCACTTCCTATATATAATTCTTTACCTCCGGACCATTCCGAAACTCCTCGTGACGTCCGGGATCTCATCCGGGACTCCGAACAACATTCGGTTTGCTGCATACTCATATTCATACAACCCTAGCATCACCGAACCTTAAGTGTGTAGACCCTACGGGTTCGGGAGACACGTAGACATGACCGAGACGGTTCTCGAGCAATAACCAACAGCGGGATCTGGATACCCATGTTGGCTCCCACATGCTCCTCGATGATCTCATCGGATGAACCACGATGTCGAGGATTCAAACAACCCGTATTCAATTCCTTTGTCAACGATGCGTTACTTGCCCGAGACTCGATCGTCGGTATCCCAATACCTCGTTCAGTCTCGTTACCGGCAAGTCACTTTACTCGTACCGCAATGCATGGTCCCATGACCAAACACTTGGTCACTTTGAGCTCATTATGATGATGCATTACCGAGTGGGCCCAGAGATACCTCTCCGTCATGCGGAGTGACAAATCCCAGCCTCGATCCGTGTCAACCCAATGACACTTTCGAGATACCGTAGTGCACCTTCATAGTCACCCAGATTACGCCAGACGCTTGGTACACCCAAAGCACTCCTACGGCATCCGGAGTTACACGATCTCATGGTCTAAGGAAAAGATACTTGACATTGGAAAAGCTCTAGCAAACGAACTACACGATCTTGTGCTATGCTTAGGATTGGGTCTTGTCCATCACATCATTCTCCTAATGATGTGATCCCGTAATCAACGACATCCAATGTCCATAGCCAGGAAACCATGACTATCTGTTGATCAACGAGCTAGTCAACTAGAGGCTTACTAGGGACATATTATGGTCTATGTATTCACACGTGTATTACGATTTCCGGATAATATAGTTATAGCATGAATAAAGACAATTATCATGAACAAGGAAATATAATAATAATCCTTTTATTATTGCCTCTAGGGCATATTTCTAACAAGTTCTAGGTCATGTCTACATAGTTCTCGAACCCGTAGGGTCCGCACGCTTAACGTTACGATGACAGTTATATTATGAGTTTATGAGTTTTGATGTACCGAAGGAGTTCGGAGGCCCGGATGAGATCGGGGACATGACGAGGAGTCTCAAAATGGTCGAGACGTAAAGATTGATATATTGGACGACTATATTCGGAGTTCGGGAAAGGTGCCGAGTGATTCGGGTATTTTTCGGAGTACCGGAGAGTTACGGGAATTCGCCGGGGAGTATATGGGCCTTATTGGGCTTTAGGGGAAAGAGAGAGGAGAGGTTGGGCGCCCCCAAGGGCTAGTCCGAATTGGACTAGGGGGAAGGGCTGCGCCCCCTCCTTCCTTCTCTTCTCTTCCCCCTTTCCTTGACTCCTACTCCTACTACTTGGAAGGGGGGGGAACCTACTCCCGGTGGGAGTAGGACTCCTCCCTGGCGCGCCCTCCCTTGGCCGGCCGCCCCCTTCCCCTTGCTCCTTTATATACGGGGGCAGGGGGCACCCCATGACACACAAGTTGATCTTCGTGATCGTTCCTTAGCCGTGTGCGGTGCCCCCCTCCACCATATTCCACCTCGGTCATATCGTCACGGAGTTTAGGCGAAGCCTTGCGCCGGTAGAACATCATCATCGTCACCACGCCGTCGTGCTGATGGAACTCATCCCCGACACTTTGCTGAATCGGAGTCTGGGGATCGTCATCGAGCTGAATATGTGCTAAACTCGGAGGTACCGTATGTTCGGTACTTGGATCGGTCGGATCGTGAAGACGTACGACTACATCAACCGCGTTGTCATAACGCTTCCGCTTATGGTCTACGAGGGTACGTGGACAATACTCTCCCCTCTCGTTGCTATGCCATCACCATGATCTTGCGTGTGCGTAGGAATTTTTGAAATTACTACGCTCCCCAACAAAGGGTATCGAGCCTAGGTTTTATGCGCTGATGTTATATGCACGAGTAGAACACAAGTGAGTTGTGGGCGATACAAGTCATACCGCTTACCAAAGATGTCATACTTTGGTTCAGCGGTATTGTTGGATGAAGCGCCCGGCACCGACATTACGCCAGACGCTTACGCGAGACTGGTTTTACCGCCGTGCTTTGCACACAGGTGACTAGCGGGTGTCTGTTTCTCCAACTTTAGTTGAACCGAGTGTGCCTACGCCCGGTCCTTGCGAAGGTTAAAACAGCATTAACTTGACGAACTATCATTGTGGTTTTGATGCGTAGGTAAGAACGGTTCTTGCTCAGCCCATAGCAGCCACGTAATATTTGCAACAACAAAGTAGAGGACGTCTAACTTGTTTTTGCAGGGCATGTTGTGATGTGATATGGTCAAGACGTGATGCTATATTTTATTGTATGAGATGATCATGTTTTGTAACCGGTTATCGGCAACCGGTAGGAGCCATATGGTTGTCGCTTATTGTATGAAATGCAAACGCCTGTAATTGCTTTAATTTATCACTAAGCGGTAGCGATAGTCGAGAAGCAATAGATGGCGAACGACAATGATGCTACGATGGAGATCAAGGTGTCGCTACGGTGACGATGGTGATCACGATAATTAGCTTCAAGATGGAGATCACAAGCACAAGATGATGATGGCCATATCATATCACTTATATTGATTGCATGTGATGTTTATCCTTTATGCATCTTATCTTGCTTTGATTGACGGTAGCATTTTAAGATGATCTCTCACTAAAATTATCAAGAAGTGTTCTCCCGAGTATGCACCGCTATGAAAGTTCTTCGTGCCGAGACACCACGTGATGATCGGGTGTGATAGGCTCTACGCTCAAATACAACGGTGCAAAACAGTTGCACACGCGAATACTCAAGTTAAACTTGACGAGCCTAGCATATAATGATATGGCCTCGAACACGGAGACCGAAGGTCGAGCATGAATCATATAGTAGATATGATCAACATATTGATGTTCACCGTTGAAACTACTCCATCTCACGTGACGATCGAACATGGTGTAGTTGATATGGATCACGTAATCACTTAGAGGATTAGAGGGATGTCTATCTAAGTGGGAGTTCTTAAGTAATATGATTAATTGAACTTAAATTTATCATGAACTTAGTCCTGGTAGTATTTTGCAAATTATGTTGTAGATAAATAGCTCGCGTTGTTGCTTTCATATGTTTATTTTGATATGTTCCTAGAGAAAACTGTGTTGAAAGATGTGAGTAGCAATGATGCGGATTGGATCCGTGATCTGAGGTTTATCCTCATTGCTGCACAGAAGAATTATGTCCTTAATGCACCGCTAGGTGACAAACCTATTGCAGGAGCAGATGCAGAGGTTATGAACGTTTGGCTAGCTCAATATGATGACTACTTGATAGTTTAGTGCACCATGCTTAACGGCTTAGAATCAGGACTTCAAAGATGTTTTGAACGTCATGGACCATATGAGATGTTCCAGAAATTGAAGTTAGTATTTCAAGCAAATACCCGAGTTGAGAGATATGAAGTCTCCAGCAAGTTCTATAGCTAAAAGATGGAGGAGAATCGCTCAACTAGTGAGCATGTGTTCAGATTGTTTGGGTACTTCAATCGCTTGAATCAAGTGGGAGTTAATCTTCCAGATAAGATAGTGATTGACAGAATTCTCTAGTCACCATCACTAAGTTACTAGAACTTCGTGATGAACTATAGTATGCAAGGGATGACGAAAACGCTTCCCGAGCTCTTCATGATGTTGAAATCGATGAAGGTAGAAATCAAGAAAGAGCATCAAGTGTTGATGATTGACAAGACCACTAGTTTCAAGAAAAGGGCAAAGGGAAAGAAAGGGAAACTTCAAGTAGAATGGCAAAAAGTTGTCACTCCCATGAAGAAGACCAAAGCTGGACCAAAGCCTCAAACCGAAAGTGCTTACATCGCAAAGGAAATGGCCACCGAAGCGCGAATGCCCTGAATATTTGGTGGATAAGAAGGATGGCAAAGTTAAGAAGGGTATATTTGATATACAGAGTTATTGATGTGTACCTTACTAGTGTTTATAGTAGCCCCGAGTATTTGATACTTGTTCGGTTGCTAAAATTAGTAACTCAAACAGAGATCTGTAATAAACAGAGACTAGTTGAGGGTGAAGTGACAATGTATGTTGGAAGTGGTTCCAAGATTGATATGATCATCATCGCACACTCCCTATACTATCGGGATTAGTGTTAAACCTAAATAAATGTTATTTGGCGTTTGCGTTGAGCATGAATATGATTTGATCATGTTTATTGCAAAACGGTTATTCATTTAAAGTCAAAGAATAATAGTTGTTCTGTTTACATGAATAAAACCTTCGATGGTCATACACCCAATGAAAATAGTTTGTTGGATCTCGATCATAGTGATACACATATTCATAATATGGATGCCAAAAGATGCAAAGTTAATAATGATAGTACAACTTATTTGTGGCACTACCGTTTGGGTCATATCGGTGTAAAGCGTATGAAGAAACTCCATAAAGATGGGTTTTTGGAATCACTTGGTTATGAATCATTTGATGCTTGCGAACCGTGCCTTTTGGGCAAGATGACTAAAACTCCGTTCTCCGGAACAATGGAACAAGCTACTGACTTATTGGAAATAATACATACCGATGTATGCAATCCAATGAGTGTTGATGCTCGTGGCAAGTATCGTTATTTTCTGACCTTCACAAGATGATTTGAGCAGATATGGGTATATCTACTTGATGAAACATAAGTCTGAAATAGTTGAAAGGTTCAAAGAATTTTAGAGTGAAGTGGAAAATCATCGTAACAAGAAAATAAAGTTTCTGTGATCTGATCGCGGAGACGAATATTTGAGTTACGAGTTTGGTCTTCAATTAAAACAATGTGGAATAGTTTCACAGCTCACACCACCTGGAACACCACAACGTTATGGTGTGTCCGAACATCGTAACCACACTTTATTGGATATGGTGCGATCTATGATGTCTCTTACTGATTTACTACTATTGTTTTGGGGTTATGCATTAGAGACAGCTGCATTCACGTTAAAAGGGCACCATCTAAATCCGTTGAGACGACACCATATGAACCATGGTTTAGCAAGAAACCCAAGTTGTCATTTCTTGAAGTTTGGGGCTGCGATGCTTATGTGAAAAAGTTTCATCCTGATAAGCTCAAATCCAAATCGGAGAAGTGCGTCTTCATATAATACCCAAAGGAAATTGTTGGGTACACCTTCTATCACAGATCCAAAGGCAAGATATTCGTTGCTAAGAATGGATGCTTTCTAGAGAAAGAGTTTCTCTCGAAAGAAGTGAGTGGGAGGAAAGTAGAACTTGATGAGGTAACTGTACCTTCTCCCGAATTGGAAAATAGTTCATCACTGAAATCAGTTCCAGTGATTCCTACACCAATTAGTGAGGAAGCTAATTATGATGATCATGAAACTTCAGATCAAGTTACTACAGAACCTCGTAGGTCTTCCAGAGTACGGTCCGCACTAGAGTGGTACGGTAATCCTATTCTGAAAGTCATGTTACTAGACCATGATAAACCTACGAACTATGAGGAAGCGATGATGAGCCCAGATTCCGCGAAATGGCTTGAAGCCATGAAATCTGAGATGGGATCTGAGGGAGTCCTGGACTAGGGGGTGTCCGGACAGCCGGACTATCATCGTCCGCCGGACTCCAAGACTATGAAGATACAAGATTGAAGACTCCGTCCCGTGTCCGGATGGTACTTTCCTTGGCGTGGAAGGCAAGCTTGGCGATACGGATATGTAGATCTCCTACCATTGTAACCGACTCTGTGTAACCCTAGCCTTCTCCGGTGTCTATATAAACCGGAGGGCTTTAGTCCGTAGGACACAACATATATTACAACAACCATACCATAGGCTAGCTTCTAGGGTTTAGCCTCCTTGATCTCGTGGTAGATCCACTCTTGTACTACCCATATCATCAATATTAATCAAGCAGGACGTAGGGTTTTACCTCCATCGAGAGGGCCCGAACCTGGGTAAAAACATCGTGTCCCTCGTTTCATGTTACCATCCGCCTAGACGCACAGTTCGGGACCCCCTACCCGAGATCCGCCGGTTTTGACACCGACATTGGTGCTTTCATTGAGAGTTCCTCTGTGCTGTCACCGATAGTCTGATGGCATCTTCAACCAACAACGCTGTCCGTGGTGAGACTTTTCTCCCGGACAGATCTTCAGATTCGGCGGCTTTGCATCGCGGGCTAATTCATTGGCCATCCGAGCAGATCGAAGCTACGCCCGCCGCCAGTCGATTCGAAGTTTAAACTTCACGGCCGATGTCCGCAGAGACTTGATCTTCGACGGACTCGAGCCACAGCCAAGCGCGCCGCACTGTGACGACGGGCATGATCTAGCTCTGCCGCCAAACAGTGCCTTGGTGGCCGCACACGAATCCGCTTCGGCCGTAGGTCCGGAGCCGATCGCCCAGATTGAGGGCCGGTGGATAGACGCCGCCCTGGGGGCTTCAACATCCACGGCGATGGAGCCGAACACTAATCCTGTCCCCTGCGAAACTCGTGATTCCGAGGTTCCGGACTCCTTGCCGGACTCCGAACCTCCCGCGCCCCTACCAATCGATTCGGATTGGGCGCTGGTTATGGAATTCGCTGCCGCGGACATCTTCCAACACTCACCCTTTGGCGACATCCTAAATTCGCTAAAGCATCTCTCGTTATCAGGAGAGCCCTGACCGGACTATGGCCAGGATGGTTGGGATACGGGCGACGAAGAAATTCAGAGCCCACCCACCACCCACTTTGTAGCCACTGTCGACGATCTAACCGACATGCTAGACTATGACTCCGAAGACATCGACGGAATGGACGGCGATCTTTGAGACGAACAAGAAACAAAGGTTTATAGGGCACGGAGGACCACCTCGTCATATGACATATACATGGTGGACACCCCAAAAGAGGGCGATAACGAGGACCAACGGGCCGCGGCAGAAGATAACCCCGCCGATAAACAACCAAAACGGCGGCGCAGACGCCGCCCTAAGTCCCGCCTCGACAACAACAACGCTCCTAAAGACCCAGCAATCCAGCAGGGCACAAAAGTGGACGACGAACATGCAGATAAGCAACCGTCCGAATAGGACGAGTCAGATAATCAGTCCAGGCCCGGCAAAAACGACAGTTCGGACGATCTCACGCCGACGCGCCACGAAGGTAAAACCTTCGAAGAGACTCGTCAACACCGCAAGAAGCTTGAAGAAGGAAAAGCGGAAGCTCAAAACAGCGGAGGACACACTCAGAATGAGGTGGAGCAAAGTACTCAAAACCGCGGAGAAATACGGCAATAGCCGCCAATCAAAGAGCTATCCAAAGCGCAAGTCGCTACTGACCACGACGAGGCCATAGAGCCCCACACGGTCAAAAATAAAGAGGCTGCATGGTCGGATAGACGGCCGGATGACAGACCAAATTCTGAAAGCGGCGCCACACATAAACCAACCAATGAACTTGGAAGGACAGATGGCCCAGTCAGGTCCATCTACGGGCCAAAGAAGAAGGCCCCAGGAAGCAAGGCAACACATAAAGTGTCCGAAGATAGCGGCACACCCAAATACAGGGGCGCCGCACACCCACTATGTTTCACCAATGAAGTCCTGGAACATGAATTCCCAGCAGGATTTAAACCCATAAACATAGAGGCCTATGATGGAACAACAGACCCTGGAGTCTGGATAGAAGATTATATACTACATATACACATGGCCAGAGGAGATGATCTCCACGCCATAAAATACCTACCCCTCAAGCTCAAAGGGCCAGCTCGTCATTGGCTTAAAAGCCTCCCAGAAAACACCGTGGGAAGTTGGGAAGAGCTCGAGGATGCGTTTAGAGCAAATTTTCAAGGGACTTATGTCCGCCCTCCGGACGCAGATGATATAAGTCATATAACTCAACAGCCCGGAGAGTCAGCGTGGAAATTCTGGAACAGGTTTCTTACCAAAAAGAACCAAATAGTCGACTGTCCGGACGCCAAAGCCTTAGCAGCTTTTAAGCACAATGTCCGAGACGAATGGCTTGCCAGGCACCTCGGTCAAGAGAAACCAAGGACAATGTCCGCACTAACAAGCCTCATGACCCGCTTCTGTGCGGGAGAGGACAGCTGGCTAGCAAGATGCAACACCAACACCCAAGTACATCCGAGAAAAGGGATGGAAACGGAAAATCACGGCACAGAAAAGAACAGCACCGGAATAAAGAGAAAAGCCCAAAGAGCACGGCAGTCAACGCCGGATTCAAACGCTCGTGGCCAAACAACAAAACAACGCCTCTTAAGGATGACAGCGACGATCTGTCCAACTTAAATAAGATTCTGGGTCGGATATGTCAAATCCACAGTACCCCCGGAAGGCCTGCAAACCATACCCATTGGGATTGTTGGGTTTTTAAACAGTCCGGCAGACTAAACGCCGAACACAAGGGGCTCGACGCGTCAAGCGAAGACGATAAACCCCACCAGCAGAGCACCGGAAAACAAAAGACTTTCCCACAAGGGGTCAAAGCAGTAAACTCACTTCATGTGATAATACGGAAAAATAGTGCGGCACTTTCTAAAAGAGCTTCACGGTCCAACCCAGCAGACCATAGAGATTGGATATCAAAACCAATCACTTTCGACCACCTGGACTATTCCAGAAGCGTTCGAAACGCAGGACGGACTCCCCTGATATTGAATCCCATAATAGACAGACTACAATTTACTAACGTCCTAATGGACGGAGGCAGCGACTTAAACCTGCTGTATTCAAACACAATACGTAAGATGGGGATAGACCCTACCAAAATTCGACACAGCCGCACTTCCTTCAAAGGAGTGACGCCAGCCCTTACGCCAAGTGCACAGTGCTCCATATTATTAGAAGTCGGTTCGATCATCGAACAATTTTCGACGCGAAAAATTAATTTTTCACATCATCCCATTTAAAAGTGGATATCAAGCAATCTTGGGACGAAGGCTTTGTCCGCTTCAACGCCATACCGCATACGCGTCTCTTACACTCAAGATGCCCGTCCGCGTGGCGCCATTTCGATCTGAGGGTCACTTAAAGACCCCGACTCGGATAGACGAATCCGGCTTCAAAGAAAGTTAGGGCTCCCTAGCCGCATACCTCTTCACAGGGGGGCTGCGCGCACAAGAAACCGCGGGTTCATACAAACTCCGCTTTAATTATTTATATTTCTTCTTTTACACATATATTTTTCGCACGAACCGTTTTCAAACTAAGCATTCCTCTCTTTTTACAGATGAACAACGTGCATACCCGTCCAGGATAACGGTGCAACGGAGACACAGGCGCAGACGTGCAGCAGGGACCCGTTGTGAGGATTCTTTTCATATTAAGACCCTGCGTAAACCTTTTTTACTGTCTCTTGTTGTTATTCTCCCTTGGTTTCTTCCTATAGCCAAAGCGAGCTCGACGCTTTTGGCATCGGCGCGTCGAAGACCATGCCCGCACGGACACTAGGGGCTTAGGGCATTGTTCGCCCATTATTATAAAGACCGAACACCTTAGGGAGTGTTCGCGCCTCGAGTTAGGCATTATATGCATCAGCTCAATCATGTCTTTGGTCAAATGTTGGGTTTGCCCGCCCACGTGTTTTGCTGCCTTACATTCCGTATCATCGCTAACGAGGCACCGGAGAACTATCGCGACAGTGCCCCGGTTAATTTGGCGAGCACCTCAAGAGAGAAAGCCAAAACCGATCGTCATGATACAAATGAGAGACTGGTCAACCACTCGATCGACTACCGAATGTTTAGAATTTCGCTTTGACGAAGGACCGCTTTCGGTCAGGCACATACGCCGCCCGAATCGAGAAGTGCGGTGCCACCAGGGGCTATATCGTAGCCCCACCCTCAAACTCCACTGGCTAAGTGAAAGTGATAAAGCATTATAATCTGGATTGCCTCGTTCGCTACGCTACCACCTCCTTAAACAGGACCGAGACGTCGGATTAAGTGTGAAAACACGCTATTTTTGCGAACACCCCCACACCTTGTGCGTGGGGGCTGAAGCCGAAGACTGCAATCTTTCAAGTTATACAAATGTATACGTAAACGGCCGCACAGAAGAAGTTTCACTACTTGGGACGCACAAGTATAAAAAGCAGTTATAGCATAATCATTGTCTTACAAGCTAAAATGTTCATTTGAACGTGACATTTTTTGAGCACTGCGACTCTATTACACGAAAAGCCACGATAACTTCCCGAAATAGTGCTCGGCGGGAGTCGGCTTTCATCCGAACCTGGGCGGCAACAGCGGTGGCATCCATCTCTGTCCAATGTGCCTTCACACGGCAAGAGCCATCTGCATACCTCGATGCAGCCGACCGCTTCATCTCTTTGATATGCGGCACCGCCCCAAGGAATTGTTGCGAAGTCAAGTAGCTCATCGCCTTGGGCCTCTCTGGCCAGACATGAGCCACGATGTCAGTCATGGCAAGTCCGGACAATCTATTTAGTTCGGCCCATTCGGCCAACCGGTCTGTCAACGAAAGTGAGCGATCCGGACTATGGAATTGAGACCAATATAGCTCTTCCGTCTTGTGATCCTTCTGGCTCCGGAAGTGCTCAACGGCATCAGCCGCACTCACCGCTAAGTCCATATATGGATCCTCCGGACTCCACAGCCGCTCAAATTGAGCATACTTCTGATCCATAAACCGGCGACGCAGCAAAAAAGACTTGCCAGCCATGATATCTCCGGCCTGGCGCAACTCCTCCTTCATGGCCCGCATCGCAGAGCGGGCATCCTTGGCTTCGGCAGTGGCCTTCCTCAGGTCTTCCCGCTCCGATAAGCGCTCCTTTTCAAGAGCCTCATTGCGGTCGGCAGCATCTTTTACTTTCATGGCCAATTCGCCACCTACGCCTGCTTAGACAAGTCGCAGCCCTTTCGCTTTCAACTCCTCGGCTGCCCTCAAGGCAGCCGCGTCTACCGGGCTTGCTCCTTAGCTTGAGCAAGTTCGCCCAAGGCTCTCCACAGCAGCAAAGACCGCTCAGATAATAGAATATAATTTATCAAGAGGAGGGCTTCACCCCTTAATAAAGCGATGGAGAACCCATTTACCTTGCGACTCGCCAAGTCGCGGTTGACAAGTGCGATGTCCGCATCCGCCACGCCAAGTTGCCGCGATTAACTTCGGCAACCCCACTAGTCCGCTAGCCCTCGACTATCCGCCACCTGCATAGGAACGGTAACATTCATTACTTGCGATTTCGATCCTCGGCACGCTGTCGTTTTCGACAACCTACCGAGTCTCAGGGGCTACTATCTATACAGGGCACACTTTTATGTGAAAAACTGTCAAAAAAATAGAAGGTGCGTCATTTTCACGTACCTCAAATCCCGCCAGCAAACTCACAGCGGCATTACGCAATCCACCCTCGGCGGACGAAATCCTTCCAATCACCATACGCATCAACGCACGGTGATCTTCTGAGATGGACGCCTCTTAAGCAGATTCTTCGCTTCTCCGGCGGATACCAGTGAAGCGCGAACTCTCCGCCCCTCCGACTCGGGATACCCTCCATGACGATACTTGAGCTCGCTCGCTTTATCTGACGGCGCGAGCAGACGGAGGCGTTCGCTCTCCATCATCTCCTAAGAAGGTCCTCAAGACGAACTCATCTCGAGAAGGCTGCAGATCCGAATGCAAGATAAATATTTCGGTTACCCACAGAAGCACAAATGGAGGTATTTCCTTACTAATTAACTCCCCTTTTCATACTCACGGCTCACTGGAGGGCTCCTTTGGCGATGATGGTGCGTCTGGATTCTCTCCGGACGCCGGATCCCCGGTGAAGATCTCTTCCCACGCTTAGGGGCTTTGGCCTCCGGATCTTCGGAGGCGGTCCTCTTCTCCCCCTGGAAGGAGGGGTTTTTGATTCCCCTCTCTTCGGACGCCCCTTTGGGCGAAATAATAGCTCCTCTACTTTCCCCATCGCTCCCTTCCATGGGCGCGACCTCCAACATTCTGACCAGCACGGGCTGCAGTGCGGTCTCTGGGAGGGGGGCCGGACACCTTATCAGCCTCGAATGCGCTACCCACTCCTGTTAAGAGTAATGGGTCAGGAGGCGAACTCTAGAAAAGAAGATAAACAGAGCGTCCGGACTCTGAGCTATTTACCCGAGTATCCGGCGATTGCGACTTAGGCTGCGTCCCTCGGCCAATTCGGACACGCCACCCGCGGTCCAAGAACAACTTATACGCCTCCACGGTGTCGCACCCATGAACTGTTGGAGAATCCGAGGTCCTCCGGTTGAACTCCCATAGACGGAGAGGACGACGCTTGCAGGCGAAGATGCCCGATTAGCATAACCTGCATCACCACAATCAGATTGATCTCCCTCGCCGGAGGTCTCGAATCTGCCTCGCAATAAGGGCACGTCTTCGACGGCCCCAACCGAGCCCTTGGTTGACCCATGACATCACCGGCATGGAGGTCCCGGCGGAAGGAAGGCAGCGGCTTTTGCTTGCTGCCTTCGAGCGGTGATATAGAACCACCTCTGTTGCCCACGGTCCGAGTTCCTCTTGAAGGAACCCTCGGGCCATGGGGCATCGGCCTTTTGCTTATGGCGCCCTGCAAGACTCCGCTTGACGCCCCGATCATCTTCGCCCACATTGAAAGTCTTCAGCCACAGGCCGAAGTGGGGAGTGACGCGGAGGAAGGCTTCGCAGACGATAATGAATGCGGAGATGTGGAGGATGGACTCCGGAGCCAAGTCGTGAAAGTCCAGCCCAAAGTAGAACATGAGCCCTCTCACGAAGGGATCCGTCGGGAAGCCTAAACCCCGACGGAGGTGGGATATGAATACAACGAACTCACCGGGCTCGGGGGCGGGCACGGCCTGCCCTTGGGCGGGAAACCTGTGCGAAACCTCGTAGGCCAGGTACTTGGCCTCGCGTAACTTCAATATGTCGGCCCTGGAGGTCGGAGCCGGACATGGTTGAGAATTCGAAGCGCTCGAATCTGAGGCTCTAGGTGTTGGAACTGGGAGCAAGAGGAGATTCGATGCGAGATTGAAGAACAAGGACGAGCCTTGGTCCTCTTATAAAGAGGGAAAAAATACCAAGAGCCGTCTCCATGACCGTTTGGGATTCACCTTTGGTTGGGTTACCCACGCACGTATTGATGAGAATCCCGGAATAAAGGGAACACGATCTCTGCTTCGACAAGACGTGCCAAGGAAACCGCTTCGCTAAACGTGCTGAGGCGGTATAAAGTAAAAAACAATTCAAACAGTGGCTTGGTAGTGGTGTGATGTCACGCCGCATAATACGTCAGCAGATTGGACTAGTGTACATTTTATTCTCTCTACGGTGGAATGTGGAATTTATTTTGCAGAGCCGGACACTATCCTGGTGTTCATGATCTTCTCTGGATTATTCAAGGGAGGAACCCGCCTTGCAATGCCGAACATTATGCGCGCCGGACTAATCGTCATTGAAGCCTGGTTCAGGACTACCGAGGAGTCTGGACTAGGGGTATCCGGACAGCCGGACTATCATCGTCCGCGGGACTCCAAGACTATGAAGATACAAGATTGAAGACTCCGCCCCTGCCTCGGATGGGACTTTCCTTGGCGTGGAAGGCAAGCTTGGCGATCTGGATATGTAGATCTCCTACCATTGTAACCGACTGTGTAACCCTAGCCTTCTCCGGTGTCTATATAAACCGGAGGGCTTTAGTCCGTAGGACACAACATACATTACAACAATCATACCATAGGCTAGCTTCTAGGGTTTAGCCTCCTTGATCTCGTGGTAGATCCACTCTTGTACTACCCATATCATCAATATTAATCAAGCAGGACGTAGGGTTTTACCTCCATCGAGAGGGCCCGAACCTTGGTAAAAACATCGTGTCCCTCGTTTCCTGTTACCATCCGCCTAGATGCACAGTTCGGGACCCCCTACCCGAGATTCGCCGGTTTTGACACCGACAGGATCCATGTATGAGAACAAAGTCTGGACTTTGGTGGAGTTGCCCGATGATCGGCAAGCCATATTGTATAAATGGATCTTCAAGAGGAAGAAAGATACTGATAGTAGTGTTACTATCTACAAAGCTCGACTTGTCGCAAAAGGGTTTTCGACAAGTTCAAGGTGTTGACTACAATGAGATTTTCTCAACTGTAGCGATGCTTAAGTCTGTCCGAATCATGTTAACAATTGCCACATTTTATGAAATCTGGCAAATGGATGTCAACACTGCATTCCTTAATGGTTTTATTAACGAAGAGTTGTATATGATGCAACCGAAGGTTTTGTCAATCCTAAAGGTACTAACAAAATGTGCAAGCTCCAAATGATCCATCTATGGACTGGTGCAAGCATCTCGAGTTGGAATATACGCTTTGATAAGTTGATCAAAGCATATAGTATTATACTGATTTGCGGTGAAGCTTTGATTTACAAGAAAGTGAGTGGGAGCTCAGAGCATTTCTCGATACTATATGTAGATGACATATTGTTGATCGAAATGACATAGAATTTCTGGATAGCATAAAGGGATACTTGAATAAAAGTTTTTCAATGAAAGACCTCGGTGAAGTCTGCTTACATTGAGCATCAAGATCTATATAGATAGATCAAGACGCTTGATAAGATTTTTTCAATGAGTACATACCTTGATAAATTTTTGAAATAGTTCAAAATAGAACAGTCAAAGAAGGAGTTCTTGCCTATGATGCAGAGGTGTGAAGTTCAAGAAGACTCAAGACCCGACCATGGCGTAAAATAGAAAGAGAATGAAAAGTCATTCCCTATGCCTCGACCATAGGTTCTATAAATTATGCTATGTTGTGAACTGCACCTATTGTATACCTTGCTCTGAGTTTGACAAAGGAATACAATTTTGATCTAAGAGTAGATCACTGGACAGCGGTCAAGAATATCCTTAGTGAGGACTAAGGAGATGTTTCTCGATTATGAAGGTGATAAAAGAGCCCGTCGTAAAAAGTTACAACGATGCAAGCTTTTACACCAATCCAGATGACTCTAATTCTCAATCTGGATACATATTGAAAGTGGGAGCAATTAGCTAGAGTAGCTCCGTGCAGAGCATTGTGGACATAGAATATTTGCAAAATACATACGGCTTTGAATATGACAGACCCGTTGACTAAAATTCTCTCACAAGCAAAACATGATCATACCTTAGCACTCTTTGGGTGTTAATCACATAGCGATGTGAACAAACCCTTTGGGTGTTGATCACATGATGATGTGAACTATGGGTATTAATCACATACAGATGTGAATATTGGTGTTAAATCACATGGCGATGTAAACTAGATTATTGACTCTAGTGCAAGTGGGAGACTGAAGGAAATATGCCCTAGAGGCAATAATAAAGTTATTATTTATTTCCTTATATCATGATAAATGTTTATTATTCATGCTAGAATTATATTAACCGGAAACATAATACATGTGTGAATACATAGACAAACATAGTGTCACTAGTATGCCTCTACTTGACTAGCTCGTTTATCAAAGACGGTTATGTTTCCTAGCCATGGACAAAAGAGTTGTCATTTGATTAACGGGATCACATCATTAGGAGAATGATGTGATTGACATGACCCATTCTGTTAGCCTAGCACTTGATCGCTTAGATATTGCTATTGCTTTCTTCATGACTTATACATGTTCCTGTAACTATGAGATTATGCAACTCCCGTTTACCGGAGGAACACTTTGGGTGCTACCAAACGTCACAACGTAACTGGGTGATTATAAAGGAGTACTTCGAGATTAGGTTTTGTCACTCCGATTGTCGGAGAGGTATCTCTGGGCCCTCTCGGTAATGCACATCACTATAAGCCTTGCAAGCAATGTAGCTAATGAGTTAGTTACGGAATGATGCATTACATAACGAGTAAAGAGACTTGCCGGTAACGAGATTGAACTAGGCATTGGATACCGACGATCGAATCTCGGGCAAGTAACATACCGATGACAAAGGGAACAACGTATGTTGTTATGCGGTTTGACCGATAAAGATCTTCGTAGATTATGTAGGAGCCAACATGAGCATCTAGGTTCCGCTATTGGTTATTGACCGAGAATAGTTTTAGGACATGTCTACATAGTTCTCGAACCCATAGGGTCCGCACGCTTAACGTTACGATGATAGTTATATTATGAGTTTATGAGTTTTGATGTACCGAAGGAGTTCGGAGTCCCGGATGAGATCGGGGACATGACGAGGAGTCTCGAAATGGTCGAGATGTAAAGATCGATATATTGGACGACTATATTTGGAGTTCAGAAAGGTTCCGAGTGATTCGGGTATTTTTCGGAGTACAGGAGAGTTACGGGAATTCGCCGAGGAGTATATGGGCCTTACTGGGCTTTAGAGGAAAGAGAGAGGAGAGGTTGGGCGCCCCCCAAGGCCTAGTCAAAATTGGACTAGGGGGAGGGGCTGCGCCCCCTCCTTCCTTCTCTTCTCTTCCCCCTTTCCTTGACTCCTACTCCTACTACTTGGAAGGGGGGGGGGGAATCCTACTCCCAGTGGGAGTAGGACTCCTCCCTGGCGCGCCCTCCCTTGGCCGGCCGCCCCCTTCCCCTTGCTCCTTTATATACGGGGGCAGGGGGGCACCCCATGACAAACAAGTTGATCTTCGTGATCGTTCCTTACCCGTGTGCGGTGCCCCCCTTCACCATATTCCACCTCGGTCATATCGTCGCGGAGTTTAGGCGAAGGCTTGCGCCGGTAGAACATCATCATCGTCACCATGCCGTCGTGCTGACGGAACTCATCCCCGACACTTTGCTGGATCGGAGTCCGGGGATCGTCATCGAGCTGAACGTGTGCTGAACTCGGAGGTACCGTACGTTCGGTACTTGGATCGGTCGGATCATGAAGACGTACGACTACATCAACCGTGTTGTCATAATGCTTCCGCTTACGGTCTACGAGGGTATGTGGACAATACTCTCCCCTCTCGTTGCTATGCCATCACCATGATCTTGCGTGTGCGTAGGAAAATGTTTGAAATTACTACGTTCCCCAACAGCAACATGTGAAGCATCGTCTATCTTATTGCATGGGATAAAATGAGCCATTTTAGAGAAACGGTCCACAGCAACAAAAACTGAATCCTAGCCATTTTGAGTTCTAGGTAATCCAAGCACAAAATCCATGCTAATGTCTTCCCAAGGTTGATGTGGAATAGGTAAAGGCATATGTAAACCATGGTGTAAGGGCACTTTTGTCCCTAAGTAGTTTTGGTGATTGATGACAATGCCTTTGCGGGCTAATCGTGTGTATTGAGCATTTTAGATTCATCACGACTAAACACAAGACGATTTGATGCCCCTCCAAGAGTTTTGAAGACGACGTTTGTCTAGGGTTCGGTTCGGTGGAGTTGAGTCATAGGAGAGCTGTACTATTAAGAGGGGGTCCGCTTTGGAAAGGTTTGGGTGGAATCTCACGTACACATTCCCTTTTGCACCGCCTTTCCTTGAGCTCCTTGGAGTGTTCCTCCGTCTCGCCGTGTCTCTGCAAAATGAAGGCCTCGGTCTTGCTCTTCTCAGGCTAGCGGTAGTATTGCTCTTTTGAGTGGTACTACCGCAGGAGCCAGCGGTAGTACCGGGCTCCGGCACGGTAGTACCGTAGGCTCCCATGGTAGTACCGCTCATCCGAGCGGTAGTACCGCGAGCCATGGTCTGGTACCGCTCTCTAGCGGTGGTAGGCGCGGATGTAATTTTTTACATCCGCACTCCCAGCGGTAGTACCGTGCTGTGGTGCGGTAGTACCGTGGCACCAGGCCAGGTTCCGGAGCAGGAGCGGAGGTAGGGGCGGATGTAATTTTTTACATCCGCACCCTCCACGGTAGTACCGCAACCTCGGTCGCGGTAGTTCCGTGTCGGATTTGTGCACGACATTTTCTCAGTGGAGGTAGTCACGGATGTAATTTTTTACATGTGTGCCTATCAGGCCTGGCCCGTGTCTGCCTTGCGGAAGTACCGCATGGTGCCGCGGTAGTACCGCTCCTGCGGATCTACCGCGCCCTGTCGGTGCTCCCTTTTGCCTGGTCAGGTCTCTGCCATGCTCGCGGTAGTACCGCGATCCACCATGATAGTACCTCACGCCAGTGCGGTAGTACCGCGCCTGTGGAGCGGTAGTTCCGTGGGCCGCGGGCTGAGTGGTGGGCAACGGTTGGAATTGTCCCCCACTATAAAAGGGGGGTCTTCTTCTCCAAGAAGACCCACCTCTTCTAACCCTAAACTCCATTGTTGTTCCAAGCTCCATTTTCGCTCGATCTCTCTCCCTAGCCAATCAAACTTGTTGATTTGCTCGAGATTGGGTGACAAGGGCCCGATCTACACTTCCACCAAGAGATATTCGATTCCCCCACTTATCCCTAGCGGATCTTGTTACTCTTGGGTGTTTGAGCACCCTAGACGGTTGAGGTCACCTCGAAGCCATACTCCATTGTGGTGAAGCTTCGTGGTGTTGTTGGGAGCCTCCAATTGTTGTGGAGATTGCCCCAACCTTGTTTGTAAAGGTTCGGTCGCCGCCTTCAAGGGCACCAATAGTGGAATCACGGCATCTCGCATTGTGTGAGGGCGTGAGAAGAATACGGTGGCCCTAGTGGCTTCTTGGGGAGCATTGTGCCTCACACCGCTCTAACGGAGACGTACTTCCCCTCAAAAGGAAGGAACTTCGGTAACACATCCTCGTCTCCACCGGCTTCACTCTTGGTTATCTCGCGCCTTTACTTTTGCAAGCTTACTTGCATTGTTTCCCTTACTTGCTCGTGCACTTGTTGTTGTCGCATCATATAGGTTGTTCACCTAGTTGCATATCTAGACAACCTACTTTGATGCAAAGTTTAATTTGATAAAGAAAAGCTAAAAATTGTTAGTTGCCTATTCACCCCCCCCCTCTAGTCAACCATATCGATCCTTTCAATTGGTATCAGAGCCTCGTCTCTTTATTAAGGACTTTGCCGTCTGAAGAGTATGGTTGACACCACAGACGGTGCGGAGGAGCACTCTGGTGTGAATCCTATCTTGTCTACGGCCGATGGGGGAACCTTGGTCTCTCGTGAGGAACTCAATGTGGCTCTAGACACAATGAAAGACTCCATGACGACCAAGGTTGAAAGCATGCTTACTAAATTTCTTGAAGGACTCAAACTGTCCACCTTGCCGATGAAAGTGGGTGATTCCACTAACAAGGTGACAGATGCTACCTCCGACAAGGGGGAAGCTAACAGTGAAAAGAGTCCTTCTACTAGTGGTAGAAATGGCACTGGCATCTTTGCCCATGTGGAACCTCCAATTTATGGAGGACCGATTCCCTCTACTCATTTAAATCATGTCGGTCCTCCTCCTAAGATTGTGAAAAATGAGGATTTTGATTCTTGGGTGTATCGCTTCAAGCGTCATTTAAATCATGTGAATACTAACCTTTGGAGAATCATTGAAGAAGGTTTCTATCCACATGACCGAAGCAACTTCACCCCGAGAGAAGTGGTGGATAATCAATTCAATGAGAATGCTCTCTTCATCATCCAAGATGCAATCCTTCCCGAAGATCTCCCTCATCTTTGACCTCATGCCATGGATAAAGACGCATGGCAATGCGTTGTGTCTCTCTATCGAGGAAGTGCGAGCATTCAACGCTCCAACTATGAAGTGGTACAAGATGAAGCCGATGAGTTTGCAATGAAAGAAGATGAAGAACCTCGTGAGCTCTTTCGAAGAGTGAACAAACTCGCGGTCTCACTCCGAGATCATGGGAGCAAGGACACGGATGACAATTGGATCAAGCGCAAGTTCCTCAAGGCCATGATGCCCTACAACAAGGCCATGTCCTCCGTCATTCATCAACAACCGGACTTCCACACCATGACCTCAAGTGAAGTGTTGGATGAGTTCGTCGCAATGAGCATCTTGGACAAGACCGCCGACAATGCGGTGCTCCGTTCTCAAAGGGCAAAGAAGCCCAACCTTGCTTTGAAGGCCAAGGTTAGTTTGGAAGAAGAGGAAGAAGAGGAAGATGAGGAGAGCAACCCCGAAGACACCAAATATGATTATCATTAGCACATGGCCCTTGCTTCAAGACAATTTTGGAGCAAGAAGAATACAAGACCCAACTTCAACAAGAACAACTCAAGTGGCGTCAAGGGCAAGCAACGAGTTAGAACTTGCTTCAACTGTGGCAATGTGAGCCATTTCGTTGCGGATTGTCCTTACAAGAAGCGGGAAGACAATGGTGGCAAGTTCATCCGAAAAGACAAAGCCAAGTCCTTCCCCAACAAGAACAACTTCGCCAAGAAGACTCCTTTTGGTGGTTCAAGAAGAATACCATGAGGATGACGATGATGATGAAAATGGAGAAGCGATGGCCATGGCGTCTGTTGCCATTGCTATAACTCCCCGGGTGTCTCTATTTGATTCACCCAATGAGAACATCACCGCCAAGTGCCTCATGGCTAAAGCTTCCAACAAGGTAACCCCCAACATCAAAACCACCATCATTACTAATCCCTCCTCGGAGGATTGCATTGATGAACATGATGGGTCTAATGAGGAAGTGAATGAATTTGAGTCTTTTATGAGTAAGCTTAAGGGCAAATTGTAGCGACCCGACCCGAATGGATCAAGTCTCTGTGCTTAAGTGTCATCCCTGGATCGGTATGCTGACACACACAGTACTCGAGGATTTATAACAGAGGTAAATCACATGTATAAAATAATGTAAATACTATTACCTCAATCCAAATAGCGGAAGTAACAAGGTTGTGGATTCCCATCAACACCAACGGCAAAGTTGAGTATGGGAATCGTAACCCTAACGTATCACTTACTCGTCGTAAGATCCTGCAACATGAGACGTTGCAGCCACAGAGGGTCAGTACATTGAATGTACTGGCAAATTCACACCATAGAGCAATGATGAATAAAGACTATCACTACATGCATATTTGGCTGGTGGAGGCTCTATGGTTATAATGTTTTTGCGAAAAGCCAATTTTTCCCTACTGCAAAGGAATAAATTTATTTAACTATCATGGTGGTTGTTAAACATTGAGAATGGTTGACAGCATTCTCAATCCCAATTAAAAGTACTCATTAACAACCCAACAATATTAATTAAAGTAACATGATGAGATTCACATGATAATCCAAGTACTAGATACTCAAAACGTCCATAACCGGGGACACGTCTAATCATGATTAGTTTGTACACTCTGCAGAGGTTTGCGCACTTTTCCCCACATGACTCGATCTCCTCCGTTTGATTTCTCGCACTTCATGGTGTTTGAGAAATGGATGACCAAGACATAGTCTTTCAGAAGCGCTTGCACCTTATGTAAAGGGTAGACCGTACCAACCTACATCCCCTACATCAGCTAGTCTACCCTGTAAGAGTTCGCACGACTTAGTCAACTATGCTAGAGCCCATAGTAGCATGTGGCTGCACACGGAAGTTTCTAGCATGAATAATCTTATGATCCCTTTGAGCCTGGGTGGCGGTCCGAAGAAAAACAGGCAAGTCCTGGAAACCAGGTGCCTCAATCCACCCAGATGTGTGTTTAAGTTGCCACCTTAAATAAACCATTAATTAACAAACTCACATCTGTCATGGATACACTCACCCTATCCGCGTCTACTAGCATAGCATGGCATAATAAGCAAACGTAGAAGTAACCCCCAAGGGTTTGATAATAAAACCGGTAATAAGTACTACCTCAACTACTTCCCAAAACCCATAGTTTAATTCAGATCCTAATCATGCAATTGTTTGGAGGATTGAACTAATGCAATAAAAACTGGGTAATAAGGGATATGATCAAAGTGTGAACTTGCATGCAATGTTGATGAAGATAATTCACACTCAAAACTCTTGATAGTTCTACTCGTCACACTCCGGTCAATCTATCGTCAGCAAGCAATAGTAACCACACATAAGCAATCACTCAAAAGATCGAAAAGAACGAAGAGAACAACTCGGAAAACATCAAAACCAAGCAAATAACTCTTGCAGCATAAAACAATTTCTAACAGTACCAAAACTATGTGAATTTGGCCTTATCAGAAAGTTTAGGTCAAGAGCTTCGGGTTGCAAAAAGAATCAACTCAAACGGAGTCATAAAACTCAAGTTATGATCAAACGAAGATTCAAATACTAAACTGTTTGAAAAAAAATTAAATTTTCAAAAACAAGTTTAAATAGGTTATCTGGATAGAAGGGAACAAAACGAAGAAGTGGGCATTGGTTTCGTTAGATTTGGACAAGCGAGTAAAAAGTTGTGAGCGTTTGAACTCCAGGGACTAAATTGTAAATAAAACATCTACAAAGAAGTCCCTGCGTAAAACTAACAGAAAAAGAAAAAGTCTAAATAAAGAACGTTCGTTGCCGAATGCTAACAAACCAAAACGTTCGCCGAAATTAACTAAACAGAAAACGTTCGCTACTTAACTAACTGTATATATAAAAAAACGCGTTTTGACCGAAAACCATAACCCTAAGGAAAAACCGGGGAAACCGGGGCGGTTTATTACCGGACCGGGAAAACCGGCGGGTCGGGTGGAGGATCTGGCGGTTCCGGCGAGGCGGCGAACTCCGGCGAAGTCTGGGCGGCGGCGGCGGCCCATGAGGTGCGGCGTGGGCACATGGGCGACGGCAACAGCAAAGGCGGCGAAGGGCGGCGCGGCGAGCGGCGCAAGGCGCGGGGAGGCGAGGAGATGGCGGCGGCGGGGATCTCATTGGGGAAGCGGTGGCTCAAGGCATCGCGGGGCTCGAGGGGCCCAGCTATTTATGGAGGAGGGCGGCCTCGGGAGGCGTGGGGAAGGGGCAAGGGGAGGCCGGGGCGGACACGGCGGCGTCGGCGATGCCGTGGCGGCTTGGGACTTCGTCCCGAGCTCGGGGACGAGCGGCCCGGGCGACGAGGGCTGGCTGGGCAGTGGCCTGGCTGGCTAGCTGGGCCGGTCCAGTCGGCGGAAGTCTTTTTTTAAACAGAAAAACAAAATAAAAACAAAAGAAAAAAATATATAGGCATATAATATATCAAAATTTTCAGAAAAAGTTTTCCTACAAGCTGAACATTTTTCTAGAGTCAAATAAAATCCACACAAATTTATATAAATCAAACACTGCTGCTGCTCTAATAAAATCCAAAGAAAATCATTTTAAAAATACCAAAATGAATTCAATTTTATTTCTCTCCAATTTTCTATTGTAGGGAATCATGTTACCCTAATTTCTGTATATTTTATTTTTGGAGAAAAATAATTTGAATAAAACTCAAATAACTCCAAATTGAAAAATAAATTCAAAAGAACTTTGAATTTAATTCTTTGAAACTCCCAACTCATATATCATATGTTTTGAAGAAGTCATCTTATCTTCGCTCGTGAAAATCATTGAGTTTCATAAAGTTTCAGAATTGGAAATATTTTCGAAATGAAATTCAAATATTTTCAACGCCCCTTGTCATTTAAATAAATGGAAGAAGTCATGTCATCTTCTCTCCAGGGTTTTGTGGTGAAAAGAATTTGAATTCACGGAGATCACGGATGCAAAATGAAATTTGGGAAAGTCCTTTTATTCCCTCTCATTTAACTTTCAAAAGTTTCGAATTTCACTCAATTTAACACAATCAATCAAATCTATCTATTTAATATAACATTCCAAAATTTAGAATTTTGGGATGTTACAAACCTACCAGCCTTAAAATGAATCTCGTCCTCGAGATTCAGAGAGGCTAGCAAGAAATAGGTTAGGGTTTGGGGGTCTTTAGAATCCATCGATCGTCTCCAGGGTCTCGGGTGCTACCACCCTTAGAAGCATGGTTACGGTTCCATCAAACTCATATACTCCATCCTTATTCCTGACAGTGTTGGTCTCTTCAGATCTCGGGAAAATTCCTTCTCTGGGCTCTTCCGGTAGCGGCATAACCTTTACCGCAATTCCTGTCCTTTCATCTTGGTACGGTTATTCCAAGACTGGGTCTTCTTAGCTGACGGGTCTGGCGCCAATACTAAACAACTATCGATATCTCCTGGTGGTCAACAATTTATGGTTTCTCCTGCAGGAAATGGGTCTGGGCTGAACCTCACCGTATATCCTACGATTGGCAACAGCTACCGTGTACAAGGGAAAATACTTATACCATTCTAAGGTTCAAACAAGGTTTTGATCGTCGTCTCTCTACTATAGGTAAGTCACTCAGATTTACCATCCCGTATAGCAAGGCGAATAATAAGAGTAAGTCGGTATGGTGATCAATCCATCCCGCACCCAAACCATTACCTTGTACATGGTTTAGCGGATCTCGCATTCTAACACTCGGTCATCCTCACAAGCATTGCAGAATTTCTCTTGTCGACGAACCAAGTTTGGATAAATCCATTGATTCTGCAAGCCAAACAAACATCTATCTGTCCTTCACAAATCTCAGGTTTTGCGTAAACTCCTATAGGATCGTCTGTGGGTAAGGTCGTAATCTCTTCCAGGGTTTTTCCTTCAGCAAGAGTGTGCTTGTTTCTTGGCAGGTCCTGGGGCCTGTGGGTTATGGCCCATCTCATCACTTGTAAACCTTGAACTCATCATCGGGGCAACTGATCATTATTCCAACATCCAGCTTCCTAGTATTCTTAAATCCATCCAATTGTAATGTCTTTCTTCCTTCTATTTGTACCAAACTAAGACGTGATTACTCAAACTCATCATGGAATTTCCATTGATCCATATTTCCAACATCATATCTCCTTTATATCCAATAGTAATACATCTCTTCATTCTTGTGGGATGTCCCACATATCGAGATAAAAACTTTACTTATGAATTCCATACTCCACTTCGTGGAACATCATTATCCTTTCCAGGGTCAAGCGTCCTTACAGGGGAATATTGGTCATCTCTGCATGTCACTTCTTCAACTGGGAAATGTGAAACACATCATGAACTCCTGATAGTCCTTCGGGTGACTCCAACTTGTTGGCCACTTCTCCCATACGCTCCAAAACTCGGTATGGTCCTACAAATCTCGGGGCTAACTTTCCCTTAACTCCAAATAGTTTAACTCCTAGCAGGGGGGACACACGAAGACATGCTCTGTCTCCAATTTCATAGACTACCTCCTTGCGTTTTTTAGTCTGCACTACTCTTCTGCCTGGACTGAGCTACCTTCAGTCTATCTCGAATCAACTTAACATTCTCTTCTGAATCCTTGATCACATTTGGTCCAAACAACTGACGGACTCTAACTTCATCCCGCATCAACGGTGTCTGGCTCCTTCTCCCATACAAAGCTTCAAAAGGGGCCATCTTCAAACTGACTTGGTAATTGTTGTTGTATGAGAACTCCACGTAAGGTAGGTTATCATCACTACTAGATCCATAATCTAGCGCACACGCTCTCAACATGTCCTCCATAATCTGATTGACTCTCTCGATTTATCCATCTGTCTGCGGATGAAAGGCTGTACTGAACTCTAGCCTAGTACCCAAAGTCTAGTGCAGCTGATTCCAAAACTTTGAGGTAAACTGTGTTCCTCTATCTGATGCGATGGTCCTCGGAACTCCATGCAGACATGATCCTGGTCAAATATATCTTGGCCAACTTCACACTTGTATAGGTGGTTTTCACTGGGATAAAGTGAGCCACTTTGGTCAAGCGAATCAACTACCACCCAGATAGAATCATATCCCGTTCGGGTTCTGGGAAATCCAGTAATGAAATCCATGCCAAGCTTATCCCACTTCCATTCGGGTATCGACATAGGCTGTATTAATCATGCTGGCTTCTGATGCTCTGCTTTTACTCTCTCTGGCATACATCACCTACGGCTACATACTCCTCAATATCCTTCTTCATACCAGTCCACCAGAAACACTCCTTCAAAATCCAAATACATCTTGGTGTTTCCAGGGCGAATTGAGTATGGTGAGTCATGAGCCTCCTGAAGTATTTACTTCCTGATCTTTGCATTATTGGGAACATATACACGGTCCTCGAACCATAAGGTGTCGTGCTCATCCTTACAAAAACCTTCGGCCTTTCCTTTGCTCATCCTCTCTTTTACCTCATAAATCTCTTTGTCATCCTTCTAAGCTTCACGGATCTTTCTTAGCAATGTAGACTGAACTTCCATTGCTGCAACAAAACCTTTGGGAACAATCTCCAGCCAAAGTTCCCTGAGATCCTTGGCTAACTCCTTTGGTAACCCCCCACTTATGAGGGTATTCATCCTGGTGTTCTTTATGGTTGTGTCCTATTTCTCCACAAGGCTTGCATGCACTTTCTCCATATCATTTCCATAAGGCTTCAACTTCTGGGACACAAGCCGAGACTTTAGCAGAGTCAACTTAAATTCTTCCCAAACGGTTACTCCTTGCCATCCATTGATGCTTTGTTACATCCTCTACCAGGTAGTGGCACCTCTTTCAAAGCACTCAAGATCATGCTGGGTCATATCCTTTCCGGCTATAGGGTTATTCTCCATGTGATCCTCCATGTTCTGAATCCATCGGTCCGTCTCCAATTGACTCATTGGTCCAGATAATATGGGCTTATCTCCATTTCATCCTCTATTGGGTCCATGGGTTTGGGGTGGGATAAGAGAGGTCGAGAGGGATGCACATAGTACAAACAATAGTTTTGAAAAGACAGGTTTTATTGTGGCTGTCGGAAAAACATCAAACAAATGACAACTCACAATCGTCGCATCTAACGTAGGTATATAACAGGGGTTTGGTCTTCTAATGGTCAATAAATCTTCAACGTCGTCAAACTCTTCAAGTCTTGTTCATGTCTCCGATGTCTTCTTTGGATCATGCTTGTCCTTCTCAAGTTCCTATGCCAGATCTCTATTGACGCGAAGTCTCTCCTGATGTCCTTTAATATTCTGGAGTTGCATTCCAAACTTCTGGGTTTCAACCTCCTTGACATGAATCATGTCCTTCTATCCTTCAGCTCCGGACTAATCTCCGGTATCTCGAGGTTTTGCTCCTCCAGTTTGGCTACTCTCATCTTCAGGGTCCTGAGTTCTTCATGAAATACTTCCTTGTCAAAATACTGCTTCTTGTAGGTCCATCTTAACTTCTTGATGTAACACTCCAGATCCTGGTGATAAACCAGCTAAGGTTAAAGCTGCATCCTTTGCTGACAGATGCTCCATCAGCCTTCTACCATCCAATCCTTCCATGCATATGCATGCTTAACTCTGCACGATGACACAAAACTTTGAGTTCTAATGCTCCATGTTCTGGTCTTTCTCCGATACACCTTGATCTCGGGTATTGACAACTTCCATAGTCTTCCAAGTTCCATAAGGGTAGCCTTTATAGGTTATACTAAATCTGGAAATTCTTCAGAGCCTTCAAATTCTCCTAGTCTTCAGAGTCTTCAACAGTTGCAATTTCCATTATCATAATGTATGGTAAAATCCTCTTCATTCTGAATGGTCTTAGTTGTCCGATATCTTGTACTTCTTGGAGTGGTCTCATCAGTCAAATCTTCGAGTGGTCAAAAGGGGAAAGGGGGTATGGTCTCACTAAAAGGGAGTATTTGAATAAGCTCAGAAGAGAAGAGAGGTAAAATATCCTTTTGAAAAGAAAGTTGTAGAGAAAAATCTTTCCTATGGGCTTGCCAGTTTCTAGGGTCACGCCCCACACCAACATGTGCTCGATACCATCTTGTAGCGACCGAATTCAATGGATCAAGTCTCTATGCTTAAGTGTCATCCCTGGATCGGTATGCTGACACACACAGTACTCGAGGATTTATAACAGAGGTAAATCACATGTATAAAATAACGTAAATACTATTACCTCAATCCAAATAGCGGAAGTAACAAGGTTGTGGATTCCCATCAACACCAACGGCAAAGTTGAGTATAGGAATCGTAACCCTAATGTATCACTTACTCGTCGTAAGATCCTGCAACATGAGACGTTGCAGCCACAGAGGGTCAGTACATTGAATGTACTGGCAAATTCACACCATAGAGCAATGATGAATTAAGACTATCACTACATGCATATTTGGCTGGTGGAGGCTCTATGGTTATAATGTTTTTGCGAAAAGCCAATTTTTCCCTACTGCAAAGGAATAAATTTATTTAACTATCATGGTGGTTGTTAAACATTGAGAATGGTTGACAGCATTCTCAATCCCAATTAAAAGTACTCATTAACAACCCAACAATATTAATTAAAGTAACATGATGAGATTCACATGATAATCCAAGTACTAGATACTCAAAACGTCCATAACCGGGGACACGGCTAATCATGATTAGTTTGTACACTCTGCAGAGGTTTGCGCACTTTTCCCCACATGACTCGATCTCCTCCGTTTGATTTCTCGCACTTCATGGTGTTTGAGAAACGGATGACCGAGACATAGTCTTTCAGAAGCGCTCGCACCTTATGTAAAGGGTAGACCGTACCAACCTACATCCCCTACATCAGCTAGTCTACCCTGTAAGAGTTCGCACGACTTAGTCAACTATGCTAGAACCCATAGTAGCATGTGGTTGCACACGGAAGTTTCTAGCATGAATAATCTTATGATCCCTTTGAGCCTGGGTGGCGGTCCGAAGAAAAACAGGCAAGTCCTGGAAACCAGGTGCCTCAATCCACCCAGATGTGTGTTTAAGTTGCCACCTTAAATAAACCATTAATTAACAAACTCACATCTGTCATGGATACACTCGACCAATCCGCGTCTACTAGCATAGCATGGCATAATAAGCAAACGTAGAAGTAACTCCCAAGGGTTTGATAATAAAACCGGTAATAGGTACTACCTCAACTACTTCCCAAAACCCACAGTTTAATTCAGATCCTAATCATGCAATTGATTGGAGGATTGAACTAATGCAATAAAAACTGGGTAATAAGGGATATGATCAAAGTGTGAACTTGCCTGCAATGTTGATGAAGATGATTCGCACTCAAAACTCTTGATAGTTCTACTCGTCACACTCCGGTCAATCTATCGTGAGCAAGCAATAGTAACCACACATAAGCAATCACTCAAAAGATCGAAAAGAACGAAGAGAACAACTCGGAAAACATCAAAACCAAGCAAATAACTCTTGCAGCATAAAACAATTTCTAACAGTACCAAAACTATGTGAATTCGGCCTTATTAGAAAGTTTAGGTCAAGAGCTTCGGGTTGCAAAAAGAATCAACTCAAACGGAGTCATAAAACTCAAGTTATGATCAAACGAAGATTCAAATACTAAACTGTTTGAAAAACAAATTTTACATTTTCAAAAAAAAGTTTAAATAGATTATCTGGATAGAAGGGAACAAAACGAAGAATTTAGCGTTGGTTTCGTTAGATTTGGACAAGCGAGTAAAAAGTTGTGAGCGTTTGAAGTCCAGGGACTAAATTGTAAATAAAACATCTACAAAGAAGTCCGTGAGTAAAACTAACAGAAAAAGAAAAAGTCTAAATAAAGAAAGTTCGTTACCGAACGCTAACGAACGAAATCGTTCGCCGAAATTAACTAAACAGAAAACGTTCGCTACTTAACTAAGTGTATATATAAAAAACGCGTTTTGACAGAAAACCAAAACCCTAAGGAAAAACCGGGGAAACCGGGGCAGTTTATTACCGGACCGGGAAAACTGGCGGGTCAGGCGGCGGATCTGGCGGTTCCGGCGAGGCGGCGAACTCCGGCGAGGCAGGGCGGCAGGCAGCTCTGGCGAGTCTGGCGTGGGCTGCGGCAAGCAGGCGACTGGCAAGCAAGGCGGCGGCGAGCGAGCGCGGCGGCACGGACGCTGGGAGGCAAGGAGATGGCGGCGGCGGCGGATCTCATCGGGGCGGCGGCGGCTCAAGGCGTTGCGGGGCTCGAGGGGCCCAGCTATTTATGGAGGAGGGCGGCCTCGGGAGGCGTGGGGAAGGGGCAAGGGGAGGCCGGGGCGGACACGGCGGCGGCGATGCCGTGGCGGCTCGGGACTTCGCCCCGAGCTCGGGGACGAGCGGCGCGGGCGACGGGGGCTGGCTGGGTCGTGGCCTGGCTGGCTAGCTAGGCCGGTCCAGTCGGCGGAAGTCTTTTTTTAAACAGAAAAACGAAATAAAAACAAAAGGAATATATATATATAGGCATATGATATATCAAAATTTTCAGAAAAAGATTTCCTACAAGCTGAACATTTTTCTAGAGTCAAATAAAATCCACACAAATTTATATAAATCAAACACCGCTGCTGCTCTAATAAAATCCAAAGAAAATCATTTTAAAAATACCAAAATGAATTCAATTTTATTTCTCTCCAATTTTCTATTGTAGGGAATCATGTTACCCTAATTTCTGTATATTTTATTTTTGGAGAAAAATAATTTGAATAAAACTCAAATAACTCCAAATTGAAAAATAAATTCAAAAGAACTTTGTATTTAATTCTTTGAAACTCCCAACTCATATTTCATATGTTTTGAAGAAGTCATCTTATCTTCGCTCGTGAAAATCATTGAGTTGCATAAAGTTTCAGAATTGGAAATATTTTCCAAATGAAATTCAAATATTTTCAACACCCCTTGTCATTTAAATAAATGGAAGAAGTCATGTCATCTTATCTCCAGGGTTTTGTGGTGAAAAGAATTTGAATTCACGGAGATCACGAATGCAAAATGAAAGTTTGGGAAAGTCCTTTTATTCCCTCTCATTTAACTTTCAAAAGTTTCGAATTTCACTCAATTTCACACACAATCAAACAATCAATCAAATCTATCTATTTAATATAACATTCCAAAATTTAGAATTTTGGGATGTTACACAAATCCAAGAAGCATTTTGTTGCTCTCTTGGAACAACTTGGTGAGGCCAATGACATGATCGAGGCTCGCGAAGAAACCATCTCTAAGATGGAAGGTCATAGTCGTGACTATGCCGATGAGATATCAGATCTCTCTAATGCTCTTGAGGAAGAGTGTGTGCATCGTTTGACTTTTGAGGAGTCATACAACGATGACCATGCTAAGTTAAAGAAAGATCTTGATCATGCTCTTGTCGTGTCTTGTGTGCTAACTTCCGAGAAGGCTAAGCTTGGGGTAGTTTGAGATACTTGACAAGGTCCACAAGGTCTTGAAGGGTGCTCACGCTAACCTCAAGGAGTCTCATGCTCAACTCCAAGTTAAGCTAACCAAGGAAAAGGCCACCTTCCCTCATATGATATTAATTGATAATGCATGTGCTACTAACCCGTGTTGTGAGCATGGGCATCTTGTGGAGGAGAATGCCAAGTTGAAGGATCAAATTGAGAAAGGGCTTGTGACTTGCATTCAAGGTGAGAAGAACCTCAACGACCTTTTGAGCAATTGAAAGGAAGTTGTGGCCAAGAAGGGAATTGGGTTTGCTCCCAAGTCCAAGAATAAGAATAAGAACGACAAGACCTATCATCCTCCTCCTCTCAAGCAAACTTTTGTGAAAGAAGGAGAGGGTGCTCCTAAGGAGAAGAAGGAAAGAGTGAAGGGCGTTGATGTCAAAAAGGGAAAACCATCTCCTCCAACAAAGCCGACGACTTTAACCCGTCATATGTGTTGTGCCGTGCTAGTGATGGACATGTTTATGCTAAATTTGTTGGTTCTCCTTGTGAGTACATTGAATGGTCTATTTGGGTTCCTAAGACCCTTGTTACTAACATCAAAGGACCCATTACTAAATGGGTACCTAAAATCAAGCATTGATCTCTTGTAGGTGTTTGCTTCTGGTGGGGGATCATGGTTGCTCGATAGTGGAGCAACAAATCATATGACCGGAAGCAAGGACTTGGTGGTAGACGTGCAAGAGATTCCTTCTATGCCCACCAATGTCGAGTGGGGTGATGCCTCACATTCTAAGGTATTGGGTCTTGGCAAGGTTGTCATTTCTCATGATCTAACGATCGAGAAAGTCATGCTTGTTGAGTCCCTTGCATACAATTTACTTTCCGTCCGTCAACTTGCACTCATGGGCTTTGCCACTTTCTTTGACATTGATACCGTGGCCCTCTTGTGGAGCAAGACTCTTAAAGTAGCCTTTGTTGGGCATGTCGAGAATGGTCTCTATGTGATAAACTTTTCGGAGCGACCCACTAAGACCGCAACATGCCTAATGGCTAAAGTTGACGTGGGATGGCTATGGCATCGCCGTTTAGCCCACGTCAATATGAGATCTTTGCAAAGTCTTCTCAAGGGGGACCATGTCTCTGGACTAACAAATGTTAGTTTTGCCAAAGACCGTGCTTGCAGTGCTTGTATTGAAGGAAAGCTTCATGAGAAGGCTCACCCTCCCACGACCATCATCTACTCGAAGAGACCCTTGGAGCTCCTTCACATGGATCTCTTTGGGCCCCCATCATTTGATAGTCTTGGAGGTAGAAAGTACTGCTTGGTGATTGTGGATGACTATTCAAGATACACTTGGGTATACTTCTTCAAGAGGAAGAGTGAGACTCAACAAACCGTCATCGACTTTGCAAATGAAGCTCAACGTCAACATAATGCAAAGATCTTGACAACAAGAAGTGACAACGGCACCGAGTTCAAGAACTACACCTTGGATGAGTTTCTTAGTGATGAGGGGATCAAGCATCAATATGCTGCACCATATACCCCTCAACAAAATGGTGTTGCAGAGAGGAAGAACCGGACGTTGATGGATGCAGCAAGGACCATGATGGCGGAGTTCAAGTCTCCATACAACTTTTGGGCCGAGGCCATCAACACCGCATGTCATGCATCCAATCGTCTCTATCTCCACAAAGGCTTGAACAAGACTCCTTATGAGATACTCACCGGCAACAAGCCCAATCTCAAGTACTTCCGGGTGTTCGTGTGTAAGTGTTTCATTCTCAAGAAAGGTGTTCATTTTTCTAAATTTGAGGCTAGAGCCTATGAGGGCATATTTGTTGGCTATGCTACAAACTCCCATGCTTACCGTGTTCTCAACAAGTCCACTGGACTCATTGAGGAGACGTGCAACGTGGAGTTTGACGAAAATAACGGCTCCCAAGTGGAGCAAAGTGGTACTTGTCATGTAGGTGATGAAATTCCTCCCCAAGCCATAAGAAGAATGGGTATTGGTCATATTCTACCCACTGAGGATCCCCTTGTGGCCGAAGGAGAAGGGCAATGCTCCACTCAAGTGGAGCCATCACCTCCTCAAGACCCACATGCTTCCGAAGAACAAAGTGAAGGCCCTCAACCTCGTGAACACGACCAAGGGCAAGATCTATCTCAAGATGATGGTGAACCTCCAAATGATGCCCAAGGTCAAGTTCTCCCCCTCGAGCAAGTTCAAGATCATGAGCAAGCTCAAGATCAAGAACAAGCTCAAGATGGCGCCCAAGATGATCAAGTCAACCCTCCTCCTTCCACATCCGAGGAGGAATTAGAGTGTCGTGCCGCGAAGATTGCTTCCAAACTCACCACCAAAGGCCATCTCATGGAGAATGTGGTTGGAAGCCTAAGAAAGGGGGTAAGCACTCGTAGACAATCAGCAAACTATTGTGAACATCACGCGTTTGTCTCTTGTGTTGAACCCCAAAAGGTCTATGAGGCGCTTGAAGACTCGGATTGGCTCAATGCTATTCATGAAGAACTCAACAACTTCAAGTACAACAAGGTGTGGAGATTGGTTCCAAGGCCATCGGGGAACCACAACGTCATTGGAACCAAGTGGATTTTCAAGAACAAGCAAGATGCTCATGGGAACATCATTCGCAACAAGGCAAGATTGGTAGCACAAGGCTACTCCCAAGTCGAGGGTATCGACTACGGTGAAACCTTTGCTCCCGTTGCTCGCCTTGAATCCATTCGTTTGTTGATTGCTTATGCTTCCCATCACAACTTTAAGTTGCAACAAATGGATGTGAAAGGTGCTTTTCTTAATGGTCCTATTAATGAGTTGGTCTATGTCAAGCAATCCCCCGGGTTCGAGGATCCCTACTTCCCGGATCATGTGTATCAACTCGATAAGGCACTCTATGGCCTTAAACAAGCCCCACGTGCGTGGTATGACCACCTTACCGAGTTGCTACAAGATCGTGGATTTGAAGTAGGGCAAATCGATCCCACTCTTTTTACTAAGAAGGTCAAAGGGGAGTTGTTTGTATGCCAATTATATGTTGATGATATTATCTTTGGTTCCCATAACAAAGCTTTCAATGAGGAATTTGCCGCTCTCATGACCTCCAAGTTCAAGATGTCTTCGATGGGAGAGTTGAAGTTCTTCCTTGGTTTTGACATCAAACAAAGAAGAGAAGGAACCTTCATCAACCAAGCCAAATATACTCAAGACATGCTAAAAAGATTCAAGCTAAGTGATGTCAAGCCGACTTCTACTCCAATGCCTACCAAGTGCCAACTTGACATTGATCCCAATGGTAAAGCGGTGGATCAAAAGGTATATCGCTCCATGATTGGTTCCTTGCTTTACCTTTGTGCATCTAGACCGGATATCATGTTGAGTGTGGGAATGTGTGCACGATTTCAAGCTGCACCGAAGGAAAGTCACTATGTGGCGGTCAAGCGAATGTTTTGATATTTGGCTCATACCCCAAACTTTGGCTTATGGTACCTAAGAGGGGCAAACTTCAAGCTTGAAGGATTTACGGATTCCGATTGGGCGGGAGATAAAGTGGATAGGAAGTCCACTTCCGGAGGATGCCAATTTCTTGGTTGCTCTTTGGTGAGTTGGTCTTCCAAGAAGCAAAGTTGTGTGTCTCTCTCGTCCATCGAAGCGGAATATGTGGCGGCCGGTAGTTGTTGTGCACAACTCTTATGGATGAGGCAAACTTTAAAGGAATATGGTGTCATTTGTGACAAAGTGCCTCTTTGGTGTGATAATGAAAGTGCCATCAAGATTTCTCTCAACCCAGTGCAACATTTCAAGACGAAGCATATTGATATTCGGTATCATTTCATCCGGGATCACATTAGGCGAGGGGAGATCGAGCTCAAGTATGTCAACACTCATGATAACCTTGCAGATATTTTCACGAAGCCCGATGAAGCAAGATTTCGTGAGTTAAGGCATGATCTAAATATCATTGATTTGAGCAATGTTGCTTGAACCCTTGCACACTCCACCATACTCAACTTGTTATCTAGTTTAGGTGTAGGCATGGACATAGGGGGAGTGTTGTTCTCTCAATGAACTCTCCCTCCCCCCATTATGCATAAATCGATCATCTCTTTTACATTAGCCATTTTTGATGGTACTTGTGCTTCAAAGACGAGTTTTGGTCATGGGCCCAAGGATAATTCTTCGCGGTGCCATACCAATTGACTCAAACATAGGTGGCTCTGGCCACCGCTCTCCTCACGGAGAAGTTGTTTCTTGTAGTTGGTCTCGTTCGTCGTGTGTGTTCGTCTCTTAGTTGTTTGGTGTCTCTTTCGGAGTAGTTTGTTTTGCCTTTTCTTTGTTTTCTCTTGTGTGTTCTTCACTTTCTTGGATTTACGGTACTACCGTGGTGAGCCGCGGTACTACCGCAGGAGTTGGTGGCTCTGTGTTTTGTGCGTGGCCCTCCAGGGGCACGGTACTACCGCTACCTCCACGGCAGTAATTTTTATCGCCGCTGAGCAGCAGTACTACCGCCCGAGATGCGGTACTTCCGCCGGGCGGTACTACATGATGACCATGGTACTTCGCGCCCCATGAAAGGGTGGGGGTTAAGAGCGGGACAGGGGGAGTTCTAACTCCCCCATACCCATTCATCTCTATTCCCCACCCCGTCTCTCTCTCTCTCCTGACAAAGAATGGCGCCGGAGGCCTTCGCCGGATCTCCGTCTCCGGCCGCTCTCTACGAATTCCGACCAGTGGGATCATTCCCCACCTCGCCCTCTTGCCATGGACCTAGGTTTTTCCCCAAGTGCCTCTTCTTTTTGTCCTTTCTTGTGCTTTTAGGTTTTGGGGAGATGCATGTGGTGTTCTTGAGATTTTTGGCTAAATCTGTGCAAGTGGGATTTGTTGTAGAGTGGTAGTGTTGTCCCATGCTCTTTGGATTGTCAAATTAGTTCCGTTTGATCACCGGTAGTACCGTAGTTGTCGTGCGGAGGTTCCAGATCCAGATCCGCGTCCTCTGTGGCGGTTTTCAAACCGTGCGGTACTACCGCTCCCCCTAGAGCGGTACTACCGCAGCCTCACCAGGATCTGGCGCTCAGCGGTACTTCCGCACCTTGATGCCCCGCTTGGCGTCCGGAAGTAAAAAATTACTTCCGCCCCAAGCACTGTACTACCGTGCTATCCCAGCACGGTACTATCGCGGCTGGAGCGGATGTAATTTATTACTTCCGCAACCCTGCCCGGTACCACCGTAGATTCATCCTGCGCTCATTTGTTTCGTCCAAATGGCATGTTTTGTGTTTCTCTCCGTTTGGTGTTGATCCGTTTTGTTCCCGTGCGTGTATTTCTGTCTTTGTGTCCAGCTGGTGGCTCCGGTTTTGCTCGTCGCTCGAATCCCAGCCGAGACACAGGGTCAAAGCGTCTGCGTAACCCAGATGATGTTCCAGAGGGGTCCTCTGCTGCTCCCCAACGCCGGACGAAGACCTCCGCCAACAAACAGAAGGAGCCCGTCATGGGCATGGATGTGATGCCCCAGGCCGAGTTTGTCATTCGAAGGAAGCTCAATCCCTATATGAATCCTCGGGCTAGCACGCGAGGCAATGAACTCTTCTGGAACAAGCAGCAGAATCTGATATACATGGATGTGATCAAGGCCAAGCAGAATCACTATGTTGAAGTTCACTACATTGACATGCATCATATGAGGCAGGACAAGCACCGTGAGTACTTTGGAGAGGCCTTGGATCTAGTCGAGCAGTTCGCCATTGAGCACTTGCTCACCTTCCACAAGGATTTTGATCCCGAGATCATCGCACAGTTCTTTGCTTCCGTCCATTTTGGCACTGATGTTGCAAGGACCATGACTTGGATGACTAATGGTCGCCGTCTGTCTGCTACTTGGAAGGAGTTCATGGAGTTGCTTAACGTTCCAGATGAAGGGCTCGACACGCCAGTTGGAGTTCGCCCTCATGCCAACTCTGACTCTGCCAACAAGAACAAGCTCATGCCATTCCTTGTTCCGAAGTCTCTTTCCAACAAGAAGACTGTGTGGGTGCTTAATCCCTTCCTTGACATCATGCATCGGCTCTTTCGGAACACCCTCTTCCCACGCATTGGGGACATGGGCCAGGTACATGCTTACCTCGTTGACATGATGCTTATCTGCGAGGAGGCCCGTAAGGCTCAGACTCAACCACTTGATGTCTCACATATCATGTGGTGTGAGCTTCAGTTCGCCGTGTTCAACCGTAAGGTCCCCATCTACGGGCCTTACTTGTTCCACTTGATCTCCCGACTTGGGAGTGGTTGTTTCCCCAGGATGAGTTTGAAGCTCCAGGGTGGATTCGTCACGAATCCGTCAGGCTCCGCATCAAGCCTCATTGGGCTAACACCACCACTTTTGCTGAGGCTGCCAGGCAGGCTGTGGATGAGGAGGAACTTGAGAGGAAAGAAGTTGCTGCTGACCGTTCTGCTTTCTCGCCTCCCTCTGATGAGCCATCTTGGGCAAAGAAGCTGAAGAACAAGATGAAGAGGCTGTTCTGCATGCAGGTTCAGGGTCAGTACAAGGCCCATGTTGCTCAGAAGGAGAGTCGCCGTCGCGACATCAGGATATTGAGGGCTTGCGGGGAGGATGTGGCCAGCGGTTCTGAGAAGCACATCACCCTAGAGACTGCCTGGATGCAGAAGCAGGCCTACAAGTGGACCGATTTAGAGGAGGAGTCCGTTCCTGCTGCAGAGTCTGAAGACGAGGAGTCCTTTTCTGCCTGAGCCACCACCTTTGTTGTAGGTGACCTCTCTGCCTTTTTGGTGTCTCGATGCCAAAGGGGGAGTGAGTGTAGGATTTGCGTGCATGTCGTGTGTTTGTGTCGTGTGTTTCGTCGTTTGCTTTGCTTTCCGTCGTTGAACTTGCTTTCTTTGATTTGGTTGTGCTTGTGAGACTATGTTTATCATATGGTGTAATACATATGCACTCTATCGTACCTTATCATCTTATTAAGCTTGTGCTTTATCATGCTATTCATGTTATGCTCATATCTACTATCTTGCTTAGTGTCAGCCTTTCCATTGCAAGATATGCCTTGTTTCTAAAATATAGGGGGAGTGGTGATCCTAGTATTTGTGCCGTGCAGTCCAAAGCACCTTACTCTCTATCACGAATCTAGGGGGAGCTCATCTATATTTTAGAGATGTGGGGTTTGCTTGTGCTGTATTCATCTCCTTTGTGCAAATCCTGTATTGTCATCAATCCACCAAAAAGGGGGAGATTGTAAGGGCACTTTTGTCCCTAAGTAGTTTTGGTGATTGATGACAGTGCCTTTGAGGACTAATCGTGTGTATTGAGCTTTTCAGATTCATCATGACTAAACACAAGACGATTTGATGCCCCTCAAAGAGTATTGAAGACGGCGTTTGTCCACGGTTCGGTTCGGTGGAGTTGAGACGTAGGAGAGCAGTACTATTAAGAGGGGGTCCACTTTGGAAAGGTTTGGGTGGAATCTCACGTACACATTCCCTTTTGCACCGCCTTTCCTTGAGCTCCTTGGAGTGTTCCTCCGTCTCGCCGTGTCTCTGCGAAATGAAGGCCTCGGTCTTGCTCTTCTCAGGCTGGCGGTAGTACTGCTCTTTTGAGCGGTACTACTGCAGGAGCCAGCGGTAGTACCGGGCTCCGGCACGGTAGTACCATAGGCTCCCACGGTAGTACCACTCATCCGAGCGGTAATACCGCGAGCTATGGTCTGGTACCGCTCTCTAGCGGTGGTAGGCGCAGATGTAATTTTTTACATCCGCGCTCCCAGCGGTAGTACCGTGCTGTGGTGCGGTAGTACCGTGGCACCAGGCCAGGTTCCGGAGCAGGAGCGGAGGTAGGGGTGGATGTAATTTTTTACATCCGCACCCTCCATGGCAGTACTGCAACCTCGGTCGCGGTAGTTCCGTGTCGGATTTGTGCACGACATTTTCTCAGCGGAGGTAGTCACGGATGTAATTTTTACATCGTGCTGTCGAACCTGGCCGGTTCCGCGCCTTGCGGAAGTACCGCATGGTGCCGCGGTAGTACCGCTCCTGTGGATCTACCGCACCCTGTCGGTGCTCCCTTTTGCCTGGTCAGGTCTCTTCCATGCTCGCGGTAGTACCGCGATCCACCACGGTAGTACCGCACGCCAGTTCGGTAGTACCGCGGCTGTGCAGCGGTAGTTCCATGGGCCGCGGGCTGAGTGGTGGGTAACGGTTGGAATTGTCCCCCACTATAAAAGGGGGGTCTTCTTCTCCAAGAAGATCCACCTCTTCTAACCCTAAACTCCATTGTTGCTCCAAGCTCCATTTTCGCCCGATCTCTCTCCCTAGCCAATCAAACTTGTTGATTTGCTCGGGATTGGGTGACAAGGGCCCGATCTGCACTTCCACCAAGAGATATTCGATTCCCCACACTTATCCCTGGCGGATCTTGTTACTCTTGGGTGTTTGAGCACCCTAGATGGTTGAGGTCACCTCGAAGCCATACTCCATTGTGGTGAAGCTTCGTGGTGTTGTTGGGAGCCTCCAATTGTTGTGGAGATTGCCCCAACCTTGTTTGTAAAGGTTCGGTCGCCACCTTCAAGGGCACCAATAGTGGAATCACGGCATCTCGCATTGTGTGAGGGCATGAGGAGAATACGGTGGCCCTAGTGGCTTCTTGGGGAGCATTGTGCCTCCACACCGCTCTAACGGAGACGTACTTCCCATCAAAAGGAAGGAACTTCGGTAACACATCCTCGTCTCCACCGGGTCCACTCTTGGTTATCTCGCGCCTTTACTTTTGCAAGCTTACTTGCGTTGTCTCCCTTACTTGCTCGTGCACTTGTTGTTGTCGCATCATATAGGTTGTTCACCTAGTTGCATATCTAGACAACCTACTTTGATGCAAAGTTTAATTTGGTAAAGAAAAGCTAAAAATTGTTAGTTGCCTATTCACCCCCCCCCCCCTCTAGTCAACCATATCGATCCTTTCACATGGGATTGAGAGTGTGACTTAGCTTTGCAACATGTAGAGCACCGGTTGGTGAAGCGGGCAACATCACGAAACATCTTGGGCCAATAATAGTTCTTGGAGAGCGTGGCAAAAGTCTTGTCGTGTCCAAAGTGTCCCATGAGTCCACGTCCATGAGCCTCTTGCAAAAGGAGTAAACGAAGAGAGGACTTGGGAATGCATAGTTTGTTAGCTCTCATAAGATAACCATCTTTGATATAATATCGCTCCCAAGAAGTATGCGTCACACACTTAGCGTAAGGAGTAGCAAAAGTCACATCACCCTCATACAAATCTTTGATATGATCAAATCCTATGACATTCAATTCAAGTTGAGTAAGTAACATGCATTTGCAGGAAAGGGCATCCACTACCACGTTTTCTTTGCCCTTAATGTACTTTATCACATAGGGAAAAGATTCAATGAATTCGCTCCATTTAGCATGCTGTTTATTCAACTTGGTTTGACCTTTGAGGTATTTAAGTGTTTCATGATCGGTATGTATGACAAACTCATGCGGTCTAAGGTAATGCTCCCACACATGTAGCACACGCACTAAGGCAAACAATTCTTTGTCATAGATGGGATAGTTAAGTTGTGCACCGGAAAGTTTTTCACTAAAATAATCAATAGCTCGTTTTTCTTGCATCAAAACGCCACCAATTCCGGTACCACTTGCATCGCAATGAACGTCAAAAGTTTTGTCAAAGTTGGATAAAGCAAGAATCGGAGCATGTGTAAGCAAAGATTTGAGCTCATCAAAAGCGGTTGATTGCAAAGGTCCCCAAACAAAAGGATCATTCTTCTTACTCAAAGCATGCAAAGGGGCGGCAATAGTGCTAAAATCTTTCACAAAGCGACGGTAAAAACCCGCAAGGCCAAGAAAACTTCGCACTTGTTGCAAATTGGTGGGTTGGGGCCAATTTTTAATTGCTTCAATTTTAGTTTCATCAACATGGACACCCTTGGAAGAGACAACAAAACCCAAGAAAACCACTTTGTCAACACCAAATGTGCACTTTTTCATATTGGCATAAAGACTTTCCTTGCGAAGTGTTTGCAAAACAGCCCTAACATGATTAAGATGCTCTTTCATGGTTTCGCTAAACACAAGAATATCATCGAAGTAAACCACAACAAAGACTCCAATATAAGGGCAAAGTACATGATGCATGAGACACACGAAAGTACCGGGAGCTTCCGATAAACCCATAGGCATGACTAACCATTCATATAAGCCAAATTTGGTTTTGAAAGCGGTTTTCCATTCATCACCCTCTTGTATGCGGATTTGATAATATCCACTTTTAAGATCAATTTTTGAGAAAAAGTTGGCTCCACTAAGTTCATCAAGCATATCATCTAAGCGAGGAATGGGATGCCTATAGTGAACGGTAATAGCATTTATTGGTCTACAATCGGAACACAAGCGAAAGCTACCATCTTGCTTGGGCACAAGTATAACGGGAACGGCACATGGGCTTAAGCTTTCACGTACATGACCGTTGTTGATGAGTTGCTGGACTTGCCGTTGAATCTCCTTTGGCTCCTCGGGGTTGACGCGGTAGGGAGCCTTGTTTGGAAGAGGAGCTCCGGGGATGAGGTCGATTCGATGCTCAATGCCTCGAAGAGGAGGGAGACCCGGAGGTAGCTCATCGTGGAAAACATCTTGAAATTCCTGCAAAAGACATTGAAACACCAAAGGCAGCTCGTGAGCGTTGTTAGTTTTTGGTTCTCCATCCTTGCACACAAGGACAAAGTGCATCACACTCGATGGGTTCTCACACACTTCTCTCATCTCACTTTTTGTGGCAAATAGTACGAGGTTTTCCTCTCTAGGCGAAGAGGCACTCAAGTTTGGCTTGTGGCTCTCACTCACGTTTGGGTGGCTCACTTTCTCACTCTTCTCTCCATGGTGGGTGGCTTGCTTGTCGGCTATCACTTGACTAGGAGACATAGGTCGTAGCACATATTCCTTCCCTTTCATCTTGAAGCTATAGTGGTTGGTACGCCCATTTTGGATAACACCACGGTCGAATTGCCATGGTCGACCAAGAAGGAGGTGGCAAACGGTCATTGGGACCGCATCACACTCCAAAGTGTCCTCATACACACCAATTTTGAAGGAGACTTGGACCGTATGCTCAACTCGGATATTGCCGGAGTCACTTAGCCATTGAACCTTGTAAGGGTGCGGATGCTTCCTCTTGACCAATTGAAGTTTGGAGCATAGTTTTTCACTCGCCAAATTGTGGCAACAACCTCCATCGATGATGACCTTGACGGACCTTCCGTTGATGCCGGCCTTGGTGTGGAAGATGTGGCACCGTTGGTCTTCTTCTTGGTGGTGTTGGAGCGTCAAGACCTTGGAGACCACGAGAGAGGGACTTGAATCATTGTCACAAAAGACTTGGTCATCTTCATCTTCATTCACGCGCCGGTGCATGGCCACGTGCTCAATGGCTTCCATTTCTTCTTCACTCATTGAGTCATATGTGCCGTCATCGTTGAAGATCATCATTCGCTTGTTGGTGCATTGGAAGGACTTGTGGCCTCGGCCGCCACATGTGAAGCACTTGATTGAACTTGTCTTGACGGGATCATCGGGAGGCGCCGAAGATGAAGGAGTGTTGGATTTGTAGGTGCTTGCCGGAGGACAAGTCGAGGAAGGTGCCACTTGCTTGGAACTTGACTTGTCGCCGGTACTTGGTGATGCTCGAGTTGATGTAGGAGGTGCCGAAGTCGCGGGAGCTTGAGAGTAGGAGCCGTAAGTCTTGGACGAGTACTTAGTGTATTTGAAGTCATCTTGCACTTGTCGCTCGGCCTTGGTCGCTTGATGAACTAGCTCAAGAAGGTTGGAGTATGGTTGGAAGTCGGTGATCCACTTGATTGGGTGGTTGAGGCCATTCAAGAAGCGTGCCATTGTTTGCTTGTCATCTTCCTTGATATTGGCTCGTATCATGGCAATCTCCATTTCTTGGTAGTATTCTTCCACCGTCTTGGTGCCTTGCTTGAGGAGTTGCAACTTCTTGAAAAGATCTCGAGTGTAGTGAGTAGGCACAAAGCGGGCTCTCATGACTTCCTTCATAGCTTCCCAAGTTGTGATTGGTGGTTCGCCTCTTGTATGTCGTCGCTCGATCACTTGTTCCCACCAAATGAGGACGTACTCTTGGAACTCAAGTGAGGCCATGGTTATCTTCTTTTCTTCATCGTAGTTGTGGAGGCGAAAAATCTTATCCACCTTCAATGCCCAAGAGAGATATTCTTCGGGATCATTGCTTCCGGAGAACTTTAGCATGGTGAACTTGAGCTTGCCGTAGCGGAGTTCTTCATCTTGATAGCGGTTGTGATATCGCTCTTGTCTTGGAAAGTCCTCAAATGCTCGTTCCTCATGATGTCACTCTTGGCGTGGAGGAGGGTCTTGAAGCACTTGTTCCACTTGGTGTCGCTCTTGTCTTGGGGGAGGGCGAGGAATGTGCGCTTGGTTGCGCCTTTCTTGTTGTTCTTCGCGTCGGGTGGCTTCTTCTTGTATCTCGCGTCGAAGAGCTTCCTCTTGTTCTCGCACTTGGCGGTTGCGGACTTCAACGGCTCTAGTGGCCTCGCGTAGAGCTTGTTGTGCTTCAAGTGCTTGAGCTTCACGGTCACGGGCTTGTGCTTCATGTTGCTCTTGTGCTTGTTGAAGTGCATCACCATCTTGAGGGGCTTGAAGTGGTACTTGTGGAGGTATTTTCTCTTGCTCCATTGCTCCATGAGGGACTTGGTGTCGCATCCGTTCACGTGCTCGAACTCGGTCTTGTAATCCACTGCCATGGAATGGATTTTCTTGAGCTTGGTGAGCTTGATAATGATCACGTCGAGGAGGGCGATCTCGTGGTGGACTTGCTCATAAGAGGACTAGTCCAAAGATTGCCGACTTGTACGGTGACTTGAGTGGCGCCATCTTGAAGAAGGCGATGAGGAAGACGGGCGTCGAACGATCATGTTGTGGAGCTCTTCCATTTGTGTGTTGAATTTGTCGTCGATGTTTTGACGAAGGTCGGAGGCGAGTTGTTCAAAGCGTTGACCCAATGCGACGTTTTCTTGATGAAGCGCTCGTTGTGCGATGAAGAAGTGGTTCTTGGAGACATATCCGAAATCATCACCTTGCTCCTCGAAGAGTGGGTCCGACGACGCGCTTGGCCTATCCGTCATAACCAAGTGGGGTGAGTAGGAAAGTGAGAGAACAATACCAAAGTTACCTTCTCCGAGGATTGAAGATGTGAAGGAAATATGCCCTAGAGGCAATAATAAAGTTATTATTTATTTCCTTATATCATGATAAATGTTTATTATTCATGCTAGAATTGTATTAACCGGAAACATAATACATGTGTGAATATATAGACAAACAGAGTGTCACTAGTATGCCTCTACTTGACTAGCTTGTTAATCAAAGATGGTTATGTCTCCTAACCATGGACAAAGAGTTGTTATTTGATTAACGGGATCACATCATTAGTTGAATGATCTGATTGACATGACCCATTCAGTTAGCTTAGCACCCGATCGTTTAGTATGTTACTATTGCTTTCTTCATGACTTATACATATTCCTATGACTATGAGATTATGCAACTCCGTTTACGGAGGAACACTTTGTGTGCTACCAAACGTCTAACGTGGCGGGTGATTATAAAGGTGCTCTACAGGTGTCTCCGAAGGTACTTGTTGGGTTGGCGTATTTTGAGATTAGGATTTATCACTCCGAATGTCGGAGAGGTATCTCTGGGCCCTCTCGGTAATGCTCATCACTTAAGCCTTGCAAGCATTGCAACTAATAAGTTAGTTGCGAGATGACGTATTACGGAACGAGTAAAGAGACTTTCCGGTAACGAGATTGAACTAGGTATTGGATACCGACGATCGAATCTCGGGCAAGTAACATACCGATGACAAAGGGAACAACGTATGTTGTTATGCGGTCTGACCAATAAAGATCTTCGTAGAATATGTAGGAACCAATATGGGCATCCAGGTCCGCTATTGGTTATTGACCGAGACGTGTCTCGGTCATGTCTACATTGTTCTCGAACCGTAGGGTCCGCACACTTAAGGTTTCGATGATGGTTATATTATGAGTTTATGAGTTTTGATGTACCGAAGGAGTTCGAGTCCCGGATGAGATCGGGGACATGGCGAGAGTCTCGAAATGGTCGAGGCGTAAAGATCGATATATTGGACGACTATATTCGGAGTTCGGAAAGGTTCCGAGTGATTCGGTATTTTTCGAGTCTGGGAGAGTTACGAGAATTCACCGGGAGAAGTATTGGGCCTTATTGGGCCCTGCGGGAAAGAGAGAGGGGCTGCCTAGGGCAGGCCGCACGCCCCCCCATGGCCTAGTCCGGATTGGACTAAGGGGAGGGGCCGCACCCCCTCCTTCCTTCCCTTCTCTCTTCCCCTTCCATGTCTCCTACTCCTAATACATGGAAGGACTCCTAGTTGGACTAGGAAAGGGGGAATCCTACTCCCGGTGGGAGTAGGACTCCCCTAGGGTGCGCCATAGTAGAGGGCCGGCCCTCCCCTCCTCCACTCCTTTATATACGGGGGTAGGGGGCACCCCATGGACACACAAGTTGATCTTCGTGATCGTTCCTTAGCCGTGTGCGGTGCCCCCCTCCACGATATTACACCTCGGTCATATTGTAGCGGTGCTTAGGCGAAGCCCTACGAAAGTTGAACATCAAGATCGTCACCATGCCGTCGTGCTGACGGAACTCCTCCCCGAAGCTTTGCTGGATCGAAGCCCGGGGTGCGTCATCGAGCTGTACGTGTGTCAAGAACTCGGAGGTGCCGGAGTAACGGTGCTTGGATCGGTTGGACCGGGAAGATGTACGACTACTTCCTCTATGTTGCGTCAACGCTTCCGCTTTGGTCTACGAGGGTACGTAGACAACACTCTCCCCTCTCGTTGCTATGCATCACCATGATCTTGCGTGTGCGTAGGAAATTTTTAAAATTACTATGTTCCCCAACAGTGGCATCCGAGCCTAGGTTTTTATGGTTTGATGTTATATGCACGAGTAGAACACAAGTGAGTTGTGGACGATATAAGTCATACTGCCTACCAGCATGTCATACTTTGGTTCAGCGGTATTGTTGGATGAAGCGGCCCGGACCGACATTACGCGTACGCTTACGTGAGACTGGTTCTACCGCCGTGCTTTGCACACAGGTGGCTGGCGGGTGTCAGTTTCTCCAACTTTAGTTGAACTAAGTATGGCTACGCCCGGTCCTTGCGAAGGTTAAAACGGAGTCTATTTGACAAACTATCGTTGTGGTTTCGATGCGTAGGTAAGAACGGTTCTTGCTTAAGCCCGTAGCAGCCACGTAAAACTTGCAACAACAAAGTAGAGGACGTCTAACTTGTTTTTGCAGGGCATGTTGTGATGTGATATGGTCAAGACGTGATTAGATATAAGTTGTTGTATGAGATGATCATGTTTTGTTGAAGTTATCGACAATGGCGAAGCCCTATGGATGTCTCTTTGTTGCATAAGATGCAAGTGCCAAATAATTGCTTTACTTTATCGCTATACGATAGCAATAGTTGCAAGAGCAATAGTTGGTGAGACAACCATGTGATGACACATTGATATAGATCAAGATGATGAAGATCATGGTGTCGTGCGGTGACGATAGAGATCATGACGATAATTTGGAGATGGAGATCAAAGGCGCAAGATGATCATGGCCATATCATGTCACATATTTTGATTGCATATGATGTTTATCTATTATACATCTTATTCTTGCTTTGATTGACGGTAGCATTTTAAGATGATCTCTCACAAATTATCAAGAAGTGTTCTCCACGAGTATGCACCGTTGCCAAAGTTCGTCATGCCCGCACACCACGTGATGATCGGGTGTGATAAGCTCTCGTCCATCTACAACGGGTGCAAGCCAGTTTTGCACACGCGAATACTCGAGTTAAACTTGACGAGCCTAGCATATGCGGATATGGCCTCGAACACGGAGACCGAAAGGTCGGCGTGAATCATATAGTAGATATGATCAACATAGTGATGTTCACCATTGAAAACTACTACATCTCACGTGATGATCGGTTATGGTTTAGTTGATTTGGATCACGTGATCACTTAGATGACTAGAGAGATGTCTGTCTAAGTGGGAGTTCTTAAGTAATATGATTAATTGAACTTAAATTTATCATGAACTTAGTCCTGGTAGTATTTTGCAAATTATGTTGTAAGATCAATAGCTCGCATTGTTGCTTTCATATGTTTATTTTGATATGTTCCTAGAGAAAATTATGTTGAAAAATGTTAAGTAGCAATGATGCGGATTGGATCCGTGATCTGAGGTTTATCCTCATTGCTACGCAGAAGAATTATGTCCTTAATGCACCGCTAGGTGATGACCTATTGCGGGAGCGGATCTGCACGTTATGAACATTTGGCTAGCTCAATATGATGACTACTTGATAGTTTTGTGCACCATGCTTTATGGCTTAGAATCGGGACTTCAAAGATGTTTTGAACATCATGGACCATATGAGATGTTCCAGGAATTGAAGTTAATATTTCAAGCAAATACCCGAGTTGAGAGATATGAAGTCTCCAACAAGCTCTATAGCTAAAAGATGGAGGAGAATCGCTCAACTAGTGAGCATGTGCTCAGATTGTCTGGGTACTACAATCGCTTGAATCAAGTGGGAGTTAATCTTTTAGATAAGATAGTGATTGACAGAATTCTCTAGTCACCATCACCAAGTTAGTAGAACTTCATGATGAACTATAGTATGCAAGGGATGATGAAAATGATTTCCGAGTTTTTCATGATGATGAAATCGATGAAGGTAGAAATCAAGAAAGAACATCAAGTGTTGATGGTTAACAAGACCACTAGTTTCAAGAAAAGGGCAAAGGGATAGAAGGGAACTTCAAGAAGAACGGCAAGCAAGTTGCTGCTCAAGTGAAGAAGCCCAAGTCTGGACCTAAGCCTGAGACTAAGTGCTTCTACTGCAAAGGGAGTGGTCACTGAAAGCAGAACTACCCCAAGTATTTGGCGGATAAGAAGGATGGCAAAGTGAATGAAGGTATATTTGATATACATGTTATTGATGTGTACTTTACTAGTGTTTATAGCAACCCCTCGGTATTTGGTACTGGTTCAGTTACTAAGAGTAGTAACTCAAAACGGGAGATGCAGAATAAACAGAAACTAGTTAAGCGTGAAGTGACGATGTGTGTTGAAAGTAGTTTCAAGATTGATATGATCATCATCGCACACTCCCTATACTTTCGGGATTAGTGTTGAACCTAAATAAATGTTATTTGGTGTTTGCGTTGAGCATGAATATGATTTGATCGTGTTTATTGCAATACAGTTATTCATTTAAGTAAGAGAATAAACTATTGTTCTGTTTACATGAATAAAACCTTATATGGTTACACACCCAATGAAAATGGTTCATTGGATCTCGATCGTAGTGATACACATATTCATAATATTGAAACCAAAAGATGCAAAGTTAATAATGATAGTGCAACTTATTTGTGGCACTGCCGTTTAGGTCATATTGGTGTAAAGCGCATGAAGAAACTCCATGCTGATGGGATTTTGGAATCACTTGATTATGAATCACTTGATGCTTAAGAACCATGCCTCATGGGCAAGATGACTAAGACTCCGTTCTCCGAACAAAGGAGCGAGCAACCGACTTATTGGAAATAATACATACCGATGTATGCGATCCGATGAGTGTTAAGGCTCATGGCGGGTATCGTTATTTTCGACCTTCACAGATGACTTGAGTAGATATGGGTATATCTACTTGATGAAACATAAGTCTGAAATAGTTGAAAGGTTCAAAGAATTTCAGAGTGAAGTGGAAAATCATCGTAACAAGAAAATAAAGTTTCTATGATCGATCGTGGAGACAAATATTTGAGTTCGAGTTTGGTCTTCAATTAAAACAATGTGGAATAGTTTCACAAATTCATGCCACCTGGAACACCACATCATAATGGTGTGTCCGAATGTCATAACTGTACTTTATTGGATATAGTACAATCTATGATGTTTCTTACCGATTTACCAATATCGTTTTGGGATCATGCATTAGAGACAACTGCATTCACGTTAAATAGGGCACCATCTAAATCCGTTGAGACGACACTATATGAACTATGGTTTAGCAAGAAACCAAAGTTGTCGTTTCTTAAAGTTTGGGGCTGCAATGCTTATGTGAAAAGTTTCATCTGATAAGCTCAAACCCAAATCGAGAAGTGCGTCTTCATAGAATACCCAAAGGAAATTGTTGGGTACACCTCTATCACAGATCCGAAGGCAAAACATTCGTTGCTAATAAATGGATCCTTTCTAGAGAAGGAGTTTCTCTCGAAAGAAGTGAGTGGGAGGAAAGTAGAACTTGATGAGGTAATTGTACCTTCTCCCTTATTGGAAAGTAGTTTATCACAGAAATCTGTTCCTGTGACTACTACACCAATTAGTGAGGAAGCTAATGATGATGATCATGTAACTTCAGATCAAGTTACTACCGAACCTCGTAGGTAAAACAGAGTGAGATCCGCACCAGAGTGGTACGGTAATCCTGTTCTGGAGGTCGTGTTACTTGACCATGACAAACCTACGAACTATGAGGAAGCGATGATGAGCCCAGATTCCACAAAATGGTTTGAGGCCATGAAATCTGAGATATGATCCATGTATGAGTACAAAGTATGGACTTTGATGGATTTGCCCGATGATCGGCAAACCATAGAAAATGAATGGATCTTTAAGAGGAAGACGGACGCTGATAGTATTCTTACTATCTACAAAGCTAGAATTGTCGCAAAAGGTTTTTGACAAGTTCAAAGTGTTGACTACGATGAGAGTTTCTCACTCGTATCTATGCTTAAGTCTGTCCGAATCATGTTAGCAATTGCCGCATTTTATGAAATCTGGCAAATGGATAAACAAAACTGCATTCCTTAATGGAGTTATTAAAGAAGAGTTGTATGTGATACAACCAGAAGGTTTTGTCGATCCTAAAGGTGCTAACAAAATGTGCAAGCTCCAGCGATCCATCTATGGACTGGTGCAAGCATCTCTGAGTTGGAATATACGCTTTGATAAGTTGATCAAAGCATATAGTTTTATCTGAGACTTGCGGTGAAGCTGTATTTACTAGAAAGTGAGTGGGAGCACTACAAAGATTTCGATAAGTATATGTGAATGACATATTGTAGATCGGAAATAATGTAGAATTATTCTGCAAAGCATAAAGGAGTGTTTGAAAGGAGTTTTTCAAAGAAAGACCTCGGTGAAGCTACTTACATATTGAGCATCAAGATCTATAAAGATAGATCAAGACGCTTGATAAGTTTTTTCAATGAGTACATACCTTGACAAGATTTTGAAGTAGTTCAAAATGGAACAGTCAAAGAAAGAGTTCTTGCCTGTGTTACGAGGTGTGAAATTGAGTAAGACTCAAAACCCGACCACGGCAGAAGATAGAAAGAGAATGAAAGTCATTCCCTATGCCTTGGCCATAGGTTCTATAAAGTATGCCATGCTGTGTACCAGATCTATTGTATACCTTACACTGAGTTTGGCAAGGGAGTACAATAGTGATCAAGGAGTAGATCACTGGACAGCGGTCAAAATTATCCTTAGTGGAATAAGGATATGTTTCTCGATTATGGAAGTGACAAAAGGTTCATCGTAAAGGGTTACGTCGATGCAAGTTTTGACACCGATCTGGATGACTCTAAGTCTCGATCTAGATACATATTGAAAGTGGGAGCAATTAGCTAGAGTAGCTCCGTGCAAGCATTGTAGACATAGAAAATTGCAAAACACATAACGGATCTGAATGTGAAAGACCCGTTGACTAAGATTCTCTCACAAGCAAAACATGATCACACCTTAGTACTCTTTGGGTGTTAATCACATAGCGATGTGAACTAGATTACTGAATCTAGTAAACCCTTTTGGGTGTTGGTCACATGGCGATGTGAACTATGGGTGTTAATCACATGATGATGTGAACTATCGATGTTAATCACATGGTGATGTGATCTAGATTATTGACTCTAGTGCAAGTGGGAGACTGAAGGAAATATGCCCTAGAGGCAATAATAAAGTTATTATTTATTTCCTTATATCATGATAAATGTTTATTATTCATGCTAGAATTGTATTAACCGGAAACATAATACATGTGTGAATATATAGACAAACAGAGTGTCACTAGTATGCCTCTACTTGACTAGCTTGTTAATCAAAGATGGTTATGTTTCCTAACCATGGACAAAGAGTTGTTATTTGATTAACGGGATCACATCATTAGTTGAATGATCTGATTGACATGACCCATTCAGTTAGCTTAGCACCCAATCGTTTAGTATGTTGCTATTGCTTTCTTCATGACTTATACATGTTCCTATGACTATGAGATTATGCAACTCCCGTTTACCGGAGGAACACTTTGTGTGCTACCAAACGTCACAACGTAACTGGGTGATTATAAAGGTGCTCTACAGGTGTCTCCGAAGGTACTTGTTGGGTTGGCGTATTTTGAGATTAGGATTTATCACTCCGAATGTCGGAGAGGTATCTCTGGGCCCTCTCGGTAATGCTCATCACTTAAGCCTTGCAAGCATTGTAACTAATGAGTTAGTTGCGAGATGACGTATTACGGAACGAGTAAAGAGACTTTCCGGTAACGAGATTGAACTAGGTATTGGATACCGATGATCGAATCTCGGGCAAGTAACATACCGATGACAAAGGGAACAACGTATGTTGTTATGCGGTCTGACCGATAAAGATCTTCGTAGAATATGTAGGAACCAATATGGGCATCTAGGTCCCGCTATTGGTTATTGACCGGAGACGTGTCTCGGTCATGTCTACATTGTTCTCGAACCGTAGGGTCCGCACACTTAAGGTTTCAATGACAGTTATATTATGAGTTTATGAGTTTTGATGTACCGAAGGAGTTCGGAGTCCCGTATGAGATCGGGGACATGGCGAGGAGTCTCGAAATGGTCGAGACGTAAAGATCGATATATTGGACGACTATATTCGGAGTTCGGAAAGGTTCCGAGTGATTCGGGTATTTTTCGGAGTACCGGAGAGTTACGGGAATTCGCTGGGGAGAAGTATTGGGCCTTATTGGGCCCTGCGGGAAAGAGAGAGGGGCTGCCTAGGGCAGGCCACACGCCCCCCCATGGCCTAGTCCGAATTGGACTAAGGGGAGGGGCCGCACCCCCTCCTTCCTTCCCTTCTCTCTTCCCCTTCCATGTCTCCTACTCCTAATACATGGAAGGACTCCTAGTTGGACTAGGAAAGGGGGAATCCTACTCCTGGTGGGAGTAGGACTCCCCTAGGGCGCGCCATAGTAGAGGGCCGGCCCTCCCCTCCTCCACTCCTTTATATACGGGGGCAGGGGGCACCCCATGGACACACAAGTTGATCATCGTGATCGTTCCTTAGCCGTGTGCGGTGCCCCCCTCCACGATATTACACCTCGGTCATATTGTAGAGGTGCTTAGGCGAAGCCCTGCGACAGTTGAACATCAAGATCGTCACCACGCCGTCGTGCTGACGGAACTCCTCCCCGAAGCTTTGCTGGATCGAAGCCCGGGATGCGTCATCGAGCTGTACGTGTGTCAAGAACTCGGAGGTGCCGGAGTAACGGTGCTTGGATCGGTTGGACCGGGAAGATGTACGACTACTTCCTCTACGTTGCGTCAACGCTTCGCTTGGGTTCTCGAGGGTGCGTGACAACACTCTCCCCTCTCGTTGCTATGCATCACCATGATCTTGCGTGTGCGTAGGAAATTTTTGAAATTACTACGTTCCCCAACAAGATGTAACAAGTGTCACTCAATGTAATGCCACAATAGGAGAATTGGAACCGGGTTTGTTTCTCACACCTACAAGTAAGAGGCTTATGGAGTAGCTCGGTTAGGATGGTGGCAAAAATTTCAAGCAAATGTTAGTCAAGATATCGATAAGGTTGAGAAGGTTCACAAAAATGCAAGTAAAGCAAATAGATCAAACCCAACGGTGTCACTAGGTACACACGCACGGAAGATAGATGGGATCCGCACAACCAAGGGGTGAGCTCAAAATGTGCAACCACGGAAAATGCTCTTGTTGTGCGAATGCTCGAGAGGCACTAGCTCGATTGCTCAAATGGGCAAGATATGCTTGTGCACCTACCTATGAGAGAACCGTGCCGTCTTCAATCCCAAATATGTTATGTATGCGATGACCAAGATGATATAGGTATGCAAATGGCTCACTCTATTGCTTACAAGCTTTTTGTTGCTCCTCTTTTGCTTAAAAGCTTTTCTTCTCTCTTTTTTTATGCTTGATGCTCGAGTCGAGTAAGATATGAGACAAGTATGTATGATATGCACGGGAGAGACTTATGGCACTAAGATGATAACACGATCACTACGGTGCACAATAGCGTGGCCCGGCAATTCTCAACTTGCTAGTCTCAATGGGTAAGCGACGCAAAGTGGCTCGGGCTATCAATGCAAAAGCAAGGTAAGGAGTAAGTGTCGTCAAGGTTACCGTCCTTTCTTATGGTTAGCGATGAAGATGACTCCGAGTCGATGATGGTGACGAAGATGTCACACGCACCTAAGTAGCCGAAACACCTTAGGAAACGCAAAAGGCAACACAAAATCGGTCAAATGCGGAAGGTGGGTGTATTTGTGATGATTTTTTGGATGGGGGTTAATGGTGGTGGTAGTGGGATGAGTGGATGGGAGATGTCAAGGGCTTCTAAACGAGCTAAAGAACACGAAAAACGGGCTTGGGAGGTGGAAGTTATGGCCAAAATGGTGTTGGTAGTGGGCTGATTTGAGTGCGGGCACCGGTGTGAGTTATGGTGCCCGGGTAGCTGGGCGGGTGCTTGTGGTTCAAGGTGCGGGCACCGGTGGTGGCCGATTTGGGCGGAAATTTTGGGGAAAGGCCAAATTCGGTGGATTTCGTGGTGGGAAGGGTGGGGATTGTTGGGGATGGGCTAGATCCACTTGCCAAACATCAAATCCATGGACCAAAACAACCAAATCTCACAAGATCCAACAAATTGCAAGAAAAATTTTTGGGGCTATTTTTGTGGGGATTTTCGGATTTGGACGAAAAACAACAAAATCAAGCTAGCAAATGGGGGGATGGGACTCCAAGATGTGAATAAACCTTGCTCATGATACCAAGATGTTGTAGGGTCAAACCCTAGGAAGGATCTTTTCACTCTTGGAGGGGGGAAAAGGAGGAAAAACTCAAGAACACCAAGAACAATTCTCTCAAACAAACCCAAGTATCACATCCACTAGAGTAGCACACATGAGATCCACAAGATTACAAGATCAATACAAGGAGAGTAGCACTTGGTAAATTCTTCCCACTATGTGAGGTCTTGATGATATTCTCCAAGAGGAGGCCTTGATAATCCTATGGATTCTTCCCAAGCTGGGGGCTTGAGCTCCTAAGAGGAGGAGATACAAGGAGCAAAGGCTCACAATGCTTAGTCTAATCTTTGCTAACCTTCCAAATGACCTAGAGGGTGCACTTATATAGTCTAGGGACAAAACAAGTCAAGGGAGGTGGATAAAAGACCAAAAAGGCCAAAACACGCGGATGGACCGAAGGGGTCCGCACTGGCAACATGGGCGGGCACCCGCCCGCCTCGAGGCTCTTGTAGGAGGCCGGGCACCCGGGGGTGCGTTGGAGGCCGGCTGGAAGGGTGGCCGGGCACCCGGGGCCTCAAGCCCGTGCACCCAGGGCGACGCCCAACGGCTGGAGGCGGGGCGGGCACCCGCCAGCCAAGGCCGGGCACCCGGAGGCGCTTGGTAGTGTGGGCGGGGCCGGCACCCGGACCAAGCAGAGCAGCGCCCAGGAGGGGATGGAGGTGGCCGGGCACCCAGAGGTTGGGGGGCCGGGCACCCGGAGAGTCCAGGGTGGTTGGCCATCTTTCTCCTTTCCTTCTTCTCGACCTCTTCTTCATTCTCCTGCTCCATGGATGCTCGAACCTCCGTCTTCTCCTTCTCTTGATCATCTCCTTGGTATCCTAAAATGCATAACATGTCCTTGTGAGGTAGAACCCAATTCTCATGTGAATTCAAACGAAACTCGAAGAGGAGAGAGTCAACCTTGTTCTTGATGGCGCGTGCACGTGCTCGTGTCATTGGTCCACTTGGAGCTTGCGGTGGTGATGGAGTGTCGGTGTGAGTAGTCAAGGGATGCTCCGCGTCAGATTCTCTCTCATAGGCTTCGGAGGTGGGTTGCTCTCAAACAACAAAACTCGTGCACAAACTCGGATGACACTTGGATGCTCAGAACGCGGCGCCTAACCGACTGGAAGATCACAGTCTTCAAGTGTAACAAGCCTTCGGTTCACACGGAATGGAAAGAATTCAGTGATGCTCAAAACACTTTGGGATTTGGGTGTTTTGGGTTTGTCCTCGCAAGGATTCTCTCTCAAAGGGTTCAGAGGTGGGTTGCTCTCAAAATACAAAAGTCATGCACAAACTCGAAGCAGCCACCAACTTATGGTGGAGGGGTGGGCTATATATAGCCAGGAGGCAAGCTGACATGATATGTCTGAAATGACCCTGGATCAGTGGACAACCGACACGTGTCCAATGGTCAGATTTGAAACACACGCGGCAGTTTGACTTGGGCTCCAAGTAAAGCTGACGCAACCAACTCTAGAAGAGATTTTCTCTCATTGTCTTCACTTGAAGGCATAGGATTTTATGTTGAGAATCACGTGAGTTTTCTAACTTTGTTTATCTCGACCCCACTTAACAGTTCAGTGGTTCCTATGCCTTCGGAAAGAAGAAAATGAAACTACCAAAAGACTACGTCTTCACGCTCCATTGTCTTCAAGCGAATGTATTCACGTGTCATTATCTTCAACATGAATGTCTTGTCAACCACCATTGTCTTCAGTGTCTTCATACATTTTTAGGGGTCATCTTTGATGGGTATACCGAATCAATAGGGACTTCTACCTGTGTTCTCCTGTGAATCTCACAAACACATCAAGTTTGTCGTCAATACTCCAAAACCAACTAGGGTGGCACTAGATGCACTTACAAGACAGAGCCCATACGACTCATGATTACACATGGAAGCTACCTAACCTAGAAATCATACAATCGTTTCGAACCTGGGCAGCGGTCCCAGCCTACAAACTCTTGAAGATCCAATCAAAGCCAATCCGCCCACATGATACATCAATTAAGCTGTTACTAAGTAGTCATTCAAATATAGTTACTTTTAAACTAGTGTGGTCCCAGCCCGTTACTTCATAGCAGCTAAGAATTGTCTATGATGGTTACAATGAACAGGGTAAAGGAACCTAAGTTTTTGATACTCAGTTAATGCAATATCATAGCATAAGCCTAAACTCACACACTGTCATGACATACTACAATTCATATCAAAATTGGGAAGTCGTGATCAAACTGAAACTTGCCTGGGTTGTTGATGTTGTTGGAGGCATGCCCTAGAGGCAATCATGTATTATGATATTTCATATATGTTTATGAATAAAGATAGTCCTTGGAGATTATCAATGGTGTATATCGACAAGTACGTGACTTGTTTGTGGGACTATGCATTGTACAATGACTGTCCTAAAAGGTCCCCAGTCGAAAGGATTGTGTGGACGCGCAACCGACTAGACTAGCATATGACACGATGGATGGATCGGTCTCACTAGCCATGGAGCATTGGATGCTAACCGGGTAATATGGATTGGGAAGGATCTAGTCGGATTCGACTTAGTCAGATCCGAGTCAATATAAGGCCCGAGTCGGATAGACCCAACCATGAGACGCATCGATATGTCATCTGTGAGTCTCTAGTACAACATATGTTCTATGTCCTAAGACCTGAGCTAGCGCATGTACTCGGGATAGTGACAGGCCTGCTTTGGGCCGACTAAACGCTACTCCATAACCGGGTAGTAACAAAGGTAGATTTCGGGCTTGTCCAGACCCATGTTGCGAGACATGGTCGAGCAAGATGAGATTTGCCCCTCCGATCAGGAGAGATATACTCTGGGCCCCTCATGTGATACGACCAACATAAGCATGGCCATGCGACAGGGATTATGAGATAATTCGGTTAGTGGTCGAGTGGTCATCATCACTGGAATAAGAAAGAGGTTGAGCTAGCACAAGGATGACAAACTCACTTTGAGCCCAACACCATATATCGTGTGGCAAAGGGAACCGAAGTGTGACGTATTGTACAAGTTCGCCAACCGGCTTCATTGTCTACTTGATGATTGGCATGCCTTTCTAGAGGCCGCTACCAACCGAGCAGGTCAGAGGTGATCCGACCTACGACCAAGCAGACCTGAATCTAAGGGGTCGCACGCTTAAGGGAAGGGACCTGTGAGGCCGGATCCGACTCCACAAGTTAGATGTGATCCTACTCGGACTTGGATCCAGGCCAAACAGACTTTGGGCTTTAGGGTCCATGTGAGGCCCAGGTGTTGAGCCCACGACGGATGCCTATATATAGTGGAGGTGCGGTGCACTCATTTGATGGATCGCTTCATCACCATCACTAGGTTTTGCATGTGTTGTGAATAGCCACCTCCACCCGTTGCCGACTGTGTGATTGGATCTAGCAGTCTACCACACGGTGTCCCTCCTGCACACGCGGATACCGTTAGAGGTGGTGGACTTGCACCGCTCCAGCAAACCAATACGTGGGATCCGAGGACTGGCTGTTCAAGGGAGATCGGACGAGGAGGAGACGACTCCGGAGACGCGCTGCCCTAACTCTACTTCCACTGCACGGCACTGTGCGTCTAGTGGTAACGATCCGTGATCCATCTCTCATACCATGTTCCTTGATGTTCTGCGGGTAGGAATTTTTTATTTGCAGTTGACACACCCTACCGTAGAGCCTAATAGATGTCACTCGTTCACTCCACTCATAGGTGTTGCACTCCTCGTGATCTAAACATCGAGACAACACGTACTGCATACATAAGAAGAAGATCCATGCAAAGGGAATACTTTCATGAGTGAAAATAAGAACCAGTAACACACTCACACACACACACACACACGCACGCACGCACGCACGCACGCAGTCTATTCAGTTTAGAGTGGGGTTGGTTCATGTCCATTTGGATCACCTTCATTTGATTTATGCGTTAGGGTTTTGGTTGACATGAATTTCAATTACAATTTGAGTTCCATTTTAACCTTGGTTTCGTTTTAAAATTGAAATTCATTTTTAAGTTTGTATTTGGTTTTAAATGAGTTTCATAATTTAACTTGGTTTGGTTTAAATGAATTTCATAATTAATCTTGGTTTGGTTTCAAATAGAATTCATATTTGAATTTGAATTTGTTTTAACCTTTGGCTTCATGTTTGAATTTGAAATAGGTTCAAATAATTTGAAAGGGTTTACTTGAATTCATATTCAAGGTTTGGATTGAGTTCAAAATTGTCTGAATTAATTCTGAATTTAAATTTAAATTTGAATTTCATAAGTTGGTTCAAGTCTAAATGAGTTCATACTTGATCAAGGTTTGTTCATGAATCCAATAGAAAAAGGTTCCATTTGATTTGGATTCATGAATTGGATTATAGCTTCCATTTAAGTTTGGATTCAAAGTCAACTTAAGTATGAATTTTCTAAAGAAAAAATGGTTCATTTTAACTCTAAGGTTTAATTTAAACTTCTGCAACATAAAGTAAAAAAAAGAATGATTGAATTTAGTTTCTTAATTTAAAAGTTATAAATAGCTTATTTCAAAAGATTTGGATTTAAAGCTTTTGTTGAACTTTATTTGAATTGAGAATTTGTTTTGTTCAAATCTGAACTTTGGTGAGTCCATTTTAAAGTTCAAGTTAATAGGATCATTTTGCAAAAGAATAATTGAAATTGGAGTCGTGGTTTGCATTCTAGACCCTAATTAAATTTGGATTTTGTTGTGTTTGAAATTTAAATTTATACTATTCAAAAGTTTCACACCAATTTAAAGGTAAAAAGTTGTGATGGTTTTAATTATAGTATTTATTGCAAAAATTACAAATAATAAGTTGGACGAATTATTTTTATTTTAAATCAAGGGACACGTGGCGTGTTTTGATTGGCTAATGCTGTTTTGTTTAAGTGGTCTATTGTGGAGTGTCAGATCTAAGATGGACTACTCACACAGCGTACCGGTTCGCGAGTTTAAGTGATCTATTCCTACTCGCTGGATCTAGATCGGATGGTCGAGATGGAGAGGTGCTCACCAAGCGGCGCTAGGTCAACGCAGATGGAGATGACGGCGGTGTGTGACTCATGTCAACATCTCCAGTGGTCTTTGGGGCTCGGGAAGGGGTTGTCAGCACGTAGGTCATCACGGCGAACAGATGGGTGACCTTAGCGTCTTCGGGCCTATTCTCATGTGGTGTTGGCGGCTCGCCAGAGTTGCATTGGTACTCGGTTGCATCGGGAAGTGCTCGCGCTCGACACTCCGGTGCTTCTCTAGACAAGGAAATGAGTCAGAGGGGTAGAGAGGGAAAATGTGTTACCAAAAGAGTGGTGAAGACATAGGTGGCGGCGGAATGGCTCGCTGGAGCGTGATGGCGGATAGCAGACGATTACGAGCATCATGGCGGCGCATAGGTGCGCACGAGTTGGGGAAATGAGAGAGGAGTCAATGGGGTGTAAGTGCATCTAGTGCCCCTTAGTGATTTTGGTGTATTGAAGACTTATAGGTTAAGTAACTGATGCGTTTGTGAGTGTACACAGGTCTATAAGTCTATGAGGAGTTTGATATTTACAGAGAAAGTCGACCCCTAAAAATGAAGTTCTTCGACTGAAGACTTTGATATTCTGAAGACTTTGAAAGTGAAGAAAATGGTGTGACCTTGAAGACTTGGTATTTACTTGACGAACATGAAGCGTGAAGACTTTTGTTTTCGTAGTTTCATTTTCTCTTTCTTGAGTCATAGGAAACACCGTCTTTGTTAAAGGGGTCGAGGAAATACTAAGGAAAAATTTCCATGTGATGCTCAACTCAAAATCCTACACCTACCAATCCCTTCGAGTGAAGCCATTGGAAATCTCATACAGTTCAGTCAAATTCTTTAGTGACAGAGACGCAGTTCTTCTGGTCACTGATGACTTTGCTCTGACTGAGGAGTTAGGAATTTGCCAGTGCGAATTGCCTACATAGTGAGTGTCAGTGTCAAAACCGGCGGATCTTGGGTAGGGGGTCCCGAACTGTGCGTCTAGGCGGATGGTAACAAGAGACGAGGGACACAATGTTTTTACCCAGGTTCGGGCCCTCTCGATGGAGGTAAAACCCTATGTCCTGCTTGATTAATATTGATGATATGGGTAGTACAAGAGTAGATCTACCACGAGATCAAGGAGGCTAAACCCTAGAAGCTAGCCTATGGTATGATTGTTGAGATGTATGTTCGCCCCACGGACTAAGGCCCTCCGGTTTATATAGACACCGGAGAGGGCTAGGGTTACAGTAGTCGGTTACAATGGTAGGAGATCTACATATCCAGATCGCCAAGCTTGCCTTCCACGCCAAGGAAAGTACCATCCGGACACGAGCCGAGTCTTCAATCTTGTATCTTCGTAGTCTTGGAGTCCGGCGGATATTGATAGTCCGGCTATCCGGACACCCCTAGTCCAGACTCCTCAAGAGCCTGAACCAGTCTTCAATGACGATGAGTCCGGCGTGCATAATGTTCGGCATTGCAAGGCGGGTTCCTCCCTTGAATAATCCAGAGAAGATACACCAGGATAGTGTCCGGCTCTGCAAAATAAATTCCACATTCCACCATAGAGAGAATAAAATGTACACTTAGTTCAATCTGGCGACGTATACGCGGCGCGTCATCACACCGATACCAAGCCTTTGTTTGAATCTTTTTCTGTACCACCTCGTACGCTTTAGCGGCGGTTTCCTTGCACGCCCCGTCGGGGCGAGATCGTGTTCCCCTTATTCCAGGATTCTCATCAATACGCGCGTGGGTAACCCAACTGCTCCGTCGCCACGCCTCCTCTATCGAAGGGGAATCCCAAACGGTCACGGAGACGGCCCTTGGTATTTCTTCCCCTTTATAAGAGGACCAAGGCTAGCCCTTGTTCTTCAATCTCGCATCGAATCTTTTCCCTGCTCCCAGTTCCAACACCCAGAGCCTCAGATTCGAGCGCTTCGGATCCTCAATCATGTCCGGCTCCGAACTTCAGGGCCGGTGGATGCCCTCCTCCATCACGGAGGAGGACATATTGAAGTTGCGTGAGGCCAAGTACAGCCTCTGAGGTTTCAGATAGGTTGCCTGCCCAAGGGCAGGCGGTGCCAGCCTCCGAGCCCGTGAATACGTCGTTTCGTATCCCACCTCCGCCGGGTTTAGGCTTCCCGACGGATCCTTCGTGAGAGGGCTCTGTTCTACTACGGGCTGGACTTTCACGACTTGGCTCCGAGTCTATCCTCCATATCTCCGCATTCATTATCGTCAAGCCTTCCTCCGCGTCATCCCCACTTCGCCTATGGCTGAAGACCTTCAAGTGGAACCAAGATGGTCGGGGGTCAGCGGAGTCTTGGGCGACCATAAGCAAGAAGGTCGACGCCCCGTGGCTTGAGGGCTCCTTCCAAGAGGAACTTGGACTGTGGCAGCAGGAGTGGTTCTATATCACCGCTCCAAGGGGCAGCAGGCAAAAGACGCCGCCCTCATTCCGCCCGGGACCTCCACGCCAACTGATGTCGTGGGTCAACCAAGGGCTCAACTGGGGGCCGTCCGAAGACGTGCCCTCACTGAAGGGCCGGATTCAAGATCTCCAAGCGAGGGAGATCGACCTGATCAAGGTGATGCAGTTATGCTAGTCAGGCATCTTCTGCCCTGCAAACGCCGTCCTCTCCGTCTATGGGAATTCAACCCGGAGGGACCTCGGATTCTCCAACACTTCATGGGTGCGACACCCGTGGAGATGTACAAGTTGTTCTTCGGACCGCAGGTGGCGTGTCCGGATTTGGCCGAGGACGCAGGCCTAAGCCGCGATCGCCCGGATACTCAGGTAAGTAGCTCAGAGTCCGGACATTCTGTTTACGTGCCTTTCTAGAGTTCGCATCCTTACCCTTTGTTCTTTACAGGAATGGGTGGCGCGATCAAGGCTGATAAGGTGTCCGGCCCCCCTCCCAGAGACCGCACTGGAGCCCGTGCTGGTCAGAATGTTGGAGGTTGCTCCCGCAGAAGGGGGCAATGGGGAAAATAGAGGAGCCAATATTTCGCCCAAAGGGGCGAGAAGAGGAGGGAACCAAGAATCCCTCCTTCGGGGAGAAGAGGACCGCCTCCGAAGATCCGGAGGCCCAAGCCCTAAGCTGGAAGAGATCTTCCCGAAGTCCGCGGTCCGGAGAGAATCCGGACGCACAATCATTGCCAAAAGATCAGCCCTCCAACGAGCCGTGAGTATGACAAGAGGGAATTAATTAGTAGGAAAATACCTTCATTTATGCTTCTGTGGGTAACCGAAATATTTATATTGCAGTTCGGATTTGCAGCCTTCTCAGATGAGTTCATCTTCGGGGGACCTTCTTCCGGAGATGATGGAGAGCGATACGCCTCCATCCGCAGCGCCGCCAGATGAGGCAGGCGAACCCAAAGTGTCATCACGGAGGGTATCCCCGAGTCCGGAGGGGCCAGAGAGTTCGGCACCTACTAGTATCCGGCCGGGAGAACTAAAGCATCTGCTTGAGAGGGCGTCCATTTTAGAAGATCACCGTGCTTTAATGCGTATGGTGATTGGAAGGATTTCGTCCGCTGAGAGTGGATTGCGTAATGCCGCCATGAGTTTGCTGGCGGGATTTGAGGTACGCAATAATGACGCAACCCTTCATCTTTTAACAGTTTTGCATATAAAAAATGCGCCCCGTATAGATAGTAGCCCCTGAGACTCGGTAGGTTGTCGGAAACGACAGCGTGCCGCGGATCAAAATCTTGAAATCTCAAGCAATGAATACTTCCGTCCCTATACAGGTGGCGGATAGTCTGAGGGCCAGCCGGACTAATGAGTTTGCTGAATTAAGTCGGCAACTTGACGTGGCGGATGCTGACATCGCGCTTGTCAACCAGCGACTTGACGAGTCGCAAGGTAAATAAATTCTCCACAGTTTATTTATTTAAGGGGGTCGAAGCCCTCTTCTGATAAATTGTATGCTGTTGTACAGACGGTGCTGCTGCTGTGGAGAGCCTCCGGGCCGAACTTGCTCGAGCTAAGGAGCAGGCCCGAAGGAGTGACGCGGCTGCCTCGAAGGCGGCCGAAGAGTTGAAAGCCGAAAAGGATGCGCACTGCCTAAGCAGGGCGGAGGTGGCCGAATTGGCCAGGAAATTAAAGGATGCTACCGACCGCAATGAGGCTCTTGAAAAGGAGCACTTATCGGAGCGGGAAGACCTGAAGAAGGCCACCGCCGAAGCCAAGGATGCCCGCTCTGCAATGCGGGCTATGAAGGAGGAGCTGCGCCAGGCTGGAGAGATCGTGGCTGGAAAGCCTATTCTGCTGCGTTGCCGGTTTATGGATGCGAAGTATGCTCAATTTGAGCAGCTGTGGAGTCCGGAGGATCCGTATATGGACTTAGCTGCAAGCGCGGCTGATGCCGTTAAGCACTTCCGGAGCCAGGGGGATCACGAGACGGAAGAGCTGTATTGGTCTCAATTCCACAGATCCGATCGCTCCCTTCCGTTGTGAGACCGGTTGGCGAATGGGCCGAGCTAAATAGATTGTCCGGACTTGCCATATTCGACATCGTGGCCCATGTCCGCCGAGAGGTCCAAGGCGATGAGCTACTTGCCTTCTGCAGCAATTCCTTGGAGCGGTGCCGCATATAAAGGATATGAAGCGGTCGGCCTGCATCGAGGGCGCGCGGATGGCTCTTGCCCGTGTGAAGGTGCATTATCCGGAGATGGATGCCACCGCCGTTGCCACCCAGGGTCCGGATGAAAGCCGGCTCCCTGCCGAGCACTACTTCGGAGAAGTCATGCGCGGTGCTCGTAAAATAGAGTCGCAGTGCTCGAAGAATGTAACGTTCAAATGAACGCATTAGCTTGTAAATTAATGATTATATTATAACTGCTTTTTATACTTGTGCGTCCAAGTAAAACTTCTCCTGTGCGGCCGTTTACGTATACTTGTGTATAACCTGAAAGATGGCAGTCTTTGGCTTATTACGCGCACAAGGTGCTTTGGGGTGTTCGCAAAAATAGCGCGTTTTCACACTTAATCGGCGCCTCGGTCCTGTTATAAGGAGGTGGTAGCGTGCGAACTAGGCAATCCGACTATAATGCTTTATCACTTTCACTTAGCGATGGAGCTCGAGGGTGGGGCTACTATATAGCCCTGGTGGCACCGCACATCTCCGGATTCGGGTGCGTATGTGCTGACCGAAACGGTCCTTCGTCAAAGCGAAATTCTAAACATTCCGGTAGTCGATCGAGTGGTTGACGGACTCTCGCCAGTATCATGACATCGGTTTTCGGCTTTCTCTCGAGGTGCTCGCCCAGCCGAAACCGGGGCACAATCGCAGAGTTCTCCGGTGCCTCGTTAGCGGATGATACGGAACGTAAGGCAGCAAAACACGAGGCCGGCAAACCCAACATTTGACCAAAGACATGATTCGAGCTGATGCATATAATGCCTAACTCGAGGCGCCAACACTCCCTAAGGTGTTCGGTCTTTATAATAATGGGCGAACGATGCCCTAAGCCCCTAGTGTCCGAGTGCGGGCATGGCTTCGACGCGCCGATGCCAAAGCGTCCAGTTCGCTTTGGCTATAGGAAAAACCAAGGAGAATAACAACAAGAGACGATAAAAAAGGTCTACGCAGGTCTTAATCTGAAAAGAATCCTTGCAACGGGTCCCTCTGCGTCGCTGCGCTGTGTCTCCGTTCGCCGTTATCTCGACGGGTATGCACGTTGTTCATCTGTAGAAAGAGAGGAACGTTTAGTTTTAGAAACAATTCGTGCGAAAAATACGTAAAATAAGAAGTATAAATGATTAAAGCAAGGTTTATATGAAACCGCGATTGTTTGTGCGCGCAGCCCCCTGTGAAGGGGTATGCGGCTAGGGAGCCCCTAGCCTGCTAAGGCCGGATTCATCTATCCGAGTCCGGGGTCTTTAAGTGACCCACGCACTGAAATGGCGCCATGTGGACCGGGCATCTTGAGTGTAAGAGACGCATAATGCGGTATGGCGTTGAAGCGGACAAAAGCCCTTCGTCCCAAGAGTGCTTGATATTCACTTTCAAATGGGACGATATGAAAAATTAATTTTTCGTCGAAAATTGTTCGGCGATCCGAACACGACTTCTAGTAATATAGAGCCTGTGCACTTGGCGTAAGGGCCTGGCGTCACTCCTTTGAAGGAAGTGCGGCTGTGTCGGATTTTGGTAGGGTCTATCCCCATCCTACGGATTGTGTTTGAATATAGCAGGTTTAAGTCACTGCCTCCGTCCATTAGGACGTTAGTAAATTGTAATCCGTCTATTATGGGATTCAATATCAGGGGAGTCCGTCCCGCATTTCGAACGCTTCTGGAATAGTCCAGGTGGTCGAAAGTGATTGGTTTTGATATCCAATCTCTACGGTCTGCTGGGTTGGACCGTGCGAAGCTCTTTTTAGGAAGTGCCGCACTATTTTTCCGTGTTATCACATGAAGTGAGTTTACTGCTTTGACCCCTTGTGGGAAAGGCTTTTGTTTTCGGTGCCTCGCCGAGGGGTTTATCTTCTTAAGCTGACGCGTCGAGCCCCTTGTGTTCGCATTTAGTCGGCGGACTGTTTAAAACCCAACAATCCTGTGGGTGTGATTTGCAGCCTTCCGATTGTCTTGTGGATTTGACATATCCGACCCAAAATTTTGTTTAAGTTGGACAATTACACCGCTCATCCTTAAGAGGCTGAGTTTTGTTATTGGGCATGAGCTTTTGAATCCGGCGTTGATCGCCGTGCTCTTTGGGCTTTTCTCTTTATTCGGCGCTGCTCTTTTCTGCGCCGTGATTTTCCGCTTCCATCTCTTATTTCGGATGTACTTGGGTCATTGGTGCTGCTTCTTGCTAGCCAGCTATCCTCTCCTGCATAGAAGCGGGTCATGAGGCTTGTTAGTGCGGACATTGTCCTCGGTTTCTCTTGACCGAGGTGCCTGGCGAGCCATTCGTCTCGGACATTGTGCTTGAAAGCTGCTAAGGCTTCGGCGTCCGGACAGTCGACTATTTGGTTCTTTTTGGTAAGAAACCTGTTCCAGAATTTCCGCGCTGACTCTCCGGGCTGTTGAGTTATATGACTTAAATCGTCTGCATCCGGAGGACGGACATAAGTCCCTTGAAAATTCGCTCTAAACGCGTCCTCGAGCTCTTCCCAACTTCCAACAGTGTTTTCTGGGAGGCTTTTGAGCCAATGACGGGCTGGCCCTTTGAGCTTGAGGGGTAGATATTTTATGGCGTGGAGATCGTCTCCTCTGGCCATGTGTATATGCAGATATAATCTTCTATCCGCACTCTGAGGTCTGTTGTTCCATCGTAGGCCTCTATGTTTATGGGTTTAAACCCTGCTGGGAATTCATGATCCAGCACCTCATCGGTGAAGCATAGTGGGTGTGCGGCACCCCCGTACTTGTGTGTGCCGCTGTCACCGAACACTTGACGTGTTGCTTTGCTTCCTGAGGCCTTCTTTTTGGGTCCGTAGATGGATCTAGCTGGGCCATTTGACGGTGGAGGCTCTATGGCCTCTTCGTCGAATTCTGGTAGCAGCTTACGCTTCGGGTAGCTCTTCGATTGGTGTCCATTGCCGTATTTATCTGCGGTTTTGAGTACTTTGCTCCATCTTATTCTGAGCGTGTCTTCCGCTGTTTTGAGCTTCCGCTTTTCCTTCTTCAGGCTTCTTGCCGTGGCGATGAGCCTGGGCTTAAAAAGCTTCTGTTCGACGGGGTCCTCGGACGCGACGAGTTCGTCGTCATTGAGGCTTACTTCGTCTTCGGAGGGAGGTATATAGTGATGATCCTCGACCTCTTAAATGCCGCCCTTCGTGAGGGCTTGCTTCGCATCTTCTGCGCTGAATCTTCTTTGGAGGGGTTGTCTTGCACTCTCGGGTATTGTTATCTCTGTGCGGAATCTCTATTCTTGCTGTGGCGGGATTTAGAGCGGCGCCGCTGACGCCGGCGCTTGGGCTGTTTCTTTAGGGAATCTGCCTCCGCTGCTTCTTCGCCATCCCCTTCTTTTGGGGTATCCACCATGTATACGTCGTATGACGAGGTGGCCTTCCAGTGCCCTGTAGGCGCTGGTTCCTGTTAGTCTCCGGCATCGTCGTCCATAGCGTCGATGTCATCGGAGTCGAAGTCTAGCATGTCGGTTAAATCGTCGACAGTGGCTACAAAGTGGGAGGTGGGTGGGCTCTGAATTTCTTCGTCGTCCGTACTCCAACCATCCTGGCCATAGTCCGGCCAGGACTCTCCCGATAACGAGAGATGCTTTAATGAATTTAGGATATCGCCAAAAGGCGAGTGTTGGAATATGTCCGCGGCGGTGAATTCCATAACCGGCGCCCAATCCGGATTGATTGGTAGGGGTGCGGGAGGTTCGGAGTCCGGCAAGGAGTCCGGCGCCTCGGAATCACGAGTTTCGCGGGGTACAAGATTGGTGTTCGGCTCCATCGTCGTGGATGTTGGAGCCCCCAGGGCGGCGTCTATCCACCGGCCCTCGATCTGGGCGATCGGCTCCGGGCTAATGGCCGAATCGGATCCGTGTGCGGCCACCAAGGCATTGTTCGGCGGCAGAGCTAGATCATGCCCATTGTCACAGTGCGGCACGCTCGGCTATGGCTCGAGTCCGTCGAAGATCAAGTCTCCGCGGACATCGGCTATGAAGTTCAAGCTTCCAAATCTGACCTGACGGCCAGGGGCGTAGCTTTCGATCTGCTCCAGATGGCCAAGTGAATTGCCCGCAGATGCAAAGCCGCCCGAATCTGAAGATCTGTCCGGGAGAAAAGTCTCACCACGACAGCGTTGCTTTGTTGAAGATGACCTCAAGCCTATCGGTGGCGACACGGAGGAACTCTCAATGAAAGCACCAATGTCGGTGTCAAAACCGGCGGATCTCGGTAGGGGTCCCGAACTGTGCGTCTAGGCGGATGGTAACAAGAGACGAGGGACACAATGTTTTTACCCAAGTTCGGGCCCTCTCGATGGAGGTAAAACCCTACGTCCTCCTTGATTAATATTGATGATATGGGTAGTACAAGAGTAGATCTACCACGAGATCAAGGAGGCTAAACCCTAGAAACTAGCCTATGGTATGATTGTTGAGATGTATGTTCGTCCTACGGACTAAGGCCCTCCGGTTTATATAGACACCGGAGAGGGCTAGGGTTACACAGAGTCAGTTACAATGGTAGGAGATCTACATATCCGTATCGCCAAGCTTGCCTTCCACGCCAAGGAAAGTACCATCCGGACACGAGCCGGAGTCTTCAATCTTGTATCTTCGTAGTCTTGGAGTCCGGCGGATATTGATAGTCCGGCTATCCGGACACCCCCTAGTCCAGGACTCCCTCAGTGAGGAACATGATAGCCCTGAGGAATTTGAGAGTCAAATTTCCGATCGTTCTTTGTCTTCTTGGCCGCTATCCAAAATATCTTATCCACCTAACGGTCATATCATTGAAGGGCATTTATGTCTTATCATGTCGGGCTGCTCCCTAGGTTATAAATAGCCGCCCCCTACAACCACTAGTTGGTTGGTTGCTCCGAGAGAACTTGACACTTGTCATCTGAGAGCAACCCATCCTCCGAGGACTTTGAGCGAAAATCATCAAGTGAGGAAAATCCCAAAACCAAACCCCCACAAACCCAAAGTGATTGAGCATCACTGAAGAAATTGATCCTGCGTGGATCCGACGCTTGTTACCTTTGAAGACTGTGCTTCTTCCAGACGGTTAGGCGTCAAGGTCTAGAGCATCCAAGAGGAATTGTGGATCGCCGAGTGACCAAGTCTGTGAAGGTTTGGAAGTCACCTGAAGACTTACCACGAGTGATTGGACGAGGCCTGCGTGGTCTTAGTTCAAGGAGAATACGGTGAGGACTGGGTGTCCTGAGTTGCGGCTCGGAGACTGGGTGTCCGTTACTGTGTGTCCTTGAGTTTAAATACTCAGCCGCTCAAACCAGACGTACAACTGAGACAACAGTTGGAACTGGTTTACCAAATCATTGTCTTCACCAACTAACTGGTTCTATCTCCTCAACTCTTTCATTTCCTCATTACTGTGTTGTGTATTGTTCATATCTGTGTTTGAAGACTTTGACTGAAGACTTCCACAAATTCCTCAGTTCAATTTCTTCAGTCTGTTTGTCTTCATCTTGTTATCCTGTGTTTACGCTTTCTGTACTTTGTGCTAGTCTTCATTTCATCATGATGACTATGTTTGTATCCTGTTATGTTTACTTCTGAGTACTTATTCCGCTGCAAGTAGTTCTTCGCTAAGGAATTTCCTCACCAGCAAATTCCTCAATGAAGAATTCATAAAAATCGCCTATTCACCCCCCTCTAGTCGATATAACGCACTTTCAATTGGTATCAGAGCAAGGTACTCCCTTGTTCTGTGTGATTTTGGTTTAACCGCCTCGAGTTTTAGTTATGTCGACCGCAGGTATGATCAAGGTCTCGGCTGGGTGTCCCACCTTTGATGGAACGGACTACCCCTACTGGAAGAACAAGATGCGAATGCATCTTGAGGCAATTGATAATGATCTCTGGTATGTTGTGGAAAATGGTGTCCCCACTGTCACTCCCTCACTGAACGCTACCGATGTGAAGAGATTCAAACAACTCGATTCTCAAGCGAAGAATATCATATGTGGCCATCTGAGCAAAGGACAGTATGGAAGAGTGAGTGCTTTGGAAACTGCTAAGCTTATCTGGGATAGGCTGTCCAAAGTAAATGAAGGAGTTTCAACTCAGCGTGACTCTCGAGTCGATGTTCTTCAGAATCTCTCAACCGCTTCAAAAGACTCGACAATGAGAATGTCCAACAAACCTTTGATCGCCTCACTGACATCTCAAATGAGCTTCAAGCCCTCGGTGCCATCGACATCACCGATCATGAAGTTGTGAAGAAACTGCTGAGATCGCTTGATTCCTCATTTGATACTCTGGGACTGATGATACAAGAACGTGCTGACTACAAGTCGCTTGATCTTGCTGATATCCTCGAAAGGCTAAACACCCATGAGTTCCAGCTTGCTGAAAAGAGAGATCTCTATGGCTCAAACTATGGCAAACCACATGCCCTGAAGGCCAAGGTTGTGTCTGACTCTGAATATGAGGATTCTGGTAGTAGCCTTGGTGATCCTGAAGAACTGAGCCAGGATCTAGCACTGCTTGTGAAGAAATTCCAGAAGTTTACAAGACGTGGTCGCTTTGGAAAACCCTCAAGAGGAAATGATTCCTCATCCAGTGACTACAAGAGAAGACTTTGCCACAAATGCAAGAAGCCTGGTCACTATATTCAAGATTGTCCTCAATGGGAAAAGGAAATGAAGAAGAAGAAGTACAAGGATTACAGTTCTGATGATGCGAAGAAGAAGAAGAAATCGTCAAAATCTTCATCATCGAAATCCTCAAGTCTTCATCTCACAAGAAGGGCAGCTCCAAGAAGGCTCGGGCATTCATTGGCAAGGAAATGGACTCGAAGCTGAATCGAGGAAAATGATGAAGAGGAGGAGTCTGAAGAATCTGAGTCCGTGTTGCGAGTCCGGCGTTACTCTTGCCTTCGTCGAAAGTCCATCTTCAACTCTGAAGAAACTGACTCCACCGACAAGCCTGATGAAGATAATGATGGCTACGCTCCCACCTATTGCTTCATGGCGAAAGGAGCTAAGGTACTCAAATACAACTCCTCTGACTCTAGTGAAAATGAGTCTGATGAGGATCTTAAGCCCAGCTACTCTAAACTTGCTAAAATTGCTGTGAAACAACAATGGGCTCTTGAAAAGGTTCAAAACATGCTAGATAAAAGTGATGATATGTTGGGTGAAGAAATGGATCGCACTAAAGCCTTGACTAAAAATCTTCAGAGACTTCAGTCTAGGTATGATAACCTTCAAGGTCATCATAACTCTCTCTTGTCTGATCATGAGAAACTTTCTTATGAATTTCTTCAAGAAAAGCAAGATCACGAGAAGCTTTCTCTTGAATCTCTTCAAAGAAAGGAAGATCTTGAAAAGCTAAGAGTGTGTTATGAAGATCTTCAGAAGGAGCGTGATTCATTACTAGCTCAACAAATCAGCGCTTCTCAGGAAGAATCTGTTCCTCCATGCTTAAAGTGCATTGAACGTGAATCTGCTAATTCTTCACCTGAATTTTCAAATGCTTCAACTGTTACAAATTCTTCATCTGCCTCTGCTATCAGTAATTCCTCATCTGAGGACATTGCTAGTATCACTGACAGTGCAGGGCTGAAGGAATTGTACATGACAGGCATGTACAAAAGCCTCAAAGGGCATCGACACTTTGTGATGTGCTCAAAAGCGATCCTCAACAGAAACCCTAGGAAAGAGGGTATTGCCTTTGAGAGGAAACTCAATGCTGATGGAACATATTGAAGCCCGAGCGGTACCCCAAAACCTCATGGGTTGCTGCAAAGGGACCTCCAGCTTGATCCATCTAACTTATCCGGCTTTACATGTGAATCTCCTCATTCTTCCGATGAGTCTTTTGACTCAACTATAAGCTGTTCAAAAATCGAATGGTGAAGTATTTGCTAGATATGTTGGCACTAATCGCAGGAATGGTTCCCCATGAAGAAAATCTGGGTTCCCAAAAGTTGTATTGAAAGTCTTGGTGAATGTCCTCATGACACCACCGTGAAGAACAGAACCCCAGATCAAATTCTTCATATGGACCAAACTCTTCAACTGGATCAAAGTCCTCATATGATTATCATCGTGCTAACTACTCTGCTCGCAGGTAGAGCTAAGGGCTATGAATATGTGCATTATTCTTCAAACCATTATGTTCATAAGTCCTCGAAGAATTACTCTGCTTATTCATATGCGTACCCTAACCCCTCTTATGTGAAGCGAAATGGTTTGGCATATTTGCCACCTTTTTCACATGGTGCTCGCAGGATGATGAACGCTTTGCCACCCCTCCAGATGTGGGTGGTGAAGAAAAAGAACTAATCTCTTCTGCAGGGTCAGGTCTCCAGACGTGCTCTAACGTCTGAAGACTTTGCCGGGACCTCGACAAAATGCTCGAAAGGACGCAGCGAATCATGATGAAATGAACTTTCATTTCACACGTCCTCATCTTGCTATATCTGCTTCGCTTGATGAAATTCATCTGAAGAACTTGATATCATATTCTTCACTGATGAAGCATATGAGATTGTAAGCTACACTAATTCATCTGTAGGATGATCAACCCAAAACAACGGAATGGGTCCTCGATAGTGGATGTACAAATCACATGACTGGTGACAAGAATCTATTGATGGATGCTCCCTTATCACCATCACCTCTGAAGCATATCATCTTTGCTGACAAAGGCAAAAGTCAGGTATTGGGTCTTGGTAAGGTTGCTATCTCTAAGGATAAGCACATGGACAAAGTCATGCTTTTTGAGTCCTTAGGATACAATCTCATGTCAGTCTCAATGCTTTGTGATCTTGATATAGTTGTTGTCTTTGGCAAATACCGTTGTGTTGTGATTATGGAAGCTGACAATTCCAAAGTCTTTGAAGGCTTTAGGAGAGGAGATCTGTATATTGTTGACTTCTCTACAGGACCACAACCAGCCGTGTGTCTACTTGCAAAAGCTTTAGAAGGCTGGCTATGGCATCGACGACTTGGTCATGCAGGCATGAGGAATTTGAACACGCTTGCGAAGAGGAAGCATGTCATTGGCATTGAGAATGTCAAATTCCTTAAGGATCAGTTATGCGGAGCATGTGAAGCGGAAAAATGACCAAGGCCAAGCATCCAAATAAGACTATCATGACCACTACCCGTCCATTCAATTGCTTCACATGGACCTCTTCGGACCTAATCATTATTCAGCGGTCACTAATGATGCATCTTTATATGGTTTTGTCATTGTTGATGATTATTCTCGATATACATGGGTACACATTGTTACTTACAAACATGAAGTGCGGAAGTCTTCAAACGATTTTCCTCGAGGGCTTCAACCAACTTTGGTGTGAAGATCAAGCATATCGAAGTGACAATGGAACCGAGTTCAAGAATTCTGGTCTTGATGCATATCTTGATGAACTTGGTATTACTCATGAGTTATCTGCACCCTATACTCCTCGGCGAGAATGGCGTCGTGGGCGCAAGAACGTAACTCTTGTTGAGATGGCTTGCACTATGCTTGATGAATACAAACGCCTCGGCGTTTTTGGATTGATGCAATTGATACCGCTTGCCACATCATCAACAGAGTATATCTTGACAAATTCTTCAAGAAGACTGCCTATGAACTCCTCAACGACAAGAAACCCAATGTGAGTTATTTCAAAGTCTTGATGCTAAATGTTGGATTAGAGATCCTCATCACAACTCTAAATTTGCACCGAAAGCACATGAAGGTTTTATGCTTGGTTACGGAAGGACTCGCACACCTACAGAGTCTTCAACATTGTTCTTCACAAGATTGTTGACATTTGTAGATGTGCGGTTCGATGAAACTAATGGCTCGCAAAGAGAGCACCTACCTTTGTGTTAGATGAACCAGCACCGAGGATGCTATCAAACTCAAGGCAACCGAGGATGTCATTCCTCTTCAAGAATCTGTTTGAAGAACTCATTCCTGCTCGTGAAGAATGTCGAGTGATGCACCAAGAACAAGATGAGGAAAATGGTGTCAAGAAAATGCTGATCAAAATCCTCAACGACAACCAACTCATCCACGCGTTGCAAAAGAAGTGCAAGTGGAGAAGATCATCGATGACATTAGCGCACCAGGTCCTCTCACCCGCTCAAAAGCAACACATTTATCTAACTTTTGTGGGCACTATGCTTTTGTCTCTATCACAGAGCCCACTAAGGTAGATGAAGCATTTCTGGAGCCAGAGTGGATTTAGGCTATGCAAGAAGAATTACATCAGTTCGAGCTGAACAATGTCCGGAATTGGTCAATCGCCCGGATCCTCGCAAGCATAATATCATTGGCACAAAGTGGATCTACCGCAACAAGCAAGATGAAAATGGCCTTGTGGTGAGGAATAAGGCACGACTAGTAGCTCAAGGCTACACACAGTTGAAGGAATTGATTTCGATGAAAATTTTGCACTGTTGCGGACTTGAGGCTATTCGCATTTTACTTGCCTATGCTAACCATCATGATATCATCTTATATCAAATGGATGTGAAAAGTGCATTCCTCAATGGTAAGCTTGAGGAAGAAGTATATGTTGCTCAACCCCGTGTTTTGAAGACCCCAAGAATCTCGACAAAGTCTTGAGACTCAATAAGGCCCTCTATGGCCTCAAGCAAGCCCCTCGGCGTGGTATGATACATTGAAGGAATTCTTCGTGAAGAATGGCTTCACACCGGTTCACTCGACCCTACTCTTTTACTAAATCATATGATGGTGAACTGTTTGTGTGCCAAATATATGTTGATGATATTATCTTTGGCTGTACTAACCAACGTTATAGTGATGAATTTGTCTATATGATGAGTGAGGAATATCAAATGTCTATGATGGGAGAATTGAAATTCTTCTTAGGTCTTCAAATTAAATCGTGCGCAAGAATGGCATATTCATATCTCGGAGAAATACCTCAAAGATGTCTTGAGGAAATTCGCATGCAAGATTGCAAAGGCGTCAAAATTCCTATGCCCACAAATGGCCATCTATGCAATCGATGAAAATAGTATTGACTTGATCACAAGGTATACCGCTCCATGATTGGTTCTTTATTGTACTTATGTGCATCTAGGCGGATATAATGCTTAGTGTTTGCATGTGTGCCCGATTTCAAGCTGCACCAAGGAATCACACCATAAGGCTGTGAAGCATATTCTTCGATATCTAGCTCACACACCAACACTAGGATTAGGGTACCCCAAGGGCTCTGCTTTTGATCTCATTGGATATTCGACTCGACTATCTTTGGTGATCGTGTGGACCGCAAGTCAACATCGGCACTTGTCATTTCCTCGGACGATCTTTGGTCCGTTGGTCCTCGAAGAAACAGAATCGTATCACCGCTCATCTGAAGCTGAATACATTGCTGCTGGCTCATCTTGTGCTCAACTGCTTTGGATGAAGCAAACCCTCAAGGACTATGGCGTCAACGTGAAGAATGTGCCTCTCCTCTGCGACAATGAGAGTGCCATCAAGATTGCTCACAACCCGCTCAAAGACTCAAGACTAAGCACATCCAGATTCGTCATCATTTTCTTCGTGATCATTTGTTGACGGGCGACATCTCCATTGAGCATGTGAAGACTGAAGAACAGCTAGCTGATATCTTCACTAAGCCCTTGGATGAGAAGAGATTTAGCAAGTTGCGGTGTGAGCTAAATATCTTAGAATCTTCGAATGTTCTTTGAAAAGGACACACATCCTAACCCTTATGCAGAATTGATGACTTAGATGTGCAACACATGAAGAAACGTTTTTCTTCAATCAATGAAGAATAACAATCTAAGTGTGAAGAAATTAATGAAGAATTTGATTCTCAGAACCCTACGACAATTGTACGCGGTGTCTGAAATCATCATTCTTATACGGTGGGTCACGCCACCACAAAAGTTGAAAATCTTCAATTTGAGTTTCTCCTCATTTTTGAAATTCCTCAGTCTTTCAAATTCTTCAACTTTGCAAAATCTTCACTGTTTTCGTCGATTTTCTTCATTGGCTATATATATATATGAGTTTAAGTCCTCTGCAGCATTCACTTATTGCTATTTCTTCAAGTTGCGATTTTCGCTAAGTGAATGTGATCGGATCCTTCCCCCTCTATGCTATACTCAACCCAATCTATTCACAAATTCTTCCTATGCGTTCTGATTGAAACTCGTTCAAAGTCTTCACTGTGTCCTTGACAGCTGAAGAAATTGCAAACAAATTTTTTAAAACAAATCTTATCCGGATTTTCGGTTTTACCGCTCAAACCGTTCCGCATCTGTAGGATCGAAAGTATGTCTAGAGGGGGGGTGATTAGACTACTTGACAATTTAAAAGTTTATCCTTTTGATTAAGACAAGTTTTTAGCAAGTTCACAATGATGATCAAGTCAAGTATCACCCTACACATGCAATTCTAGAGTAATGGCAGCGGAAAGTAAATTGCACATGTAGTAAAGAGAGGTGGAGAAGAGCAAACGCAAGTTGGTGACACGGAGATTTTTCTCGTGGTTCCGATAGGTGGTGCTATCGTCAATCCACGTTGATGGAGACTTCAACCCACGGAGGGTAACGGCTGCGAGAGTCCACGGAGGCTCCACCCACGAAGGGTCCACGAAGAAGCAACCTTGTCTATGCCATCATGGCATACGCCCACGGAGGACTAGCCTTACTCGGGGTAGATCTTCACGAAGTAGGCGATCTCCTTGCCCTTACAAACTTCTTGGTTCAACTCCACATCTTGACGGAGGCTCCCAAGCGACACCTAACCAATCTAGGAGGCACCACCCTCCAAAAGGTAATAGATGGTGTTGGTGATGATGAACTCCTTGCTCTTGTGCTTCAAATGATAATCTCCCCAACACTCAACTCTCCTCACTGATTTGGCTGTGGTGGAAGAAAGGATTGAGTGGAAAGCAACTTGGGAAGGCTAGAAATCAAGTTTCATATGGTGGGAGTGGAGCAACTTGATCTCAACACAAGGGTAGGTAGTTTTCTTCTCGTAAATGTAAGGTAGGAGTGGTAGTTCTTTCGATGGCTCTCTCCACGAATGAAGAGGAGGTGGAGGGTATTTATAGCCTCCACACAAAATCCAACCGTTACACACATTTGACCAATCTCGGTCGGACCGAAGTTGACAACTCGGTGAGACCGAAAGTTCAAATCTTGTGAGCGTTGGGATTTTCGGTGGGACCGAAAATACAATCTCGGTTAGTCCGATTCTTCCAAAGACTAGGGTTTGCCAATCTCGGTGGGACCGACTTTATCATCTCGGTGACACCGATATGATGACGAATGTTCTGAAGCTTGGCAACACTAGTTTCGTGAGACCGAGTTTGGAATCGGAAAATCCGAAATTACTAGGGTTTGGGTATATGGTGAGGTGGTTCATCTCGGTGTGGTGAGTTTATGGAATCGGTGGGACCGAGATTACTTATGAGTTTATGTTGGAATAAAAGATTGCGATAGTTTGGGAGATAGATCACTAAGCACTTTGAGCAACGGATCATCATCATAACCTCATCCCTTTTAATAGTATTGGCTTTCCTATGGACTCAATGTGATCTTGGATCACTAAACCAAAAATGGAGTCTTGAGCTTTTGCCAATGTTTTCCTTAGCATTTTGAGGGGTCCACATCATCGGTCATTGCCATACCCATATCAATGAACTTTCTCAAATGATACTCAAGAAGTTATTAGTTCAATGATATATATGTTGTTATTAATTACCAAAACCACCGGGGATTAGTTGCACTTTCAATCTCCCCTTTTGGTAATTGATGACAACATATAGATCAAAGCTTCGACAAATGATATAATCAATGAATAATATAAATCGCTTTGAGAAGTATGTGATAAGCAAGAGCTCCCCCTAAATTTGTGCACTATTTAAGATTTGCGTTTGAATGCAAATGCACAATCGATTAGGATCATGGGTCACTCTTCCATGTCACATACATCTTGGTGGAGCGCACAAAATGATAAGAATTAATAACATGCACCCAATCACCAAGACATGAGTAAATGATCATACAAGATATGAATAACATATGATAAGCATTAAGCACACATTAAGGCATAGTATGATCAAGCACTCATCAAAGTAGAGCAAACGTAGTATCAACCATACGGAATGTCTCGGAAAACTCAAAAGTATCTCAAGGAAAAAAAACGCAAACGAAAGAGCAAAAGCGAGCACTCTCTCTCTCGAAGTCCTATGATCTATACAATTTCTCCCCTGTTGGCAACAAGTTACCAAAAAGTTCGAAAGGTATAGAGCTAAACGTCACTAGGGACTCTGCTGGCGGCTCCTGTATGCAGGTTGATGGAGTGGAGATAGCTGCATCTGCAAAGGCTTCGGCTGAAGTCTGTGGAGCTGGAGGAGTGGACACTGGAGCTGGAGCTGGCACTGATGGAGCTGTGGGAGGTGCTGATGCTGTAGTCCTGGTGTCTGTCACAGGGATAGCAGCTGATCTGGGTCTTGTGGGAACCGGAGCAGGCTGCTCATAGTCATCCTGGACTAGATCATCTTCCATCTCCTTCATGAGCTCTGCCTTCTCCCTCTTGGCTTCCTCGATATCTGCCTCAAGCTTGTTGTGATGACTTGCACTTGATCGACTTGACATCGAGAGCATGGAACTTGTCTTCAACTATCCTCTCAAGACTCTCCCGAGACGCACTATGCTGGCAAGCGTAGTTCAATCCTCCGGGTAGCTTCAAGGAGCTGTTCTCCAACACTCTTCGGTTTAGCTGCTGCTGCTGCTTCCTTCTCAGCTTTAGCTTGTTTGGCAGCTTCAGACTTAGCTTGACCTTCAACAGACGTGGGATCATCCTCAGTCATCACAACTTCATTGTCCTCATGTTCAGCTGCGGTGGCAAGTGGGGTCTATCCAACAAGTAGGTGCCCTTGCCAAACTTGGCATTGATAAGCATCTGAATGTGCGGGCAAAACCACATGACCTCTTACAGTCTGCTGCAGTCCTCTTGATAGTCTCAACTATCAGGTCCATCACCTTGAAAGGTGTCTTCTGATCTAGAATGTGCAGCATGTTGATAGAATAGCCTCTTATCATGCGGTGATCTCCAGACTTGGGCATCAGGGTATGCCTCAGAATAGTGTTTGTAGTAGGGAGACCTGCCTGAAGATGATACACTGAACCGAGCTTCCAAATCTCTACATCCTTGGCTGGTACCTCATTATACATGTTCCTCATAGACTCATGATTTTTCTTGGGAATTCCATAGACATCAACATCATCATTTCTTGATACTGGAGCATTCAGCAATGCTGCCCACTCTTCAACTGTTGAAGAGAATCTCTGGCCTTCAGTCATCCAGACAATCCTGCCATCTGGATAGAAGTGTGCTGTGGCATAGAATTGCATGATCATCTCATCATTCCAAGCTGTCAGCTTCTGACCAATGAACTCAGCAACACCACATGCAGTGAAGCTCTCATGCACATGTGGGAAGTAGTCTCTGTGCTCTTCACTGTCGATGTATTCCCAGTCAACGTATCTAGTGTCAGCAACAATGGGCTTCTTGTCCATGAGCACTGTCTCATAGAAATCTTGTTGCTCTCTGGTGCGGAACCTTGAGTCAACAGTTGTCCTTCTCCTGGTGGCATATGGATCAACTTGCCTCCATAGCCTGAGACCTTTGTCCTTCCTTTCCTTCATGTTTTCAGCTCGAGGATGAGCATCATTGTGGATCGGCGGTTTACATGCGAGTTTCAAGAACACATGTGCCTCATCATCGACTCACCGGTGGCACATTGTCTTTCTTCTTCTCTGAAGCAGGAATGTTTCTCACTGTTTTCTTGGGCTTGGCAAAGAGGCTTGGCTTGAGCTGCCTTTGCCGGAGCTGATGGCTTAGACTTAGTAGGTGCTCCCCTTACGATGGCATCTCCCATCAACTTAGGCTTCGAGGAGGCTGGGTGCTTCCTCATCGTAATCATCGTCACCGCTTCATCATGCACAATCCTCTTCCTCTTGGAAGTTTTCTTTACCTTCTTGGAGGTTTCTTCTTCCATGCTCACTTCTTAGCTACTGTGGACTTCTTCACCTTCTTTGGTGCCTTTCTGGTTTGTTGCCCTTGATGCTCTTTGGCAACCACCTTCCTCTTTGGCTTAGATGTGATCTCTTCCTCAAGAACAAAGTCGAATCCTCTTCATCGAATTTCTCTTCTTCCTGCCCGGTGACAGCAGCAGCAAACCACTTGGTGTGCTCCTCTCACCATCATCGGAAAAGCTGCTGGCTTGGGACTAGTGCTGCCTCCGGAATCTCAACTATTGGAGATTCAGACTGTTCGCTGTCACCTTGGCATCGACATGGTGACAACCCGTGAATAGATAAGGTATAGGCGAATAGAAGAGTTATCACAAACTATAGAAGACTTTCAAAAGAATGAGTTCAAATTTCAGTTTTAGGTTTTCACAGAATGCATTTCGGTCGGACCGAGTCTAAAATTCGTGAATCCAAGTGTCTAAACAGAACCATTCACACCACTTTCGGTTGGACCGAAATGGGTTTCGGTCTAGCCGAGAACTCTAGGGTTTCACTAAATCCTCATTTCGGTCTTACCGATTTGCACAACTCGGTTGGACCGAAGAGTGCAGTGCAATGACCAGAGGCCAAATCGGTCAGTCCGAGAACGTAGAATCGGTCACACCGAGATGTGTTCGGCGGAAACCTAACCCTAAAACTTTTGCTCGAATTTCGTTCTAAGAACTAATCTGCTGGATAGGAAGATCTCAAACGTGGCAAGAAGCTGGGAAAACCTATCGTGCATTGAATCGGAGGTTGAAACACGAGAGGGATCGAAACTCACCCTAACTTGGTGGAGTTTCTCTACGGCGGCAACGGCACGGAGAGATTGACCGTTGACGGCGACGGGACTGCGGGCGAGGGCGCCTGAGCGGCAGCGGAGACGATCCGGAGACCACGGCGACGGCAAAGAAAGGGTTTGGGGCGAGACGGTTTGAAGAAAGAATCAACGCTGCCCCACGGTATATATACCCTTCACCGTCGGTGGGACCGAGTTGTAAACTTGGTGGCACCGAGATGGTTAACTGCAAGCAGTTACTCACTTCGGTCACGCCGAAATTTGCAACTCGGTTTCACCGAGGTGAAAACCTAGATCAATCCAAGTGATTTCGGTCTGTCCGATTTGAGTGGGTTGGTCTGACCGAAAATACTTAGTAGGTTTTGGTATTTAAGCTTTTGACGGATCGGTGGCTCCGAGTGCTCCTCACTCGGTCTGTCCGAAAAAGACTTGTCCAAAGTTTGTGATATAAGCATGAAAGAGTTTGAGACAAGAAAGCATAGATAGCTAGGGGAGGAACTTAGGCATTCTTGTCCATCCATTTGGTCAAAAAGAAAAAATCCAAAAGACCAAAGCAACAAATGGATGTCCTCGAATGGATAAAATTATGCATCCAACATGCTCACACAATAAGATAGCAAATGAAATATGTGTCAAACATGCACAAACAACACACTAGCTACTATCACACAATTTGGCGATGACTAGGTCATCTATATATGAGTATATTGACTTAGGAGTCAAATGAGAACATTTGATCATAGGTCATACTCATCGTTTAAGCACAAGTGGGGTTACCACTTTTACATAAAGCATTAATGTGTTCACATCATTTGAAGATGCTTTAGCTCAAATCTTTAGAGCAAAGCTCCCCCTTGATGTGAGAACCCCTTTTAAAGGGTCAAACTAACCTTGGGTTGTCGTAGAAGACTTCATGTAGATGTTGAAGATGTGGATGCTCAATGTTGATGAAGATCATCAAGAGTTGGGAGCAATCCTTTGGATTCGGGCACTTTCAATACCTACATGGGTTAGTCCCACAAGGAACAAACAAGGATATCCATGGACATAGATTGAAGTACACAATAGATGATGTCCATGAAAGCAATGATTACCTTGTCCCTTGACTTACCAACAAGAGGGTTTGTGACTCCATGAACTAGTGCAAGATGTGGAAGTTGATTGCACAAGTTCTTGCCAAAATGAATGAGAGTGAAGTATGTTGGCGGAGTCACCCTCAAGAACTCTTCTAGTTCTTCTTCTTCGGGATCCACATCATCTTGATGGGAATCCTCGGGGTAGTAGTTGAGCTTGTCGAAGTAGAACTTGAAGTTTCCTTGGGAACCCACTTGACCATGGCCTTAGGTGCTTCAATAAATGCATCAATCTCCTCTTGAAGCTTGTCCTTGCCTTTTAGCTTGTGGTCTTGTGGTGGAAGGTCATCTTGAGCTTGTTCCACATTGGAAGAAGTAGGATCATACTTCTCCTTTTGAGAAACAAACTTTGGAGTGGGATATTGACCTTCTTCCCATTCAACACCCTCGGCGTTGAACTTTCGCTCAAAACCAATTCCTTGATTCTTCCTGTGCCTTCCTTGCTTGCGAACAATTTCCTCAAAGTTCTTGCTTCCGGCAAGGCTCTTGTAGACACCTTTCTCTATAATCCCTTTCAATAAACTATTTTCTTGCTCAAGTGAAACTTGGCTTGAAACATTGTTAGTGGAATCAAGAGAATTACTAGAACCAGTTATGTTGCTTTTAGATGAAGAATTTTTCTTATGCTTGTCATGCTTAGTTTTAATAGGTGGCAAGAAATTAGACAAGAGAAGTCGTTTGGCAAGATATGAAGAACTCTTCTTTCGAAGATCGTCATTGATAGCTTTTAGGAACTCATGTTCTTGCTCTAGATTAAGCTTCTCGAAGCGTAGCTTCTCATGAGATCTTAGGAGCTCTCTATGATCTTCTTGAGTTGTTTCATGAGCTAACTTAAGAGTGTTTAGTTCTTTAGTTAGACGCTCAATCTCCTTCATAGCATTGTCATTCGACTCTTCTCGACTATAAAGACTACTAGCATGTTCATCATTACTAGGCTCACTAGATTTGTCATGTAAAAGCTCATCTTCACCAAGCAAGTCATCCTCATCACTATCAAAGTCAATAAATTCAGGATGTGATACCTTGGGGCCTTTAGCCATGAAGCATCTTCCAATTCCCTCATTTGGTGAATCAAACAAGTCATAGGAGTTGGAGTTGGAGGATACGAGAGCAAGACCGGCAACACCTTCATCTTAACTATATTCGAGTTGGAGTGATAGCTTCTTTGGAGTGATTGTCGGAGTCGGAGCCGGAGACCCATTCACCAACATGAGCTTGATGTTTTCTTCTTGTGTAGCTCCTTGATGACTTGTCTTTCCTTTCCGAATCCTTGCTTCTCCGAGAGGATCTTCGTTCATAACGATCATCTCTACTCCTTCTCTCTTTCCGAGGTGACTCTTCTCTTGAGCTTCTTCTTCTTGGAGATTCTTCTCTTCTCTTGTGGGGAGCCGAGCACTCATTTGAGTAGTGTCCGGGTCTTCCACAATTGTAGCAGTTTCGATCACGACCAGAAGATCTCTTTTCATCATATGATCTAGATTTTGAGCTTCTTTCCTTGCTTCTACTCTTGTAAATTTGTTGAAGTTCTTCACCATTAGGCTTATCTCTTCATTGGAAACTAGCTTGTCGCTTGAGGTTGTGGGAGCTTCAACTATAGCTTTGTAAGCACCACTAGACTTGTTGTGAAGCTCTTCCTTATCTTTAAGTGTCATCTCATGAGCAACAATTCTTCCAATGACTTCGGTAGGCTTGAGATTCTTGTAGTTTGCCATCATTTGGATCAAAGTGCACACGGTGTCATACTTTCCATCCAAAGCTCTGAGAATCTTCTTGATGATGAATCGGTCGGTCATTTCTTCGCTTCCTAAGCCGGCAATCTCATTTGTGATGAGAGCAAGCCTAGAGTACATTTCAGCGACTCCTTCACCTTCCTTCATCTTGAACTTGTCAAGTTGACCTTGAAGAACATCTAGCTTTGATTCCTTCACGGACTCGGTACCTTCGTGCATTTCACCAAAGTATCCCAAATCTCTTTTGCATTCTCAAGGCGGCTGATCTTGTTGAACTCCTCGGGACACAAAGCATTGAAGAGGATGTCACAAGCTTGAGCATTGTTTTGCAACATCCGCAATTCATCCGCAGTAGCTTCACGATCCGGAACTTTTCCTTCCTCGAAGAACTCACCTTGCAAACCAACACAAATAATGCCCCATGCGGCAGGGTTATGTCCAAGAATATGCATTTTCATTTTATGCTTCCAACTAGCAAAATTTGAACCATCAAAGTAAGGACCTCTCTGAAAATTACCTCACTAGATGCCATACTCTCCTAGGTTGTGAAACCAAGCTTATGGAGTCAATGCAATGAAACCAATCCAATGGAGACCAAAGCTCTGATACCACTTGTAGGATCGAAAGTATGTCTAGAGGGGGGGGGGTGATTAGACTACTTGACAATTTAAAAGTTTATCCTTTTGATTAAGACAAGTTTTTAGCAAGTTCACAATGATGATCAAGTCAAGTATCACCCTACACATGCAATTCTAGAGTAATGGCAGCGGAAAGTAAATTGCACATGTAGTAAAGAGAGGTGGAGAAGAGCAAACGCAAGTTGGTGACACGGAGATTTTTCTCGTGGTTCCGATAGGTGGTGCTATCGTCAATCCACGTTGATGGAGACTTCAACCCACGGAGGGTAACGGCTGCGAGAGTCCACGGAGGGCTCCACCCACGAAGGGTCCACGAAGAAGCAACCTTGTCTATGCCATCATGGCATACGGCCACGGAGGACTAGCCTTACTCGGGGTAGATCTTCACGAAGTAGGCGATCTCCTTGCCCTTACAAACTTCTTGGTTCAACTCCACATCTTGACGGAGGCTCCCAAGCGACACCTAACCAATCTAGGAGGCACCACCCTCCAAAAGGTAATAGATGGTGTTGGTGATGATGAACTCCTTGCTCTTGTGCTTCAAATGATAATCTCCCCAACACTCAACTCTCCTCACTGATTTGGCTGTGGTGGAAGAAAGGATTGAGTGGAAAGCAACTTGGGAAGGCTAGAAATCAAGTTTCATATGGTGGGAGTGGAGCAACTTGATCTCAACACAAGGGTAGGTAGTTTTCTTCTCGAAATGTAAGGTAGGAGTGGTAGTTCTTTCGATGGCTCTCTCCACGAATGAAGAGGAGGTGGAGGGTATTTATAGCCTCCACACAAAATCCAACCGTTACACACATTTGACCAATCTCGGTCGGACCGAAGTTAACAACTCGGTGAGACCGAAAGTTCAAATCTTGTGAGCGTTGGGATTTTCGTGGGACCGAAAATACAATCTCGGTTAGTCCGATTCTTCCAAAGACTAGGGTTTGCCAATCTCGGTGGGACCGACTTTATCATCTCGGTGACACCGATATGATGACGAAGGTTCTGAAGCTTGGCAACACTAGTTTCGTGAGACCGAGTTTGGAATCGGAAAATCCGAAATTACTAGGGTTTGGGTATATGGTGAGGTGGTTCATCTCGGTGTGGTGAGTTTATGGAATCGTTGGGACCGAGATTACTTATGAGTTTATGTTGGAATAAAAGATTGCGATAGTTTGGGAGATAGATCACTAAGCACTTTGAGCAACGGATCATCATCATAACCTCATCCCTTTTAATAGTATTGGCTTTCCTATGGACTCAATGTGATCTTGGATCACTAAACCAAAAATGGAGTCTTGAGCTTTTGCCAATGTTTTCCTTAGCATTTTGAGGGCCCACATCATCATCATTGCCATACCCATATCAATGAACTTTCGAAATGATACTCAAGAAGTTATTAGTTCAATGATATATATGTTGTTATTAATTACCAAAACCACCCGGGGATTAGTTGCACTTTCAGCATCCCACGATGCATTAGTTTATTCACCCACGATCTTACACGATCTCATCTGCACAGTACGTGGGTGACACATGTCGCGTGAAGAAGAAAGGGCAGGGGCATGTTCGTCCCAAAATCTTTGGACGAACAGTTTTTACCGTGGCTATAAATACCCCTCTCCCTTCCTTACTTCATTTACTCCGCTCGGTCGCTATCTCTCGCTCGAGCTCTCCTCAAACCCTAGCGTCGCCGCTACTCCATCGCCGTCGGTGAGGAAGAGCTTCACTGCCTCGACCTCGTCGCCGTCGTACTCGCGCCGGCTGTGGAAATCTTCACTCCGCCGCCGCCGTAGTTGTCTCCCTCTGCCAAGTTAGGGCGTGGGAGATCTAATGTGACGAACTTCACCACGGTTCATCTTTGTTCGTCGTGTTCTTTAGTTCGGGTAATTAAAAGTCACTTTTATTACTCGCTTTGATTCTCAAACTTTTCTAAAAATCTTCAAAGGTGTTTTATTCTTCAAATCTTCACATATGATCACCTCACACACTGTATGCTCTTGATCCATCTCTCTAAGCACTCATTTCTTCAAGATTCCTCAATTGTGCGGATTTTCGATCTGTACAACTCTAGAACCTAAGACAAGAACGCTTAGTGAAATTCCTCAAGGCTCAACTGGTCAAATTCCTCAAAACTTGTCTTTTCGAAAAATCTTTTGAGAACGCATATGACCTCTCCAAATTCCTCGCACCTACTCTATTCACAGGTACTCATGTCCGCTGCTGAATCACTAGGTTCTCATCAACTTAACTCATTTGCAGCGTTCCTCGAAGAAAAACTGCATACTTCTTTAGAGTGTTCTATTGTTCAAATTCCTCATCTGAAGAAAATGGCAGAAGGCAAGAGACCGCAGAAAGGAGGAAAGAAACTGGAGGTTATGACTGCTTTCGAAATCCCTGATGAAATATACAAGGATTATTGCACACCTGATGAAGCCAAGTTTGGCAAAGAAAACAAGAATCAGCGCAAAGTCGCGATTCAGAGGATAGAACGAAGATGGGCACGAGAATGGAGGAATATCGCTATGTTACTCCCAAGTACATGAAGAAAATCGCCTTAAACCCTCCATGCCCAAGAGCTCCATTGGCACCGGCCAAGTCACGATCCCACCCAAGATCAAGCATGGTGAAGACTTTCTGAAGAATGGTCTAGGCGTCAAGCAAAGCTGGGAAGACAAGCCAAGGAGGCGGTGAGGAAATTCAATGAGGATTCTGCTGCTATTGTTGCTACCGAGACCTCGGTCAAGACGAGGAAATCAATGCTGAAGAAGCCTGCTCGCAAGCCAAGTGCTTCACCATCAGCGCCCTCACGGCCAAGTTCCTCAGCCGCGCCCTCATGGCAAATTCCTCAGACTACTGCTGCTCCACCAATGTCCTCAGCAGCTCCCTCCAAGTCCTCAACTCATGTGCATCTGGCTACATGTCAAAGGACTCAGGGTTTCTCAATTGCTTCTGGTGTCTCAACAAGTTCCTCAGCTGCACCAATGTCCTCATCTGGCCCCACTCTGCTGAAGACAAAAGCAACAGCTGGACGCGGTCCTCGGCCAAGTCCAAGAAAGAAACAGGTTGCTTTTCAAGTACCCTCTGATGACGAGGCTTCTGATGAAGAACTTGCAGAAATCATCAGAGACAGACTAGCAAAGGCCACTAGAGCCAAAGGAACAACTGTGCCTCTGCTTTTGGATCCGAAGAAGATCCTTGACTTCATCGACTTATGGCATCAGGATCCAAACACTCCAATGTCTGATCTGCCTCTAACTCCTGGTCAAAGTCATATGCTGACCCATTTCATCTCTGAGGAGAAATGGAAATTTGAAAAGGCTCGTGAGATAAAGAGAGCACAAGCCAGAAAGGAGAAGCTTCTAAAGAAGAACATTGTCAGACTGTCACCTGAAGAACTTCTCAAGGCTCAATCTGAGATTCAAGCCCTCAGCAAAGATTTCGATGCATACAATGCTGATTGGCAAGGAGCCAAAGTGAGATTCGTCAATTTGACGAAGAAAATGACAACTATTGCAGCCCCATCGCAACAAGAAAATCCTCGAACTGCAGACTCGCTCACCGGTGAAGAACATGCCAACACTGCTGATGACTTTCAGCTGCCGATGAGAATACAAGTTCGAGGGCTGATGACTCCATTCCAACCGCTGAAGAAATTCCTAGGGCATCCACTAGTGGTGCGCCTGAAGAAACTAAAGAGATCAGGTAATCGCACGATTCGCTGAAGAAAATGAACCACAGTCCTCAGCTCCTCCTGCGCCAACACCAACTCCAATTCTTCCTTCTGCTTATGAAGTGAAGAAGACCAAGGCTGCAGAGCGAGCTGCAGTGAAGAAAATCATTCTGTTGCTACCTCAGAACAGTTTGATGAAGAAATTGAAGTGGAAGCATTCCCTTCAACACCAGTCGTTTCCTCACCCATGCCTCTGTTCACAGCTGAAGAGGCTGGTGTTGAGGAAATTGAAAAAGAAGATGAAGACGTGGATATTGGATGCACTACACCAGTGATGAACGATGACTTTTGGGATAGTCAGCATCCCGATACTCCTCTCTTCACCCCCATTCAACAAATTCCTCAGTCCCCGGCTACAACTGTTCAAATGGGCTCTGAAGAAACTCATCCCACATCGTCTGTTCATGAAGAAATTCCAGCCGCTAGTCTTTGAAGAACACTCTCTTCTGATCCCCAAACTGCACAAGAAGAGGAACCAGAAATTCCTCAGCCTGAAGCACCTGAGATCGCGATTCCTGAGGTTGTGCTGCAAATCATTGACACTTCTCTGCCCAAACCAAAGAATCCGTTCTCTAGCAAGCAAAAATTCAAGGCTGAAGACTTCTTTTCTGAGCATGTGTTCTTCACTGATTACAATCCATATGACTCTGCTCGCATAAGGAAGAGACGTTTCTGGACTGCTACTCAAGCCAACTTCTATTCCTCAATGCTCTTTGACAAGGACAAAATCTTCGATCATGAGCATATTCCTCATGTGGATATGGAATCTCTGCCGTGCTTCGAGCCAGTTCTCCGAGTTATTCACGATGCAGGACTACTGAATTTCTGCACTGATATCTGTGATTGGAATGAAGAACTCATTCTTCAGTTCTATGTCACCTTGCATATCACCGGAGATGCTGAAGATGTCAATTCATGGGTGCTGGATTGGATGACAGAAAACACTCACTATAAGGCACCAGCAACTGAATTGCTTCGTGTCCTTCCTCTTGATCCTCCCCATGACAGTGCATGTTGCATTTACAATGACCGCGAACTGACAGATCATTATATGCAAGTGCTCATGAAGCCTTTGAAGCCAGGGCAGGCCCCTCGAACCAAATTCCTCGTCAAAGAATTGCTGTATGTGCCTCGGACTGTCTATCGCATCCTGATGAAGACAATGAGTCCTATCAAAGGCCACGACTCAAATGATGAAGATGTCATTGGCATCATGAAGAACATGCTCTTCAACATCATTCATGGCGTTCCTGTCAACTTCCATGATTTCTTCATGAGGACTCTGGCTAATGTTGCAATGTCACCTTTTGAGCTGAAGCCCTATGCCCTTGGATTATGAGATTCATAAGGGCAAGATCTTCACTGAATTACAAGGCTGACACTCTGGACCATGGTAGCTACTTGCCGCCCATTGAAGTCCTCAAGCGACCAATTTCATCATCTGATGATAAGGGCAAGGCAGCTGTTGTGATCGATGAAGGCACTCGTCCATTGGATGGTCAATTCCGTCTAGCTACATCTTACTCCACCAATGACGATTCTGCAACACATGACACTGCCGCAAATACCTCAGCTAAGCAAAATCCTCAAGCCACAAAGACCTGTGGTGATGACTGACCGTGAGTTACTCCTCAGTCTTCATCAGAAGGTTGATCGCAATCACAAATGGGTGAAACGTCAATTTGCTGCAATTCTTCACAACATGACCTCAACACATAATGCAAAGAAGAAAATCAGTATCACCTTCATGAAACCCTCAACCGCACTGGCTGTTCTCACTCATGTATATTCCATGGAAGAACGAAGACTATGGGTCTCCGGGAAGCATTTGACTGGTCTGCACCACCTCCAAGAAATTCAAGAGAGTCAAAGTTCCTGATCCGGTGGCTGCTTCTTATTCTTCATCGCGTGAAACTGATGAACATGAAGATTTGGACGATCTCATGGCAGGCCCTACTTCAACGAACAACCCCGATAACGCCGGGCTCCTCCATCAACTTGAAATTCTTGAGGCGTTAGTCCTCGGTTTCGATCCTTTTGGTCATTTGATGACAAAGGGGGAGAAATCTGAGTTAGTCTTCAAGCGGGTTTATATTATGGGCGTTTTGTTAAGTTACAACTCTCGTTCTTCCGAAACTTTTTATTGGATCAAGTTGTAATCTTAAATCCGATGGTGCCTTGATACTTTTGGTCGTGCTCTGATGCTTTTGATGCACTGAGCTCTGAAACTTTTGATGTGCTATTCCGCATGCTTATTCCTCGTTAATATTATTGCACGCATGCTGAATCTCATCAGGCACCATATTTCATCATGCATTTCAAATTCTTCATATTATATATCAAATGCATGTATGAATTACAAGATATAGGGGGAGATCTCCATGATTCGATTCTTCAAATGTGCATTGCCTCAAAAGCAAATTCCTCACTATGCACATATTCAGGGGGAGTTCTTCTATATCTTGCAATCAAATTCCTCAATATCAGTATTTACACTTCATATGTTTATCCCCGTTGAAAACTTAACCTATGTTGTCATCAATCACCAAAAAGGGGGAGATTGTAAGTGCATCTAGTGCCCCTTAGTGATTTTGGTGTACTGAAGACTTATAGGTTAAGTAACTGATGCGTCTGTGAGTGTACACAGGTCCATAAGTCTATGAGGAGTTTGATATTTACAGAGAAAGTCGAACCCTAAAAATGAAGTTCTTCGATTGAAGACTTTGATATTCTCAAGACTTTACAAGACTTTGAAAGTGAAGAAAATGGTGTGACCTTGAAGACTTGGTATTTACTTGAGGAACATGAAGCGTGAAGACTTTTGTTTTCGTAGTTTCATTTTCTCTTTCTTGAGTCATAGGAAACACCGTCTTTGTTAAAGGGGTCGAGGAAATACTAAGGAAAAATTTCCATGTGATGCTCAACTCAAAATCCTACACCTACCAATCCCTTGAGTGAAGCCATTGGAAATCTCATACGATTCAGTCAAATTCTTGATGTGAGAGACGCAGTTCTTACAGTCATCGATGACTTTGCTCGATCGAGGAGTTAGGAATTCGCCAAAGTCTGAATTGCCTACACAAATGAGGAACATGATAGCCCCGAGGAATTTGAGAGTCAAATTTCCGACCGTTGTTGTCTTCTTGGCCTGGCTGTCCAAAATATCTTATCGACCTAACGGTCATATCATTGAAGGGCATTTATGTCTTATCATGTCGGGCTGCTCCTAGGCTATAAATAGCCGCCCCTACAACCACTAGCTGGTTGGCTGCTCGAGAGAACTTGACACTTGTCATCCGAGAGCAACCCATCCTCCGAGGACTTTGAGCGAAAATCATCAAGTGAGGAAAATCCCAAAACCAAACCCCCACAAACCCAAAGTGATTGAGCATCACTGAAGAAATTGATCCTGCGTGCATCGGGCGCTTGTTACCTTTGAAGACTGTGCTTCTTCCAGACGGTTAGGCGTCAAGGTCTAGAGCATCCAAGAGGAATTGTGGATCGCCGAGTGACCAAGTCTGTGAAGGTTTGGAAGTCACCTGATGATGGATTCATGTACCTAGGGTAGGGTCATGGGCCTGATCTAAGTGCCCTACCCAAGGACACCCTTAGAAGAGATCACCTTCCAGTCGACCTACGAGGAACCCACTCGACTGACTCGAAGGACTCGACCATGAAGACTCACTCGACCACCAGAAGGTCAGAAGGCACTCTGCACTGCAACGGCTTGTAATTGAATAGACTTTATGGTAGTTAAGGCACTTTATGTGGGGCGTTACCAGTAACGCCCCGGACTTAATGTACTTTAAACCCTTCATTACGTGGGCTGGCAGGGGTCCTGGCGCACTCTATATAAGCCACCCCCCTCCACAGGAAGAAGGGTTCGCACCCTTGTAACACATACACACATAATCCACTCGACCGCCTCAGGGCTCCGAGACGTAGGGCTTTTACTTCCTCCGAGAAGGGCCTGAACTCGTACATCGCTTGTGTTTACAACCTCTAAATAGCTAGGACCTTGCCTCTCCATACCTACCCCCCACTCTACTGTCAGACTTAGAACCACGACAGTTGGCGCCCACCTTGGGGCAGGTGTTTTAGCGATTTTGTGGAGAAGTTGCGGTACTTCCGAGTACTTTCATCATGATGACTGCTGGAGTTTTGGTCGAGGGGTGCAAGATCCTTCTCGGCGCTCTCACCTTTGTCGCCGACGACTCCGCGTGGCTCCAGGAGGCTCCACTCGACGTTGATGCGCTCCCCGTCCGCGGTGCGATGCATTTTCGCGCATGTGTCCGCGGCATTCTGCTGCGGCAACCGTCGACCCCGTATCGGTCGACTCCCCTATCGGTCACCCTTCCGGTCTCCCACCAGCGCAAGCGCTCTGGTCGGTCGAGGATCCAGCGATGGGTGAAGCACGCGGTGGCTCGCCAGACGGCCACCGCCCAGGTCGCGGCAATTGAGCCCGACGAGTCTCTCTACGGCCTGTTTGATCTGTCGACTGGCTCCGTAGAGACTGCATCCGAGTGTGATAGCAGCGATCCGGCGGCAGAAATCCTGATGGTCAACGGACCTTGCAGTCCTCCTGGCTTCGCCCTCGAGGGCGGGGCAGGCGGCGGAGGTGACCCCGTACGAGACCACGAAGAGTACCAGCCCGAGACACTCGACTCTCTGCGGAGGAGGAGCCGCCGCAGAATATGGATGCCCTCGTGCATACTCCCATCGCGGAGAAACCCCGAGGCTCGTGCCTTGGAGGAGGCACGTTTGTAATCTGGTGAACGCGCTCGTCTCGAGAACCTCCAGCGAGCACTTTCGAAGCCTTGCGCAACGAAGTTCCCGACGCCAATCGGCGTCAACTCTTTCCGCCGACTCGGTATATCGAACCCCAATCCGAACTTAGCAACTGCAACCGTATAGCAGAGTCCATCCAGCCCTCTCGACGGAGGTGGCGGAGGTTTGATGTAGATCGAGGATTTGCTCTGGGCAGCGGGACGTAACTCAGCCGTGTCGCGATCGCGCAACAAATTCATAGTCGATCCGTCGCTGCAAATACGGTTCGATCGGCTCACGATCCCGAGATCGCCTCCAGCGGCGGGAAGGGCGCGACAACCGGCGAGATCGATATGGAGACCGACACGACCGAGATGACAGCGTCGAGTGCCGCTTCCCCTCGAGGATGGGTCTTCGCTCCTCGGCTCTGAGGATGACAAAGCGTCGATTCGGTCTTGGCGAAGAGCTCCACGGCGCCAGGAACCAGAGCGACGCGCGATCCATTATCGTGCAAGGCTTGGTCGACCGAACAGAGCCCATCGAGGTGGACCGAGAGAGATGCGCCCACGAGATCGAGTGCATGTTTACGTCGAGTGTTTTAGCGGGGCTATCGAGCCGCATGATTCCCCCAATTTCAGGTTGGCAACAGAGTCGACAAGTTCATTTGGGAGTCCAAGCCTGAAACTTGGCTTGAAGATTACCGAGTGGCTGTTCAGATTGGTGGTGGGAACGACGAGGTGGCCATGAAGCATTTGCCCCTCATGTTAGAAGGTTCAGCCAGAGCGTGGTTGAATCAGTTACCTCCTAGCAGTATTTACACTTGGGAAGATTTGTCCCGAGTGTTCATCAGAACTTTTGAAGGAACTTGCAAGCGACCAGCTGGCTTGACAGAGCTACAAGTCTGTGTGCAGAAAACCAATGAGACTCTCAGAGAGTATATTCAGAGGTGGATCACTTTGCACCATACTGTGGAAAATGTGTCTAATGATCAGGCAGTCTGCGCCTTCAAGGATGGCGTCAAGAACAGAGAATTGAGTCTGAAATTTGGTCGAACCGGAGACATGACCACGAGTCGGATGATGGAGATTGCTACCAAACGCATGTGGCGAGGAAGAAGACCGACTCAAGCGGCAAGTACAAGCCGAGTCGATCGGAGAAGGGAAACTCGATCGGAAGCGAAGCGGAAGGCGAACCAGCAGCTCTGGAGAGGCTCGGCCGTCACTCGTGGAAAGTTCAAGGGCAAGCCAAAAGGATCACGGAACCCTAAGAAGGTGAAGGATAAAGAAGGAAGCGACGTGATGGATATGCCGTGTCACATCCACACGAAGAAAGATGAAGAGGGCAATATCATTTACCCAAAGCACACCACTCGCCAAAGGTGTCGACTCTGATCCAGCGGTTTGGGAAAACAGTCTAAGGACAAGGAGAAGGAGCCGACAAGGCGAAGACAAAGAGGACAAGGAGGAAGGATATCCGCATGTCAACTCCACTCGATGATCTTCGCATATGTGGAAAGCAAGAGTCAATCAAAGTCATTAACCGTGAGGTGAACATGGTTGCCCAGCAAAACCAAATTATCTGAGATGGTCCCAAACACCCATCACATTCGACCAATCTGATCATCCGACTCATATTGCCACCCCAGGAGGCAAGCTTTGGTGGTCGATCCGGTTGTCGAAGGCACTCGACCGACAAAAGTCTTGATGGGCGGTGGTAGTGGGCTGAACTTGTTGTATGCGAACCTACTGAAAAGGAATGGGCATCCCGATGTCGGACCGAGCACCGAGAACATGAGTTTCCACGAGTCATACCAGGGAAGAAAGCTGAGTCACTCGGCCAAATAGCTCTGGACGTGGTGTTTGGTGATTCAAAGCATTTTCGCAAGGAAAAGTTGACCTTTGAGGTTGTGGATTTTCAGAGTGCGTACCACGCCATTTTGGGGAGGCCAGCTTACACACGGTTCATGGCTCGACCATGTTATGTGTACCTCAAACTGAAAATGCCAGGTCCCAAAGGAGTGATCACTGTCACCAGCGATCGGAAAAAGGCAGAAGAGTGCTTTCAGAAGGGCTCGAAGATTGCCGATTCCCAGGTGACAGCGGTCGAGTTCGAAGAGTACAAGCAAAGCGCAGATCCGAGTGATTTGTTGCGATCCAAGAAACCCGCCACAGAATCTGCATTTCAGTCGTCTGGTGAGACGAAGCCTGTTCACATTCACCCGACCGACCCCAATGCAGCCCCGACCCACATCTCCACAACACTCGACCCGAAATAGGAAGAAGCGCTCATCCAGTTCCTCCGTGAGAACTGGGACATTTTTGCATGGAAGCCACCGACATGCGGGTGTTCAGGGGGATCGGCTGAGCATCGCCTCAGAGTCGACAAATCAGCAAAACCAGTCAAAGAGCATCTTCGGCGGTCCGCCGTCCAGAAGAGAAAGGCTATTGGTGAGGAAGTGGCTCGACTGTTGGCGGCAGGATTTATCCGAGAGATATACCACTCTGAGTGGCTCGCTAATGTCATCATGGTTCCCAAGAAGGACAAGTCACTCCGCATGTGCATTGATTTCAAGCACATCAATCGGGCCTGCCCGAAGATCATTTTCTCCCTCGCATAGATCAAATTGTTGACTCGGCGCGGGATGTGAGAGATTGTCTTTTCTAGACGCATATTCCGGTATCATCGATCCGTCAGTATGGACCCGACGAAATAAAACAGCTTTCATCACTCCATTCGGTGCTTCGCTATATCACCATGCCATTCGGCCTCAAGAATGCGGAGCCACATTTATGCGAATGATTGAAGTGTCTTCTCACTCAAATCGGTCGGAATGTGGAAGCGTATATGGATGATATCGTCATCAAGTCGCGAAGGGTTCCGACCTGCTTGCTGACCTCGCCAAACATTTGCCAACCTCGGAAGGTATGATATCAAGCTCAATCCGTCAAAGTGCACATTCGGGTTCTGGTGGAAAGTTACTCGGTTTTCGTTTCGGCGAGGATCGATGCTAATCCGAGAAGATCGGTACTATTCTCTGAATGAAACGCATACTGTGCGTGCACGATGTCGAAGCTTCTTGGATGCTTGGCGCATTAAGTCGATTCATCTCACGACTCGGTGAAAAGGCATTGCCTCTTTACCGATCGATGAAGAAGGCGCAAGTTGAGTGGACTCGAAGCTGATGCAGCGTTTGCCGAGCTAAAAGCTCGCTCTCCACCCAGCCGGTGCTTGCTGCTCCAATCAACAAAGAGCCTCTGTTGCTATATATCGCAGCCACAGGACAAGTTGTCGATCTGATGCTTACGGTCGGCGGGAAGAGGAAGGAAAAGCCTTCAAAGTTCAGCGCCAAAGGTATTATTTGTCCAAGTCTTGACTCCATCCAAGCAGAGATGTCCTCATTATCGAAGCTTGTGTATGGAATATACATGACCACGAAGAAGGTTGCTCATTATTTCTCGATCATTCCATCACGATCGTCGTGACGCCCACTATCGAGATTCTCGCACAACAAAGATGCAACTGGTCGAGTGGCGAAATGGGCGATTGAACTTCTTCCCTTGATATCAAGTTTGAGGCAAAGAAAGCCATTAAGTCCTGTGCAATAGCAGATTTCCTCGCCGAGTGGATTGAACAACAAACACCGATGAAGTTCACTCGGAGCATTGGACCATGTTCTTTGATGGCTCTAAGATCTTTGAATGGTTCGGTCTTTGGGGTTGTTCTGGTTTCCCCGAGGAGATAAGCTTAGGTATGAGCTCGATTCACTTTGATTCCTCCAACAATGAGGCAGAGTATGAGGCCCTTTTATATGGATTAGCATGGCCATCTCACTCGGCGTCCGTTGCACGATGGTCTATGGCGATTCAAATTTAGTGGTCAACGGTGATGAAGGAGTGGGGCGTGAGAAGCCCAGCCATGACTGGATCTTGCAATGCAGTGAGGAAGCCGGAAAAGAAGTTCGAGGGGTTAGAGCTCCATCACATCCCCGATTGAAAAATCAGAGCAGATGATCCGCAAAGATAGGCTCCAAAAGAAAGTCATTCAGTGGTGTGTTCTTGGAGCATATACACACTCCGTCGACCAAAGAAGATCCTTCACGAGAGAAGCTCCACAGCCCAAGAGTGCCACGGATCCGACCGAGGTTGAGGTCCCAGCGGGGTCGACTTAGTCATGGAAGTCTTAGTGGTCACTCCCGATGGACAATTCCCTATATCGCGTATATCCCGAGAAAAGAGCTCCCGGATGATGAGGAAGAGGCTCGGCAGATCGTCCGTCGATCCAAAGCCTTTACCGTTATCAAAGGACAATTGTATAGAAAAGCCCGACCGAGTTGGTCAAAAATGCATAACGCCAGAAGAAGGTCGAATCATTCTCAATGATATCCACTCGGGGACCTGTGGTCACCATGCGTCCTCTCGGACCATTGTAGCCAAAGCATACCGAGCCGGATTTTACTGGCCGAGGGCGAATGAGATGGCAAAGGAAATAGTGGACAAGTGCGAAGGATGTCAGTTCTACTCCAATATGTCACACAAACCTGCGTCGGCTCTGAAAACCATTCCACTTGTCTGGCCTTTCACAGTATGGGGGTTGGACATGGTCGGTCCCTTGAGAACAGGACGAAGTGGTTTCACGCATGTACTGGTAGCAGTCGACAAGTTCACCAAGTGGATTGAGGCTAAACCATTCAAGAATCTTGACGCCGGTACTGCTGTTACCTTCATCGAGGAGCCGCGTTCAGATATGGAGTCCCGCACAGCATCATTACGGATAATGGGTGAACTTTGACTCGGAAGAATTCAGAGATTTACGCAACTCTCAAGGCACACGAGTCGACTACGCTTGATCGCCCATCCGCAATCGAATGGACAAGCGAGCGAGCCAATGGCTTAATCCTCAAGGGTTTGAAGCCCGGTGATCGTGATCTCAAGCATGCGGCTGGAGCATGGGTCAACGAACTCCCTTCGGTGCTTTGGGGATTGCGGACCACACCCAATCAATCGACCGGAAGAACTCCATTCTTCTTGGTCTATGGAGCCGAAGCAGTCTTGCCAAGTGATCTTCTTCACAATGCTCCTCGAGTTGAGCAAGCGCGTCAGGACGCAGTCGACCTTCTAGAGGAAGAAAGGGAGATGGCTCTGATCCGATCGACCATCTACCAACAGGACTTGCGTCGCTTTCATGCCAGAAATGTGAGAGGTCGAGACTTCCAGGAAGGAGATCTAGTTCTCCGAGTGGATCAGCAGAAACAACATAAGCTCGCTCCTTCTTGGGAAGGACCTTTCATCGTCACCAAAGTTCTCCACAACGGGGCATATCGTCTTTACAACGTCGAACACAATATCGAAGAGCCCGAGCTTGGAGCGGATCTGCTCCGCCCATTTTACACTAAAGTTTTTCACTCGGATGAGTTGTAATAAAGTATACAGTAGTTCATGGATTTGAAATAATAGTGTCATAATTCCTTCATAATTTTTGTCACTTTTTATTTTTGTCCAGTAAGATTTTCCCCCCAGTGGGTGGCTTAGCCGCGAATCCGTTTCGCCTAAGTTTGTAAAAATCCTACCGAGTGGTAAGCCAGACTTTCACTCAGGGGCTTAGCCGCGAATCTGTTTCGCCTAAGTTATAAAAATCCTACCGAGTGGTAAGCCAGACTTCCACTCGGGGGCTTAGCTGCAGCCCAGTGCTCGCCTAAGTTATCAAAATCCTACCGAGTGGTAAGCCAGCCTTCCACTCGGGGGCTTAGCTGCAGCCCAGTGCTCGCCTAAGTTATAAAAAATCCTACCGGGTGGTAAGCCAGACTTCCACTCGGGGGCTTAGCTGCAGTCCAAGTACTCGCCTAAGTTATAAAAATCCTCACGAGTGGTAAGCGGACTTCCACTCGGAGGCTTAGCTGCAGTCCAAGTACTCGCCTAAGTACAACGTACGCTCGCAAGGAGGACGAGGTGCAGGTCGACTGTGACCCTCTCCTCTGAGCTACGCCATAAGTACAAGGTGTGCTTGCAAGGAGGACGAGGAGCAGGTCGACTGTGACCCTCTCCTCTAAGCTACGCCATAAGTACAATGTACGCTCGTGAGGAGGACGAGGTGCAGGTCGACTGCGACCCTCTCCTCTGAGCTTCGCCACAAATACAATGTAAAAATCCTACCGAGTGAAGAGCAAACCTCTCACTCGGGGGCTTAGCTGCAGCCCAGCGCTCGCCTAAGATATAAAATATCCTACCGAGTGAAGAGCAAACCTCTCACTCGGGGGCTTAGCTGCAGCCCAGCGCTCGCCTAAGATATAAAAAATCCTACCGAGTGAAGAGCAAACCTCTCACTCGGGGGCTTAGCTGCAGCCCAGCACTCACCTAAGATATAAAAAATCCTACCGAGTGAAGAGCAAACCTCTCACTCGGGGCTTAGCTGCAGCCAGCCTGCGCCTAAGATATGAAAATCCTACCGAGTGAAGAGCAAACCTCTCACTCGGGGGCTTAGCTGCAGCCCAGCGCTCGCCTAAGATATGAAAATCCTACCGAGTGAAGAGCAAACCTCTCACTCGGAGGCTTAGCTGCAGCCCAATGCTCGCCTAAGGAATAAGTCGACTGCAGAGAGCATCTTGCTGTGAACCTGCAAAGGACATTTCGAGCCAAAAGCAATCATATTCAAACATCAAATCCAAGTTCAGATCGATACCTAAAGGAACCGAAAGTGCTCAGGCGCTAAGCCTGTTAAGGTTTATCGGTTACAACTCCACTCGGCATACCGAGGCAAATTTAAAGTATCGGGCTTAAAAGAAGTTTTTACCCCTCTGTGGAGGCTGGAAGGAGCAACGAACTCATCAAGGTCGATTCCGTCTGCGATCCGAGTGGCTGCAGCGATGAAGGTTTCCATGAAGGACTGAAGTCATGTTTCTTGGTGTTGGCCACCCGGAGAGCCGCCACTTGTCTTCTCGCGCATCTTTGCGATGGACTCGGCGGATACGAGCAACATCGGCACCGCAACGAGCCGAGGACTTCTTCCACTCCTCGCACTCGGTCGGGGACTGCGTTCGATCGAGCCATCAAGAACTCGAGGTCATTCGGAGTGTCGCCGGGGCGAGGCGTCGAGTCGATGCGGGGCGTGGCAACCTTCAGCCTTGCAAGATAGTCCACGACAGCTGCAACATGGGACTCGATCGGAAGACAATCATGGCAACTTCATCATTCCTTTGGAGAATTGATGGGGTCAAGGTTTGGTTCAAGCGGCTAGTCTCTTCTTCAAAGTTTCGGCTGCATTCTGCAAGGACAAGCGCCGAGTCAAGGCGGTGGTCGAATGGAAGCATCACAGTTGAAAATGTTGGTCGAGTATAAAGGTTACCTTGAGCATAAGGAACAATTTCTTGGCAAGTCCACCGGAAGGCTTCGGTCATTTTTCTTCCCATCAACTGGTTGATCTTGTCGGTCGAGTAGTCTTGTCGGTCTTGATCGGTCGACTTCCTTATTGGCAATCCCAAGAGCAGCTTTCAGATTGGTATTTTCTGTTCAAGCTTGGTGGTGAAGCTAACTTCTCGTCGACAAGCTTGGTCTTCTCAACTAGCTCAAGGTCTTTTCTCTTACGGGCCTCCTTCACCTTGCACGCAAGTTACAAAAAAGTCAGATTTTGAAACAAATGAAGGGAAAAAGGAGTCGCGAGGTCTCACCGAACATACCTTTGGTCTCCTCCTTCGCCTTCGTCGATTCTCCTGCACCAGCTTGAGATCCAGCTCGAGCTGAATGTGCTTCTGCTCCAGCTTCGGTATAGCGAGCCGCAAGGTCACAGGATTTCTATGAAGAACCAATCGACAAAATATCAAAGATAATTCACTTCCGAGTGGATAAGATAAAATCATACGTTTCTAAGATCGCGGCGAATGCAAGCATTCGACCGTAGTCTCGGGGACTACACCGGTGGGTGCACTCAGCGTGCCCCACTAGTTCTATTAAAGACGAGTCGACGATCGACCCACAAAAAAAGAGAGCGTATTCTTCAAGCGTAATCGATCGCCAGGCGATCGACCACGATCTCGGGGACTACACCGGTGGGTGCACTCAGCGTGCCCCACCAGTTTGAAATCCATTCGTTTGATCGAATGACGAAAAGACTTTACTTATAAAGCCTAAGGCCGACTGCCAGCAGTCGACCTTAGCCTTGGGGACTACACCCAGCGGGTGCACTCAGCGTGCCCCCGCTAACACGGAGTTTTAATCAACACACCCGGTGGGTGGTATTATGGATTCGGAAGAGAAGTTTTGATAGCATATCCTAACAGAACAAGCGATGGTCGACTGACCTGAACGTTGCTTTGAAGGGCGGAGCTGGCGTCGTAAGCTGCTTGGCTCGCGTCCCGGATGGTCTTCATCTGCTCCATCATGGCCCCTGCTTGGCGTATCGCTTCCTTGGCAGCGCTGGCTTGGTCCTCTGGGACGTGGTGCTTCGTGAAGAGAGAAGGTTGTGCGGCACTTTCGGCGAAGTGGGATGAGCACTCGTCAGCGGCACCACGAAGACACGGTGTGTCGGTGATGTTCTCCCCCTCCGTGTTCAGAGTTTCAGGCGCCGACACATCCTGGACCACCCTGCCGGCAGACGCCTTCCTGCTCCTCCTATGCTTCAGTGGTTCCTCATCCTCATCATCATCATCAGGAAGGGTGATAACGACATTGGATGGTGCTACAGAAAAGAATCAGAGTTAGAGATCATGAGTCAGTCGACTAAAGATGGAATTAAGAGTATAGTACCAGGATTTGAGGTTGCTGCGTCCTCCATCTCATGGTCGTCAGCCTTGCCTGAGGTCTCAGAAGTTGCAGCACTGCAATTCCAAAGAATCAGTCGACTAATTCAAGTATCAACCAGAGATAGAAGCTTGTACAAAACAAGAAGAGTCAAGCAGCATGTTTACCCTGATATGGTGGGGATGGACACCTTCATCTTCGGCAGGAGCTTGATTGGCTTTGACGGAGCCACCTTGGACTGCTTCGGCGCCTTTTCAGTCGGCGCCGGAGAAGTGGTCCGAGGGCGTTTGGTCGACTGCGAGGCAGTCGCAACCCCCTTGCCACGTTCAGTCGCAGGGTCGTGGACAAGTTTCAACCACCTTTCCGAGGGCGGCAGAGCAACCTCCTCCTCCTCCTCTTCTTCGTCCTCATCATCATCGTCGTCATCATCGTCATCTTCGGCAGCGTCCGAGTCCCACTCCTCCTAGCTCTCACCCCCGCTTTCTTCTCCCTCCTCAGTCAGAGCCTGAGCTCCATTGGGCATCGAGTACAGCTCGGTGAGGGCCTGAGAGACGTCAAGACAGAGATCAATCGACCGATTTGCGAAACATACAGAAATGAATATGACAAGTATACAATGGAAGGCAGAGCAAACATACTTTATGCAGAGCAGCTGTGATGGTCGAGTGGAGGAATCCTCCTGGATCCACGGGGATTATCCTTGTTCACAGTGACCGCGGCCATCCACCTTTCCACCGTGGCGTCGTCGACTGCTTCCGGGTGGACCCGAGTCTCGTCTTTAGTTCCGCAGTACAACCACATGCAATGGCTCCGGAACTGAAGAGGCTGGATACGCCGCCTAAGAAAAACCTCCAAAAGGTCCATGCCAGTAACTCCATCTCGAACCGACTGCACCACACGATCCATCAACATCTTCACATCAGCTCTCTCCTCCGGAATCACCTTCAGAGCGGAGGGCTTGTTCACTCGGTCCATGGTGAATTGAGGGAGTCCACTCGGCGCCTTGGCGTCGGCTCATTACAGCGAGAGAACCAGGTCGACTGCCAGCCCCTGACCGACTCGGGAAACGTCATGGCTGGGAAAGTGCTCTTGTTCCTCACTTGGATTCCCAGGCCCCCACACATTTGGACAACTTGGGTTTTCTCATCGCTTGGGCTTGCCTTCTTCACGGTCTGAGAGCGACACGTGAATATGTGCTTGAACAAACCCCAGTGCGGACGACAGCCCAGGAAATTCTCACACATGGATACAAACGCAGCAAGATATGCAATAGAGTTCGGGGTGAAGTGGTGGAGTTGGGCTCCGAAGAAGTTCAAAAAACCACGGAAGAAAACACTCGGTGGCAAAGAAAATCCGCGGTCGACATGGGTGGCCAGGAGCACGCACTCACCCTCTTCCGGCTGGGGCTGCCACTCTTTCCCCGGAAGCCTTGCGGCGCCGTGGGGGATCAGCCCGTCGTCGGCCATGTCGAGGAGATCCTTCTCCTTGATGGTCGACTGGATCCAATCTCCCTGGACCCAGCCCTTCGGCAGGCGAGATCTAGACGAAGACCCGCTGCGACTGGTGGATCTCCCCTTCGCCTTCTCCGCCGCCGATGCCTTCTTTGCGCGCTCCAGCACCGCCGTCTTCTCCTTGACCATGGCCGCCAGCGAGATGCGCGAAGAAGAGCTTTGCGGAGGCGAAAGCGGGCGCGTTGGGCGGAGGCGAGGAGAGCAGAGAAGAAATGATGAAGCACTGTTCAGAAAACCCTCGCTAGTCGCATTTATAACATCCCTTCCGAGTGGATGACAGGTGGACCCAGTCAGTCTAATCATATCCCGAAACAGCCCCATTAACGTGATACGTGGCGGAAAAGGCGGCGCGGGGATCGAGGCATCTATGTCTTATCCCATCCGAACGCCGCGGTCCGCCCCGCTTCACGCGCTTCCCCAAATTTCGTATCCCGTGGAATCCGCGAACGGCAGATCAGTCTGTCAGACGCAAGATCTCCTGCGATCCGTCGCTCGGGAACTGGCGAAGCCCAAAAGATCACTCGACAAAAGACAAGAATGGATCGAGTCGACTGAAGAAAAGTTGCTCATTATCAACAAAGAAGATCTTGATCCAGAACAACGCATAGCCAGTATGCAAAAGTCAATCGGAAACAGCATCAACTCTTTCCTCGCTCAAGCCTCAATCCATTCGGGGGCTAATGATGGATTCATGTACCTAGGGTAGGGTCATGGGCCTGATCTAAGTGCCCTACCCAAGGACACCCTTAGAAGAGATCACCTTCCAGTCAACCTACGAGGAACCCACTCGACTGACTCGAAGGACTCGACCATGAAGACTCACTCGACCACCAGAAGGTCAGAAGGCACTCTGCACTGCAACGGCCTATAATTGAATAGACTTTATGGTAGTTAAGGCACTTTATGTGGGGCGTTACCAGTAACGCCCCGGACTTAATGTACTTTAAACCCTTCATTACGTGGGCTGGCAGGGGTCCTGGCGCACTCTATATAAGCCACCCCCCTCCACAGGTAGAAGGGTTCGCACCCTTGTAACACATACACACATAATCCACTCGACCGCCTCAGGGCTCCGAGACGTAGGGCTTTTACTTCCTCCGAGAAGGGCCTGAACTCGTACATCGCTTGTGTTTACAACCTCTCCATAGCTAGGACCTTGCCTCTCCATACCTACCCCCCACTCTACTGTCAGACTTAGAACCACGACACCTGAAGACTTACCACGAGTGATTGGACGAGGCCTGCGTGGTCTTAGTTCAAGGAGAATCTGCCGAGGACCGGTGTCTGAGTTGCGGCTCGAGAGGCGGGTGTCCGGGGCTGTGTGTCCTTGAGTTTAAATACTCGGCCGCTCCAACCAAGCGTACATAACCGAGACAGCAGTTGGAACTAGTTACCAAATCATTGTCTTCACCAACTAACTGGTTCTATCTCCTCAACTCTTTCATTTCCTCATTCTTGTGTTGTGTATTGTTCATATCTGTGTTTGAAGACTTTGGTGAAGACTTTCACAAATTCCTCGCTTCAATTTCTTGATCTGTTTGTCTTCATCTTGTTATCCTGTGTTTACGCTTTACATACTCTATGCTAGTCTTCATTTCATCATGATGACTATGTTTGTATCTGTTATGTTTACTTGAGTACTTATTCCGCTGCAAGTAGTTCTTAGCTAAGGAATTTCCTCACCAGCAAATTCCTCAGTGAAGAATTCATAAAAATCGCCTATTCACCCCCCTCTAGTCGATATAACGCACTTTCATGGGGGTTTATAGGTTGGCTCGGGAGGCCCTACGAGCTTCGTGCGCGTTGTGAGGATGTGGGCGCCTGCGGTTGTAGCTGTGTTGTTCATTCAGGAGGGGGAGATAACGAGTGGGGCCGTGGCGTCGGTGAGAGGGAGTGTGTGGGGTGCGGCGACTGTTGGATCTGTGATGGCTGGAGGAGAATAGATCGGGTGTAACAGTTCTTTTTTCTCTTTTAAACGCGTGAGCGAAGCTGACTAGGCTGCCAAGTTGGACCGGCCTGTTGGGTTGTTGGCTCGGCTGGGCCTTTTCTTTTTCTCTTTTGTTTTCTCTCTCTTTTTAACCTAGGATTTGAACTGAATTTTAATTGGCCCAAATTCATTTTCATTTCAAATCCTTTGAACTCAAAAGGTTGCAAACAAATACTGAGGCTTATATAAATCTTAGGAAAAATATTTCCAGCCCATATGTATATTTAGAAAAATTATTTTCATTTAAAGGATTTAATATGACTATTAAATAAATTCAAATTGAATTTAGAGTTTATAAAATAGTCAAATAAATTCCAAAACAACCAAAATGCACTGAAATCATGGTATGCATATGCTTTATATGTTCACATCCTAGTTTGATTTTTTTAGATGTGACACCAGCCTCATGGCCAGCAGGCCTTGGCACTTCCAGGGCCCTCGACTAGCACATGGAGCCCTTTCCTCAAAAGTTCTATACCTTTGTGTGCAAGCCATGTACTCCTCAGCCAATCAGGGATCTAGATCAGTTGGAAACCTTGTAACCCTAGGCCTTGTCCTCCTTTATAAAGCAAGGCTAGGGGGTAGTTTGGGGCATCTAACTCATAGTAATTGCCTTGGTAGCAATCACTACCTCATACTTGTAACCCCCTTACACGAGGTGTTTCCACCATTAATCAAATAAAAACAGGAGTGGGGTATTATCTCGACCATGATCCTGAACCTGGGTAAAACCCTCGTGTGTGATCCCCTCTGGAACATTCGGTCGCGCTCTCCACCATACTAGGACGGCGGTTTTCGGTACCGTCACTTTTCTCGTGGGAATCCCATCTGGGCTTCCTGCTACGTGCATCACCCCATGAGTATTGTCAGGAAATTAGGGCATGCACAATGGTTGATAAGACACTCTTATCTTAAGTCTTGCATGTAATTTAGAGATGACAAAAAAAGATGCCTACAATGGGTCATTTTTTAGCCTTATCTTCAATAACTAGTTATTCCTAAAAACGTGGTGAGACATATTGTGCTAAGAGATCATCTCTTGTCTTCTCTTAAATAAGAGAAGACAAGCCTTTTCTTATGAGTTCTCTCTCCTCCACCTCATCATTTATCCTATGTGTCATTCATAAGATAGCACCATTGTACATGCCCTTATACCAACAACTCTCTTGCGAGGATCGTTGCTGGACCACGGAGTGTCTTGCAGCACACAACAAGTTGTGTGTTGTGCAACCAGTCATAGGAGAGGATGGACCTCCTCTCTGGCTACTCCTTCTCGTGCATGGTCTGGCATGAGCTACTCTCCTGGATCAGGTCGACTGCTAGTGAACCAGATGAGGTGGTGGGGCAACCGACGCCCACGTCGCCTCCACAGGCGGCACAGGCGGAAACAAATCTCTGCCGCCGGCACCCCTTCCTCTGTGTCTCCCTCTCATCGCTGCTGGCTTATGCCACCGGGGAAAGCCCGCTGGCGGCTGGCGGCGGTGGGATCCTCCACTTCGCATGGCCTTAGTGGTGTGTGTGTGTGACGTCCGTGGTGGTCAATGCAGAAATTGCATGGCGTCTCAGATCGAAGACGTCTCCTGCAGGCTGCAGTTACTTGTCCTGGCTATTGCTATAGCGCTCGGCACTCAGAAGGTATGGTAACAGGCGGGTGGTAGACTTGGTGGCTGCGATCGGCGGTCCCGTGTCCTGATCTGGGCGTTGCGGCTCGCCGGGCTCTAGCCGTGAACGGAGCGTGGGAACAGTGGCAGCGACCCCGGTCTCTTTTGCAGCGACGACGGTCATGGTGACGACCATGGCGGCACCCCTGGGCGCCTGGTGAGGCGGCAGACGGCTGTTCCACCATGGCAGCGAGGGCAGCGTGGGGCCAGCCATCCTAGGGTTCCCGACCCAGATCTATTCCCCTTCGACGGCGGTCCTAGGATTCTTCTAGCGCCAAGACGGTGTTCTGCTTTATGTCGGCCTTCATTGATCTAGCCATTGACGAGTTCCGGAAGGCTCCGCCAGAGTTTTCTATTAGGTGGTTGACACGTGTAGATTGCTGGATCGGATGGAATTCAGTCGTGGGTGCCCCTATTTTAGCCTGTTTGGCTTGAGGAGGGTGTGGCACGAAGTTCGTTGTCTGTTACATTATGGGACATGTCGGTATTTCAATTTCCATGACGAATAAGTGGCGAAGAACATCATGGTGGCTGAGGTCTGAGGCCTAGTAATGGCGGATCGAGTCTTTGTGGCGATGAGGACCTTGCTTGGTGATTCGTGACTTGTAGGAGCTGCATCGGCAAGTGGGGGTGCCAGCACAGGCGGAGTACAGAGTCTTAGCTTTTTGGGTGAAAACCCAAGGCCTGGCCTTAATTGGTTGTGTCTGGCAGTGACCTTATTGAAGGCATTGTTTTGGAAGCGCGGATCTTCTTCAGGGTGAAAACCTAAGATTTAGGATCGGGCGATGACGGTGCTTGTGCACTGTTTCCTTCTTGGAGGCGTCACTTTTGGAGAATTTGGACTTCGAGCATTGTCCAGGTGGTGGTTCGTGTTGCAGCTACAAGGAATTGATCACTATATAGCGGGACCTTTCTTTTTTCTTCTTCTTTTTGTATTTTGGCCATGTGCATCCGTAATGTCTTTACGACATTGCGTTGTTGTAGAGACTGGGTGTAATTGGTATCACCGTGATATTAATATATTTCCTTTGTCGAAAATGACGAGGAGGTGGACTTTGTGGATTGTGGAAAGAAACTCGCCACTCGCTTCCTACCTCGGCTCGGGATGGCATGTCCTCGGTCATCCAGCTGGGCTGGTGGCTTCGTGCATCTAGAAGCATCGTGATGCAATCATCTTCGACAATGCTCGTCTCAACCTCGACCATCTCCTTGACACGAAGTCAGAGGCTAGGCAATGGGCTCTGGCGGTCCCGTACGTGCTTGCGGGTTTGCTCTCAGAGGGAGTCAGACTAGTGTGTAGGGACGTTCTGTTGCGCGTTTGATGTGTCCTTCCTTGAGCTATTCTACGTCCGGGCTTGTAACGAGTCTTCTCTCTATCAATGCAATAAAATGCAAATTTATTTGTGTCTCTTGAAGAAGAAAATTCGGAACAACGTAAGAGTACCTCTTTATACGAGGGGACAGGTTACAAAGAATCTGTGGCTGTGGAGGGCTTTGGAGATGGTAACACTACTTCTGTTGGGAAGGTTCCCACCATTCAAGAACCTTTGGGAACTGAATCTTCTGAGCTCTAGTAGGCACTTCAGCGCTTTCCTTGTTCTACAGAACCCTCCAACTCCAAGCTGGTCCCATGGCATTTGGGGTTCCTCTCTCTACTACTAAACGCCTATAGCAGAGTCTTTGAGACGTTGATTGCAGCGTGGACGGGAGCGAGTGTCCCTGGCGGTGAGCCGGTGAGTGGGTGTGCAGGCAGGCAGGCATGCATGCGACCCGGCCCGTACCTAATAAATAGCGGTCATGGGCGGAGTAACTCTGGCAGAGATCGCAATCTTTGTTGCATGCATGCATTCCCCGGCCAGCCAGCCGCGCTCGTAGCAGTTAAAACCTGCCGGCGACCGGCGTGAATCGTCAATGCAGCACTCATTCTCCGCTGGCTGCTACGGACGAGCAGCCCAACGGCGACCCATGACCATGATCAGGCTCCGTGGAACCTTCATCCAAGTCCGGGCCTGCGTGTCAGCGTCGCCCATGGCCGGATCGAGCTGACTAACTCACCCACCATGTCACCATTATCCATTAACGGTCGAGCATGCTCGCTTTGCGCATGTCGCAGTGCGTACGGCATCGTGTGTTACTCAAACGCAGCTGCGCGCAGCGAGCGGCATGCATGCAGGCCGCCCAGCCTTTTGCTCCGCCTGCCCTTCTACGTGCAGCAATTGAATGGCGCACGCTCCCCCTAGGCGGCTGCCACCCCACGACGAAATGCTCCCATCCCCGGTACGGTAGTAGTATAAATCCGCGAATCCGCCACCACCTTTCTGCGCCACCGATCCTTTAGCCACGACGGCACCTGACCTGATCAATCCATCGAAAGACCTTCTCGCCCACACACAGACATGGACATGGAGATGGAGGTGAGTCAACAAAGCATGCCGTTGTTGGCTTGGTTCTCTAGCTCGTACTACTATATCTATATCGTTGGATGCTGATGCGAGTGTGCTACGTACCTGTGTCCAGCAGAGGATGATGGGGTGCCAGATCCCGGCGTTCGGGGTGTGGAACTACTGCAGCGACCTGCCCATCACGCAGTACTTCGACCTCGCCATGCAGGCCAGGCTGCTCAAGCGCCACCGCCGCTGCTGCGACGCCGGTGGCGCTGAACGCCGCCTCGTGCTCTTCGGCGCCTCGCCGTCTCCACGCAAGCTGCCCCAGATCAAGGTACGCACACACGGCACGACATGCTTGGGTTTCCAGGCTTGTCATTTTTCGTCACCTTTTGAGATGGAGTTGGCTGATTGGGTCCGGTGTAACATTTTGGGTGGCCTCGGCCAGGTGATAAGGAGGGAAGTCGGGGAGAAGCAGAGCGACGGCGGCGAGCTGCTGCGGGAGCTGGACGGCGGCATGGCAGGGAGGGCGGCTGCTGACAGCGCGACCAAGCGCGTGGCTGCTGCCGGGGCCGTGGACGAGGACCTCTACAAGGTGCCACGGCCGCTCGTATACCAAAAACCTCGAAAGGTAGTACGTGGGTGTTTACAAACAACCCTGCTCTATAGCTTTTTGCCTTGCAACGATTAATTATTTGTCTATAAAAAATATTCAGATGAGGAAGGTGGTCTGGAGTTTGTGGATTGGGTGCCTGGGGCTTGACTGCATCGCCTAACAAAACTGGAAACGGCTTATCATCTTCAAGCTTCATCAGAATAATAGTGTACCATGAATGCGTTACATGCTCGATTTGGCTGTACTTCTCTGTGCTCTACAACTAGCTTCCACTTATCAACAGCACTGGTGTTCTATGTATAACGTTTTAGAAGCTTTCAATAACACTGTACTATCTGTAACTTGTGTGTGTATTACTACCAAAGGAACATATCCTGCACTTTGATTTTGTGGACGCAAAAAATTGCAGCAAGGCTCCCGATGGCTAAAGCCCGCACTTTTGGTTCGGAGGAACTCAATCTCCTTTGGGAGATGAATGTGCCTATGAAGATTAGGATCTTTCTTTGGCAATTGGTTCGAGGCCGCCTCCCCTCATGAGTAGAGGTGTTGAAGCAAAACAGACCTAGCGATGAGAATTAATTGCCCATTATGCGAGACTTGGACGACTCCAACCACATCTTCTTCACGTGCCCTTCCGTGATTTTTCTATGGAGGCGATCAGTGGCAGGCGGTTGGTGTCATGGCAGCCTCCCGGATATGTTTCGGGAAATCCTAAATCCCCGCCATGTGGGTGGTAGTGGGTGCTCTTGCCTGGCCGTCATGGAACACCCGTGATAAGCTAGTGATTGAACATGTGATTCCTCGCCGTGCAACTGAGGCAATCTATAAAATATGTGGCTTCTTACAGCTCTGAAGACCGCTGAGTAAGCGGCGTGCCCGTGACAGCATCGACTGGATCATCACCGAGCTCCGGTACGTCGTCATGCGCCTTGCTCCACCAACACCGCCGCTGCCATATGAGCCGGATTAGTTTGCTAGGGTTTTATTCTGTAGGGGTTGTTGTATTGTGCCCTTGTATTCGTACTTACTTTCTGCTGTTTTGAATTTGAACCTGGTGTTGTGCTCGGTGGTTGCTTTAGAGCATCCCCAATAGATGATGTAAATGCAAAAAATAACTAATTTTTGCATCTTCCAGTCTCAAAAACCCCTCTCCAAAAGATGATGTAGATGCAAAAAATATTTACATCTTCACCTTCAAGAGATGTAAAACTGACGGCCATGCGCCAATCGCCCCCCCTCACCTGCCTTCTGTTTCGTTCGCCCGCTCGCTCGACAGCTGCTCACCTCCGTCGCCGACGATTTCTGGCCAGAAACTTTGACGCTGCCGCCCGTCCGTCCATCTCCGACCCCGCAGGCTATCCCCGCCACCAGCCACGCTGCCAATTTGAGTCCGTGCCGTCGCACTTTCGTCGCCGCGCCACTCGCCCACTGCGCCACGCCGTGGCCAGCCCGCTGCCAGATCCGGCCGCTCCACCACCCCCGCCACCGGTTCCGCCGCCGCTGGTCTCCAAATCGGTGGAATTGGCCGCTTCTCCGCTGTCGCACCGCCGTCGGATTCAAGCCGCACACCTGCTGCCGCCGCTTTTCCGGCGCCAGACTCGACCTTCTCACGCCGCACATGAAGGAAATATGCCCTAGAGGCAATAATAAAGTTATTATTTATTTCCTCATATCATGATAAATGTTTATTATTCATGCTAGAATTGTATTAACCGGAAACATGATACATGTGTGAATACATAGACAAACTTAATGTCACTAGTATGCCTCTACTTGACTAGCTCATTAATCAAAGATGGTTATGTTTCCTAACCATAGACATGAGTTGTCATTTGATTAATGGGATCACATCATTAGGAGAATGATGTGATTTACATGACCCATTCCGTTAGCTTAGCACCTGATCGTTTAGTATGTTGCTATTGCTTTTTCATGACTTATACTTGTTCCTACAACTATGAGATTATGCAACTTCCGTTTACCGGAGGGACACTTTGTGTGCTACCAAACGTCACAACGTAACTGGGTGATTATAAAGGAGCTCTACTGGTGTCTCCAAAGGTACATGTTGAGTTGGCGTATTTCGATATTAGGTTTTGTCACTCTGATTGTCGGAGAGGTATCTCTGGGCCCTCTCGTTAATGCACATCACTATAAGCCTTGCAAGCAATATAGCTAATGAGTTAGTTACGGAATGATGCATTACGTAACGAGTAAAGAGACTTGCTGGTAATGAGATTGAACTAGGTATTGGGATACCGACGATCAAACCTCGGGCAAGTAACATACCGATGACAAAGGAAACAACGTATGTTGTTATGCGGTTTGACCGACAAAGATCTTCGTAGAATATGTAGGAGCCAATATGAGCATCCAGGTTCCGCTATTGGTTATTGACCGGAAACAGTTCTCGGTCATGTCCACATAGTTCTCGAACCCGTAGGGTCCGCACGCTTAAGGTTTCGATGACATTTATATTATGAGTTTATGAGTTTTGATGTACCGAAGTTTGTTCGGAGTCCCGGGTGTGATTACGGACATGACGAGGAGTCTCGAAATGGTCGAGACATGAAGATTGATATATTGGAAGCCTATATTTGGATGTCGGAAGTGTTCCGGGTGAAATCGGGATTTTACCGGAGTACTGGGAGGTTATCAGAACCCCCGGGGGCTTAATGGGCCTACATGGGCCTTAGTGGAGAAGAGGAGAGGAGGCAAGGGCTGGGCCGCGCGCCCCTCCCCCCTAGTCCGAATAGGACAAGGAGAGGGGGGCGGTGCCCCCCTTCCTTCCTCTCTCTCTCCCTCCTCTTTCCCCCCTTCTCCTAGTCCTACTCCCGGTGGGAGTAGGACTCCCCTTGGCGCGCCCCCTCCTAGGCCGGCCGCCCCTCCCCCCTTGCTCCTTTATATACGGGGGCAGGGGGCACCTCTAGACACAACAATTGATCTCTTGATCTCTTAGCCGTGTGCGGTGCCCCTCTCCGCCATAGTCCTTCTCGATAATATTGTAGCGGTGCTTAGGCGAAGCCCTGCGACAGTAGAACATCAAGATCGTCCTGCGCCGTCGTCTTGTGGAACTCTTCCCTGACATTCTGCTGGATCGGAGTACGGGGATCGTCATCGAGCTGAACATGTGCTAGAACTCGGAGGTGCCGTAGTTTCGGTGCTTGATCGGTCGGGCCGTGAAGACGTACGACTACATCAACCGTGTTGTTCTAACGCTTCTGCTTTCGGTCTACGAGGGTACGTTGACAACACTCTCCCCTCTCGTTGCTATGCATCACCATGATCTTGCGTGTGAGTAGGATTTTTTTTGAAATTACTACGTTTCCCAACAGCACAACCGTCGCACCGCCGCCCCATCACGACCAATCTGCTACTCGATTCACAGCCCCGTCGTCGGCCATTCGAGCTCCCGCTGCCGCATTCGACCTCCCAACTCTCTTCGCTTGGCCGCCGCCGCACCTGTTGCCGCCGCTCGTTCCACTGGGGGACCTGTTGCCGCCGCTCGGTCCACCGGCGCTTATGCCGACTATTTCACATCTTCAGTTGCATCATCTATTGAAGTTGGACTTTTACATCACCAATATACATCATCTATTGGAGTTGCCTCTTTTTTTAAGATGTAAAATGCATTTTTTGGTAATGTAAATTTTACATCTCCTAATTTTACATCTTCAAATTTGCATCATGCATTGGAGATGCTCTTAATATAAAGCGGGGGAAACCCTTTTTTGTCAAAGCCAACACTTTTGTTCGCTCATTTCCTGGTTTTCACCGTCTACCTGAACTCGCAATAAACTGAAATCAAGCCTTGAAAATTCCTTGTTTCAACTGTAAATCCCTGTATGGATTAGATTATTTTTTCTTTTAGGTGTGATTCAAACTGAAGTGGGGTTTCAGTTCCCAATTTTAATTAACCAGATTTGAGTTAACACCTACTCAGCATGATATGCTAAAGGCGTATATTACCAATTATTATAAATGTTTGTTTGTGTAAGTGCATCTAGTGCCACCCCTAGTTGGTTTTGGAGTATTGACGACAAAGTTGGTTGAGGGACTAATGCGTTTGTGAGAATTGCAGGATAATGCAGCTAGTGTCCCTCATTGATTCGGTTTACCTACCGGAGATGACCCCTAAAAATGTATGAAGACATTGAAGACAATGGTGGTATGAGAAGATATTCATATTGAAGACTATGACATGAGAAGACATTACATGAAGACTATGGAGCGCGAAGACTGTGTGGTTTCGTTGTTTCCTTTTCTTCTTTGTTGAGTCATAGGAACCACCGTCTTTGTTAAGTGGGGTCCAAGTGAACTAAGTCGAGTGGTCAAGTGATGCTCAACCCAAATCCTATGTCTTCGAGCGAAGACAATGAGAGCAAATCTTATCTAGAGCTGGATGAGTCAGCTTTGCTTGTAGCCCAAGTAAAGTTGTCGTGTGTGTTTGAAATCTGACCGTTGGAACACGTATCAGTTCCTTAGTGACCCAGGGTCATTTTGGACAAATCAGGTCGGGTTGCCTTGTGGCTATAAATAGACCACCCCCTACACCATAAATTGGTGGCTGCTCATAGTTAGTGCACGGCTTTTGTCGTTTGAGAGCAACCCACCTCGAAGCATTTGAGAGAGAGAAATCCTTGCGAGGACAAAGCCCAAACACCCGAGCCAAAGAGTGTTAGGCATAATCAAGTCTTTACATGCGTGTGACACAAGACTTATTACACTTGAGGACTGTGAATCCTCCACCGGTTAGGCATCGCGTTCGAGCATCCAAGAGTCATTATGGATTGCGGTGAACGAAGTCTGTGAAGGTTTGGAAGTCTACCTTGAAGACTTACGAGTGATTGGCGAGGACTGGGTGTCCGTAGCTCAAGGGGAATAAGGTGAAGACACGGTCTTGAGTTAAATCTCAGCCTCCCTAACCATACGTCAGTTGTCACAAAGAATGGAACTGGTCCAACAAATCTTGTGTCTTCAACAAGCGACTGGTTCTATCCCTTTCCATCCTTTACTTAAGTTTGTCTTCGTGAAGTCATTGCCTATCTGTTGTACCTGTTTGACTTCATTGCTTGACTACTATCGTTGATTGGCTTCATACTATCTTCCATCCTGATCCTTACTACTTGCTACTATTAGTCCTGTGCTTTCACATCATTGCATACTTGACTATGGTTTGCTTATAGTAGTTTATCTTCCGCTGCATATCAATTAAGGCATTTCGATTGTTTGTCTTCGAAACTTCCAAGTATTGAAGACTTTCACAAAAATCGCCTATTCACCCCCCCCTCTAGTCGATATTAGCACTTTCAGTTTGGGAACCCGGACTCCAATTTCGTCATGATGGACGAGGATTTTTCTGAGGATATACCCCAACTTTCTCGGGAGGAAAATGCTATCTTGACAGCACCTTTCTCGGAGAAGGAAATTTTTGACGCTATTTCACAAATGGAAAGGAATAAAGCTCCGGGAAGACCGGATGGGTTCCCTGCTGAATTCTACCAAAAGTGTTGGGAGACTATCAAAGGTGACCTGCTCCCTATGTTTGGCGATCTTTTTAACGAAGATTTATCTTTGTTCCGCCTCAATTTTGGGATTATCACTTTACTTCCTAAGAGAGAAGAGGCCATTCGGATCGAGCAATTTAGACCTATTTGTTTGTTAAATGTCAGCTTTAAAATATTCACCAAAGTGGGTACTAGTAGGCTCTCCATGATTGCTCAATCGGTTGTCCGCCCTACTCAAACTGCTTTCATGCCTGGACGAAACATCTTGGAGGGTGTAGTCATTCTACACGAAACTATCCATGAGCTTCACAAAAAGAAACTTGATAGAGTTGTCTTTAAGGTTGATTTTGAAAAGGCGTATGATAAAGTCAAATGACCTTTTCTTCAACAAGCTCTGCGAATGAAAGGGTTCGCAGCCGAATGGCGTCAACAAGTGCAATCTTTTGTCCAAGGTGGGAGTGTCGGGGTCAAGGTAAATGATGATATTGGTCATTATTTCCAAATCCTGAAAGGTTTAAGACAAGGTGATCCTATGTCTTCTATCCTTTTTAACATTGTAGCCGATATGTTGGCCATCCTCATAGCACGGGCTAAGGAGGATGGCCAGATTGGTGGACTCATCCCGCACTTGGTGCAGGGAGGCGTCTCTATTCTTCAATATGCTGACGATCAGTTATCTTTATGGAGAATGATTTGCAGAAGGCGGCAAATATGAAACTGATACTATGTCTTTTTGAGCAACTTTCTGGCCTCAAGATAAACTCATAAGAGTGAGCTTTTTTGCTTTGGTAGAGCCAAAGAAAACGAAGACCAATATAGATAGTTATTCGGGTGTGAGGTCGGCACACTACCCTTTACTTATCTTGGTATACCCATTCATCATCGAAAGCTCACTAACAAAGAATGGAAATTATAGAAGATCGTTTTGAATAAAAACTAAGTTCTTGGAAGGGTAAACTCATGTCATATGGGGCACGATTAACTCTAATCAATGCAGTTCTCACAAGTTTGCCAATGTTTATGTTGTCTTTTTGAAATACCCAAAGGGGTATTAAAGAGACTTGATTTCTATCGGTCTAGGTTCTTCTAGCAGTGTGATGAGCACACACAGAAGTATCGATTGGCAAAATGGGATATCTTGTGTAGACCTAAGGACCAAGGCGGATTGGGCATTGAAAACTTGGAAATCAAAAATAGGTGCTTGCTTAGCAAATGGCTATCCAAGTTACAAAATGAGGAAGGGGTCTGGCAAGAGCTCCTCCACAATAAATACTTATATTCGGACACCTTATCCCAGGTGGAAGCCAAACCAACTGACTCTCCATTTTGGAAGGGCTTGATGAAGGTCAAGTCTTCTTTCTTTATGAGAAGTTCATTTGAAGTTGGTGACTGTCAATCCACTAGTTTCTGGGAAGATACCTGGCTAGGGGACAATCCGCTTGCGGTTTAGTACTCATCTTTGTATAATATTGTGCGTAAGAAAGACGATACAGTTCAATCAGTTATTGGTTCAACACCTCTGAACATCCAATTCAGGAGGGCCTTGATTGGCGATAAATGGATGGCGTGGCTCCATTTAGTTCGTAGGTTGATGTTGGTCAACCTATCTCATGCGCTTGACGTCTTTAGATGGAGACTAAATACCAATGGGGTGTTTACTGTCAAGTCTATGTATGAAGATCTTATTAATACGGGGTCTGTGTCCCGTAGAAAGCATATATGGAAAATCAAAGTACCTTTAAAGATTAAAAAATTTACCTTTAAAGATAATTTGGTTAAACGAAACTGGAATGGGTGTAAGAAGTGTTGTTTTTGTGATAAGGATGAAACAATTCAACATTTTATTTCCTGCCCTTTCGCGGCTTTGATTTGGCGCACGGTTCATGTTGCATATAATTTGCCACCACCAACAAGTATCCCAAATTTGTTTGGAAACTGGTTGGTTGGTATTAACAAAATACTTAAGGGTCATATCCGTGTAGGGGTTTGTGCCTTACTTTGGGCAATTTGGAATTGCCGGAATGACTGTGTTTTTAACAGGTCTCGCTCTATTAACTTTTTGCAGGTTATCTTCAGAGCTACCGCATCGATCCGTATGTGGTCATTACTTTAGCGTGGGGACGCTGGGGGCTCGTGGCCTTTGGGTGCAACTGTTTGGAGATTCAACCGGTTTGGCTAGGGATGACAATGGGTACCCATTACCCGCGTACCCTGCGGGTAAAAACCCTATTAGGGTAAAGGTATGAGATAAAAATTTACCCATGGGTACTTAGATGGGAAAATATCATACCCGTCGGGTAGAAAGGGTACGGTTATGGGATCGTATAACCCATGCCCGCGTACCCATGTACCCATCTAAAATGTTAACAACTGGGTTTCCGTTAATATCCTAATGTATTAATATTCCCCTCCTAATCACACTAGATAAAAACTCTAATGTGTAGTCAAATTATCTCTATGATTTATCTTGATTTTGTGAACTTAAAGTGTATACCTATGTGTTGTTATGTATGATTATGTGTTGTTTTTTTAACATTTTTATGTGTCACTTTGGCAAGTATTTTGTTTATGAGAATGTGTTATTGTTACAATATGTTATTGTACAATGTTGTTTAAACTTTGTTGCTATTAATAATTTATGATTATATATTGCTTTTTACAACTATTTTCTACTCAATTGATGTGTTGTAAATGCGGGTATTTTTACCCGCGGGTACCCATATACCCTGTCTGGTGATGGGTATGGAAAAAAATTATACCCTTGACGGGTATGGGTATGGGTGATGGGTAAGTTCAGGGTGAATGGGTAAGGGTATGGGGTAGCTCCACCCGTACCCATACCCTGCGGGTGCCATCCCTAGGTTTGGCTGGCATGTCACTAATAGATTATGTGTTTAAGTCATGTAAGCTTTCGTTTGTACCCACCTTTTGTGGTGTGTTTTTTTTTGTCGTTTTAGTTGATACTATGTTGTTTCAGACCTATTTATTTGCTTTTAATAAATTGGCTGTGTGCATCATGATGATGCAGAGGCCGGGAGGTTTCCCCTTTTCAAAAAAAAAAAACTACTCAGCATGATGACGGCCAACGATCATAGTGCCCTTCGATCAGATTACAAATCTCAAGAGTGACGAGCCATGAAAGTTTTCTGCAAATGAAGGCGTTTCTCACAGATGTCTCACCTGGCCCATTTAGAAAGGGATATTCACACCGTCGCTCAGACGAGATGCTCAAAGCACAAAAAAGAGATGGCTCTTTAAAGACCAGCAAAACACATCACAGGCACATCGAGCTTGACATGAACACAGCATCAACATATAGGGCCCCTCAACGTATATGGGTGTCAAACAGTCACGCGTGCAACAAGATCGCCTCATGCTTGATTGAAAATATTCCCCAACAGTACCATATTGGCAACAAGATGTACCAATACCAATACATCGCAGCCACTGCGCCTGCCACCGAGATATGAGGATGCAATTTTGCAGCATTTTTCTATTTTGCTTTCGCTTTGAAACCACAGAAATGCTCAGATATGTCGGCACCTGCCGTGCTCATGAGACAGCTTGTCAGTCTTCGAGAACCATTGCTTGTTGCTGCTCCTGCCGCCGTATTACCCCCTCTGAATTCCTGCTACTTCGTCCATACTGATAGTGGTAGCGCAGCACCACCGCGGATACGAAGGCTGCACAAAGAGATGCTGCAGAGTTAAAACTTTACCATGTTTGAATAAAACAACAAATTGTAATACAGCCCAAACCACATTGGTAGAAATCTGCAGTTATGCTTCGGAGCATATGAGCTTGTGCTCAGTTTTAAGGACCAACATAAATGCATTTTTAAATGAGCCAACAAGCTCCAAGAATATCCATGTTAGAGCAAGTACAATAGAGCTGAGTCAGCGGGCTATAAGAAATAAATTAGTATATTTATGCTTAGTTGGAGGAAAGAGAAGAGGAGAGAGAAGGTAAGCGGGCTCTTCGTGAAGAGCCAGCTCTAGCACGTGCTCCTAGGCACTTTGTGAGAATGAAAGGTGGGCCACATAATAAAAAAGTAGTACACTCTTTTGATCTACTATTGTACATGTTGGCTATAAGATGGGCTGTAGATGACATGGCACAGGCTTATAGCCAGCAGCTGGCTATACTATTAACCATGCTCTTACGACCTTTATACCGACAGTAGTAGCAGCAGAGTGTTACCATTTGAAAGATCGATGCATCAGTTTAGTGGCAATGAGATTCTAGTTGGGACACAGACAAACATTTCCTATTATGTTTTCACTAGCTTTGCTTGCTGAATTCCTCCTTATGATGAAATTAGAATCCGATTAATTTAGCCAGCTTCTGGCAAATACCAAGAACAGGTCATTTAAGAAAAGGCAATCAATGAACTTGATGTTGCTTTGTGAATTGTCTACACCGAAAAAACGAAACCCCGCTATGCTGAATATTGCCCATTAAAAGTGAGATTCTTGATGGGTGACCTTAGTCTCATCTCTTAGAAAATCAACTGGGCAGGGTTGAGCAACCACTTGTGCCAAAAAAAATTTTTCAGAAAGTACTAACTCTTTTCTGAGCTGTAACCTTAAATGAAGCATATCAACGAACCCGTGTGCTGTTTAACAGCATCTGATTGGCATTAATTTTGTACCAACATAAGAATCAGTCAAGCAGTTTATATGAGCCAGTTGTTTCGAACTACTTTCAGTCCAATCGATTATCAACGACGTACCAGCCATTACACGTGTCTTCACACTAACCAAGTTCCAGAAGGTCGTCACTGCAGCAGCTGCAACAAGTTTCTTGCGGGGACAGGACTTCCATGCATTCAGAATCCGGGCATTCAAACCTTCAACTGACAAAATACAACTTATGACTCCTTGCTCCATTAAAAGGTAATTTCAGCAGTAAATTGTACAAGCTGCCTACCTTTTTCATGAATATGACTTGAATAGCAGCTATAGAGTCTTGGGAGTGTAAAACAACCAAAGAATCCTGTAAATTTTCATTAAACACAAGATGATACAAAGGTGAAGTCATGCAAACGTTTGACTGCTCTTTGCCATGCAATCATACCTGTTGCTAGAAGCCTCCATACTGTGAACAGATGGCCATACTTAGCACCAAATAGAAGAATAGGAAACACCTGATATTTAAGGAATCAGAGGCCTCAGAATTGCTTAAAGAAAATGTGTGTACTCTGAAGAAAACAGAGCGTGGAATCAAAATGTAAGGCTTACTTTCAGAGTCATGGATGGATCACCAGAGAAGATCACTCGGGACATAGATATGAGAGAGTTAGCAATTGGCAGGACAGCTCGGCCAACCCGGAGCACATCTTCCTCAGTCAACTGGAAACTCCTTACTTGTTCAGTGTTCTGCCTGTTACAGCTTTGAAATAAACATGATTTCACAGATAGCAAGGAAAATTGACACTGTTACCTAGCTCAAGAAAGAACATTATTATATTGTACCTCTGAGGAATGGAATCTTTGAAGAAAGCTAAGACCAATGTCACAACACCAAAATGGCAAAGTATCTTGATTGGACTGCAAAGTAGAGGGCAATATTCAAATGGCGAACTATAAATATGTGCAATAAAATTAGGTTAGGGCCATTGGATACTTGTCAGTGTTCAGGAAAATAGCATTGCAGACAAACCAATTTCGCTAGGGACAGTATATAGGCCAAAATAATGAAAAGTGACATTGTCGTTAGGGTTTTGGGCATTAGCATGAGATTTATTTCTTGATAGTAGGATACTTATCCTTGCCTTCCTACTTCCATATTTCTCCTCTCTTTCTCACTTTGCTCTCAGTCTACATCGCCGACCAATGGACCCAAGCTCTGTCATGAACTGCCTTTACCCTTATCTGACCCTCGCTGCCCATATGTGGCACTGGTACCCCTGCTTCTCCACTGAGTGAAAAGAGAGTGCACAGAGGGACAGGGGATTCCAGCGAGCAGCAGCAGCATGTTTCAGGACTTCAAGGTGCCACTCGTTTTTCTATTTCCCTGCTTTACAACCGTAAGAACTTCAACAAAAAAAAATCCCAATTGTGACCCGATTCCTCGACCACACAGCTATGTTTTTGCGACTGCGCTTAAATTTAATCATGACATTAAGACAGTATAGGCTTTGATCTTATGCTCTTACCTTGTCCCAATTTCTTCTCAAATTTTGTTGCAAATTGCATTTCAGTTTTTTCGAATAAGAAAAGTAATGTCTTCATAACTACAAGAATAAATCCATTTTTCACCAACAAATTCCATCTTGACCTTAAGTGGCGAACTGAGATAGGCGTAAGTTCTGGAATGTCACTTTATATCCCTAATGGACGGTTCTGTGATGCCAACAGTATCCTGCAGAACTTATGATGATTGACATGACACTGGACAGTCGAGTCCATTTTCAGTGGTAATTTCCATATATGGATGATAATGGTACCACCAGCATAATTTTTCAATGTGTAATATGCTGAACAATGTATGGGTGAACTACAGCAGAAGTTGCACGTGCCTGAAATTGACGTCTCTTGAAAAGGAAGAAGAGATGAAAAGCATGGACCCAGAGCCGAACCAAAATGCTGATCTCCCAACATTCTTCCACATCACCAAGTCAACAACCCTTTCCCAAAGACCTTCCCAATCAAACTGCTCTACATTCTCTGCACCTGGTACTCAAACAGGAATTAACAACATTAGCAAGGGAATACACATATGTAACGTACACTATCATACCACAAGAAATGCATATCAAACAGCAAGACACATGATAATAATTGCACAGTACAGTACACTACTTTTCTGGAATAATTTGTTAAATTATGAATGACATGTATGAACAAGACAATGGTTTATCTACCAAGTTCTGATAAACAAGTTTCACTCATACACTGATAGGCAAAACAAAAAATTGGTCGGCAGAAATGGATGTGGACACTCTGAATCAGATAGTGTGTAGGCTTTGGTTAGGAATATGCAACAAAATTATATATTACCCTGTCCGAACAAATAACCCAATCCAGGTTAGTTGTATCAGAAACAATTTTCGAATAGAAACAATTACAAACTTATAGAAGCATGCTGACAAGGTAATGATAGTCTATCCAATTATCCATCGTGATGTGCTAAATTTATAGGTTAGGCCGATATAAATACACACAAATGTTTAACATTTTTATTTAGGGCCTTTAGCTAAATGTGTGCCATTTTGGTCTCAGGTTGGTCAAATTACAGCAAATCTGGAGCTCCCTGCTTTTCCTGGTTATGAACTATCCACAACAAAGACAGACAGTCCCCATAGACCTTTTGGGTTTGCCAAAATCAGACCCTCCACGACTCAATGGAGTAAGATCAACCTCGTTGGTCCATACAGTCAGCATACAGCGTGCAGCATGGACTATCATGTGGTCTACGGTCATGTACCATCCACCATACACCTTTGGGCAGTGCCATGACTCGTTTGATTCAATCTAATGTGTTGTATCCGCTTCACAAGATCTTCGACCTACTCTAACAGTGTTGTAGGTTGTAGCTAGCAAGTGAGAATAATTTGAGGCTCATAGCTACTGTACCACTATTCATATATATAGATTAATGGTGAAAAGAGGCAGCAGCCTTCACCAACATCACAATCAAAAACTGAAAACACTCATTCGTAGCTAGAACTTGGACACAGCGCCAGAAATTATTTTGACACAATCCATAAAAATGTCACAAATCAATGCCGAAAATAATAGAAATTTAGCATAATTTGCATCCACCAAGACCTACAGAAAGGAGGTGACAGCACTTTCTACAACCACAAACTTGTAAACCCCAAGAGTAAATACATGGACGTAACTTGTACAGTTAGATATCCACAAGCTAGATAAGCCCCTATGCCTGCACAACAGTCTGCAATTTCCATGCTGTTACTTGTGCATAAATAGAATTGCAATTTGCAACACCAAGAACAATATCCCCTAATGAGATAAAATGAAGCAACATCTCCTACATCAACCAAAAACTATAAGATTGTGTCCTGCATTCTATGAACCCTAAAATGGCAATTAGTGTACGAGGTAATTAGCAATTGCTCAGTTACCTCGGGTTGGATTGATGGGAGGGTAAGGCACCAAAGCCAAGCTGGAACCCTTCTCCTTCACGGCTGTCAGGGGCTGCGCCGCGGTCTTCCTTCTCTGGGTCTTACCCGCCACTTCCTCATCGGCCGCCTCGTTCGCCGTCAACTCCCTCCCGCCATCGTTGTCCAGCCGCCGGCGCGCTCGCCTCACGTTCTTCCCGGGCGACGCGGCCGTGCGCGGCTCCCCCGCCCCGCGGCGCTTCCTTCGCGGAGACCCGACGGCGCCCGCGCCTTGGTCGACGACCGCGGCGCGAAGGGGCTTAGAGCGGCGGCGCCGGGCGGGGCTGTTGCGGGGAGGGGAGAGGGGGAGCACGTCATCCCGAGGAGAGAGGGACGGTGACGGCGACGCAGGGCCCTGTGGCGGCGACGGTGGCGGAGAGAGAGTCGCGGTCCCGTCGGCGACCGCGATGTCGCCGGAGCGCGGCATGGGGGCAGGGGAGTCGTGTGCTATTTCGATCTCCATTTGATTTGCTTCCCGGGGACGCGTTGGCCGGCTGGCTGGGGTTTTGGCGATGTCCAGCGGTGGGTGGGTCGAAATTTGAAGCAATTTTCCCCCACGGAGCATTTTCAATAGCAGCCTCGCAGATCCGCTGATTTTCTTTTCTTTTTTTGAACTGAGAAGGCACCGAAAGGCGTCATTTATTACCTCGCACACATTTTACATCAAGGATTATGAATCCTTCAAGTACAAAGTTGCTTAAGCATGAGGTCAAAAAAAAAAGTTGCTTAAGGCAAGCAACGGAGGACGACGGGGAGAGCAACTGGGCCAGGACACCACGATGGCGAGGGTCGCAGTGGTGTGTCGCCGCGGATCCGCACGGCGACGACATGCGGCGGCGCACGGCGGGATTTGAGATGGCGGATCGTACAAGCAACTAAAGCAAGGGGGGTGACAGTGGATCAGGATCCGTCCCGATCTGATGTCCGTCTTCAGTCGGCGGCGCGGGCTGTGGGCGGCGACGGCGATGGCGTCGGCGTGGTGGAGGGCGGTTTAGTGGCGGTCTTTTGGCCTTGTACAATGCAAGGTGTTTAGGGGAGGTGCTTGGAGAAATAAACCAGGTTTTTCTTAACCACCGGTGCTTATTTGTACAGGATAGACGCTTAACTAAGAAATAGGCACCGGTGCTTCAGAAAAACTCGGTTTATTTTTCTAAGCACCTTCCTAAGCATCTCCCATTGTACAAGGCCTTAATGCTCTTATTGTTGAAAATATGCCCTAAAGGCAATAATAAAGTGATTGTTATCATATTTCCTTGTTCATGATAAATGTATTTTTATTCATACTATAATTGTATTGACCAGAAACTTAAATACATGTGTGGATACTAAACAACATTGTATCCCTATTAAGCCTTTACTAGACTAGCTCGTTGATCAAAGATGGTTAAAGTTTCCTAACCATAGACATGAGTTGTCGTTTGATAATGAGATTACATCATTAGGAGAATGATGTGATGGACAGACCCAACCGTAAGCTTAGCATATGATTGTGTTACTAAGTTCACTTTGCCATAGCTTTCGTAACGTCAAGTATTTGTTCCTTAGACCATGAGATCATGCCATTTCTGGATACCAGATTAATACTTTGTGTGTTATCAAACGTCACTTCGTAACTGGATGATCATAAATGTGATCTACAGGTATCTTCTAAGGTATTTGTTGGGTTGCATGGATCGATACTGGGATTTGTCACTCGTATGACAAAGAGATATCTTTGGGCCCTCTCGGTAATACAACATCACAAGAAGCTTGTAAGCATGTGACTAATGAGTTTAGTCACGGGATCTTGTATTACAGAACGAGTAAAGAGACTTGTCGGTAACGAGATTGAACTAGGTATGGAGATATAGACAATCGAATCTTTAGCAAGTAACATATCGCCGGACAAAGGGAATTGCATACGGGATTAACTGAATCCTTGACATCGTAGTTCAACCTATAAAGATCTTCGTGAATATGTAGGAAACAATATGGGCATCCATGTCCCACTATTGGATATTTACCAGAGAGGAGTCTCGATCATGTCTACATGATTCTCAAACCTGTAGCTGTAGGGTCGCACGCTTAACATTCGGTAGCCCAGGGCACTATTAAGATATTAGTATGGCGAAGTTCGAAGGTTGTTTGGAGTCCTGGGTGGGATCCGGGACTTCACGAGGAGCTCCGGAATGGTCCAGAGGTAGAGATTCATATATGGAAAGTTTGATTTTTTCGGTATTGTACCGGGAAGCTTCCAGAAGGTTTCGGAGGGTTCTACCACATCCCTTAGGCCAACATGGGCTCTAGGGGGCTCCCTGTCCTTATTGGGCTAGGCGCACCACCCCTACAAGGCCCATGTGCATGGGGAAGGGAAACCCCAAAGGGGAGGGCTCTCCACTTGGCTTGGAGGGCACTCCTCCCTCCTTGGCCGTCGCCCCCTCCCTTGGAGGAGGGCTAGGGTCGGCCAGCCCAACCCACACCCCTATATAAAGGGAGGAGAGGGGCTAGGTGTTGGATCCCTCCACCCTTGGTTTCCCCTCTCTCTCATTACTCCTCCTCCACGTTTGTTAGGGCATATTTCTCCTTAAGTGGTTTTGGTGATTGATGACAACATGTTTGCGGACTAATCGTGTGCATTGAGTATTTCTGACTATCAAGCATATAGCACAAGACGATTTGTGCCCCTCTGAGTTTCAAAGAAGACGGATTTCTTTCCCGCGTTTCTTTTCTGGTGGACTTGAGTCGTAGGGAAAATCGTACTATCAAGAGGGGGTCCATGTCGAAAAGGTTTGGGTAGAATCATCATGTCCCCACTCATATTGCACCCATCGCCCCTTTCCGTTTCTTTGCAGTTGTCCACTGTTCATTCCAAAGCAGTGGTGAAAAGTTGCAAGCGGCAGTACCGCGGACTGGAGCGGTAGTACCGCCTATGGGCGGTAGTACTACTGTCAGCACCGCTCACACTACCGCTCGTGGCTGGGACCTCGACTTTTCATGTCGGGTTCTATGGTGGTGCCGCCGGGTTACTACCGTGCTACCTGTTTGTCCCCAGAAAATGGGCGGTTGTAGCAACGGTAGTTGAGGCGTTAGTACCGCCCCTACTACCGCGGTTACTGCCGCTCAGTCCTCTGTTTTTCCCCCGTTTCCCTTTGTCTCTTGTGCATCCTTCAGGGAGCGTAGTACTGCTCCTGGAGCGGTAGTACTGCTCCTGGAGCGGTTGTACCGCTCTTGGAGCGGTAGTACCGCTTATCTGCGGCTGAGAGACACATAACGGTTGGATTTGTTCTCCCACTATAAAAGGGGGTCTTCTTCCCCAAGAAGACTCACCTCTTCCTCCCCAAACTCCATTGTTGCTCCAAAGCTCATTTTCGCCCGATCTCTCTCCCTAGCCAATCAAACTTGTCTATTTTTTAGGGATTGGTTGAGAAGGCCCGCATCTACACTTCCACCAAGAGAAATTTGATTCCCCCAACTAATCCCTTGCGGATCTTGTTACTCTTGGGTGTTTGAGCACCCTAGATGGTTGAGGTCACCTCGGAGCCACATTCCATTATGGTGAAGCTCCGTGGTGGTGTTGGGAGCCTCCAATCAAGTTGTGGATATTGCCTCAACCTTGTTTGTAAAGGTTCGGTCACCGCCTTCAAGGGAACCACTAGTGGAATCACGACATCTCGCATTGTGTGAGGGCGTGAGGAGAATACGGTAGCCCTAGTGGCTTCTTGGGGAGCATTGTGCCTCCACACCGCTCCAACGGAGACGTACTTCCCCTCAAAGGGAAGAAACTTCGGTAACACATCCTCGTCTCCGCCGACTCCACTTGTGGTTATCTCTTTCCTTTACTTTGTGCAAGCTATTGTTGTGTTGTATCCTTTAATTGCTTGCACTTGTTATTGTTGTTGATTAGCATCATATAGGTTGCTCACCTAGTTGCACATCTAGACAACCTATTTGTTGCTAAACCTAATTTGTGAAGAAAAGCTAAAAATTATTAGTTGCCTATTCACCCTCCTCTAGTCAACCATATCGATCCTTTCAATTGGTATCAGAGCCTCATCTCTTTATTAAGGGTTTCACAACACGAAGAGTATGGTTGACACCAAGGAGGAAGTGCCCGAGGCCGTGCAGTTGACTTCGATCACACGAGATGACTTAAATGAAGCTATGGCTTCACTTAAGACGTATATGACGATCAAAGTCAAGTTTATGCTTGAAGAATTGCTTGAGGAGACGAAATCCACTCCCGATCCATTGCTTGTGGTTAATCCCACCATATCAGCATTGGAGGCCAATTCTGGCAAGGAAACGGCTAAAGGTACTCAAACTTCTACCCCTCATGATAAGAATGGGACATGAACCTTCGCCTCGGTTCCCCCTCCCCTAGTCTATGGAGGACCGTCCCTACACCGCGTATCGAAATTTTTGGCCCTCCTCCTAAGCTTATTAAGGGTGATTTTGCTAAGTGGGTTTTTCGCATCAAGTCTCATTTGAATCACAACTCGAATCTTTGGAGAGTCATTGCGCAAGGCTTCTACTCGCATGATCCAAACAACCTCACCCCAAGAGAAAGAAGTGGACAATCAATACAATCACTCCGCTTTGTTCATCCTTCAAGATGCGGTCCCCCCCCCCCCAAAGATCTATCTCACTTACGTCCCTTCACTCGAGCAAAGGATTGTTGGGATCACATCGTGTCTTTGTACAAGGGAATCTCAAGCATCCAATAGTCCAACTTTGAAGTGGTCCTTGATGAGGCCGATGAATTCGTGATGCTAGAAGATGAGGATCCGCGTGATCTCTACCGGAGGGTGACAACTCTTGCGTTTGCTCTCCAAGACCATGGGAGCAAGGATACGGATGACAATTGGATCAAGAGCAAGTGTCTCAAGGCCATCATGCCTTTCAACAAGGCCATGTCTTCCGTGATTCGTCAAAGGCCGGATTTTCACACTTTAACCTCAAGTGAAGTGTTGGATGAGTTTATTACCATGACATCATGAACAAGACCGCCGACAATGCTCTTGCTCGTGTTCGGTCAAAGAAAAACTCATCAACTCTTCCTTTGAAGGCCAAGGCCATTCCAGAAGAAGAAGAGGAGGAAAAAGAGGAGAGTTGCCCTGAGGACACCAAATATGCTTACCATGAGCACATGGCTCTTGCATCAAGGCAATTTTGGAGCAACAAGAGGAACTCAAGACCCAACTTCACCAAGAATAACTCAAGTGGCTCAAAGAACAAGCAACGAGTGAGGACTTGCTACAATTGCGGCAATGTGAGTCACTTTTGGCGGAGTGCCCTTATGAGAAGAGGGAAGACAATGGTGGCAAACTCAAAGACAAAGCCAAGTCTTTCCCAAGCAAGAACAACTTCACCAAGAATACACCTCAAAAGGGTTTAGTGGCGCATGAAGAGTACGCCTCTGATGATGATGATGAAGATACAAGTGGAGAAGGAATGGCAACGACGACCATTGCCATTGCCACATCTTCTCCCTCCAAGGTGCCTTTCTTCGGCGCCCCAACGAGAACACCATTGCCAAGTGCCTCATGGCCAAAGGTATCAACAAGGTATTCCCTAACATCAAAACCACCATCATTACTACTCCTTTATTGTTAGATTGTGTTGATGATAGTGAGGTGGTGAAAATTGATGAGAATGAGTTTACCAAGTTCGTGAGTAAGCTCAAGGGAGAATCCAAGAAGCACTTTGTTTCTCTCTTGGGACAACTTAGTGAGGGCAATGATATCATTGAGACACATGAGGATACTATCTCCAAGTTGGAGGGGCATAGTCGTGACTATGCCGATGAGATTGCGGATCTTTCCATTGCTCTAGAGGAAGAGCGAGGTCTTCGTTTGACTTTTGAGGAGTCACACAACATTGATCTTGCTAAATTGCAAAAAGATCTTGATCATGCTATTGTTCTTACTCGTGTGCTCAAATCCGAGAAAGTTGCACTTGGGGTTGGCCTTGAAAGACTCAAGGAAGATTTTGATACACTTGACAAGGCTCACAAGGTCTTGAAGGGTGCTCATGCCTCTCTCAAAGAGTCTCATGATCAACTCCAAGTGAAGCTAACCAAGGAGATTTCCATGTGTCCTCCTTTAGTTCTAATTGATAATGCCCATGCTCCTAACCTTGTTGTGAGCATGTGCATCTTGTGGAGGAAAATGCCAAGTTGAACGAGCACTCTTGAAAAGGGCCTTGTGACTTGCATACAAGGCGAGAAGAACCTCAATGACCTTTTGAGAAATCAAAAGGAAGTTGTAAGAAAGGAAGGACTTGGGTTTATGCCCAAGTCAATGAAGAAGAAGAAGAAGAAGAAGAAGAAGAAGAAGAAGACGCTCAAGGAAACCTTTGTCGAGGCGGGTGAGGGTACTCATGAAAAGAAGAAGAAGAAAAAGGAAGTGGGTGATAATGTCAAGAAGGGAAAAATCGCCCTACCAACAAAGCCGGCGACTTTAACCCCTCTTATGTTCTATGTCGTGCTAGTGATGGACATGTTTATGCTAAATTGCTTCTTATTATGAGTACATTGAATGGTCTATTTGGGTTCCTAAGACCTTGTTACTAACCTCAAAGGACCCATTCAAGAATGGGTACCTAAATCCAAGCATTGATCTCTTGTAGGAGTTTGCTCCGGTGGAGTGTCATTGTTGCTCGATAGTGGAGCAACAAGTCATATGACAGGAAGCAAGGACTTAGTGGTGGATGTGCATCCAATTCCATCTATGCCCACCCATCTCCAATTTGGAGATGCCTCAACTTGTAAGGTATTGGGACTTGGCAAGGTGGTCATCTCTCAAGATTTATCTATTGAGAAGGTCATGCTTGTTGAGTCCCTTGCATAGAATTTGCTTTCCGTTCATCAACTTGCACTTGTGGGATTTGCAACATTCTTTGATCTTGATACTGTGGCCCTTTTGTGGAGAAAGACTCTTAAAGTAGCCTTTGTTGGGCATGTCGAGAACGGCCTCTATGTGGTGAAGTTTTCGGAGCGACCCACTAATACCGCGACCTGCCTAATGGCTAAAGTTGATGTGGGTTGGCTTTGGAATCGCCGACTAGCCCATGTCACTAGTTGCGCCACGTGGAATGTTTGACTGGTCAATTGATGGTGTCATCAACAAAATATGGAGTTATACGGGTGAGCCAGTGACCGTATAATCATGACATGTATTTTTTTAACACAGTACAGATGCAAGCGCTCATATATACGTGCAAACACTCACCGCTATAAGCGCACACACGCAGACCCTACCCCTATTAGCACCTTCAAGAGAGTGATCCAGCATATGATCTTGAGATTCTACAAAGTCACCGTAGGTGCCTTGTAGTCGAGGGGAACGTCTCCTCCCACTGAACGCACATCGCCGGAAAATACTGAAACTAATCCAGGATAAATGCGAGCACCAGGACTTTAACCCTGGTGGGCTGGGGAAACCACTGTCCTCCTAACCATCCAACCACAGGTTGGTTAGCACCACAAAATCTATATGGTGACCGTGATGAGCTTATTCTGAAGTCCAGTGACCATATCGTGCTTTCGCTTCAAATAAAATGACCATAAGTGTTGTTAACAAAATACAGAGCACGAATCAAATACAATGTCCGTCAGTGTCATCAACAAAATATGGAGATGTATCATGAGCTAGATACCGTATGATCACCACGAGAATAGTTTGTGTGCGTACGTGAAAGTGGTATAGAAAGAGGGGGTGTCCGGTGGAGACAAGGAGAGATATGCCCTTCGTTTCTCTTTCCCGTGACTAATATTTTAGGAGAAAATATAAACATTCACAATGTAGAGCAAATATTATTGGATGCACCATGCAATTAACTTTCATGTATAACACTGTCTATTGTATATGCTTATTTTCTTAGTGGCCGATTGCGTGTGGAGTGTGGTGGGCACATCATTTCTAGTTGTGGAGGGTCAACGTGAGGACTCATGGGTCGGTTCCATCATGCGCCACATAGATTGGACCGATACGCATTATACGAAGACTCATGTGGAGGACTCGGCGTACAAAATGAAGCTACCAGAGTCGTGGAGGACTCTATCCCCACTGATGATAAGCTGACTATATATGATTTGTAACCCTAGGCCTCGAGTATGTTATAGAAGCCCCAGGGCTAGTTCATCGATAGTATACACACACGCACAATTCCTGGTATTCACGTGTACTTTGTACACACCCCTATCACAAATATACAGTACCAAGAGTAGGCTTTTTCCTCAACTGCAAGGGCTCGGACTTGGGTAAAACTTTGCCTTGTATTACCATCCAGCCTAAGAATCAGGGATGTCCTACCGAATGATCTGACGGAATCATATCTGCCAACTACTAAGAGAGAGGTGTGTGTGGTGGGGGGGCAATGTGTGCGAGAGAGACCTAAAGATAATGTGCGTGCGGGAGACACGTAGGCACATATATGTGCCTATAGAGGGCTAGTAGAGACCGTGCGTGTGTATATATGCATGTGAGAGAAATAGTGTTTTCCAACTGAGATTAGTGAAAAGAATGGTACATAGTAGTAAGAAACAGAGAGGGAGATATATAGAGAGTGTGTGCGTGAGACACTCCGACACCCCGGGAGAGATTGTGAGCATGTGTGAGAGAGAAATGCCGATGTATAAAAAGTGTGTGCACTTATGCGTTGGATAGAGAGATATATAGCGCGTGTGTGAGAACGGACCGAGGCATAGTGCATCTAGGTGTAAAAGGCGGTTCTACGCATTAAATTAGAATATAAATGGCATTATTGTTTTTGGATGAGATCATGAATTTTGCAATTTGCATATGAACGAACATCGGTCTATTAGACATCCATACTCTATTAAATTCTAGCATGTGCATGTGTTTATTTCATATTATCGATCCATAGAGTGAGAGTGGTTTGAAATCCAGACAATGCATTGCTTTTGCAATTCATATATAAACATTATTAGTGCACTCCATGTTATTAGTGTGAAGGACTTTATATATTTGTCACTTATATGGATATATTCCAAATTGCTAGCTACGAAATAGAATGCATGTTGAATTCAACATAAAGGGGGTTTCAAAGATTCGAATTCATAGGAAGTGCATTCATCTATTTGAATCCGAGATAACGACATTTGTAAATCAGATTTGAAAGGGGGCATCAATATTTGTTGTGCGTTTGAACATGCTATATATTCATACGCATGTCTAACTATTTTTTTGCAACCAAGGAGATTATATCCGGAACCATGCATGAACTGAGGTAAGATGCATATTTTTTAATATATACTCATGTACAATGTATATTCAAATGTACCCCCTCCATTCCAAAATAATCATAGTTTTAGGATTTTCAAGAGTCAAGATTTGTGAAGTTTGACAAATCCTGAAAGTTCAATTCAACAGAACCGAAAATGTTAATGCTTCTGCTCCCAAATATTGAACGAAGCGCCAAATAAGCCTCTGGTCACACGAAACCGCGCGAGACTATCGTTTCGTGGTAGGAAATTACTGTCCTGACTCTGGCCCGTGTTGCCTATCGGCCGATGTCCAAAGGTCTAAACCGGGGTAGGTTTGTAACTTCACCAAGACGCCAGTCTCAACCGCCTCCGAGAAGCATTCATACGCCGTGGGCGCCTAAACACCCATGTGCTCGGCCGAAATCTATCCTGCCCACCATTTGGGACACCTAAGATTATTGTCCTACCCCCGATCCGCAATATGTCTAAAGTTTTAGATGGGGGCAAAGTTTGTAACTTTTCCCACATTTCAAACAAGCGTGTCCCAAACGGAATCATTATTCCCCCTTAGTTCCCCCTCCCTCCGTTTCCCCATTTCATACTCCGTGGGCGCCAAAACGCCCTCTCCACCAGCCGCGAAACCCGAGCCTCCTCCGTCCTCCACCCCATCGCGCCCAATCCACCACCGCCCTCCTCCATCACGCCGAAGTCGGTACCCCGACGTTGTCGTCCAACGCACCCGCACCCGCAACACCCTCAAGGGCTTACCAGCTCAAGCCGAGCCAGAGTTGCCTGCACGACGCCGACACCGATGTGTGTCGTACCAGAACCACTTCGACCATGCCGTCCTGCTCCTCACCGATGCCACTCCACTGTCACAACCGTACACCGCACCAGAGGTGTTCCTGCTACGCTGTCGTTTGCCGCCTCGGATCTGGTTCCCTGCCGCCGATAGACAGCCACCGCACCACACTCAACAACTTGGCCATGGGTTCATCCAAGGCTCCGCCGTCCTCCACAACTTCTCGTTTCAAGCGAACCACAAGAAGATCGTTGGAAAAACAAAAGGAGGACACAACACTGCCAGCAGAAAGAGGTACTCCTCTCCCCTTATTCGTGCAAACTTATGTCTCTGCTCACACCGTATTCATCCTCTGAAAGAAACTAGTTGAGTGCTTCTTACTGCACCTTCTTCGTGATACTAAATGCATAAGGTTTCCTCCCATTTACTATTTCACCTTGGCTGGAGATTAGTAGCCCACCTGGATTTTAATTTAGGGTTTCGCAATTAAAAGAAGCAGCACCCACTTAGGCACGTGGAGCACCTAGTCCGCCTGTTCGTCGGGGAAGTGGCGCATCGGTGTCTATCATTGGGGCGTGGGGCACAGGAGCTGCTTGCGCCCGATCTGGAGGTCGACGGGGCTTGAAGGGATGGTCAGGGGGCGGTGCCAAGCATGGCGATGCGGTAAGGTTGAGGGGAGGGAGGAGGCAGGGGACTGGGCAGATGGTCGCTGGCGTTTTGAGGAAGATCGTCAACACTGACTGGCTGGAGGTAGACGAAGGCGATCTGTCCGTTCTTTGTACATCGGACGATGCAGAAAAAATGGACTGACCTATTTGTTTTCAGTCGACTGTTATTTTCATAGGACCACACCTTGTGGTGTGTTGGAGGAGCATCTGCATTTCCCAGCCATCCCTGTGCTCATATTTCAAAATCCTAGAATCTAGTAATTTCGTGTGCCATGCATGTTGTACAGCTATCATATGTCTCTTGTCATTTATTTCTCACCGACCTGCTATCTGCTACTTTTACACTGTACTACTTGTGCACATACTTCACCCATACTCACACTATTGTTTTTTATGCATGGTTATTTCAGACTCTGACGCGGTGTTGATGAATAGACAAAAGAAAAGACAGAAGTCGCTCCGGTGTAATTCGAAGATAAGCACTAAGCGTTTCAGCACTCTAAAGGGCGTAGTGTCAGCGGATGGAGGCAGTAAACGTAGCTCTGCAGTTGATGATCTCAATTTCCACACACGACCATCACAGGTGCTTGCTTTAACTTCGCGCTGTCAAATGTGGTTGCATGTTGCATATGGTGTCTAGCTTGTATTTCTTCCAATTTGGTTAAATTGCATCTGCTTACTTTACACATTATACCTTTGATAATGACATGCCTTCCTATTTTTGATACATACTACATATGTCTATTAACCATGTTAGTACATCAAACTAATGCTCTTTTGTATCCCTCATCAATCACTTATGATGAGCCAGTCACCCCAGTGGGTTACTGTGAGACGCACTACTCGTTTAAAGAGTGCAGGGTCATCCTCCCCACATGATTCTCAAGAAACAGCAATGCTAAATGAAAAATAGTCAATGTAGCTCGCTCGTTGATGACCGCAATTCCCCTACACCACCATCGAAGGTGCTTGCTCTTACTTGGCAATGTGATATGTGGTTGCATGTTGCATATGGTGTCTACCTTGTAATGCTTCTAATTAGGGTAAATTGCATCTGCTTAGTTAACACATTATACCTGTGAATATGGCATGCCTTCCTGTTTTTGGTACATACTACGTCTTTCTATTAACCATGTTCTTACATCATACTACTTTTCTTGTGTATCCCTCATCAATCACTTATAACAAGACACCTTCAAGTTGACAGTGTAATATTGGTTGCATCTTGCATATCATTTCAAACATGTATTGCCTCTAATTTGTTGAAGTGCCACTTATAATGAGACACATCTAACTTGGTAGAGTGATTTTGGTTGGATCTTTCATATTGTGTCTAGATTGCATTGCTTCCAATTTGTTGAAATGCCTTCTCCTTAGCGTTTTCGTACATTTCCATCCTCCTACAATGTGGTTGCCTTACATAAAAGTTGTGTTTGTCAGTAGCATGCATCAATGAATTTGGAAGTGTGAATTTCATTCCTCTTTCTTGTGTGTTTAATTGACAAGGAAAAATCTAAAAGGACGAAGGCACGAAATGATGGTGGTCCTCTGGAGCAACCAAAACAAATGATCTCTACAGATTCTCTTGCTACTTCTACTGCAGTGCAAGTTCCAAATCTCATCTCCCCTACTCCATAGCCCCAGGTGCTTGCTCTAATATGGCAGTGTGATATCTGGTTGCATGTTGCATATGGTGCCTAGCTTGTATTGCTCCTAATTTGTTAAATTGCATCTCCTTAGCTTACACATTATACATGTGAATATGACACGGCTTCCTGTTTTTGGCACATACTATATCTACCTGTCACACCATGTTCTTATATCAAACTATTGTTCTTGTGTATCCTGCATCTATCACTTATGATGAGACAGTCACGCCCATGGGTTAGTATGAGACGCGCTACTCTTATAAAGAGTGCAGTTTCATCCTCCCCACATGATTCTCAAGAAATGACAAGCCTAAATGAAGATATTGAACGTAGCTTTGTACTTGAAGACTGCATTTCCCTTACACCACCATTGCAGGTGCTTGCTCTAACTTCGCACTGTGATATGTGGGTGCATGTTGCATACGGTGTCTAGCTTGTAATGCTTCTAATTAGGGTAAATTGCATCTGCTTAGTTTGCACATTATACCTATGAATATGACATGCCTTCCTATTTTTGGTACATACTACATCTATCTGTTAACCATGTTCTTACATGAAACTACCTCTCTTCTGTATCCTGCATCAATCACTTACGATGAGACATCATTATTCGTTGCATATTGCATATGATTTCTAGCCCGTTGCCATGTATTGCTTCTAACTAGATGATACCCCGCGCGTTGCTGCGGAAATATGAGTAAGCAATTCAGTGTGGATATATGGAAGAATTATCTATAGGAATACATGAGTATGGCCCCCAAAAAATACATGTTTTCAGTTAAGATAATCTTGCGTTACTCCGAGCAAAAGAAAAAAGTAAACCATGCATTACACACTTGTATGTAATCAAACTCAATTAGTTTCTTTATAAATAGTAGCGGTCCTTAATGTGCAAAGAAAGAATAAAATTAATTAAATTGTAATAAAAGGATTGCTGTAGATAAGGATGGATGATTGATGAAAATAGTTGACTACATACAAATGTTAGTCTTCTGAAGTCAATTATCAAACGGCCCAAATCAGCAAATATAAGAGAACATCAATCCATGTAAAAATTAGATAAGGTGGTTTGATACACAAATCATGTTTAACCACCATTAAGGTTTAGAACGTCGAAACTAAAATACATCCCTATTGCAAATCCAATTTATGAGAAGGAGGATCACCCCGTCCTTGCATTATTGTGATGGATAAACACAATATGATAGTGGGCAATCTAAAGAAGAGAGGAGAGGAAAGCCTTAAAAACAGACATACCAGAAAGTTGAAGTGGAATGCACTATATATTGAACAAAAAAAATAATGATGTCCTCATGCTCACAAATAAGAATTCAAAGAAATGTATATAAAAGTGCCCCAGTGTCCATCATACTAATCTGTTGGAATGGCATTATCATCAGTAAACCACATGCATGAGAGAGTAAACGAACCTACAGAACAAAATAATGTAAAGGTCACCACAGCATACACCTTCACCTTGCACCATAACTTATAGTACAAAAAAAATGTTTTTACCTTGTGAAAAGGTTGTAAGGAATTAGTATTTATTAGAATCCTCAAAAGCCTCAGCAGCAGCCTCAACATAGGAATATGCCAGAGTTGCACCAGCACCATCTTCTTTGCATCCCCTTTCAATGCTCAAGGCAATTCAGTGAGAAAGTTTGGAAAATTGACCGTGAACTACCTTTTGTGGGTAAGAATACGATATCAAAGAAACATTAGTTATTTTGTTGCAGTCAAAGACCAGGGAGCCATAACAATATAAGTAACACTATGTTGTATTGAACTTTTAATCCGAAAAAACATTGAGCAAAGATCACATTTAGTGTAGAGGTTATGGATGAATGGATGACATATGTATCATTCTGAGTTCTCTCCTAGGATTTTCTAAAAGAACACGATGAAACAATTTGCATTACAAAACTCAGTTGCGGTATCTAATTTCTATTTCTCAGTCGAGATATCATAAATATTTGATTGCTAGCTGCACCACCTTATTGATCTGTGCAAAGATTCAGTTTGAGGTAAAACAAAAGTGTGTCAGCTATTGCAGGAACATGGTCAAAGAAGATGAAAGTAAGGAACAGATCTAAAAAAGCATGGAGATTTAGAAAATATACGGGTATGTTCGTGACAGACCACCTGAAGGACGCACTCGACATTTGTGGACAGATCACCGGAAGTGCATATGGTGGACCTGACTGTTGGAGAGAAATCAAAATTGAATATGAATTTTTTATGCAGATTCATGAGGTACACACGTATTGTGCTCAGTTAATCATAATCATAAACTGAGCAGAGCTAAATATGTTACAAAGAATATTGTGCATGCTTACATACAGTTCTGATCAAATAACCCTGTTCGGAATTGCTGGAATTTTCACATTGATAAACTCTTGCCGCTTCATAGGTACAATCGTCTAGCGGACATTTCCCCTCCACGAGCATGTTGTATATCATGCTGCACGACAAAAGGAGACAAACAGAGCAGCGGCGTAGATCGAAACCAGATCGGTCGTGCTTTGGGCATGGCCGGAGGGAGGCAGGGACAGAGGTGACTTACGGGTAGAACATCATGAGTCCTCGGAGCTGAACTGCGGCTCCAGCTTGACCTTGAGGATGTTGATGAGATTGTTGATGCCATGTGCATGAAGTTCCACCCATCCTCCAGATTGATTGTCCTGCAATCTACCCATGCCCTGCTATTGCCGATGTAGCTGCTAGTTCTACCCTCGCCTTGGCCGCAAACTCTAGAGGAGGCGCATCGTGGGGTTCGTTTGTTCAGGGAGATGGGGAGAGAGATGGGGAAATTGGAATAGGAAACGGGGCGGCCGATGAAGGAGGCTTTGATTGGGAGGACGGTTTGCTTCCGCTTCCGCTTCTGTGTGTCTAGTTTTAAGGTACGGAGGGGTCAACGCCTCAACATGAAACGGAAGGGCTTTTTTTATAAAAACGTGAAGCGGACAGAAGAGTAATTAAATCATCACAAAAATAAGATGATGTGGCTAGACTAATGAGGTGGAGTGAGGTGAGTGGTTGCATGTTGATTGGTGATGTGGATAGCTTGCATGTCAAGAGAAATAAGATAGTGGGGATCAACTATTTAGGTATTATAGATTTGGTCAAATACATTTATGAGGCCACCCTTTTAATTTGGCAGAGTGATATTGGTTTCATCTTTCATATGGTTTCTAGCTTGCATTGCTTCTAACTAGTTCAAACACCTTGTGCTCAGTTTACACTTTATACATCTACATGTCAATATGTCATGTTGTCCTATTTTTCATACATATTCCATCCTCCTATCATGCGGCTGCCTTACATGAAAGTAGTGTTCGTCGGTATCATGCATCGATGAGTTCTGAAGAGCAAATTTTATTCCTTTTTCTTGTGGGTTTGACTTGACAAGGCAAAATCAAAAAAAGAGGAAGGAAAGAGTAAGGAAGGCGATGATGGTGGTCCTCTGCAGCAACATAAACGGAGCATCTGTATGGATTCTCCTTGTACTGCTAGTGCATTACAAGTTCCGAGTCTCCGCTCCCCTACTCCACCATCCAAGGTGCTTGCTCTAACTTGGCAGTGTGATATCCGGTTGCATGTTGCATATGGTTTCTAGCTTGTATTGCTTCTAACTAGTGTAAACTACATTTGCTTAGCTTACACATGATATGTGTGAATATGGCATGCCTTCCTGTTTTTGGTACATACTATATTTGTCTATCACACCATGTTCTTACATGAAACTACTCTTCTTGTGTATCCTGCATCAGTCACTTATGATGGGACACCTTTAAGTTGGCAGTGTGATATTGGTTTGCGTCTTGAAAATGATTTCTAGCATGTAGTGCTTCTAGTTTGATGAACGCCACCTATGACAAGACAGTTTTAACTTGGCAGAGTGATATTGATTACACCTTCCATACGGTGTCTAGCTTGTAGTGCTTCTAATTTGTTGAAGTGCCTTCTGCTTAGTTACAACATCATAGGTGTGAATATGTCAAGCCGTCCAGTTTTTTGTACATATTCCATCCTCGTACCATGACTTTGCCTTTCATCAGAGTAGTGAATTTTATTCCTTTTTCTTATCGGTTTGACCTCACAATGCAAAATCAATAAAGTGGAAGGAAATTGGTAAGGCATTGGATGATGGTGGTCCTTCCAAGCAACTGAAATGGAGGGTCTCTACAGGTTCTACTCCGCCATCCTCCCAACAAGATTCGCAAGATAACACAAGGCTAGACAGTCAACGTAGCTGTCTAGATGATGAGCACATCTCCCCTACTCCACCATCACAGGTGTTTGCTCTAACTTGGCACTATTATATGTGGTTGCATGTTGCATATGATGTCTAGCTTGTATTGCTTCTAACTTTGTCGAATTGCACATGCTTACTTTACACATAATGCCTGTGAATATGACACGTGTTCCTATTTCTAGAACATACTATATCTGATCACACCATGTTCTTACATCATACTACTGTTCTTGCATATCCCGCATCAGTCACTTATGATAAGGCACCTTTAAGTCGCCACTGTGATATTGGTTGTGTCTTGCATATGATTTCTAGCATGTACTGCTTCTAATTTGTTGAAATGCCAAATAGTTTGAACTTGGCAGAGTGATATTGGTAGCATCTTTCAAATGGTGTCTAGCTTGCAGTGCTTCTAATTTGTTGAAATGCCTTCTTCTTAGTTACCACATCATAGGTGTGAATATGTCATGCCGTCCTATTTTTCGTACATATTCCATCCTCCTATCATGTATTTGCCTTTCATCCGAGTAGTGTTCATCAGTATCATGCATGAATGACTTCTGAAGAGCGAATTTTATTCATTTTTATTATCGGTTTGACTTCACAATGCAAAATCAATACAGTTGAAGGAAATTAGTACGACAGTGGATGATGATGGTCCTTCGGAGCAACTCAAACAGAGGGTCTCTACAGATTCTACTCTCCCATCCTCCCAACAAGATTCACAAGACAACACAAGGCTGGACAGTCAATGTAGTTGTGTAGATGATGAGCACATCTCCCCTACTCCACCATCACAGGTGCTTCCTCTAACTTGGAACTGTTATATGTGGTCGCTTGTTCCGTATGATGTCTAGTTTGTATTGCTTCTGATTTTGTTGAATTTCATCTGCGTAGCTTACAACTTATACCTGCAACAATCACTTACCCATAAGACACATTTAACTTGGGAGTGTGATGTAGGTTGCATCTTGCATTGTCTTCTAGCTTGTACTACTTCTAATTTCTGGAAATGGCACTTACAACGAGACACCTTTTACCTGATAGAGTGATATTGGTTGCATGTTCATATGGTGCCTAGCTTTCATTTCTTCTAATTTTGTTGAAATGCCTTCTGGTTACTGTTTTCCATACATATTCCGTCCTCCTGTCGTACCTGTGAATATGCAATGCTGTCTTTTTTTGTATGTATTCCATCCTCCTATCCTCCGCTTGCCTTACATCAAAGTAGTGTTCGTCTATATCATGCATCAACCAGTTATGCAGAGCTAATTTTATTCATATTCTTGTGGTTTTGACTTCATAAGGCAATATCAGAAAAGAGGAAGGAAAAGAGTAAGTCAGGGGACGTAGGTGGTCCTCCGGACCGACGCAAACAGAGACTCTCTAGATTTGCCACTGCTACCGCTAATGCAGTTGAAGTCCCTAGTCTAAATGATGAGTTCATCTCCCGTACTCCACCATCACAGATGCTTGCTCTAAGTTGACAGTGTGATAATTGGTTTCATGTTGCATATGTTGTCTAGCCTGTATTTCTTCTATTTTGATTAAATTGCACCTGCTGAGTATATACATTATACATATGCATATGACATGCCTTTCTGTGTCTAGAATACACTACATCTATCTATCATACCATGTTCTTACATCAAAGTACTGTTGTTGTGTATCCCGCATCAGTCGCTCGTGATTGGACGCTTTTAACATGGCAGTTTGATAGTGGTTGCATCTTGCATTGATTTCTAGGTTGTACTGCTTCTAATTTTTTGAAATGCCACTTATGACAAGACACTTTTAACTTGGCAGAGTGATATTGGTTACATCTTTCATATGGTGTCTAGCTTGCATTAGTTCTATTTTCTTGAAAATCCTTCTGCTTAGTTTACACATTGTAGCTGTGAATATGTCATGTCGTCCTGTTTTTCTTACATATTCCATCCTCATACGGTTGTCTTACATCAAAGTATTGCTTGTATGTATCATGCATCAATGAGTTCTGAAGAGCGATTTTATTCTTTTGTGTTGTGGGTACGGCTTGACAGGGCAAAGTCAAAAAAGAGCAAGGAAAAGAATATAGTAGGGAATGGTGTTACTTGTCGGGTGCAATGGAAAAGGATCTGCCCTCGAGATTCTGCTGGTACTTATAGTGCAGTAGAAGGTCCAAGTCCACCGACTAAATCTACAAATACAGTATCACCTGCTCCACCAGCTGCAGCATCCTTTTCAACTGTATCGGCATCTCAACGAGTTACTCGTTCGTTTGCTCCACAACTGGCCAGTTCCCAAGCTGCCTTCACACCTAAGACTACTTCTAAAGCACTGCTGACATAACAGGACTTGGCAAGAACAGATGAACCTCATGAGCATCAACACCAAGACGGTACCTGACCGAGTCAAGTTGCAGTTGCATGCTCCTTTATATGTACTCTCACAGTTTGATGTGCACTAACACTTTCCATATTTGTTGTTGAACTAGCACCATGGCGCAAGCAAAAACAGACATCAGGGATAATGCTTGACAGATTAACAAAATCTAAAGGAGGAAGAATGGAGATACATTTTGAGGCAGTTTTGAAAAGGCCACGTGATGCTACAGATTCAGCCAAGTTAGTATTAGAGGCAGCCGTTGCCATTAGGTGTCATGCGCATATCCTCCCAACGTGGATCCAGTACAGAATGAGAAAGACGATACCGAGTTGAACACCTTACTTGACCATTTATCCGTAAGTAATGTTATTCATCGCAATTTGTAATATTGTCTTGCTCTGTCCCATACTTTCTAGCTTCCTCCTAATACACTACTGGAATCTGGCACTTTGCCATCTGCCATGACAGATGGCAAAGGCATGGTCGGCGGATGGCAAAGGCTTTGCCATCTGCCAGCAGATGGCAAACAGTTCGTCCGAAACCCTGCCGGTAAAGGCTTCTTTGCCGTCTGTTGGTGATGGCAAGAGCACGTGGCTTTGCCATCTATTGGTGATGGCAAAGCCTCTTAACGGGTTAGCCTCATTAGAAGGCTAACGGCATACTTTGCCATCTGCAAGCGATGGCAAAGGTCAGAGGTTTCTTTGTCGTGCCGCCAGATGGCAAGGTTGCATGCTTTGCCGTCGCCACAAGATGGCAAGAGGTTTGCCATCTATTTGTCGGATGGCAAAGAGCCCAAATAGGCCAGCCCAAATTTTACATGTAGATGACACGTGGCCTCTTTGCCATCTCGCGGTGATGGCAAAGCTTTTGCCATCTGCCAAATAGATGGCAAAGTGACTATATTGCCCCATTTAATTTTGTTTTTCTTATATCAATTCATTTTCACGTAAATCAAACACAAATATATTTATATGACCAATATAGCATATTCAACACATATTACCAATAGTCATGAACACATATGTATCCAACACATGTTACCAATAGTAGCAAGTTTCATCCGTGCATATACATAGTTTCATCAATATTACAGTTTCATCCATAGGTAGCAAGTTTCACGAGGTCAAAACAAAACTAAATACAAGCACTCCATCAACCCAAGCTTAGTGATCTTAAGCAAATCAGAAAATGGGAAAGAAGAAAGTTAGAAGAAGACTAGAAGAAGAAGATTATTATGATGCAACTAAAATGTGAAGATTATTATGATGCAACTTATATCTGTAAAATAGGTCATTTTGGAGCTAAGTATGGTTATTATGTCATTTTTGAGCTAGCTAAGCATACTAAGTCATTTTGGTGTAAAACATGCTAAGGTCATTCTAGAGCTAAGTAAGGTTATTATGTCATTTTGGAGCTAGCTAAGCATGTGAAGTCATTTAGGAGCTAAAATATGTCATTTCTTAAGCATATTATGTCATTTTAGAGTTAGCTAAGCATATTAAGTCATTTTGGAGGAAAATATGCTAAGTATAGGTCATTTTAGAGCTATCCTAGGTTAAATAGGTCATTTTGGAGCTAATTAAGCTTATTATGTAATTTTTGAGCTAGCTAAGCATATTAAGTCATTTTGGAGGAAAAATGCTAAGTATAGGTCATTTTAGAGCTAGCCTAGGTTGAATAGGTCATTTTGAAGCTAAGTAAGGTTATTATGTCATTTTGGAGCTAGCTAAGCATATGAAGTCATTTAGGACCTAAAATATGTCATTTCTTAAGCATATTATATCATTTTAGAGCTAGCTAAGCATATTAAGTCATTTTGAAGGAAAAGATGCTAAGTATAGGTCATTTTAGAGCTATCCTAGGTTAAATATGACATTTTTAAGCTAGCTAAGCATATTAAGTCATTTTGGAGGAAAAATGCTAAGTATAGGTCATTTTAGAGCTATCCTAGGTTAAATATGTCATTTTGGAGCTAATTAAGCTTATTATGTCATTTTTGAGCTAGCTAAGCATATTGAGTCATTTTATGCGGAAAAATGCTAACTATATGATTATGTCGCTAGCATCCATATGGCGAGAACCCGGCCGACATGACTAGTCATAGAACCAAGGTGGCACAAGCGTCGAGGACAGGCATACATGACCCAAAGAATGCACGTGTCGGTCATCGTGAGTGCAACCAAGTCGTAACAAGCTACAAGGACTTGGTGATACACGCGTGACATTTCCCGTAGGGACGCACACGAGAGCAAAGAAGGACACATGCGGTCAATCCAAGTGTTCGGAGCAGATGGCGAACTACCATGGCTCGATGGAAGCACTAGGAGGCATTTCCCTGTATGGAAGGCTACCAAAGGCACATGACTAGGTGTCGAATCCCACACATACAATGCATTTCAAACATACACACATTATGCACGATATGTGTAGATACAACATGGCATCACAACAAAACTCTATTAAGCAAAACACTTGGGAAACTTACCGTCATCATGGAGGTGTAGGTGTAGGTGTAGGTGTAGGACCGGTCGCGCCAGTGGCAGACGAAGAAGGATTGGTCGATGCTTGTCGGGAGTTACACTGCACCAAAGATTATTTCCAATGTATCGTTAGCATGATGCAACTCAAATGTGAAGACTAGTAACTAATGAGCGTTCAAATGAAACTCACCGTGCCCGCCGGAGCAATGACTGGCATCGGCAGAGGGGTCTGGCCGTTCTTCTCGCACATGGACTGCACATTTGGTTTTGATGAGTCAGTCATATTAGTTACTAATGAAAGGAACATTGCGTGCATGATTTAGCTAATATGCAGAAGAAACTTACCACGAAGAGATCGTACATGGCCCGGTTAGCTGAGTCGTTCCGGTTCCTCTCCTCCTCCAACAGCCTAGCCGTCCTCTCCTCATTCTCCCTGTCCCTCTCCGCCGCCTGTCGGTCCCTCTCCGCCAACCGCCGTCCCTCTCCTCAAAAGCAGCACAGGTCTTCGCTCTCTCGCCTCAATAGCAGCCTGCAACACCACTCGTTAGCATTGTAATCATCGACGACCGCGAACACAATGTAATGGAGGAAAGGCTACTATAACAAACCTGGAATTCGATTTCCACTGGCCATAAATGAGGCGGTATCTCAGGATCAGAGCTGGTCTGGCGCTTCTTGATCTGCGGGAGAGTGCTACTACAATGTATCATCCATTACCAATGGCTAACGAGCTATGGGACCTCCATACGGATATCATCACCAGCTCGGATCAAGAGGCGGCTCGGGTTAAAGTCCGCCCTTTCCTAGCCTTCCCCTGCTTAACGTACTGCACCATCTTGTGGTGGGAGGCCTTGTTGCTGAAGTTCTTTGCATTTTCGAGGTCAGATTTAGAGAATGCCTTGGCCTTCTTGTACGGTGCAATATTGGATATGCCATAGAGGTCGAACAACTCTGGCACTGGAGCCTTGTTGTGTTTTGACTAAAAGAGAGGAACAGAGTATTAGTTAAGGACTCAAGCTAGCACAAAGAACGAATTTGCATGAATCATGAAGCAGATCACACATACCCAGTTTTTCCCGTACCCATGTAGGTTGACGCTGCCTAGATGGTGTGGCACACCTTTCATTTTGAAACGCTTCTCCTTTGCTATGTTGTGGGCGACACGCCATTGGGGAGAGCACCACTCATCCACCAACACCTCCCAGCAGTCCATCTTGTCCGCACACCATCTCGGGGGCACCTAAGTTAAGCAAGAGAAATTTGAGCACTACGCCTACCAATCAAATCAAGGAAACTAAGTACAAGGCCTTAAGAATAGGTAATTACCTTCATGTACTTCTCCTTACTCAGATACTTGTCCCGGCACTTCTCTTTTCTCCTCCTAATACCAGTCTGTGCTAATTAGTCTCGAACAGCCTGCGTCCGAGCCTCGTGCCGAAAGTTTCCAAGTAGGCACCTGCACTCGGCGTCGATAACCCGAGCCGTGGCCTCCTCCTCCCCTCAAAGACACCAGAGAAGGTCTGCAATCAAACAAGAAAAACACGGGTTAGAAGGTCTGCAATCAAACAAGAAAACACATGTAGAAGGTATGCAATCAAAGAAGAAAACACAACGTAAATGGCAAAGGATAAATTACCCAAAACGTGGCGATCACAATGTCGACCACCGTGTCGCACTCGACATCGCCGACCCTATGCTCCGGCAGGCCGGGCAGCAAGTAGTGCTCCTGTGTCATTCCTAGCTCGGACCCGGCCCTCACTGGGCAACGTGACCCACCCCGGAAGCATCGACAAAATCACACCAAGGACAGTGTTGGGCCTGCGGACACCATCTTCGTGTGTCCAAGAACTGCAGTATGACAAGGCCAACGCATTAGATATTCGAAGAAACGTCAAGGCAAAAGGTTAAAAAAAGAGTAAACGCACTTACTTCTCCCCGTTAGGCGCAATCAACCACCTCTGGTCGAGGGTCCCCGGGGTGGGCGGGAGCTTTGTACGACCACGCTAGTAGACTTTGCGCCCCTCACCCACTCACCCTCGCTATAGCTATCAGGACTATAGTCTCCACCCTGAATGCAACCATGTGCACTCGACTCCGTCCAGTCCTCCCATGGGCTCGGCTCCAACTCAGCGTGACCCCTTCTGAGCTCTGGAGTCTCGTGGGGCGAAGACTCGGCGGCCCGAGGCTCGGCGGCCCGAGGCTCGTCGTCGGCCCGAGGCTCGTCGGCCGTAGGCGCGTCTGCCATAGGCTCGTCGGCCGAAGGCTCGTGGAGTGGAGTCCAAGACGGGTCCACCTCAGATGGCTCGATCTCAGACGGAGCAGCCCTGTGGTCAGGTGACTCAGCTGGGGTGGCGGCGAGGAAGGCATAGCAGCCTTCCTACCTCTCCCGACGCCACGTCCACCTCTAACAGCCTTCTCCTTCTTCTTACCCCCCGACCTCTCCCGGCCGAAGAAGAAGCGACCGTCGCTGGACTCTGCAAACTGAGATCTAGCGCTCTCCGGAGGCTATGGGGGGGAATGGAACTACCCCCCCCCACCACGCGCCGAGGTAGGAGCCCTAGAGCGTTCTCGACCCGCGCCCACCATCTGTCAACACCTGGAATGACAAAGAGTAAATGAAATTAGTACAACATAAAAAAATGAATACCTGACATGAATAATAATATGTATATAAATTCATTTTAGAGGAATAAATGCTAAGTATAGCTCATTTTAGAGCTATCCTAGGTTAAAGTCATTTTTGAGCTAATTAAGGTTGTTATGTCATTTTTGAGCTAGCTAAGCATACAAATTCATTTTGGAGGAATAAATGCTAAGTATAGCTCATTTTAGAGCTATCCTAGGTTAAAGTCATTTTTGAGCTAATTAAGGTTGTTATGTCATTTTTGAGCTAGCTAAGCATACAAATTCATTTTGGAGGAATAAATGCTAAGTATAGCTCATTTTAGAGCTATCCTAGGTTAAAGTCATTTTTGAGCTAATTAAGGTTGTTATGTCATTTTTGAGCTAGCTAAGCATACAAATTCATTTTGGAGGAATAAATGCTAAGTATAGCTCATTTTAGAGCTAGCTAGGTTAAAACTTGAACTAATTAATAATATATATGTATATAATAATAATGGAATACGACATGAACTATAATATTAATCTTCATCGTCATCATTAATAAATGCATCATCATCGTCTATATATGCTTCGGGGTCAATAAATGCATCATCCTCATCACTATCGGTAATGACGTGCTCATCATCATCATCATCAATAAATTCATCAACATCTGGAAGGCCTCCTGCATGTAATCGGTCAAGCATTGACAGTCATCCGCAGATAACCTCTTCTTGTTACGCTCTTCTTGTTCTGCTCCAGGCTCGGATTCACTTGCCATGTCTACTTGAATGTTATGAGGTGAGCGGTTCTTGAAATGTTTTTTGGAAAGACATGTTTCTTGGAACAATTCTCCTTCATATGTGTCTGGATTAACGTGAGGTTCATAATCCTCTTCATTGGGGGGAGGTGGTCTAACACATGGCGGCACTTCATAAACGACATCCCAACCTTTGAGATTTGGATCACTTTGGTAGGCCCACGGTAGATAGAAAACTTGGGTTGCATGTTGAGCCGTAATATAGACATCGGGAACATCCAAATGGGTGCTTTGTTTGATTTCGACTAGCCCTAGATGTTCATGAGTCCTTCTAGTCTCTTTCGGCTGGAACCAATGACATTTGAAGACTACGATGTTCGGTGGGTTTGCACCATAGAATAGAAGTTCATAAATTGCTTCAACTCTTCCATAATACTCGGTATCTCCTTCGCCGATAGCAGAGACACAACAATTTGTAGACTTTCGGTCGGCCATAGATAGCTCTTTGCCATAGGTACGAAAGCGATACCCGTTGATGTCGTATTTGTCAAATGAATGGACCTTATAGTCAAAACCATTAGCGACTTGTCTCAATTCGGCGTCCATAGACTCTGAACTAGCCTACAAGTTTAATACGAAAGGATTGTTGCATTAGCCAGAAATTAGAAGAAGAAATGAAATGGTCTAATGGAAATTACCGTTTGTTTGAACCAAGAGATGAAACCGGGATAGCCGCCTCCATGCATTGCCAGAAGCTCATACTCTTCGACGGAATCCTTTTGGATAACCGCTCCATACGAGAATTTGGCGACGTATCGACTGTATCAAATATCCAGGAATAAGAGCAGTTCAAATGAAGTAGATGTTGCGAAACAATGTACCGAGAACTTACTCGATGTACGGCCGCACTTCTCTTAGATTGTTCAAGATATACAACGTAATGGTCCGCCATTCGTTGTTATCCAACAATAAGGGAGTATAAGCACCGGCTGGTGCGAGCTTCCCTTTGAATAGGCTGAGGTTGGATCCACCCTTTTTAGGGTCGCCAACATTGTACCGAGGCTTCGGATTATGCAAATGACGATTTTTGGCTTTGTAGTGTGCTGTCACGAAGTTTGCCGCCTCCTCAGTAATGAATGCCTCGGCCATCGATGCTTCAATTCAATGTTTATTTTTACATTTTGCTCGAAGCGTCTTCTGCATCCTCTCAGTTGCGTAGCACCAACGATTTTGCACGGGCCCCCCAATCGTGCCTCGTTCGGGAGATGCAAAATCAAATGCTGCATTGGATTAAAGAAGCCAGGTGGAAAGATCTTCTCCAACTTGCAGATCAACTCCGGCGCCAACTCTTCCATTTCTTCTAGCAAGCCAGGCGATAATTCTTTCGCACATAGAACACGGAAGAAATAGCTCAGCTCTGCCAGTACTAGCCATTCATCCTCATGGATAAAGCCATGCAACATCACCGGCATTACCCGCTCAAGCCATATGTGCCAATCATGACTCTTGAGACCAAATATTTTTAATTTTTCAAGGCTCGCTCCCCTCTTTAGATTCGATGCATACCCATCGGGGAACATCAACTCCTTTTTCACCCACAGGAGTATTTCCCTCATAACCGGCCTTCCAAGATTGAACCATACCTTTGGCTTCGTCCAGTTCTTTTTTCCTTTTGGTTGTTTCATGTTTTGTAGCGGTCTATCACATAGAGCCTCCTGATCGACTCTGGCCTTAGGATTATCCTTCGTTTTCCCCTCTATGCCGAACAATGTACCAAAGAGGGCCTCACCGACATTCTTTTCAGTGTGCATCACGTCGATGTTGTGTGGGCAAAGGAGGTCTTTAATCGGCGGCAGATCCCACAAGCATAACTTGTGGGTCGAGCGTGTTCCGTATTATACCCCTTGAAATACCTCGGGCGCTTTGGATCCGGCTCGAGGCGTTTAAGCGATCCAGTGTCTGCTGTCAATGCAATGTGGTGCAAAGTTTTGACATCTCTACCTTTGATGAAGTTCTTCTTGTCTTTTCGACCTTATGGTGAGGATCCAGGAACTGTCTATGCATGTCGAAGCAAGAAAACTTGCCACCCGCCTGCAGCCGACGAAACTCAAGAGTTGCCTTGCATGTGGGGCACGGGAACCTTCCATGCACACACCAGCCAACGAATAGCGCATACGCCGGCAAGTCATGCATCGAGTACATGTACCACACACGCATTAGGAAGTTTTTTTGTAGCGGCGTCGTATGTCTTGATCCCATTATCCCAAGCTTCTTGCAGTTCATCCTTAAGCGGTTGCATGTACACATTCATATTCTTCCCCGGATAGTTGGGGCCCGGAATTATCAACGTTAGGAAAATGTTCTTTCTTTGCATAATCTGTCCAGGGGGGAGATTGAGTGGAATGACAAATACAGGTCAACAACTGTATTGGGCTGCCATCATACCGAACACATTGAACCCATCCGTGTTGATGGCTACTCGAGGATTCCTTGGATCTGCCGCTTTTTCATCATGCAATGCATCGAAGTGTTTCCATGCAGCACCATCCGATGTGTGTACCATCATCAGATTCCCATCTGCATCCTGTTTGGTTCTTTTGCCCAATTTGTGCCATGTCATCTGTCTGGTCGTCTCTTTGACCGTGAATAGACGTTGAAGTCTTAGTATGATTGGCATATACCGAAGAACGTTAATGGGGATTTTGGTCTGACTCTTCTCACCCATACCGTTGTCTACCTCAACATACCTGGAAGACTTACAAATGGGACAATAGTTCAAGTCCGCATACTGGAGCCTAGATAAGGCACATCCATTCTTACAGGCATCTATCTTCTCATAGGGCATCTTAAGTACATGGAGGATTTTGTCCGACTGGTACAGGTTTGCAGGCATTATATGGCCTTTGGGTAGAAAGCGTCCAAATAGTGTCACTATCGCGTCATAGCATTCTCTGCCCAAGTTGAATTGAGCCTTCAGAGCCATTACTTGTGCGATGGCATCCGGTGACAAAGCTCGGTGTGCTCGTGGAGAGGGCGCTCAAGACTCCAACATATCATTGAAGGCCTTTGCGATTCCTCCATCTCATCGTCCGAATCCCGAGCATCATCAAAGTCTTGCACCATGTCTTCCATCCGGTACCATGCTCGTCGGTCTCGACGGCGGCCCTCCTCACCTCTGGAACGCTGGGCGACTCACCATGAAATGTCCACATCATATAACCGGCGTAAACCCCACTTCTGCGGTGTTTGATCATTTCAAACTCGACATCTTATGATTGTTGTCGCTTTTCGACACGGGGCACCAGTTTGTTTTCATCCATTTGCAAATCGGCTCGATAAACCCTTGGTTTTTGTCATCCATTTAGGGTCATGTCTTTCGACTAGGGTGGTGGTGTACATCCACGCACGATCACTCATCTTGCCTAGCTACTGGACACACAAGAAATACATACATAACTCAGCAAACCATATTCATTAGTTAATAGAGTTTCTCAGTTTTATTACGTCCATGCAACCTAGACGCTAATAGGTAAAGATAGGTCCTAATCCCACCCGAGTATGTGTAGATTGGGTTCATTTTCCTATGCTCTGCTCCGGATCCGACACAAAATTTCGGCAGCACCTCCCCGCTGTTCTCTTGATACACGTCTTGGCAATAAGCAGAGAGGATGTGTACCCGGAGAACAACAGAGAGGCACTGACAAAATTCTGCATCGGATCCGGAGCAGAGCATATGGGAAAACGAACCCAATCTACACATACTCGGGCTGTCCATGGATAACGTTGGACAATTTAAAAGAATTACGGTTATAAATATGCAAATGAATGCATATTTATAGATGTAACCCTTTTGAATGGGAGACGCATAGTGGTCACGCATACTGATGATTGAATACACCTATAGCCAGCAAGTTTCATCGGCACGAAGACTGGAACAAAGCAAATGAAGGGGGAGAGGAGGAGATGTCATTTGTGCTCACCCACGAACGCAGGGGCGGAGCTCGTCAAATGCACGGGGAGGTCATTGAACACCAGACCCTCACAGCGATGAAATAACTGCACATTTAAATCCACCCGATCAACGCAAATATATATGATGTTTTTCATAACAAAATTGGAAAATATATGACCTAACTCATAATTCACAAATATATGACCCCGTCGGCCTCTAGAAGGCCGAAGAGCACCTTTTCGGTCAACAGGAGGCCGAAGAGGTGTCGGGTGTCGGGGGTGTCATGTCTGTGTGTCGTGGACACACCGGTTTGTTCATCCAAAGAAGCAGATATTACAAACTGTTTGCCATAGTTAACAATTTCTATGTGTTGTGGCCTTCTTGATTTAGTTTGGCAACCGACGTATTTGAATGCCATCCACATGTCCAAAATTTATTACTTCATCTCTGTCCAAACTAAAGTTGTCAATATAGATCATGTCTATGAGTTCTTTCTACCCTCGACTGTCAACTATTTTGAAACGCAAGGAGTAGCATCTAATTTCATCCTGTAGATGAAACCATGTCAGAAGTCACGATGATGGGTGCAGAGGAAGTCAAGATGCAAGTGGACATGTTCGTGGGGTGTCCACCATCAGCCGCACCATTCACGAGGGCTAATGACGGAATTAATTAGCAGTGTGCCCACGTGCAGTGTTCGCCTGGCATAACACGAAACATGCTACACGGCCACTCCATTCTTGTTTATTTTTTGCAAATTATAAGAGCTGCTTTTTTTTCTTTCATGTACACTCATGGCGAAGCAGAGGCATGAGGCTTGTGCATGCTAATGTTGTCATCTACTCTAGTTAGCACCAACAAACGAAACAAAGCCAGCCATGCAATGGAAATGCAACGGAATGCATCCGTCAGTTACTAGCAGTGCACGCCACATCCATGCTACATGCTCTTGAGCTACCCAACAAGAAAAGAAAAACGGAGATGGTTGGATGTGCTCTGTTACATTTAGGCGGAAAACGAATTCTTTTCTTTTCTTTGCACTTTACTTCATTTTATGCACTGGGATGTTGGCTCTATTGTTCTATTATATCTCTTGATAGTAAAACCATATCCTTTCCAGATCGTATGGACAATAAATGTTTATTGGTTGATTTTTCTGAATTGTTGTTAAATCTTGCTATCTGATTTCCTATATAGAAAGACAAAAAAACTGATTGTTATGGTACACGGAGGTTGGAGTTTCATAATTTTAATTTTGACTGAAACTGTAGGAAATTTTCCTTACAGAATTAACTGCAGATTGTGTTTCCTAGCTCTGTGTGAAAATATCTATATTTCATGTTTAAAAGTTCCCTTCAAATTTTCTAAGCACATGCCCCCTCACCATCAGGCCTCAGTTTGACCAGGAGATCTTGCGGTCTCCGCTCACCGATCCATGGATCTTCATGGAGTGGTTAAGAACCAATATACAAAGAGTCCATTCTCTAAGAAGTGTTTCCAGTTGTTTCAAAGTTTCAGTTTCTTTAAACGCTGCCAAGGATAACCCGTGTAAGTAACAAATAGATATACACTATAACTAAGCCTGAAATATTAATGGCATGTTGTCATGAAATTATAAGTTAACTAGCTCCAATAGTTCATGTAATTGTCAATATATGTATATATATCGCTTGCTGATTCTAATTTCTAATTGTTGTTTTGTTTGGAGTAGAAAATATGAAAGCTTCTGCGGAGGCAAAGTTTTGTGTCAAGATACAACCTACAGCTATAAGCCTATTAGAAATAGTTCTCATGCCGTTATTTTATTTCTTTTTGGTTCTGTTTGTGTACGATGTTGATTCCTTATCATTTTTTAGAGATAATAGCTATATGTTATTCATGCTGTGTTTGGATGTTCAGAACATAGGAGTACATCTTAGCTGGCTGCTCAAGGGCTGCTTTCAGGTGCACATTACATCTCTCAAATGCACATATTTTCTTCTTATGCCCATCTTTTATTCTGTCCACATATATTTTGTTTTCCTGTGATCAACAATTGCTGAAACACCTTTTGGAAAAAAAGACTTGGCTCAACAAATTTGAGCATTTTCATACAGATGAAAAAGGGAATGTTTTGAAGTCACTACCAATCAATTGAATGTATTAATTATTTTGATGCTCTTACAAGCCAAGTGGACTACTGAGGGCAGGAATGCCTGCATGTTCAAGCTAAATCTCCACCCAGCAGCCGGATCACGGCCCGAGCGCCATTCGCGTGATCCCAGGGGCCCGACGCCAACCCCGAACCAGACCAAAGGAATGTACGGTAGAGAGGGAGGAGAGGGGGGCGCGCACCGTATCTGGCATCGAGGGAGGCGGTGTGGAAGATGCCGGCGTAGGCGGATCCGTCGCGGACCTGGACCTTGACGGGGCGGGCCGTGGACGAGGGGAGGGCCGGCGACGGGCGGGAAGGGCCGGGCGACGGGCGGGGAGCGGCCGCGGCAGGGGGGGGGGGCGGGGCCGCAAAGCAATGGGTGGCGGGGAGGGCCGCGACGGGCGGGGAGGCCCGCCGACAGGCTAACGTCGTTTTTTTTACCTGGATGAGATGCGAATGTCGTTTTTTACCTGGATGGGTGGGGAGAGAGGGAGGGGATAACCCTATTTTTTTTACCTGGAAAAAAATAACCCCATCTCTTTGCCATCTGCCAGCAGATGGCAAAGAATCTTTGCCGTCTGCTGGCAGATGGCAAGGAGGTGGGGCTGGTACGCCGTTACATTCTTGACGGCCACAGGATTTTCCAACCTCTTTGCCATCCACTAGCAGATGGCAAAGAATTGGCTGATGGCAACCATGTTCTTTGCCGTCTGTTAGTTCTTTGCCATCTGTTTTTTATAAGCAGATGGCAAAGATGTTCTTTGCCATCAGCTGACAGATGGCAAAGAGCTGGCTGATGGCAAATTCCTTGTTTCCAGTAGTGATAAGACTCACATTCTTTTTTCAACAGATGAGGTTCAAGTTGGATCTGAAAGATGATGCAACTAAACAAGCATGCACTCATGTTTTTCATTCTACTCTCGACAGTATCGGTATCACCTTAGAAAAACTCACTTTGAAGGCAAGTCTAACAATGAAATCACCCAAACATCTCTAGTGGAATATATTATAGATGAAGACTGTACATCCCTTGTTAAACACCGGTCTGATCCAAAGTATCTGGTAGGGCATATGTATTTAATCAGATCAGGTATTGAACTTGTATTTACGTATATGCCTTACAAGTGTATCTTCTTCTAGGCTAACTGTTTGAAGAACAAGACCAACCGTTCTAAAGTGAAATTCCAACAGACAATAGGATCTCGTAGCTATATTGCACACTGCGAGGCTCTTGTAAATAGCAGCTACTTCCTTCTTTTTTGTGTGCCATATTATCATATCTATATTGACTTGTTCCAAATACAGAGGAAAGCCCGTGCGTACCAAAAAGAACCTGAATCGAATGAAGTGCAAATCTTCAAGGATTGCCACACCAGCAAGATGAAGGGCATGAGCACACCAGTTCAAGCCACTGTTGTAAGCCCTTACTCCTCCTGCCTTTGAACTGCTTGTTACTATGACGTGTTCATTTAACTGCTTGGTTTGCAGCCAATGTCAGTTACTCTGTTCACTTCTATGCACAGTTGTCTTAACGTATCATTTCACCTTACACGGGTTAAAAGAGAGGAATGATATTCTTTTGGTCTTGATCTGTAATCTAGTTGTGATGTTTGATAACCCACAAGTGTAGGGGATCGCAACAGTTTTCAATAAGTAAGAGTGTCAAACCCAACGAGGAGCTAAAGGTAGAATAAATATTCCCTCAAGTTCTATCGACCACCGATACAACTCTATGCACGCTTGACGTTTGCTTTACCTAGAACAAGTATGAAACTAGAAGTACTTTGTAGGTGTGATAGGATAGGTTTGCAAGATAATAAAGAACACGTAAATAAAAAGTAGGGGCTATTTAGATAAAGAAGCAATAAAGTAAGTATTAGTAGAGAGCTTTTTGTTACGAGAAAGTTATTTGTCCAAGGCAATTGATAACTAGACCGGTAATCATCGTTGCAATTCTATTTGAGGGAGAGGCATAAGCTAACATACTTTCTCTACTTGGATCATATGCACTTATGATTGGAACTCTAGCAAGTGTCCGCAACTACTTAAGATTCATTAAGGTAAAACCCAACCATAGCATTAAAGTATCAAGTCCCCTTTTATCCCATACGCAAACAACCTACTTACTCAGGTTTGTGTTTCAGTCACTCACGCAACCCACCATAAGCAAATCATAAACATATTGCAAACCCTACAGCGGGAATCCCTCACGCTTGCGCGACATGGAGGGCACAATAGGACAGCACCAATAATAAAACATGCAACTCAAACCAATCACGATCATCAATTAACCCATAGGACAAAACGGATCTACTCAAACATCATAAGATAGCCATACATCATTGGGAAATAATATATAGCGTTGAGCACCATGTTTAAGTAGAGATTACAGCGGGTAAGAGAGAGGTTACACCGCTGCATAGAGGGGGGAAGAGTTGGTGATGAAGGCGGTGAAGTTGTTGGTGAAGATCGCGGTGATGATGATGGCTCCCGGCAGCGCTCCGGTGCCACCGGAATCAAGGGGGAGAGGGCCCCCCTTCTTCTTATTCTTCCTAGACCTCCTCCCTAGATGGGAGAAGGGTTTCCCCTCTGGTACTTGGCTCCCATGGCTTGGGAGGGGCGAGAGCCCCTCCGAGATTAGATCTATCTCTCTGTTTCTGCGTTCTCAGATTCTACCCCTTCACCGTTTCTTAAATATCCGGAGATCCGTAACTCCGATTGGGGTGAATCTTTCGCCCAGATCTTTCTCATAAAATTAGCTTTCTTGCGCCAAAAGAAGAGCGTCAACCGCCTTACGGGTGGCCCACGAGAGCCCAGGCCGTGCCCAGGGGGAGGGCGCGCCCTCTGTCTCGTGGCCACCCCGGACACCATTTCGCGTTGATTTTACTTCCCAAAAATCATAAATATTCCAAAAAAAATCCGTCCATTTTTATCCCGTTTGGACTCCGTTTGATATTGGGTTTCTGCGAAAGAAAAAACATGTAACAGATAGGAATTGGCACTAGGCACTGGATCAATATGTTAGTCCCAAAAATAGTATAAAAAGTTGCCAAAAGTATATAAAAGTTGAATAATATTGGCATGGAACAATAAAAAATTATAGATACTACGGAGACGAATCAGCATCCCCAAGCTTTATTCCTGCTCGTCGTCGAGTAGGTAAATGATAAAAAAGATAATTTTTATGTGGAATGCTACCTAGCATAATCTTGATCATATGTCTAATTATGGCATGAATATTAAGACACGAGTGATTCAAAGCAATAGTCTAATATTTGACATAAAAATAATAATACTTCGAGTGTACCAATAAAGCAATCATGTCTTTTCAAAACAACATGGCCAAAGAAAGTTATCCCTACAAAATCATATAGTCTGGCTATTGCTCTATCTTCATCACACAAAGTATTTAATCATGCACAACCCCGATGACAAGCCAAGCAATTGTTTCATACTTTAATAATCTCAAACTTTTTTCAACTTTCACGCAATACATGAGCGTGAGCCATGGACATAACACTTAGGTGGAATAGAATATGATGGTGGGGGTTTTGTGGAGAAGACAAAAAAAGGAGAAAGTCTCACATCGACTAGGCGTATCAACGGGCTATGGAGATGCCCATCAATAGATATTAATGTGAGTGAGTAGGGATTGCCATGCAACGGATACACTAGAGCTATAAGTGTATGAAAGCTCAAACTGAAACTAAGTGGGTGTGCATCCAACTTGCTTGCTCATGAAGACCTCGGGCATTTGAGGAAGCCCATCATCGGAATATACAAGCCAAGTTCTATAATGAAAATTCCCACTAGTGTATGAAAGTGAAAGCATAGGAGGCTCTCTCTATGAAGAACATGGTGCTACTCTGAAGCACAAGTGTGATAAAAGGATAGTAACATTGCCCCTTCTCTCTTTTTCTCTCATTTTCCCCCTTTTTTCTTTATTATTATTTTTTCTTTTTGGTGGGCTTTTTTGGCCTCTTTTTTTTATTTGGGCTTCTTTGGCCTCTTTTATTTTTCATGAAGTCCGGAGTCTCATCCCAACTTGTGGGGGAATCATAGTCTCCATCATCCTTTCCTCACTGGGACAATGCTCTAATAATGATGATCATCACACTTTTATTTACTTACAACTCAATATCTAGAACAAAGATATGACTCTATATGAATGCCTCCGGCGGTGTACCGGGATGTGCAACGATCTAGCATAGCAATGACATCATAAAACGGACAAGCCATGAAAACGTCATGCTAGCTATCTTACGATCATGCAAAGCAATATGACAATAAATGCTCAAGTCATGTATATGATATGATGGAAGTTGCATGGCAATATATCTCGGAATGGCTATGGAAATGCCATGATAGGTAGGTGTGGTGGCTGTTTTGAGGAAGATATAAGGAGGTTTATGTGTGATAGAGCGTATCATATCACGGGGTTTGGATGCACCGGTGAATTTTGCACCAACTCTCGAGGTGAGAAAGGGCAATGCACGGTACCGAAGAGGCTAGCAATGGTGGAAGGGTGAGAGTGCGTATAATCCATAGACTCAACATTAGTCATAAAGAACTCATATACTTATTGCAAAAATCTACAAGCCATTGAAAACAAAGTACTATGCGCATGCTCCTATGGGGATAGATTGGTAGGAAAATACCATCGCTCATCCCCGACCGCCACTCATAAGGAAGACAATAAATAAATAAAATTGTGCTCCAACTTCATCACAAAGCGGTTCACCATACGTGCATGCTACGGGAATCACAAACCTCAATACAAGTGTCTCTAAAACCACAACCACCCACTAGCATGACTCTAATATCACCACCTTTATATCGCAAAACTATTGCAAGGAATCAAACATATCATATTCAGCGATCTACAAGTTTATGTAGGATTTTATGACTAACCATGTGAATGACCAATTCCTGTCATCTCTCTAAATAGATATAAGTGAAGCAAGAGAGTTTAATTCTTTCTACAAAAGAAATGCCCGTGCTCTAACGAATATAAGTGAAGCAAAAGAGCATTCTACAAATGGCGGTTTTCTATGTGAAGAGAAACAGGCAATCCAAACTTCAAATGATATAAGTGAAGCACATGAAGCATTCTATAAAGCCGTACTCAAAAGATTTAAGTGAAGTGCAATGAGCATTATATAAATCAACCAAGGACTATCTCATACCAGCATGGTGCATAAAATAAAAGTGAAAACTAAATGCAAAAGACGCTCCAAGACTTGCACATAATGCATGAACGAAACGAATTCGAAAACATACCGATACTTGTTGAAGAAAGAGGGGATGCCTTCCGGGGAATCCCCAAGCTTAGACGCTTGAGTCACCTTGAATATTTACTTGGGGTGCCTCGGGCATCCCCAAGCTTGAGCTCTTGCCTCTCTTCCTTTTCCTCATATCGAGACATCCTTGATTAGACACTACATCCACACAAAACTTCAACAGAAAACTCGATAAGATCCGTTAGTATAATAAAGCAAATCACCATTCGAAGTACTGTTGCAAACCAATTAATATTTTGTTTTTGCATTGTGTCTACTGTAATATATCTTTTCCATGGCTTAATCCACTAATATAAATTGATAGATTCATCAAAACAAGCAAACTATGCATCAAAAACATAATCTGTCAAAAACAGAACAGTCTGTAGCAATCTGAACATCCACCATACTTCTGTTACCCCAAAAATTCTACCAAAATTAGGAAAAATTAAAAAGTTGTATAGAAATACAGTGCAAAATGAATCAGAATCATTTGACGTTCCAGTTAAAAATGTAAAATCGAGCACTACAGCCAAAGTTTCTGTCCTACACCGTACAAACCAACAAGCATTGTAAACATCCTAAAGGCAAACCTTGGCACATTATTTTTATAATACAATGGAAATATAAAAGGGGATAATTATTTTTGTTGAAAAGTTTCTGTAATCAAGATTCACAAAGTTTTCGTGAGCATGAACAAAGTTCAAGGCTAGCTCCCACTTCAACAATGCTTGTCTTTCTCACTTTCACTTTCCTTTTTGAAAAGTTTTGAGTTCCCCTCTTTATTTTTTTGTTTTAAAATATATAAAAGCACTCAACAGAAATAAATGACTCTCTAAAACTTCCGGTTTGTCTCCCTGGCAGCGCTTTCTTTAAAGCCATTAAGCTAGGCATATAGTGCTCAAGTAATGAATCCACCCGGTTCCCAAGGTATATCAAAGCCAATTTTAATTAGCAATGATTTGTAATTTAGTAGTGAGAGCAAAGTAACATATATCAAGCAACAACGAAGTCTAACTCTCTTCCTATGCATTGGCATGTCACAAAATAACAATTCATGCACTCCAAGTAAAGGCCAATGCATAGTATAAACAGTTTCTTGCAATTCTATCGTGTTGGAAACATAGAGAGGTGGAGACATAGTTCCTCTCTCATAATAATTGCAAGTAGGAGCAGCAAGCACATGCATATTATATTCATGAAAATCATCATGTGCAATGATAAAAGGCAACCCATCAATATAATACTTACTAAGCGCAAACTTCTCCGATATAGTGTAGTTGGGAGAATTCAAAAAGATAATAGGACTATCATGCGTGGGTGCAATAGCAACAATTTCATGTTTAACATAAGGAACTATAGCAAGTTCATCTCCATAAGCATAATTCATATTGGCATCTTGGCCACAAGCATATCAAGCATCATCAAAAAGGGATACTTCAAGAGAATCAACGGGGTCATAGCAATCATCATAGCAATCATCATAGCAATCATCCTTCGGTAAGCACGAAGGGGAATTAAATAATGTATGAGTTGGAGGGTTACTCTCATTAGAAGGTGGGCACGGGTAGCTAATCCGCTCTTCCTCCTTTTGTTCTTCGCTCTCCTCATCATCTTTTTCATCCAATGAGCTCATTGTTTCATCAATTTTTTCTTCCATAGCTTCCTGCAAAATATTAGTCTCTTCTTGGACAGTGGAGACTTTCTCAATAAATGCATTAATATTTTAATTGTATTCATAATTTTCATAGCAATATCTAAGTATAGCAAGATTTTCTGGTCTATAAACTGAATCATAAAAATCATCAAACGCTTTAAACATAGATTCAACCTCATAAGCACCCATAAAAGCAACAAATTCTTCTATCTGTTCCACATCATAGTAATCAAAGATACCATTAGCATAAGAAGCTAAGGTTTCATTATCATTGAATTTGCATGAAAAGGGAAGGTGTGGAGACTTCATCCTAGAGCAGCAAGTATAATCATGCATCAAGCATAGTTGCCTAGCATACCACTTCAATAGTTGAATTTGATCCCATAATAGTTTCCCTTTTTGTGTCAAGCGATAATCCTTAAAGTATTCACGTTGATCCAACGTTACTCCCATAACATAATTGAGTTGAGTTTTCTCAGGATTATCAAAGTTGTACATAATATCTTGAACATAACGAGCATCGAGGGTTTTAGGAGGTTCCCCATCTCCATGAGTAGCAAGTACACCTAATTTTTTTGGTATTTCGTGTTCCATATCCATAACTAAAGATAGAGAACAACTTAGAACAGCAAATAAAAATTACTTAGTGATAAAGCAAACAAGCACACACGAGAATATTCACCCCACGCTATGACTCCCCGGCAACGGCGCCAGAAAAGAGTCTTGATAACCCATAAGTGTAGGGGATCGCAACAGTTTTCAATAAGTAAGAGTGTCGAACCCAATGAGGAGCTAAAGGTAGAATAAATATTCCCTCAAGTTCTATCAACCACCGATACAACTCTACGCACGCTTGACGTTTGCTTTACCTAGAACAAGTATGAAACTAGAAGTACTTTGTAGGTGTGATAGGATAGGTTTGCAAGATAATAAAGAACACATAAATAAAAAGTAGGGGCTGTTTAGATAAATAAGCAATAAAGTAAGTATTAGTAGAGAGCTTTTTGTTATGAGAAAGTTATTTGTCCAAGGCAATTGATAACTAGACCGGTAATCATCGTTGCAATTCTATTTGAGGGAGAGGCATAAGCTAACATACTTTCTCTACTTGGATCATATGCACTTATGATTGGAACTCTAGCAAGCGTCCGCAACTACTAAATATTCATTGAGGTAAAACCCAACCATAGCATTAAAGTATCAAGTCCCCTTTTATCCCATACGCAAACAACCTACTTACTCGGGTTTGTGTTTCAGTCACTCACGCAACCCACCATAAGCAAATCATAATCATATTGCAAACCCTACAGCGGGAATCCCTCACGCTTGCGCGACACGGAGGGCACAATAGGACAGCACCAATAATAAAACATGCAACTCAAACCAATCACGGTCATCAATTAACCCATAGGACAAAACAGATCTACTCAAACATCATAAGATAGCCATACATCATTGGGAAATAATATATAGCGTTGAGCACCATGTTTAAGTAGAGATTACAGCGGATAAGAGAGAGGTTACACCACTGCATAGAGGGGGGAAGAGTTGGTGATGAAGGCGGTGAAGTTGTTGGTGAAGATCGCGGTGATGATGATGGCCCCCGGCAGCGCTCCGGCGCCACCGGAAGCAAGGGGGAGAGGACCCCCCCTTCTTCTTCTTCTTCCTTGACCTCCTCCCTAGATGGGAGAAGGGTTTCCCCTCTGGTCCTTGGCTCCCATGGCTTGGGAGGGGCGAGAGCCCCTCCGAGATTGAATCTATCTCTCTGTTTCTGCGTTCTCAGATTCTACCCCTTCACCGTTTCTTAAATATCCGGAGATCCGTAACTCCGATTGGGGTGAATCTTTCGCCCAGATCTTTCTCATAAAATTAGCTTTCTTGCACCAAAAGAAGAGCATCAACCGCCTTACGGGTGGCCCACGAGAGCCCAGGCCGCGCCTAGGGGGGGAGGGCGTGCCCCCTGTCTCGTGGCCACCCGAACACCGTTTCGCGTTGATTTTACTTCCCAAAAATCATAAATATTCCAAAAAAATCTCCGCCCGTTTTTATCCTGTTTGGACTCCGTTTGATATTGGGTTTCATAAACAAAAACATGCAATGCATGTGAACTGCAATCGAGCAACCTTTGGATCAATATGTTAGTCCCAAAAATAGTATAAAAAGTTGCCAAAAGTATATAAAAGTTGAATAATATTGGCATGGAATAATCAAAAATTATAGATATGACGGAGACGTATCAATGTTCACGTGCGCACACAATGATACAATAGCCTGCTTGTTTGATATCTGTTTGCCCATGATATGAATGATGTCATACTATGTTCATCCTACTTTAAACCACGTTTCTTTATCCTTACATGTCAACAAATGTGAGGAAATAGACAATACAGTAGGCATGCTACATGGACATATGTTCCGAAAGTGATTTTATTATGTAGTTGGCACTGCAATACATGTTAATGTATTACAATAGTTCACCAAAATAAGCATGAAACCTACTTTGTTTGTTTTTGTCTCATTAGTAACTTATCTGGTACACTAATCTACAAGTTCAAACTTTCAGCAAGCAATGGAACAAATGATTGAACAACCACAACCACTTGAAGGTGACGAGGCTACCACAGGCACAATGTCACCTCTTGCTGCAGTGCGTCAGTATCTCTCCACTAATGGTGCAAAAAGCACCTTCCTACGTAATTCTGGGTTGGTTGTCAAGAAAACCTCAACCAAATCGCCTACTAAACAAAATCTTCCGGCTAGACAGAGTGATATATCTGTTCTCTAGACACAAGTCCAATCCCTAATGGACGTCGTTTCGGAAACCAGAATAGTGGTTGACAAATGTCGTCAAAATATGAATGGTTTTGAAACTAGACTATCAGACATTTGCTTCGTTGTTCAAGAGCAATGACGGAAAAAGGGGATGATCATGCTGCTCCATCAGATTCTACAGCCTGAAACATTAGCACTTACAGCCTGATTATTTTGCAAGGACTGTAAAATTTATGCCAATAGGCCTTTTGTTGTATGGCTGGAATTTATTTTGCTGTGATACAACATTTATCGTGCTGCCAAAGACTGTAGAAATTACGACACTATTTTTGTATAGTGTAGGTTTATCTTAGTAATGTATTTGGTCGAAAGCTTCGTAGGATCCCAACATGCCAACATTCGTTAGGCTCATTCCAATTGGGTTAAAAATGATTATGGGCCGTAATTTGCATGTAGCCCACTAAAAATACCTGGGCCTAAATCAGCATAAGCTTTCATATTTTTGGTAGGCTTGTGCACCTAGTGGGCCTTTAACAGGCCTAAACATAATTTGGGCCCTTAGAACAATAGGCCGTTAACATGTGTAAATGTCTCGAGCCCATAAATAACAAGGGCCTTTAATAGGTCGAAAGTGAGATTGGGCCCTGATTGTGCCAAATAACCCACTGGTCATTAGCTGGCCAAAATGTATCTCAACTCATGTTGGCCCATTTACAATGCGGATCGTTCACCGGCCGAAATTTAGACGGGCCATAAATGCGCCGACCTACTACACGGGCCTTTAACAGGCTGGAAGTTTGGTCTGGCTTGATTAGTATCAGTTTTATATGGGTCGTTAATAGGCCCGATGTGACATTGGGCCATATATGGCCCATGGATTTCATCCGACGTTAACAGGTCGAAAGTCACAATAGGCTGGAAGTGGCCAAATCTATAGTGGGCCTCTAACAGTCTGAATGTCACAACAGGCTAGAAGTGGCCCAAATCTATAGTGGGCCTCTAACAGGCCGAATGTCACAACAGGCTGGAAGTGGCCCAAATCTACAGTGGGCCTCTAATAGGCCGAATGTCAGACATGGCCGAATATGACCCAAATCCTTCCCGATCGTTTATGGGCCAAAAGTTTCAAGGACCGAAAAATGGGCCCAAATGAAGTAGGACCTTTAACAGGTCGGAAACACACCGGGTCGTAATTCAGCCCAAATACATTGCAGACTGTTAACGGGCCAGAAGTGACCATGGGCTGCAATGATGACAAGTTTAGAACGGGTCGTTGACGGGCGATTTGACAATAGTCGTACGGGCCTTAACTGCCAATGGGTCGTCTGCAAGCAGGCCGTTAATGGGCCAACCCGCTAATTTTGACTGGGCCAGCCTTTTTAACATACATGGGGCATTGTTGGGCCTTGCCACATGTCTACGTATCATAGGAGCCTCCTTTCCATTGGGAAGTTGACATCTGTCCTTTTCAGGTGCTGACACGTGGTTGCTATAGCCAATGATAATTTTACATGTGGAAAATCCCCATTGGTCGGGGCTGTTAACGGGTTACGGATCCAAAACCAGACCTGATAGCTTAACGGTGACCCGTTAAGGTGGATGCCACGTGTTGGTCACCCTTGACGAAAACACTTCTATGATGCGTGATTTATCGTCATGGAAGTGGACACTTCCGTGATGATAATTTTGGTAATGTCATGGAACACTTCTACGACAACACAGGTATGACTATCTTGATTCTATCATAAATTCGTCATGGATGTACATGCATGACAGAAAACGTGACCTACTGTGACAAACACGTATCATCACGGAAGTGTGTTTTTTGTAGTGTCACTATATGACTCTTGTTCATCTTTCGACACTTTGTGCTCCGAGCTCAGATCTTTTCTGCTAGAACTTCAAGGCAACCGAGTGTCTCTGCTATGAAGTCCTACCTCACCCGCCTTACACTTCATTTCTCATTTGTACTCATGGTAGCATGTAGTTTTCCAAAAGGCCACATGTTATAGACGGTTGCAACACTCGGCAAAGCACCTTTTAACTTGATATTTACTGTGAGAGATCACCCTAATAATTGACAATGCGCAATCAATGGTGCAGCCAACAAAGGGATAAACATCTTCGGAAATTCATAAAAGCATGATATGGTATAGCCCTGGGCGTCGGGAATTCTCCGTGATCATCTTCAATCTTCTGTTGAAACATCGTGATGGCCAATATTTCGTTGTCGTGGCAACCATTTCAAAAACGTTACCATGGAGACAATTTCAGAAAATGTTGTCGTGGTGATGCTACCTCTTGAGCATGCATTGGTTTTCCCTTGAAGAGGAAAGGGTGATGCAGCAAAGTAGCGTAAGTATTTCCCTCAGTTTTTGAGAACCAAGGTATCAATCTAGTAGGAGGCTACATGCAAATCCCTCGTACCTACACAAACAAATAAGAACCTTGCAACCAACGCGATAACGGGGTTGTCAATCCCTTCACGCCACTTGCAAAAGTGAGATCTAATAGAGATAATAAGATAAATATTTTTGGTATTTTTATGATATAGATTGGAAAGTAAAGATTGCAAAATAATATAGATCGGAAACTTATATGATGGAAAATAGACCCGGGGGCCATAGGTTTCACTAATGGCTTCTCTCAAGATAGCATAAGTATTACGGTGGGTGAACAAATTATTGTCGAGCAATTGATAGAAAAGTGCATAGTTATGAGAATATTTAGGCATGATCATGTATATAGGCATCACGTCCATGACAAGTAGATCGAAACAATTTTGCATCTACTACTATTACTCCACACATCGGCCGCTATCCAGCATGCATGTAGAGTATTAAGTTCATAAGAACAGAGTAACGCATTAGGCAAGATGACATGATGTAGAGGGATAAACTCAAGCAATATGATATAAACCCCACCTTTTTATCCTCGATGGCAACAATACAATACGTGCCTTGTTGCCCCTGCTGTCACTGGGAAAGGACACCGCAAGATTGAACCCAAAGCTAAGCACATCTCCCATTGCAAGAAAGATCAATCTAGTAGGCCAGACCAAACTGATAATTCGAATAGACTTTCAAAGATAACAAATCATACATAAAAGAATTCAGAGGAGATTCAAATATTGTTCATAGATAATCTTGATCATAAACCCACAATTCATCGGATCTGGACAAACACATCGCAAAAAGAGTTACATCGAATAGATCTCCAAGAAGATCGAGGAGAACTTTGTATTGAGATCCAAAGAGAGAGAAGAAGCCATCTAGCTAATAACTATGTACCCGAAGGTCTGTGGTAAACTACTCACACTTCATCGGAGAGGCTATGGTGTTGATGTAGAAGCCCTCCATGATCGATTCCCCCTCGTGGGCGCCGAAAAGGCCCCAAGATGGGATCTCACGGGTACAGAAGGTTGCGGCGGTGGAAATAGGGTTTCGTGGTGCTCCTGGATGTTTTTAGGGTATATGAGTATATATAGGCGAAGGAAGTTGGTCAGGGGAGCCACGAGGGGCCCACGAGGGTGGGGGGCGCGCCTAGCCCCCTAGGAGCGCCCTCCTGCCTCGTGGCCACCTCGTTTTTTTCTTGACGTCCACTCCAAGTCTCCTGGATTGCATTTGTCCAAAAATAACTCTCCCGAAGGTTTCATTCCGTTTGGACTCCGTTTGATATTCCTTTTCTGCGAAACACTGAAATAGGCAAAAAACAACAATTTGGACTGGGCCTCCGGTTAATAGGTTAGTCCCAAAATTAATATAAAAGTGCATATTAAAGCCCATTAAACATCTAAAACAGATAATATAATAGCATGGAGCCATCAAAAATTATAGATACGTTGGAGACGTATCAAGCATCCCCAAGCTTAATTCCTGCTCGTCCTCGAGTAGGTAAATGACTAGCACATATGCTCGTTCGTTGCCACGGGAGAAAAATTAGTATGCATTTAAAATTAGTCAGAATTGTATGTGCAAGCAAAACCATGTCCGCATGTGAAAAAGAAACATTTACCTTCTCCGTTTGCCGGTGCGAAGTAATCAATTTTCTATTTTTTCATTCATTGATCGAGGGCATTTAAGAGTTTTGTTACGTCAACGTACACTAGAGAATGCCAATGAATTATTCAATCTACTTTTCCTTTCAATCGAGGAGATTTTAAGGTATGAAGTTTGTGAATATTGTAGAAAACATGAACCATTTTTAAAATCCTGAACAGTTTTTTGAAAATTATGTACACTTTCAGAAAAACACGAACAAAATTTGAAATAGGAACATATTTTAAAATTCACAAACATTTTTTGAAAGCACCAACTTTTTTTAACATTATTTGAATTTCTGAACATTTTTTATAGAACGAGAACATGTGTTAAAAATTCATAACATTTTCAATAAATGTGTATCTTTTAATATTATAGCACATATGCACGTGCGTTGCAACGGGAGTTTTTTTGCGAGAAGCATTGGAAGAGATAATTAATGTGTCCATCAAAACGGTCTCCACACAGTAGTGGGGCGGTGAGCGGAGAGCTATGGTGCTCTCGTGGGTCATGTTTGGCCCGCGAGATCTTTATAATAATGGGGTTGGTGGGAGTGGCGGCCACTATCCAATTCGTGCATTTTATTCCTTCAGGTCCACCTCCTTGTCGAGGTTGTGGTGACCTCCTGATATTTTTTAAAACATGTGAGAATTTTTTTTCTCAAGAAAGGTTAATTTCTAGAATAAGGAAAGCAAAACTTGAAGTAGAAAGATTTTCTTAAATTCACAAACACTTTTTGAAAACATGACCATTTTTAAGGCTGAGAAACTAACATTTTCCGAATTTGTGAACAATTTTTTAAAATGGAAACTTGTTTTGAACATTCAAATCAATTTTCTAAAATGTCTTTTTAATCACGAACATTATTTTGAATTTTGAACATTTTGATAAAATGAATATTTTTCGATTTTCTATTATTTTTGAAACAAAATTTATTTTAGAAATCTAGAAAAAATTACAATTTTTTTTAAAATGCAAACATTTTTTTTAATTTCAAACAAATTTAGAATGAAAATAAAAATTTCAATTTCCATATGTTTTTTAAAGTGGGAACAAAATTTGAAATTATAAGATTTAACAAAAAATAGTACAAAAAAGAAATATTGGAAAATTTGTTAAATTAATTTATGGGAAAAGGTTAAAATAAATTGGAAGGGAAAAAATAAAAATAGAAAAAGAACACAGAAAAAATAGAAATGGGCCGGCCCGGCGACCGATGGGAAGCTCCAACTATATGCCGCGCTGAGTGACAAATAAGGTTTCCGAGCTGCGTGCGCGGGATATATATGGGTGGCTTTTCTGGGCCTTAGTGCGTGCGGCCCACGTACGAAATTCCGGACAAAACTTTTTATTTTTTAGCAGATGGACCACAAAAATTTAGTACCACCTCAGATATAAGAAAAATATTTTCGGTGTTGAAGGGATGAAAAAATTGGAGAAACGCACCTTGCTTTATTAGTAGGTATAGATATAAATATAGATAAAAACAGAATTTTTGATGTGGAATGCTACCTAGCATATTTCTCAATGTAATTTTCTTTATTGTGGCATGAATGTTCAGATCCAAAAGATTCAAGACAAAAGTTTAATATTGACATAAAAATAGTAATACTTCAAGCATGCTAACCAAGCAATTTATGTCTTATCAAAATAACATAGCCAAAGAAAGCTTATCCCTACAAAATCATATAGTTTGGCCATGCTTCATTTTTGTCACACAAAATGCTCCCATCATGCACAACCCCGGTTTCAGCCAAGCAATTGGTTCATACTTTTTAACCCGCTTCAGCCTTTTCAATCCTCACGCAATACATGAGCATAAGCCATGGACATAACACTATGGGTGGAGTAGAGTATGATGATAGGGATTATGTGAGAAAATAAAAAAGGAGAAAGTCTCACATTGACGTGGCTAATCAATGGGCTATGGAGATGCCCATCAATTGATGGCAATATGAGGAGTAGGGATTTCCATGCAACGGATGCACTAGAGCTATAAATGTATGAAAGCTCATCAAAAAGAAACTAAGTGGGTGTGCATCCAACTTGCTTGCTCACGAAGACCTAGGGCATTTTGAGGAAGCCCATCATTGGAATATACAAGTCAAGTTCTATAATGAAAAATTCCCACTAGTATATAAAAGTGACAAAATAGGAGACTCTCTATCATGAAGATCATGGTGCCACTTTGAAGCACAAGTGTGGAAAAGGGATAGTAACATTGTACCTTCTCTCTTTTTCTCTCATTTTTTTCTTTCTTTTTTTATTTGGTGGGCTTCTTTGGCCTCTTTTTTTATTTGGGCTTCTTTGGCCTCTTTTATTTTTCATAAAGTCTGGAGTCTCATCCCGACTTGTGGGGGAATCATTGCTTCCATCATTCTTTCCTCACATGGGACAATGCTCTAATAATGGAAATCATCACACTTTTATTTATTTACAGCTCAAGAATTACAACTCAATACTTAGGACAAAATATGACTCTATGTGAATGCCTCCGACGGTGTACCGGGATATGCAATGAATCAAGGGCGACATGTATGAAAGAATTATAAAGGTGGCTTTGCCACAAATACGATGTCAACTACATGATCATGCAAAAGCAATATGACAATGATGGAGCCTATCATAATAAACGAAACAGTGGAAAGTTGCATGGCAATATATCTCGGAATGGCTATGGAAATGCCATAATAGGTAGGTATGGTGGCTGTTTTGAGGAAGATATAAGGAGGTTTATGTGTGATAGAGCATATCGTATCACGGGGTTTGGATGCATCGGCGAAGTTTGCATCAACTCTCAAGGTGAGAAAGGGAAATGCACAGTACCTTAGAGGCTAGCAAATTACGGAAGGGTAAGAGTGCGTAGAATCCATGGACTCACATTAGTCATAAAGAACTCATATACTTATTGCAAAAATTTATTAGCCCTCGAAGCAAAGTACTACTACGCATGCTCCTAGGGGAAGGGTTGGTAGGAGTTAACCATCGCGCGATCCCGACGTCCACTCATAAGGAAGGCAATCAAAGAACACCCCATGCTTCAAATTTGTCACACAACGTTCACCATACGTGCATGCTACGGGACTTGGCAACTTTAACACAAGTATTTCTCAATTTCATAATTACCCAACTAGCATGACTCTAACATTACCACCTTTATATCTCAAAACAATTATCAAGTATCAAATTTATCATAGTATTTAATGCACTCTATACGAAAGTTTTTATTATACCCAACTTGGATGCCCTCATATTAGGATATAACCAAAGCAAATTACCATGCTATTTTAAAAGACTCTCAAAATAATATAAGTGAAGCATGAGAGATCAATAATTTCTATAAAATAAATCCACCACCGTGCTCTAAAAAGGTATAAGTGAAGCACTAGAGCAAAATTATCTAGCTCAAAAGATATAAGTGAAGCACATAGAGTATTCTAATAAATTCTGATTCATGTGTGTCTCTCCCAAAAGGTGTTTACAACAAGGATGATTGTGGTAAACTAAAAAGCAAATACTCAAATCATACAAGATGCTCCAAGCAAAATACATATCATGTGGTGAATAAAAATATATCATCAAGTAAAGTTACCGATGGACGAAGACGAAAGAGGGGATGCCTTTCGGGGCATCCCCAAGCTTAGGCTTTTGGTTGTCCTTGAATTTTACCTTGGGGTGCCTTGGGCATCCCCAAGCTTAGGCTCTTGCCACTCCTTATTCCATAATCCATCAAATCTTTACCCAAAACTTGAAAACTTCACAACACAAAACTCAACAGAAAATCTCATGAGCTCCATTAGCAAAATAAAACAAAGCACCACTTTAAGGTACTGTAATGAACTCATTATTTATTTATATTGGTGTTAAACCTACTGTATTCCAACTTATCTATGGTTCATACCCCCCGATACTAGCCATAGATTCATCAAAATAAGCAAACAACACACGAAAAAACAGAATCTATCAAAAACAGAATAGTCTGTAGTAATCTGTAACTTTCGAATACTTCTGTAACTCCAAAAATTCTGAAATAAATTGGTGCACGTTACAAATTTGTCTATTAATCATCTTCAAAAATAATCAACCTAAAAGCACTCTCCAGTAACAAATGGCAGCTAATCTCGTGAGCACTAAAGTTTCTGTTTTTTACAGCAAGATCATAAAGACTTCACCCAAGTCTTCCCAAAGGTTCTACTTGGCACAAACACTAATTAAAACATAAAACCACATGTAACCAGAGGCTAGATGAATTATTTATTACTAAACAGGAACAAAAAGTAAAGAACAAAAATAAAATTGGGTTGCCTCCCAACAAGCGCTATCGTTTAACGCCCCTAGCTAGGCATAAAAGCGAGAATAGATCTAAGTATTGTCATCTTTGGTATTGGGAAAGAAAAGGGAAAATTTATTATCTATAGCATTTAACATTCTATTTTGGGAAAGCACATTGCCATTAATGGTGGAAGAAAGATTAAGCACGCTACGGAAATTTGCATATAAGCTAGCCTTCATCTCTTTGATAATTTTGTTTTGATAAAAGCATAAAAGAGAGGTGGATTCAACCTTCTCACTCATGGGGTGCCCAAATATAGTTTTCATCTTTTCATAGGTATCTATAGCATCCCCCTCAAGAAAACCTTCTTCAAAAATAGAATCTAAAACTTGCTTGAACGAAGAGGGTAAGCCAACATAAAAGCTTTTTAGGTATATCTCAATTTGATATTGTGGCACATAGCTAGCTCGGATCCTTAATAGCCTATCCCAAGCATCTTTTAAAGACTCATAAAGTAAATAATGAAAAATTCCGGGATCATCTCCATCGAAATTATTCAAACTCTCATTGATAACCCGGTAGGTCTTTCCATAGCATCATTATTTATGAGCTTAGAGAGGACAGAGGGACTATCCAAAGTACTAAAACCCAGGAGAGAACCCTTAGCCCTTTTCAATTTGGCCATGGCGAAGGAAAGGAAAACGGTAAAGAGGCGAAGAAAAGGCAGAGGTGAAGTGGGGGAGAGGAAAACGAGATACAAATGGCAAATAATGTAATGCGAGGGATAAGAGTTTCTGATGGGTACTTGGTATGTCTTGACTTGTGCGTAGACTACCCGGCAACGGTGCTAGAAATCATTGTTGCTACCTCTTGAGAATGCGTCGGTTTTCCCTTTAAGAGGAAAGGGTGATGCAGAAAAGTAGCGTAAGTATTTCCCTCAGTTTTTGAGAACCAAGGTATCAATCCAGTAGGAGGCTACACGCAAATCCCTCGTAGCTGCACAAACAAATAAGAACCTTGCAACCAACGCGATAAAGGGGTTGTCAATCCCTTCACGGCCACTTGCAAAAGTGAGATCTGATAGAGATAATAAGATAAATATTTTTGGTATTTTCATGATATAGATTAGAAAGTAAAGATTGCAAAATAAAATAGATCGGAAACTTATATGATGGAAAATAGACCCGGGGGCCATAGGTTTCACGAATGGCTTCTCTCAAGATAGCATAAGTATTATGGTGGGTGAACAAATTACTGTCGAGCAATTGATAGAAAAGTGCATATTTATGAGAATATCTAGGCATGATCATGTATATACGCATCACGTCCGCGACTAGTAGATCGAAACGATTCTGCATTTACTACTATTACTCCACACGTCGACCGCTATCGAGCATGCATCTAGAGTATTAAGTTCATATGAATAGAGTAACACATTAGGCAAGATGACATGATGTAGAGGGATAAACTCAAGCAATATGATATTAACCCCATCTTTTTATCCTCAATGGCAACAATACAATACGTGCCTTGCTGCCCCTGCTCTCACTGGGAAAGGACACCGCAAGATTGAACCCAAAGCTAAGCACTTCTCCCATTGCAAGAAAGATCAATCTAGTAGGCCAAACCAAACTGATAATTCGAAGAGACTTCCAAAGATAACAAATCATACATAAAAGAATTCAGAGGAGATTCAAATATTGTTCATGATAATCTTGATCCCACAGTTCATCGAATCTCGACGAACACACCGCAAAAAGAATTACATCGAATAGATCTCCAAGAAGATCGAGGAGAACTTTGTATTGAGATCCAAAGAGAGAGAAGAAGCCATCTAGCTAATAACTATGGACCCGAAGGTCTGTGGTAAACTACTCACACTTCATCGGAGAGGATAAGGTGTTGATGTAAAAGCCCTCCGTGATCGGTTCCCCCTCCGGTGGAGCACCGGAAGAGGCCCCAAGATGGGATCTCACGGGTACAGAAGGTTGCGGCGGTGGAAATAGGGTTTCATGGTGCTCCTGGATGTTTTCAGGGTATATGAGTATATATAAGCGAAGGAAGTCGGCCAGGGGAGCCACGAGGGGCCCACGAGGGTGGGGGCACGCCTACCCCCTGGGCGCGCCCTCCTGCCTCGTGGCCGTCTCATTTCTTTCTTGACGTCCACTCCAAGTCTCTTGGATTGCATTTATTCCAAAAATAACTCTCCCGAAGGTTTCATTCCGTTTGGACTCCGTTTGATATTCCTTTTCTGCGAAACACTAAAATAGGCAAAAAAAACAGCAATTTGGATTGGGCCTCCGGTTAATAGGTTAGTCGCAAAAATAATATAAAAGTGCATAGTAAACCCATTAAACATCCAAAACAGATAATATAATAGCATGGAACAATAAAAAATTATAATAGTGTGAAACATAGTAGACATCTAGGGTTCTACTTACAAAACCGCTCATGATGCCATTGTTGGGAAACATAGTAGAAAACGAAAAAAATCCACGCCTACAATCACCCAAGATTAATATGAAGACGCATTACGGGTTGGGATCACGATCGTTACCGTCACCAAGTTGCAGCGGAAGAAGAATGTCTTGGTGTAGATCATACTTGGAGTCCCTCGTACCGTCCATGAACAATCCCTCAAACTAAAGACCGAAAGCACAACCTCTCTACTTGGTTGCAAGCGTGCAACCTTCATGATCCGGCAACGCTTCACCGTCCAGAGCTAATCGTCACCGAAGAATTAGAGGGAGGAGATTAGAACCACACATGCCTTCTAATTATGAGGACAAGAGGATTAGACTATCTCTTATTAGTCAACTAGGACCAACTAGAACTAGAACTAGAAGAACTAGAGGAGGCTCCAAAACTTGTATATCCAAAAGAGCAAAATCCCCTAGTTTATATTGGTTGGAGGGAGAGGGAGGGCTTCCACCAAGGGGAAAGGAGTCCCCCTTGGTGCTCCAGCCTAGGGGAGGAGCTCCTCCCCTTCCCCTAATCGGCCTCCTTCCTTAGGGAAGGAGGCACTTTCCCACTTGGGTCTTTTTGTCCCAAGTTGCCTTCCACCACTTGGCCTTTTTAGGCATGTCAATATTAAATTAAAAATAAAACAGTTCTAAATATTTTCAGACCATTATATATAATTTAACATACCTGGAAACATTTTCCACCTATATATATTTATCGGTAATACCCGGTATTACCCGATATTCACCGAAATCCTTCCGGTGACTCTGAAACACTTCTGGATCCTCTCAAAACCAGTCCAAATATTAATCAAAAAATTACAAAAATATATTCCCATCACTCCCATCCTACTAACACTTAGTAGATCATGATTTCCTTAATCTTGTGATCCCGTAGGTTCGGTAACTCATATACATGAATGGTATCGTTTGTTCAATGACCGGTAGCGGGAACATTGTCGGTGTCAAAATCGGCAGATCTCGGGTAGGGGGTCCTGAACTGTGCATCCAAGGATCGAAGGTAACAAGGAGGCAAGGGACACGATGTTTACCCAGGTTCGGGCCCTCTTAATGGAGGTAATACCCTACTTCCTGCTTGATTAACTTTGATGAGTATAGGGGTTACAAGAGTTGATCAACCTCGAGATCGTAATGGCTAAAACCCTAGATGTCTAGCCTGTATGATTGTGTTCCTGCCCTACGGACTAAACCCTCCGGTTTATATAGACACGGACGGATCTAGGGTTGTACAGAGTCGGTTTACAAAGAAAGGAAGGTGCATGATCCGAACGCCAAGCTTGCCACCCACGCAAAGGAGAGTCCCATCCTGACACGGGGAAAGGTATTTAATCTTATATCCTCACGGCCCATTACTCCGGCCCATATCACATAGCCCAGACGGTCGGGGACCCCTTAGTCCAGGACTCCCTCAGTAGCCCCTGTACCAGGCTTCAATGACGATGTGTCCGGCATGAAGATTGTCTTCGGCATTGCAAGGCGGGTTCCTTCTCCGACTACTTCAAAGCAGGTTTCCACACACAAGGGCGGTATCCGGCCCTGCTTAATACATACAACCCTAAGCTGTAAAAGGCAACAATACTTAAAATAAGTAACGTCCATGGGCAACTTTTTCAGCGAGACATTATGTTCTGGCCTTATTACCATTCTGAACCGTTTTACAACCCCGTTTCGCATTTCGAGGCATGGCCATTGACACGTCTTGTCAAAGCAGAGATCATGTCCCCTTATCACGGGATTCTCATCAATAGGGGTTTTGGGTAATCCAACCGTGTCGTTCACACGCCCCCTTGGGAATAGGCGAGATTTAAGGCTTATGAGGGGGCGCTTGATATTCGCTGCCTCTATAAGAGGACAAAGACCCATATGTTCACCTCAGGCCTTCTCCTTCCTATGCCTTTCAATCTCCCGAGCTCTAGCGCCCAAGTTCTAAACTTTCCCTTCACCCCAACTCCTCCGGCCATGGCCGGATCCGGCTTTCAGGGCAAGTGGATGGCCTCCTCCATAACGGAAAAGAACATCCAGGACCTGCGTGAGGCGAGGTACTTGACAACAGAAATCAAACACATGCTTCCAACCCCGGGGCAAGTCATCCCCACCCCGAAGCCCGGTGAGAGGGTGGTTTTTATCCCCCACTTCCTCTGAGGACTTGGGTTCGCTCTTCACCCCTTCGTCCGAGGTCTCATGTACTACTACGGGCTGGATTTCCATGATCTGGCCCCGAATTCCTTCCTCCACATCTCGGCCTTTATTGTTGTGTGTTGTGGCACCCCGACTTAGAGAAATCGGAACACCCCGTATTCCAGCCCAGAGATTAAGGAGAAGTCTTCTGGAATACGGAACTGCTTAGCATAGAACAAATCGGCTCTTTATTACAATCCATATTGGGTACAAGGGGATTCCGATATAACAGGGAATTACATCGGTAACGCGACACTACGCCTGCCACGGTTGCTCTATGCAAGAAGCAAAACAACACGAAGCAGCGGAATAACTTCTAGCATCGGAACAACGACGACGGTGGTGAACTCCACTCCGCAGGGACTCTGGCTGGAACGCGTATCCTAGCTCGCAAACAAAGAATCCACGGCAAACAAGCAATCAAATCTGGCATGACCTGCAAATTGGCATGACACGCCAGGTCAGTACATTGAATGTACTTGCAAGCTCACAATAACCAGAAGCATTCAAGACAAACAACAACATGGCAATTAAAGGTTAAGCAGAAATTAACATGACGTCATCAGAACAACATGGCATGAACATCATGATACCACTATCACAATATAAGCATGGCATGAACATATAAACATGATGAAACTAGCATGCAACATGATGACGCTATCAGGCACCAACTTACTCTACTCGGGTTACCTCGTAACCATCACATGCATCACTTACTATCTTCAGACATCACACGATCATCTCAGGATCAAATCAAGCTTGGTATAAACAATACCGTAGTAATCAATACATGACCATAAGGATCTTGACCTTTACCTGTGATTCTCGCATAATAACACAAATATTCCACCACTCGGTATCCTCGATACCACGGTGATCCTCTCACGATCACATAAAGATCAGCCAACTTCTTTCATCATCGAACCGAGGTTGTTATTAAGCACATCATTATTATTACTGTTGACCCATAGTGTGACTTACTTACGAACTGGGCCCTTATCCGCGGGCACGACTATCGATAGATTTAACACACGCTCTATAGAGGTTAGCACATTGTACCCACACACGGAACCCATGGCCTCTCGCTTCCATTCGGGTGGACCAACAGCATTCCGACAAAACCGATCTACTGCCATGACACTCTCCCGACCACTCCGACCAACTCCCTCTCAGGACTAAGTCATGGGTGGCCCCATGCCTTCCAAAGGCATCTTCGGCCACCGTCGTGGCAAAACGGTCCCAAACAGGGACATGGTATACCAATCACAACATTATGCCGTCCTACCTGATCAGGGTAGCGCCCACGCATAACCTTCCCTCGTTGGAGGCACCGGCGAGAGGGATGACAATAGACCCAGTTAGGTCCTTCCCATAAGGCAAATGTGGTTGCACTGGCCAGCTCGATTCAGTGGCACCATGACTCAGCCAACAGTTGTTCAAGTTCAATTAAGTCTGGTTACACTTGAATGCAATAAGCTGAGTCATATGAAAATAACATGATGCAACAATAATGCATGATACCAACATAAACATGGATGCAACATAAGCCTTAAGCATAATAACAGTGAATCATTTATCCAGATGAACATGGCATACTGACGAGCATTACGAGCATAACACTACTCATGGCATAACTACTAGCATCAACAACAACTATCATGCAAGAACATAATGACAACACTACATGCAAGCATTTAACCAATGGGATGCAAAGGAACAGTCATCGCGACGGCACTCGAAACAGACAATAATCATGGACCGAAGGCCATCATCAACATCAATATGCACTACTAGCATGCATGACATAGGAAAGTAATACTAGCAAGAACACAAGATAACCAGATGCATCGAAACATAGCACAAAGGTGAACATGAAACTATAAGCAGTACCGAAACAACGATAATAGTTGCAGTTGAACAAACATACAATTATTAAATGTTCAAGTTGAAAACCATGGCTACTGCATGACCATCATGCAAGTGGGTGTTGTGGCTTGCCTGGGGGTGAAGAATACTCCGGGGAGATGTGCGATGAAGCCGCGGAAAGAATCGCCGGAAAGGGTTCTCTCTCGGAGGGGGCTGATTAGGGGCAAGGGCAAAATGGTCATTTCTAGTATGTCAAACCATATTTAAAATGAAGGGAACAGAACGGGCTCGACGAGACGAAGACGTGGGCGTTGGTTTCCCCTTAATCGGAGTTACGAGCAAAAAGTTGTGAGGGGTTGAAGTCCAGGGACTATTCTGCAAAAATATCACCACAAATAGGTCCCTGAGTGGATAAGGCAGAAACGTATTTAGAGAAATACACTTTCGGAACAGGAAAGCGCATTCTTGCTCGTAGTAGAGGAAAATACGTTTTTGAGAGGAGAAAACGTCTTCCTTTCTGAAGCACTTCAAGAATATGTTTTCGGGAAAAGGAAAGCGTACTATCAGTAATATGTTTCCACTTACTCGACGTGGCAATGGCAGGGCCCGACGTGTGCGCCTGCCAGGTGGGTCCCACTCCTTTCTCTCTCCTCCCGCTCCTTCTTCTCGCTCGCCCGACAGAAACAGAGGGCGGGCAAGGCAGAGGCGCGGCTGGGCTTGGCCGGCGATGTCCCGGCCGGCTCTGGTGGGATCCGGCCGAGCTCCGGCCACTGAAGGGTGTGGAAGACGGTGACGCACCCGACCAGGGGGTTCACACACTCGGGGAGAGGACGAGGGCGATGGCGGCATCGGCGAATAGAGAAGGGGCGCCGGCGTTGGGGCTCGTGGGTCCAGTCTTCTCCGGACGAGGGAAGGGCACCGGTGGGGTCAGGGCAGAGTGCTGACTCCGTTCAGAGGGAGAGAAGGCGCTGGGGAGGCCTCCGGCCACGGTGGCTATGGAGTCAAAGAGCTCGGCGGTGGCAGTTGATCTTGGGGGCGAGGGCACGGGTGCCTCCGACGATGAGTTGAGGGCAAGGGGAGGTGCATTGGGCTTTGGATGAGCTCTAGGTGCGGTCAGAGGGTGGAGGATGAACCGGGTAGCTCGTATTGAAGCCGAGCTTCGCGGCGGCCATGGCAGCAATGGCGAGCGAAGAGAGGCTCTGGAGGCGAACGAAGGGCTCGGGGAAGCTTCTAGGAGGACGAGGAGGAGCCTGGAGTGCTCGGGAGGTGAGGAGAGTGGCTATTTATAGCCGGGTCGAGGCGGTTCGAGCTCGGGTGCCACCACGGGAGGTCCGGCCAACGCTCTAGCAGCGGCAGCGATCACGGGAGGGCGCGGGAAGGCGACGAGGGAGGATGCGGACGAGGTGCAGAGGTCACGGAGATGAGGCGGAGCTCGGGGACAAGAGGAGGAAGAGGACACGCCTGAGGAAGATGATGCTGTCATGGGCACGCACTGCTTGGCGAGGGTGACGACTCTTCGGAGAAGAAAATGGAGGGGGCAAGGGCTCCAGAGGGATGGCGAATACTCTGGGAAGGCTCTAGACATGGTCGCGTGCCGAGGGGGCAAGAGCATAGAGGGGGAGAAGAAGACAGAGGCGCTAGAGCGCGCGTTTGGCCTTGCCTACCCATGATCACCACAGACAAAGCGTGTCCGGGCTGCCTCTTGGGTGCCAACTCATGTCTACGATGTAGTCCTTGATCCACAAGGCATCCCAGAATTTAAATAACAAGAGAAGGAGCCAAGGATAGGTGTGAGGCATCGATTAAAGTTTGCTGCATCAAACTTTATCACTCCACTGTGCTCAACAGGGAAATGATTGGGTCAAATGGTGTTTTCTGGGATGATTGACTACGGAAAGACAAGAATCCTGGGGGTTTTGGATGGAAATGGACCAAAGATTAATATAGTTGCTTTGCAACTGACTAAAATGGTCCGGAATGAAGATCATGATGATGCTCTCACATGGAGTATCAACTTAAGCTCAACTTGGGCAAGGCTGAGTTATTTGGTCACATGAAGATGCTGAAAAAGGTTTCACACCATTTGCGTAAACCAAAATGGTACTTCCTTCACAAACATCCCCACTGACCAGAAACTTGCAAAAATTCTAGAGGGAAAATGGATAGATGAAATATGCCCAAATTGGGTGGAGATAAGTTATATGGATAAGAGAAGGACTATAAAAATTTGAAGACATAACGGAACAAGATAAAATACACTTGCTTCACAAACTGAAATTTTGGACAGGAACAAAGAATTGAAGTTGTGCTCACATGGAGGCATGACATGAGCTCAACTTTGGTGGGGGGGGGGGTATTATTTGATGATTTGAAGGACCATGCAAAATTGAAACTCATTTGGATATTCCTAGCTTGTACCTCCTTCACAAAGTTTCTTTCTAGACAGAAACTTTGGAAAATCAAAATTAAATGACTACTAGGCAAATGAGGTTGCATTTTGGCATGTGGCAATGATATGGACATGAAAAGATGTCCAATGAGTTTGAGGTCAATTGGGCAAAGGAAAATAGCACTTGCTTTGCAATGTGCCATTTAGGGTAGAATAGGAAATGAATTATTTGAGGATGATGATAAACATGGAAAATGAAAATTTTGCCATATTTGAGGAAGATATGACCCAAACAATTTATTAGAATTATTTGGGAATTTTTGGAGTGATGGGAATATAGGTTGCTTCACAACCTAGGGCAAAAAGGACTATTCCTTTAATAGAAAAGGAATATTCCCAATAAAAAAAATATTAGGGCTAGGATGAAAATGGCAAGGTCTAGGGATGGATTTGGGTATGAAAATCCACTCTGGAAGGAAAGAAGAAGTCACCTTCTTCAGTTTCCAGACCACAAAGCCACAGAAAAAGAAAACTCAAGCAAAAACCTCAGAAAATCAAAATAAAAAGAAAGGGACAAAAAATCAGGTTGTTACATGTGTGAGGTATATTCCTCCGCGTCCCTCCACACTTCGGCCTATTGTTCAAGGTTTTTAATGTTAAGCTGAAGGTGGTTGAAGGCCAACATGCCGAGTGCGGCGGCGCCATGGTGACCAAGCTGAACCATGTTACCTGGCCCAAAGAGAGGTTTGTGGATGCTGTCAAGGTGTGGCAGCAGGAGTGGTTCTATATTACCGAACCCCGCGACACCAAGTGGGCCGCCGCTCCTGCTTTCAGATCTGGGCCTCTACTGCGGCTCGCATCCTGGACCAACAAGGGTCTAGATTGGGGATCCCCTGACGAAGTGTCGATGCTGTAGAAGCATATCAAGAGCATGATAAAAAGGACAACGCCCTAGCTGATGTGATTCAGGTGATGCTCATCCGCCGATCTCTCCCTTGCCAATGACGACCTCTCAAAATGTGGGAGTTCAATCCAGAGGGGCCACGGACCCTGCAGCACTTCTTTGGTACAACGCACAAACGGAAATGGAAGCTGCTTTTTAAGAAGCAGAAGACGTGGCCAAGGACGTCTGACGACACCAGCCTCGACTGCAACAATCCATCATCCCCGGTAAGTATCGTATTTCCAAACATTACCTAGATTGTCAATCTTAGGGAGGGGTTCTGAAAATTCTGTCTCCTAAATAGGACTGGATAAAGAAGGCAGAGCGGATTAAGTGTTCGGCCCCGCTCCCCGAAAACCCGCCCGAGCCTCTGCTGATGAAGATGCTGGTCCCGGGGCCCTACCAGGCGCCGGCAATGAAGGGCAAGAAGAAGAAGAAGAAAAAGGAGGCCAAAGAGGGTCTCCCTCATGAAGAAACTTCGGGTGTCGTGTCCGGAGGAACCGAGGCTCCTTCCTCTCACGAGGGAGACGAGGACGAGGAGGAAGAGGAGGAGGAGGAGGAGGAGGAGGAGGAGGAGGAGGAGGAGGGAGAAGAGAACCATCCTCCTAAAGGGAAAAGGAGGGCGGCCTCCGTGGATCCAAAGGAGGGGGCGTCCAAGAGGGGGAAGATATCCCTCTCGGATGATTCGGATTCGGGCGCCGAAGTTGTCCCCGGGAACTGCCCCGAGCCAAGCCCCTTGGCGAATCGTAAGTACCTCAAGATGCCTTACGTACATCTAATCTTTTTATAGATTATAAGTATAATACCGAATTTCATGTTTCAGTCTAGCCTGTGACATCCCTCAAGAATCATCGTCATCGGGGGATCTCTCTCCAGAGAAGATGGAGAGCGAGACGCCTCCACAAGCTTCCCCGCCTCCTAGGGCGGATGACACCAAGGTGTCATCCCAAAGGATTTCTCTAGGCTCCGAAGCATTGCGGGAGGGGAACAAGACGACACCAGAGGCTGCTGAGAATATAGGGGGCGCAACCCCCATGGAGACCGGCAACGGGGGTCCTGGATCATTCGACCCTCAGCCGGATATTGTTCCGGAGACCCAAACAGTTCCGGAATCGGATCAACAGCCCCTCCTGCAGAAGGGGGAGACAGCTATTCCGGCGACGACCCCACAAATGCAGAGGCACTGAACATGCTGATGGATGCTCTGCAAAGTGCATCCGTCTTGGAGGAGCACTGTACCTTGATGGGTATGGTGGTTGAAAAGGTTCAGTCCGCTAAGAGCGGATTGAATGAAGCCTTCACGAGCCTACTAACAAGCTTCGAGGTATGCGATGTAATGTCTTTTGGCTGCTTTCCATAAAAAATCCGCCTATATATAGATAGTAGCCCCTAAGACTCTATTTGGCCAATGAAAGAGGGCGAACAGAGGGTCTATAGGTACCCGCAGGAAATAACATACTTATCTTTTTTGATAAAAAATCAGGCTTCACTGTTAGTGGCGACCGCTCAGGCCACCGAAGTTTCCAAACTGAAGCAAAAACTACAACTGGTCGATGAGGACAATATCCGAATTAACAAGCGGCTCGACGAGGCGCAAGGTATGTTTCAAGTGCTCCATATTCAATTGAATTAGTTTGCAAATGCGAAGTTGAAGCTTACGCACTGCTATATGCATAATTGTAGATGGCACTGCTGAGGTTGAGACCCTTAGGAGTGACCTTGCCCGTGCGAAGGAGCAGGCGAGGGAGGGCTATGCGGCCGCTGAGAAAGCGGCTGCTGATTGAAGGCCGAAAATGCCACCCGGCGCCAGTTCGAGGAGCGGGTATCCAAGATTGAGCAAGAGCTCAAGGACGCAACTCGCAAGTGCGAGCTCCTCGAGGAGGATAATAAAGCTAAGGCGGCCGAACTCACCAAGACCCTTCAGGGCGCCCAAGAGGCAAGGTCTGAATCCCGAGCGGCTCGCGTGGAGCTCCGACAGGCCGGACAGATAGCGGCTGGTAAGCCCTTTCTATTATAGTCTAAGTTTGGCGATCAGAGGTATGCCTTGCTTAATCGACTATGGAGTTCTCCACGTGCCTTTGCGGATCTTCCGAAGAGTGCCGCTGATGCTGCGCAATTCTACCGAGCCCAGGAGGGGTATGCGACGGAGAAGCTGTTGTGGCCGCAGTTTGCAACGCAGGAGCGCTCGACGCTGCTGAACGACCAAATGGCGCAGTCGGCTGAGTTGCATAAGATGTCCGGAGTGGCCATGAAGGAGGTCATACTCCGGCTGTGGCCGGCCGAACCCGTTTCGAGCAGCTATTTTGGCCTGGTGCGGTGACTCATCGATGTCGTGCCCCGATTTGATGCCATCAAATCGTCGGTGTGCATAGAAGGTGAGCAGAGGGCTTTCACCCGTGTCAAGGTGCACTGGGCCAAGATGAAGGCCACCGTTATCGCGGTGGAGGGTCCTTCCGAAGGCAAGGACCACCGCACACCAGAGCATTATTTAGACGATGTCCTAGAGGATGCTTGCCTGATAGAGAGTCAATGCTCAAAGGATATTATATTTGAATGAATGTATCCAAATGACCCAGACGTGTTTGTTATATACACTAAGGTTGTAATATATTTGTGCCATTATCAAGAAGTTCTTTCCTCCTGTGCGACCGTTTTTGTATTCCTGAGAGTTTTCCAGTCGTCGGCTTCGGCACCCATGTATATGCTAGGGGGTGTTCGGAATAGCACATGAGCACTCTTGACCCAACGTCTTGGTCCATGACGGAGGTGTCAGTGCGGCGAACCAGGCAATCGGACTATACGGCTTTACCACTCTCACTTAGCCATAGGAGTTTCACAATGGGGCAATAAAATAGCCCCTGGTACGTATGCGGCTATCCGAATGCGGATGCATTACGTATATGACTGAAAAAACAGTCCTTCATTTAATACGGAAAAATCGTTAAAGATTTAGTAAGTCACCAAGCGGCTGACCAGCTCTCGCCGCATCATGACAGTCAATTTTCGCCTTTCTCTACTGAGGTGCTTGATCGGATGAACCAGAAACACAATTGCAGTAGTTCTTGATACGTCTCCAAAGTATCTATAATTTTTTATTGTTCCATGCTATTATATTACCCGTTTTGGATGTTTATGGGCTTTACTTTACACTTTTATATCATTTTTGGGACTAACCTACTAACCGGAGGCCCAGCCCGAATTGCTGTTTTTTTTTTGCCTTTTTCAGTGTTTCGAAGAAAAGGAATATCAAACGGAGTCCAAACGGAATGAAACCTTCGGGAGCGATCTTTTGGAACAAACGTGATCCAGGGGACTTGGAGTGGACATCAAGCAACAGAGGAGGCAGCCACGAGGGTGCCCGGCGTGCCCCCCACCCTCGTGGTCCCCTCGAGCGTCCACCGACCTACTTCTTCCTCCTATATATACCTACGTACCCTGAAACCTTCGAGGAGCACCACGAAAACCTAATTCCACCACCGCAACCTTCTGTATCCGCGAGATCCCATCTTGGAGCCTTCGTCGGTGCTCCGCTGGAGGGGGAATCGACCATGGAGGGCCTCTCCGATGAGTTGTGAGTAGTTTACCATAGACCTTCGGGTCCATAGTTATTAGCTAGATGGCTTCTTCTCTCTCTTTGATTCTCAATACAAAGTTCTCCTGATCTTCTTGGAGATCTATTCGATGTAACTCTTTTTGCGGTGTGTTTGTCGAGATCCGATGAATTGTGGGTTTATGATCAAGTTTATCTATGAGAAATATTTGAATCTCCTCTGAATTCTTTTATGTGTGATTAAGTTATCTTTGCAAATCTCTTCGAATTATCAGTTTGGTTTGGCCTACTAGATTGATCTTTCTTGCAATGAGAGAAGTGCTTAGCTTTGGGTTCAATCTTGTGGTGTCCTTTCCCAGTGACAGCAGGGGCAGCAAGGCACGTATTGTATTCTTGCCATCGAGGATAAAAAGATGGGGTTTATAATTACATGAGTTTATCCCTCTACATCATGTCATCTTTCTTAATGTGTTACTCTGTTCTTTATGAACTTAATACTCTAGATGCACGCAAGAGTCGGTCGATGTGTGGAGTAATAGTAGTAGATGCAGGCAGGAGTCGACCTACTTGTCACGGACGTGATGCCTATATACATGATCATTCCTAGGTAATCTCATAACTATGTGCTTTTCTATCAATTGCCCGACCACCCACCGTAATACTTATGTTATCTTGAGAGAAGCCACTAGTGAAACCTATGGCCCCCGGGTCTATCTTTTATCATATAAGTTTGCCATCTACTTTTATTTGCATCTTTAATTTTCCAATATATATCATAAAAATACCAAAAATATCTATCTTACCATATTATCTCTATCAGATCTCACTTTTGCAATTTACCGTGAAGGGATTGACAACCCCTTTATTGCGTTGGTTGCGAGGTTCTTGTTTGTTTGTGTAGGTGCGTGGGACTTTTGAGGAGCCTCCTACTGGATTGATACCTTGGTTCTCAAAAACTGAGGGAAATACTTACGCTACTTTGCTGCATCACCCTTTCCTCTTCAAGGAAAACCAATGCAAGCTCAAGGCGTAGCAAGAAGAATTTCTGGCGCCGTTGCCGGGGAGGTCTTCGCTCAAGTCAAGACATACCAAGTACCCATCACAAACTCATCTCCCTCGAATTACATTATTTGCCATTTGCCTCTCATTTTCCTCTCCCCCACTTCATCCTTGCCGTTTTATTCGCCCTCTCTTTCCCAATCTCCTTTCTCGTTCACTTGCCTTTTGTGTGCTCGTGTGTTAAATCGTTTATCTCGTTGTTATGGCTAGTCCTCCTATTATTGTTAATACTCCCGATCATGAAGTTCTCACTTTTAAACAAAGGGAGGGAGAAGACCTAAAAGATGCTTGGCATAGAATTTGCAATGCTCAAAATAGATCCACTAGGAAGCAATCTACTTCTGTTCTTCTTCGCAATTTTTATGTAGGCATTACTCCTTGGAATAGATATATGCTTGATACCATTACCGGAGGGAATTTCTTGGGTAGCCATTCTTTTGATGCTTATAATGATATGTTAGATTTGTTTGGACCGCCCCCTCTTTTGGTTAATGGAACTGTTTTAACCTTGCAACATGTGATGCAAAGGCTCAAAATTATTGAAAATAAAGTTGCCACTGTTGAGTTAATTGAAAATTTGGATAAAAATATCCACAACCAAATTACCCAATATGGATCTAGGGTTGGAGTTACTTCGAAAAGAACCTATAGTTAATGAAAGAATAGATCTAGATTCTACAAGAATTGGTAAACTGGAGGACATTATCACCAACTTAGGGTCTGCTTTTTCATCTATGAAAAATATCCCAACTCCTCCTACCAAAATTGCCAAAGTTATGTATGTTCCTAAAAATAAGGGTGAATCTTCTAGTAAGGAAAGTGCCTATCTCAAATCAATTAGTGTTCATCCCAATTTTCTTGCTATCATTAAGGAACCTTTTGCCACAAACGAACTTCTTGATTTCTTGCCTAGGAGTTTAATCATTGCTAAAAATAAAGAAACTCCTAAGGATTATAAGTGCTCTATTGAAGAATTGAATGCCAAAGATGGCACTACTTAGATCTATCCTCGGTTTTATGCCTAGCTTGGGGCGTTAAACAATAGCGCTTGTTGGGAGGCAACCCAATTTTATTTTTGTTTCTTACTTTTTGCTTCTGTTTAGTAATAAATATTTCATCTAGCTTCTATTTAGATGTGTTTTCATGTTTTAATTAGTGTTTGTGCCAAGTAGAACCTATAGGATAACCTACGGTGATAGTTAATTTGATTCTGCTGAAAAACAGAAACTTTGCACACACGAAAATAATTTTAGTAATTCACAGAAACGTGCTTTTGCGTTGATTATTTTTGCTGTAGATCAACAGTCAAATTGCCCAGGACTTACTATTTCGGTAGGATTTTTAGAGTTCCGTAAGTATTCGAGAGTTACAGATTGCTACAGACTGTTCTGTTTTTGACAGATTATGTTTTTTGTGTGTTGTTTGCTTATTTTGATGTATCTATGGCTAGTATCAAAGGGTATGAACCATAGAGAAGTTGGAATACAGTAGGTTTAACACCAATATAAATAAATAATGAGTTCATTACAGTACCTTATGTGGTGGTTTTTCTTTCTTGCACTAACGGAGCTTATGAGATTTCCTGTTGAGTTTTGTGCTGTGAAGTTTTCAAGTTTTGGGTAAAGATTTGATGGACTATGGAATAAGGAGTGGCAAGAGCCTAAGCTTGAGGATGCCCCAGAAGGCATACCCTCTTTCGTCTTCGTCTATCGGTAACTTTACTTGGAGCTATATTTTTATTCGCCACATGATATGTGTTTTGCTTGGAGCGTCTTGTATGATATTAGTCATTGCTTTTTAGATTACCACAATCACCCTTGCTGTACACACCTTTTGGGAGAAACCCACTTGATTGGAATTTATTAGAATACTCGATGTACTTCACTTATATCTTTTGAGCTAGATAGTTTTGCTCTAGTGCTTCACTTATATCTTTTAGAGCACGGCGGTGGCTTAATTTTGTAGAAATTGTTGATCTCTCATGCTTCACTTATATTATTTTGAGAGTCTTTTAGAACAACATGGTATTTGCTATGGTTATAAATTTGGTCCTAGAATGATGGGCATCCAAGTTGGGTATAATAAAAACTATCATAGAAAGTGAATTGGATGCTATGATCAATTTGATACTTGATAATTGTTTTGAGATATAGAGGTGGTGATATTAGAGTCATGCTAGTTGGGTGATTATGAATTTAAAGAATACTTGTGTTGAAGTTTGTGATTCCCGTAGCATGCACGTATGGTGAACCGCTTTGTGATGAAGTTGGAGCACAATTTTATTTATTGATTGTCTTCCTTATGAGTGGCGGCCGGGGACGAGCGATGGTCTTTTCCTACCAATCTATCCCCCTAGGAGCATGCACATAGTACTTTGTTTTCAATGGCTTGTAGATTTTTGCAATAAGTATATGAGTTCTTTATGATTAATGTTGAGTCCATGGATTATACGCACTCTCACCCTTCCACCATTGCTAGCCTCTCTTTTGTCGTGCAACTTTTGCCGGTACCATACACCCACCATATACCTTCCTCAAAACAGCCACCATACCTACCTATTATGGCAATCCATAGCCATTCCGAGATATATTGCCATGCAACTTTCCACCGTTCCGTTTATATAACACGCATCATCATTGTCATATTGCTCTTTGCATGATCATGTAGTTGACATCATATTTGTGGCAAGGCCACCTTCATAATTTTCATACATGTCACTCTTGATTCATTGCATATCCCGGTACACCGCCGGAGGCATTCATATAGAGTCATATCTTGTTCTAAGTATCGAGTTGTAATCTTGAGTTGTAAGTAAATAAAAGTGTGATGATCTTCATTATTAGAGCATTGTCCCAGTGAGGAAAGGATGATGGACACTATGATTCCCCCACAAGTAGGGATGAGACTTCGGACTTAAAAAAAGAAAGGCCAAATAAAAAGAGGAGAAAGGCCAAATAAAAAATGAGAGAAAAAGAGAGAAGGGACAATGCTACTATCCTTTTTACCACACTTGTGCTTCAAAGTAGCACCATGATCTTCATGATAGAGAGTCTCCTATGTTGTCACTTTCATATACTAGTGGGAATTTTTCATTATATAACTTGGTGTGTATATTCCAATGATGGGCTTCCTCAAAATGCCCTAGGTCTTCGTGAGCAAGCGAGTTGGATGCACACCCACTTAGTTTCTTTTGTTGAGCTTTCATACATTTATAGCTCTAGTGCATCCGTTGCATGGCAATCCCTACTCACTCACATTGATATCTGTTAATGGGCATCTCCATAGCCCGTTGATACGCCTAGTTGATGTGAGACTATCTTCTCCCATTTTGTCTTCTACTCAACCACCATTCTATTCCACATATAGTGATATGTCCATGGCTCACGCTCATGTATTGCGTGAAAGTTGAAAAAGTTTGGAATTACTAAAGTATGAAACAATTGATTGGCTTGTCATCAGGGTTGTGCATGATTAAATACTTTGTCTGATGAAGATAGAACAACAGCCAGACTATATGAATTTGTAGGGATAACTTTCTTTAGCCATGTTATTTTGAGAAGACATGATTGCTTAGTTAGTATGTTTGAAGTATTACTATTTCTTATGTCAATATGAACTTTTATTTTGAATCATTTAGATCTGAACATTCATGCCACAATAAAGAAAATTACATTGAGAATTATGCTAGGTAGCATTCCACATCAAAAATTCTGTTTTTATCATTTACCTACTCGAGGACGAGCAGGAATTAAGCTTGGGGATGCTTGATACGTCTCCAACGTATCTATAATTTTTTATTGTTCCATTCTATTATATTACCCGTTTTGGATGTTTATGGGCTTTACTTTACACTTTTATATCATTTTTGGGACTAACCTACAAACCGGAGGCCCAGCCCGAATTGCTGTTTTTTTGCCTATTTCGGTGTTTCGAAGAAAAGGAATATCAAACGGAGTCCAAACGGAATGAAACCTTTGGGAGCGATCTTTTTGGAACAAACATGATCCAGGGGACTTGGAGTGGACGTCAAGCAACAGAGGAGGTGGCCACGAGGGTGCCCGGCGTGCCCTCCACCCTCGTGGGCCCCTCAAGCGTCCACCGACTTACTTCTTCCTCCTATATATACCTACGTACCCTGAAACCTTCGAGGAGCACCACGAAAACCTAATTCCACCGCCGCAACCTTTTGTATCCGCGAGATCCCATCTTGGAGCCTTTGTCGGCGCTCCGCCGGAGGGGGAATCGACCATGGAGGGCCTCTACATCGTCTCCAAGGCCTCTCTGATGAGTTGTGAGTAGTTTACCACAGACCGTTAGGTCCATAGTTATTAGCTAGATGGCTTCTTCTCTCTCTTTGATTCTCAATACAAAGTTCTCCTCGATCTTCTTGGAGATCTATTGGATGTAACTCTTGTTGCGGTGTGTTTGTCGAGATCCGATGAATTGTGGGTTTATGATCAAGTTTATCTATGAGAAATATTTGAATCTCCTCTGAATTCTTTTATGTGTGATTAAGTTATCTTTGCAAGTCTATTCGAATTATCAGTTTGGTTTGGCCTACTAGATTGATCTTTCTTGCAATGGGAGAAGTGCTTAGCTTTGGGTTCAATATTTCGGTGTCCTTTCCCGGTGGCATGTTAGGGCAGCAAGGCACATATTGTATTGTTGCCATCGAGGATAAAAAGATGGGGTTTATATCATATTGCATGAGTTTATCCCTCTACATCATGTCATCTTTCTTAATGCGTTACTCTATTCTTTATGAACTTAATACTCTAGATGCACGCAGGAGTCGTTCGATGTGTGGAGTAATAGTAGTAGATGCAGGCAGGAGTCGATTTACTTGTCACGGACGTGATGCCTATATACATGATCATGCCTAGATAATCTCATAACTATGCACTTTTCTATCAATTGCTTGATAGTAATTTGTTCACCCACTGTAATACTTATGCTATCTTGAGAGAAGCCACTAGTGAAACATATGGCCCCCGGGTCTATCTTTTATCATATAAGTTTCCCATCTACTTTTATTTGCATCTTTACTTTTCCAATCTATATCATAAAAATACCAAAAATATATATCTTATCATATTATCTCTATCAGATCTCACTTTTGCAATTTACCGTGAAGGGATGGACAACCCCTTTATTGCGTTGGTTGTGAGGTTCTTGTTTGTTTGTGTAGGTGCGTGGGACTTTTGAGGAGCCTCCTACTGGATTGATACCTTGGCTCTCAAAAACTGAGGGAAATACTTATGCTACTTTGCAGCATCACCCTTTCCTCTTCAAGGAAAACCAACGCAAGCTCAAGACATAGCTGTTCTCCCTTTACTACCCTAGCCGAACAAATGGAACGTAAGGTAGCAACACAGGAGGCGGGCAACCCAACTATTGACCAAAGACATGATTCGGAGCTGATGCATATAATGCCGAGCTCGGGACGCTGAAGTGTGTTGCAGAGGTGTTCGGGCTTTTCTTTGGCGGTACATATGTGGCCGTATAGAGCCCCTGGCAATGGGCGTCAAGGTATGTGAGACAAGACGGGGTACAGTTTTATGAATAAAGTTGATACCGAAAAATTGTCCCTACTAGGATCTGGTTGATACGTCAAAACATGATCTTATAGAGGCTACCATAAGCACCAAAGTCATTTTACATGCTTGGGGTCTAATAATAAGGGGAAAAGCTCAGTACAGGTCCTTTTTGGTCCGAAGAGTTCTTTGGAAATCCTGCCGCACGTCTGTGCCGCTTTCGCCTTGTAGAGAGGAGTTCCTTGAAGGGGACGGTCTTCGGTTATCCGCACGAAACTGGGCTCGAAGAGAGTCCTTGTAAGTCCGTAGGGTATATAGGTTCGAGCACACCTGTGGTAGGAGAGAAAAATAATCGAAGAAAGGTGGAAGGTCATATAGGGTCGAATCGTACTATAGACCTATTCGTATTGTGCCTCCATTGATGCCCAAGTTATTTTGAGTGTGTAGTGATGCATGTGCGGTACGAATTCCGCGGTTATGCGCGGCGATTGACGGAGGCAAAACTGCTAGTCTAGCTTCGGAGGTACCGAGCCGTTAGCCTGCAGGACTGACCGGACTTTTTTAGCAGAGTCCGGCGGCTTGATGGCCGATGAGGTGTGCGGCTTGAGGGGGCCGCTCTGTACTTCAGCTGTGAGAGCCGCAATGTGCTCCTTGGTGCGGATGGAGCATTCCGTGTTTCCGTTAACCGTTATGACGCCGCGTGGACCGGGCATCTTGAGCTTTAAGTAAGCATAGTGCGGCATCGCATTGAATCGAGCAAAGGCTGTCCGGCCGAGCAGTGTGTGATAGCCACTTCGAAAGGGTACGATATCGAAGATCAAGTCCTCACTGCGGAAGTTGTCGGGCGAGCCGAAGACAACTTCCAATGTTATTGAGCCCGAGCAACGGGCCTCTACGCCAGGTATTACCCCTTTAAAGGTAGTTTTAGTGGGCTTGATCCTTGACGGATTGATACCCATTTTGCGGACAGTGTCCTGGTAGAGTAGGTTAAGGCTACTACCACTGTCCATGAGGACTCGCGTGAGGTGGAATCCGTTGATGATTCGGTCGAGGACCAGAGCTGCCGAACCTCCATGATGGATATTGTTCGGGTGGTCCTTTCGATCGAAGGTGATCGGTCAAGCCGACCATGGGTTGAATTTTGGGGCGACCGGCTCTACAGTGTAGACGTCCCTTAATGCGCGCTTGTACTCCCTTTTGGGGATGTGGGTGGCATAGATCATATTCACCATTTTTACCTCAGGGGGAATTTCTTCTGCCCCCCTGTGTTCGGTGGGCGAGGCTCTTCTTCGTCGTCCTCGCTGGGCGGCCTTTTCCCCTTGTGTTTGGCACTGAGCTTGCCGGCCTGTTTAAAGACCCAATAGTTTCTATTGGTGTGATTGGCAGGTTTATCGGAGGTGCCATGAATCTGGCAAGGCCGATCAAGTATTCTGTCCAAACTGGATGGACCATCTTTGTTTCCTCTGAATGGCTTCTTCCGCTGACCGGATTTGGAGCCCCTGAACCCAGCGTTGACTGTCGTGTCTTCGGTATTGTTTTGAGCTTGTGCTTGTCGCTTTGTGGCTTGCCATTGCCGTCCCTGGCTTCAGAGGTGCCTGGGTCGCTGGTGCTATTACTTCTACGAGGTTGCCAGCTATCTTCCCCCATGCAAAAGCGGGTCATAAGTGCGGTGAGGGCTGCCATGGACTTCGGCTTCTCTTGGACAAGGTGTCGAGCGAGCCACTCATCTCGGACGCTGTGTTTGAAGGCCGTGAGGGCTTCGGCGTCCAGACAATCCACAATCTGGTTCTTTTTAATTAAGAACCTGGTCCAAAGCATCCAGGCTGATTCGCCGGGTTGCTGGATTATGTGACTAAGGTCATCGGCGTCCGGGGGCCAAACATAGGTTCCTTGGAAGTTGTCTCTGAAGGCGTCCTCCAAGTCTTCCCAGCTTCCAATAGAGTTTTCTGGGAGGCTGTTCAACCAATGCAGTGCTAGTCCCTAAGTTTTAGGGGCAGGTACTTGATGGCATGTAAGTCATCACCGCGGGCCATGTGAATGTGGAGAAGAAAGTCTTCAATCCATACTGCGGGATCTGTTGTGCCATTGTATGATTCAATGTTCATGATTTTAAACCCTTCTGGGCACTGGTGCTCCATTACCTCATCAGTGAAGCATAGGGGGTGCACGACTCCTCTATATTGGGCGACGTCACGACACAGTTCAGATGGAGTCCATATGCAGTTTTCGGCCCGGGTGAGGTTGTGTTTTGAAAGTGCAACTAATCCCCGGGTGGTTTTGGTAATTAATAACAACATATATATCATTGAACTAATAGTTTCTTGAGTATCATTTCAGAAAGTTCAGTGATATGGGTATGGCAATGACTGAAGAAGTGGACCCCTCAAAATGCTAAGGCAAGCATTGGCAAAAGCTCAAGACTCCATTTTTGGTTTAGTGATCCAAGATCACATTAAGTCTATAGGAAAGCCAATACTATTAAAAGGGGATGAGGTTATGATAATGATCTGGTTGCTCAAAGTGCTTAGTGATCTATCTCCCAAACTATCAGCAATCTTTCATTCCAATATATACTCGGTCCCACCGATTCCATAAACTCAGTCACACCGAGATGAACCACCTCAGCCACAAAGCCAAACCCTAGAAATTTCGGATTTTCCGATTCTGAACTCGGTCTCACCGAAACTAGTGTTGCCAAGCTTCTGTAACCTTCTGTCATCAAATCGGTGTCACCGAGATGATAAAGTCGGTCCCACCGAGATTGGCAAACCCTAGTCTTTGGAAGAATCGGACTCACCGAGATTGTATTTTCGGTCCCACCTAAAATCCCAACGTTCACAAGATTTGAACTTTCGGTCTCACCGAGTTGTCAACTTCGGTCCGACCGAGATTGGTCAAATGTGTGTAGCAGTTGGATTTTGTGTGGAGGCTATAAATACCCTCCACCCCCTCTTCATTCGTGGAGAGAGCCATCGAAAGAACTACCACTCCTACCTTACATTTAGAAGAAAACTACCTACCCTTGTGTTGAGATCAAGTTGCTCCACTCCCACCATATGAAACTTGATTTCTAGCCTTCCCAAGTTGCTTTCCACTCAATCCTTTCTTCCACCACAGCCAAATCGGTGAGGAGAGTTGAGTGTTGGGGAGATTATCATTTGAAGCACAAGAGCAAGGAGTTCATCATCACCAACACCATCTATTACCTTTTGGAGGTGGTGCCTCCTAGATTGGTTAGGTGTCGCTTGGGAGCCTCCGTCAAGATGTGGAGTTGAACCAAGAAGTTTGTAAGGGCAAGGAGATCGCCTACTTCGTGAAGATCTACCCCGAGTAAGGCTAGTCCTCCGTGGGCGTATGCCATGATGGCATAGACAAGGTTGCTTCTTCGTGGACCCTTCGTGGGTGGAGCCCTCCGTGGACTCTCGCAGCCGTTACCCTCCGTGGGTTGAAGTCTCCATCAACGTGGATTGACGATAGCACCACCTATCGGAACCACGAGAAAAAATCTCCGTGTCTCCAAATTGCGTTTGCTCTTCTCCACCTCTCTTTACTACATGTGCAATTTACTTTCCGCTGCCAATACTCTAGAATTGCATGTGTAGGGTGATACTTGACTTGATCATCATTGTGAACTTGCTAAAACTTGTCCTAATCAAAAGGCTGAATTTTTATATTGTCAAGTAGTCTAATCACCGCCCCTCTAGACATACTTTCGATCCTACATGTTTATCGCGCCAGGCCTGATGGCCGTCTTCTCACGTTGGTGCACGCCCCCTTGATCCGTAAATTGATCTGGTATGACCGACTCTATTGTCCAGGCCCTGTCATAGGTCGTCCGTGTACCCTGCGGCCGATGTTTCTCTGCATCTAGGACGAGATGGGGCAAGCTGGTGTTCGGCTTGGGTTGCCGCTCTGTCCCGTCCACGAGGTGGTCGGTCAGGCCCGTTAGCCGTGTTATGCGCTGTTAGTATAGGCTCTGGGACCTCATCATCGAATTGGGAGAGCAACCTGCACTTTGGGTAACTCTTAGTTGGGCACTTGAGGTTGTGTTCCTCGGCTGCCAGGATATTGGTCCATGTGTCATTGAGTAAATCCTGATCGGCCTGAAGTTGCTTTCGCTTCTTTTTCAGGCTTCTTGTTGTGGTTATTAGCCGGTTCTTAAAGCGCTCTTGTTCGAGGGGGTCCTCTGGTATGATGAAGTCTTCGTCGCCCAGGCTCTCATCCTCTTTGGAGGTTGGTAGGTAGTTACTGTCCTCTGAGCCCTCGGTCCCGATAGGACCATCGGGGTTGACTTGCCCCTCTTCCCAATCATCCTATTTGGATGTTGGCTCGACCGGGGCGTCTTGGTCTTCGGCATTCTCCGGAGTGTTATTGTCTCCGGTGCCGGTATTGCTGTCTTTTTCGTGACGTGATTTTGATCTGCCCGCTGACGTCGACGCTTCGGATGTGCTTCAGTAGGCTCGTCCTCTAGATTCTTCCCATCGTCGGCGTCATTCTCTTTGGGTGTGTCCACCATGTATACGTCATACGAGGAAGTGGCTGTCCAGCGTCCGGTAAATGGCGGGTTCTGGCTTTGCTCCTCTTCGGCATCATCATCCATACGGTCGATGTCTTCGGAGGCGTAATCTAGCATGTCGGTAAAGTCATCAGCAGTGGCTATAAAGCGGGTGGTGGGTGGGACGTAAAATTCCCCGCCCTCAGCCCCTAGTGTGGGTTGGGCGTACTTTGGTAGCGATCCTTCTGTAATGGCGATGGATCGCATTAAGTCCAGGGCCTCGTTTAAGTGTGAGGTTTGGACAGCGAAGCGAGAGCCCGTGGAGCAGGGCGGGACAGGAGTTTCTCGTCCGAGCTCATGTAACACGGACCTCGAGAGTTCGGATCTGGTGTTTGGGGATGAGTCCGGCTTCGTGTTTATAAGGGGAGCTTGGTATGACTCCGGGTCTGCCGGTGAAACGATCCCCTCCGTATCTTCGGTGCTGAGCTCTATGGCTGCTGAAAGTGCAACTATCCCTAGGTGGTTTTGGTAATTCATAACAACATATAGCTCATTGAGCTAATGCTATTCCAAGACTATTATTTCAGGAAAGCTCAATGAATGGCATGGCATGGATGATGAAAGTGGATCCCTCAAAATACTAAGGACAAAGGATTGGCTCAAGCTCAAAAGCTCAAGACTCTTCATTTTATATTTTAGTGATCCAAGATCACATTGAGTCTATAGGAAAAGCCAATACTATCAAGGAGGGGTGAGGTGTTGCTTAATGAGCCTCTTGCTTCATGTGCTTAGTGATATGCTCGAAAACCCTCAGCTACTTTCCCACATCCACAAAATGACCTAAACCTAAAGCCAAAATCGGTCACACCGATTCTTCCTATCCGGCGCCACCGATTTCAAAAGTCATAGCCACTGCCACAAACCCTAAGCAAATCGGTCTTACCGATAGGGATCTCGGTCTCACCGAGATGGGATTGTAATCTCTCTGTTTCCCTTCGTAAGGTTTCGGTCTAACCAAAGTGAGCGATCGGTCCCACCGAGATTGCAATGTAAACTCTCTGTTTCTCTTTTGTAACATTTCGGTCTCACCGAAAAGAGCAAATCGGTCCCACCGAGTTTACCTGACCAACTCTCTGGAAAGCTTATTACCAAGATCGGTCTCACCGAGTTTGAGTAATCAGTCTTACCGAGATTACGTTATGCCCTAACCCTAACCAAATTGGTCTCACCGAGTTGCATGTCAGTCCCACCGAAAATCTAACGGTCACTAGGTTTGCTAAATCGGTCCGACTGAGTCTGCTGAATCGGTCCCACCGAGTTTGGTAAATTGTGTGTAACGGTTAGATTTTGTGTGGAGGCTATATATACCCCTCCACCTCCTCTTCATTCATGGAGAGAGCCATCAGAACAAACCTACACTTCCAACTTACCATTTCTGAAAGAGAACCACCTACTCATGTGTTGAGGCCAAGATATTCCATTCCTACCATATGAATCTTGATCTCTAGCCTTCCCCAAGTTGCTTTCCACTCAAATCTTCTTTCCACCAGATCCAAAACCTATGAGAGAGAGTTTAGTGTTGGGGAGACTATCATTTGAAGCACAAGAGCAAGGAGTTCATCATCAACGCACAATTTGTTACTTCTTGGAGAGTGGTGTCTCCTAGATTGGCTAGGTGTCACTTGGGAGCCTCCGACAAGATTGTGGAGTTGAACCAAGGAGTTTGTAAGGGCAAGGATATCGCCTACTTTGTGAAGATCTACCGCTCGTGAGGCAAGTCCTTCATGGGCGATGGCCATGGTGGGATAGACAAGGTTGCTTCTTCGTGGACCCTTCGTGGGTGGAGCCCTCTGTGGACTCGCGCAACCGTTACCCTTCATGGGTTGAAGTCTCCATCAACGTGGATGTACGATAGCACCACCTATCGGAACCACGCCAAAAACATCTGTGTCTCCAATTGCGTTTGAATCCTCCAAACCCTTCCCTTTACTTTCTTGCAAGTTGCATGCTTTAATTTCCGTTGCCTATATACTCTTTGCATGCTTGCTTGAATAGTGTGATGATTGCTTGACTTGTCCTAAGATAGCTAAAATCTGTCAAACTCTAAAATTGGGAAAAGGTTAAGTTTTTAATTGGTCAAGTAGTCTAATAACCCCCCCCCCCCTCTAGACATACTTCAAGGTCCTACAAGTGGTATCAGAGCTTTGGTCTCCATTTGCTTTGATTTCCATAGCTTTTGGTGGTCATAGCCTTGGTTTCACAACCTAGGAGAGTATGGCGTCTAGCGAGGGAAATTATCACCGTAGAGGTCCTTACTTTGATGGTACTAATTTTGCTAGTTGGAAGCACAAGATGAAAATGCATATTCTTGGACAAAACCCCGCCGTTTGGGCAATTATTTGTATTGGCTTGCAAGGTGAATTCTTTGATGGGAGAGAACCGAACCATGAAGCTAATGCGGAAGAATTGAATATGCTGCAATACAACGCCCAAGCTTGTGATATCATCTTCAACGGATTGTGCGTCAAAGAATTCAACAAAATCAGCTATCTTGAGAATGCAAAGGAAATTTGGGATACTTTGATTGATATGCATGAAGGTACTGAATCCGTCAAGGAATCCAAGTTGGATGTGCTCCAAAGTCAGCTTGACAAGTTCAAAATGAAGGATGGTGAAGGTGTCGCTGAAATGTACTCTAGGTTTGCTCTTATCACAAATGAGATTGCCGGCTTAGGGAGTGAAGAGATGATCGACAAATTCATCATCAAGAAGATCCTAAGAGCATTGGATGGAAAGTATGATACCGTGTGCATATTGATTCAAATGATGCCAAACTACAAAGATCTCAAGCCAACGGAAGTCATTGGAAGAATTGTTGCTCATGAGATGTCACTCAAGGATAAGGAGGAACTTCACAACAAGTCAAGTGGTGCTTACAAAGCCTCAAGTGAAGCCCCCACATCATCAAGTGAGAAACAAACCTTCAATGAAGAATTAAGCTTAATGGTGAAGAACTTCAACAAATTCTACAAGAGTAGAAGCAAAGAAAGAAGCTCCAAGTCAAGGTCTTACAATGAAAAAAGATCTTCTAGTCGAGAGCGAAATTGCTACAATTGTGGGAGACCCGGACACTATTCCAATGAGTGTATGACACCCCACAAAAGAAGAGAAGATTCCCCAAGAAGAAGAAGCAAAAGAGAAGAATCACCACTGAGGGAGTCCTGGACTAGGGGGTGTCCGGACAGCCGGACTATCATTATCCGCCGGACTCCAAGACTACGAAGATAGAAGATTGAAGACTCCGGCTCGTGTCCGGAAGGTACTTTCCTTGGCGTGGAAGGCAAGCTTGCAATCTGGATATGTGGATCTCCTACCATTGTAACCGACTCTGTGTAACCCTAGCCTCTCCGGTGTCTATATAAACCGGAGGGCTTTAGTCCGTAGGACAACATACATTACAACAATCATACCATAGTCTAGCTTCTAGGGTTTAGCCTCCTTGATCTCGTGGTAGATCTACTCTTGTACTACCCACATCATCAATATTAATCAAGCGGGGCGTGGGTTTTACCTCCATCGAGAGGGCCCGAACACAGGTAAAACATTGTGTCCCTTGTCTCCTGTTACCATCCGCCTAGACGCACAGTTCGGGACCCCCTACCCGAGATCCGCCGGTTTTGACACCGACATTCGTGCTTTCATTGAGAGTTCCTCTGTGTCATCACCGATAGGCTTGATGGCATCTTCAACCAACAACGCTGTCCTGGGTGAGACTTTTCTCCCCGGACAGATCTTCGTATTCGGCGGCTTTGCTGCGGGCAATTCTCTTGGCCATCCGAGCAGATCGAAGCTTCGCCCTGGCCGTCGAGTCGATTCGAAGCTTAAACTTCACGGCCGATGTCGCGGAGACTTGATCTTGACGGACTCGAGCCTGACCAGCGCGCCACACTGTGACGATGGGCACGATCTAGCTCTACCGCCGGACGGTGCCTTGGTGGCGCTTTTCGGATCCGCTTGACCATCAGCCCGAGCCGATCGCCTATATCGAGGCGGTGGGTAGACGCGCCACAGGGGCTTCAACATCCACGCGATGGGCGAACATCGATCTTGTCCCCATGAAACCCGTGATTCCGGCGCGGACTCCTCGCGGACTCGAACCTCCGTGCCCCTACCAATTTATACGGATTGGGCGCGGTCATGGAATTCACCACGCGACATTTTCCAACACTCGCCTTTTGGCGATATCCTGAATTCACTCAAGCGTCTTTCGCTATCGGAGAACCTTGGCGGACTATGGCGGGGCGGTTGGAGTTGAGGCGATGAAGAAATTGAGCCCACCCACCACCCACTTTGTAGCCACATGCCGAGGATCTAACCGACATGCTAGACTACGACTCCGGCGACATCGGCGCTATGGGCGATGATGCCGGAGATTTAAGCGAGAACCAGCGCCTACGAGGGCAATTGAAGACCACCTCGTCATCGACATATACATGGTGGACACCCCAAAAGATGGGGATGGCGAAGAAGCGCGGAGGCAGATTCTCTAAAGAAGCAGCCCCAACGCCCGATGTCGTGGCGCCGCTCTAAATCCCGCCACAAAGAAGAATGGAGATTCGGCATGGGAGACAATAACACTCAAGAGTGCGAAGACAATCCCTCCAAAGAAGACTCAGCGCGAGAGAGGACGCAGGCAAGCCCTAACGGCAGGCGGCGGGCGAAGGGTTGAGGATGATAACTATATGCCTCCCTCCGAAGACGAAGCAAGCCTCAACGATGATGAATTAAATGCGTGCACGAGGATCCCGTCGAACAAGAGCGCTTCAAGCGCAGGCTCATAACCACGGCAAATAGCCTAAAGAAAAAGCAGCAACAGCTCCAAGCTGATCAAGATCTGGCTGCGATCGATGGACCGAGGTCCTCGCGTCGAAGAGTATAAACTTCGACGCCCTCCAAAAGTTACCCAAGGCGCAAGCTGCTCCCCGATTAGAGGAGGAAGCATACATACCTTCATCACCAGCGCACAACATGGCTGACCGACCACCCCGTGGTCGTGACAGAGAGGCATCCAGGCCCCCAGCCAAATCCGTACCCCTGCATCGCTCCAAGAGTATGAAGCCAAGAGGGAACGCGCCGGACTTGCGAGATATATTGGAGGACAAGGCAAGACAATCCAGATCCATCTACGGATCACGTGGACGCCCCACTACCCACGACGAATACCATCGCACCGGACATAACAATCCCGGCCGGGCCGAACACAACAGACAACGCTCTCTCGAGCTACGTCGCGATATCGCCCAACATAGGGGCGCCGCACACCCTCTATGCTTCACTGACGAAGTTATGGATCATCAGATCCCCGAAGGGTTTAAACCCATAAACATCGAATCTTACGATGGCACAACAGACCCCGCGGTTTGGATCGAAGACTATCTTCTCCACATTCACATGGCCCGCGGCGACGATCTCCATGCCATCAAGTACCTCCCACTCAAGCTTAAAGGACCAGCTCGGCATTGGCTAAACAGCTTGCCCGCAGAGTCAATTGGGTGCTGGGAGGACCTGGAAGCCGCATTCTCGACAACTTCCGAGGCACGCGTATATGCGACCACGGACGCCGATGACCTAAGCCACATCATTCAGCAGCCTGACGAATCGGCGGACAATTCAGGACACGGTTCTTGACAAAGAAAAACCAAATCGTCGACTGTCCGGATGCAGAGGCCCTTGCAGCCTTCAAACATAACATCCGAGACGAATGGCTAACTCGGCACCTGGGGCAGGAAAAGCCGATATCCATGGCAGCCCTCACATCGTTAATGACCCGCTTTTGTGCGGGAGAGGACAGCTGGCTAGCTCGCAGCAACAATCTCCGTAAAAACTCTGGCAGTCCGGATACTAAGGACAACAACGGCAGGTCACGTCGAATCAAAAACAAGCACCGCATTAACGGCGACGATAAGGTGGATACGGTAGTCAATGCCGGATTCCGAGGCTCTAAACCCGGTCAGCGGAAGAAGCCATTCAAAAGAACCACTCCGGGTCCGTCCAATCTGGACCGAATAATCGACCGTCTATGCCAGATACATGGCACTTCTGAAAAGCCAGCCAACCACACCAATAGAGACTGTTGGGTGTTCAAGCAGGCCGGCAAGTTAATTGCCGAAAACAATGACAAGGGGCTAAATAGCGACGACGAGGAAGAGACCCGGCCGCCGAACAATAGAGGACATAAGGGTTTCCCCCCGCAAGTGCGGACGGTGAACATGATATACGCGACCCATATACCCAAGAGGGAGAGGAAGCGCGCACTCACGGGCGTCTATGCGATGGAGCGATCGCCCCAAAGTTCAACCTATGGTCCTCTTACCCGATCACTTTCGATCGAAGAGACCATCCGACCAGCATACGCCATGGCGGATTCGCGCATTGGTTTTAGACCCAATCGTCGATGGGTTCCACTGACGAGAGTCCTAATGGACGGCGGTAGCAGCTGAACCTGCTTTATCGGGATACGGTCGCAAAATGGGCATAGACCCATCAAGGATTAAACCTACAAAGACAACCTTTAAAGGTGTCATCCAGTGAGTGGAAGCCAAGCTATGCAGGCTCGATCACTGCTGGAAGTGGTCTTGGATCACCGGATAACTTCCGGCGAAGAGTTAATCTTCAACATAGTCCCGTTTAGCGGCTATCATGCTCGCTTTCGGACGAACGCGTTGCAAAATTCAGCGCGTGCCGCATTACGCATACCTAAAGCTCAAGATGCGGGCCCTCGTGGAGTCATCACGGTCAATGGAAATACGGAACGCTCCCTCGAGCGGAGGAACATACAATGCTCTCATGGCGGAAATCTGAGCAGTCTTCTCGGGCATTCTCAAGTCCGGCGGTCAAAAGCGGATCTGACAAAAAACGCGCCCGGAGCAATGCCAACCAAGACCACCTGGCGCGATCAGAGCATGCGTAGCAATGCGGCCCCAACCCTCTCCCATGCATGATCGCAAGAATAACATTCCGCGTACACCTTTACGCTTTGGAGATACCATGGGCGCAGGGAAAGGGGCACGATCACAAGGGACCAAGAGTGCGGCTCGACCACACCAGGGGCTAACACTAGCGCCCCCCCCCTTGTTTTTATTTTTATCTTTTCTTCTTTCGTGTATACAGGACTCATTAACGAAGCCTGTCCGATGGCGAACTCGCCGAACTCGGGATCTGTGATCGGGGACTAAAGAAGGCTGCGACGAACACTCAGGTGGTCTCCATTACGAGCATTAAATTCGATTACATACACCAAGTATGCAGCTTATCCCTGGAGGGGGACGTGTTTACTTAGTCCAAATCCCTTGCTTACCGCACTATTTGTATCAGTCCGCTCCACTAGCAGACTTTCTTTCATAAATAATGCAGTCGTTTTTATTGCAATTGTGTTATCTCTTATATGTTCATTATATGACATCTTGCACTCGTACATTTTGGTACGGCCGAATACGCCAGGGGCTTATGTTCCCCAGATTATGGTGTGATTAAGTCCGAACACTTTCACAAGTGCGGCACCCGAACTTATAGCATTATATGAATCGGCTCGAATCATGTCTTGGGTCAATAGTTGGGTTTGCCCGGCTCCCATGTTTTGGTGCCTTACATTCCGTTCCGTCGGCTAAGGTAGCATTGGAGAACCATCGCGATTGCGCCCGGTTGAGCCGGTTAACGCCTCGATGGAAAAGCTAAAACGGCCGGCATGATATGGCGAGAGACTTGTCACTTTGTCGAGAGGTTCTTTCGGTCCTTAAAGACTCACGCCGCTTCGAGCGAAGTTCCGGATGATGTCCGATGAAGGCGTGGATAGCGCCCCGGATTCGGCCTTCCGAATACCAGGGGCTTCGCCGAAATTTAAAATTATAGATTTCTATGGCTAAGTGAGAGTGTTCAAGCATTATAAGTCCAGTTGCCTTGTTTGTCGTGTTGAGCGCCTCCCTAGATGGACCCAAAAATGGGAACAAGAGTGCTCAAGTTTATCACCGAACACCACAGCACTCGTGGCTTGGGGGCTGAATCCAACGACTTGCCATCTCTTAGATTTAAAACAGCCGCACAGAAGGTAATATTTTAAATTAAACAAGTGTTGCTCATGGCGCATATGAACGAAGTTTTTAGCGCCCAGGATAAAAACACAGCGAGTTCACTCAAAGATTACATCCCGGGGGCACTCATCTGCAATATCGCAGGCTCCCTTCAGGACAACTTTATAATATCGCTCCGGCGTGCGATGCTCCTTGCTCGGCGGCGGTGGATCCGTGAGAAGCTTCTCCACATCCAGTTTGCCCCATTGCACCTTTATGCGGGCAAGGGCCCGACGAGCGCCTTCAATACAAGCGGAGCGCTTGATGACGTCCAGCCTGGGGCATGCATCCAACAGCCGCCGCACAAGGCCAAAGTAGCTTCGGGCATGGCTCGTCCGACCTGGCCGGACTATGAGACCCTTCATGGCCTCCTCGGCTACCTTGTGGAGTGCGACCAGTGCTTGACACGGATGGCCGGCCTCGGCGTCTTGAGACCGAAGACCATCTCCGTCGAGCTCCCTCCTCGCCACGGTAGAATCTGCGGCGACATCGGATGCACTCTGGCGCAGATCTACAAATGCCCTGGAGAGCTCGAATTGGGTAAGTATCCGGTAATTTACATTAACATGCTTGCTCGCATGAAAACGCCTTACCCGCAGCTATCTTCTTTATACCCTCTACCTCTGAAGGGCCTTACAGGCCCCGCCTTGGCGGACTTGGCATTTTCAAGAGCCGAGGCAAGCTCGGACTCTCGAGTCTTGGAGTCACGCTCCAAACTCTCATGCTTTTCCATGAGAGCCTGGAGCTCTTGCCGAACTTCCGCCACCAGCGCCACTTGCTTTTCTCGCTCAGCCCGTTCCGTGGCTGCATTGCGTTCGGCCGCGGACACGGCATCCTTCAGGGCTGCCACCTCCTTAGTGGCCCCTGCAATACACATATTATCCTTGTTAATTTTGTTTGCAACCAAAATCCTTTTCTGTAAGGTACTTATTCAAAGAGGTGTTACTCACCTTCTTTCTCCTCGAGCTGCTTCTTCGCATGGCCGAGCTCTTGCTCGGACCGCTCGAGATCCTTCTTCAGCACTTCGACCTCCGCCGTTAATGCGGCAGAGGCCAGCAGCGCAGCCTGCAAACCCATATTGACATATTTTTTAGCAACCCTGCGTATATCTTGTTAGATCCTTAGTCCGGCTTTTCCTTCCAAACACCGAACTAAGCATCAGGGGCTATTGTCTATGCGGTATTACATTACACAACTTTAACTTCTTACCTCAAAGCCTATTAGAAGGCTGCTGCGAGCTTCGGTCGGCCCGCTTTTGGCGAAGTGAACCTTCTCAATCACCGCACTCATGGCGGTGCGGTGTTCTTCTCGATGGGCGCCTTTAAGCGCTTCCAACAGGTTATCCGGCGCCTCCGGATGGACGGAGGCCGCCGGCGTCGTTGTCCTGCCCTTCTTTCGAAGGGGCCGCCTGCCGGACTCTGGAGCCACTGCAGGTTCCGGTGTAGAGTCCGGCACGAAGTCCGGGAGGCTGCCTGACAGCACCTCCGGAGCCTCCTCCTGACGGGTCCCTCTGTGGGATCCCACCTCGGCGTCCTCGTCGACGCGTGGGGTAGAGGCAGTCGGGATGGAATTTACATCCGACGAGGCCAACGACCCGCTCATCGAGTCGGGAAGATCGTCAGCGGCGAACTACTGAGCGAGAATCTGCGGCGTTAGAAGGACACTGCATGACATACAATATACGGCATATAAATGATCCGAATACTTACGATCCTGCCGGACGCCTGGCCCTTGGAAGCCACTCATCCTCGCCAACGTCGATGTTGGCAAAACTGTCCGGGGGGATAGTTCTCCCCCTCTTGGACCCTTCGGCCTCCCTAGTTGGGGAAGCCTTCCTTTTCTTCTCTCCCTCCTCCGGGAGAGAATACTCCTCCTCCTCGTCCTCAGGGGAGGAGTCCTCGTCGCCGTCGGGCGCTCGATTCGGAACTCTTTGAGTCCCGCGCCACCTTCTTGGCCTTCTTCTCCGGCACCACGTGCGGTGCCGGAACCAGCAGCCCTGCTAAACGGGCATCCACTGGGTCTTCTGGCATGGGAGCTGGGCTGATGAGCAGCTTGGCTTTCTCCATCCATTCCTATCAAAGGAAGAGGTGGATTAAAACCTCACTAGAGTCAATCTAATTATCACAAGTGTCCCGTAATGGGGTTGAATCACTTACCGCGTCAGTTGGACACTGTGCGCTGAATCCGCGATCTTTCGTCTCCGGATCACGGGGCTTGGCGCCCTGAACAAAGCACCCTCCAGGAACCTTCGTATGTTGTGTCGAAGAGCCCGCTTAGCGTCTGGTGCTGTTCCGGATTGAACTCCCATAGATTGAATGCCCGTTATTGGCATGGGAGAATCCGCCGGAAGAGCATGACTTGGACCACGTCGACGAGCCGGAGCCTATTGCTCACCATCTTCTTGATGCACGCTCGGAGTCCCGTCACCTCCACCGGATCGCCCCACTGCAGGCCCTTCTCTTTCCAGGAGGTGAGCTGCGTGGGGATTCCAGATCTAAATTCGGGGGCCGCCGCCCATGTAGGCTCGCGTGGCTCGGTGATGTAGAACCACCCGATTGCCACCCCTTGGCGGAATCCACGAAGGTCCCTTCTAGCCAAGGGGCGTTGGGCGGTTTACCCAACATGGCGCCTCCGCATTCCGCTTATGCGTGCCCTTCACAACCTTCGGCTTGACGTTGAAGGTCTTGAGCCACAGGCCGAAGTGGGGCTGGATGCAGAGGAAGGCCTCACACACGACGATAAACGCAGAGATGTTGAGAACAAAGTTTGGCGCCAGATCGTGGAAATCCAGGCCGTAGTAAAACATGAGCCCCCGGACAAATGGATGGAGCGGAAAGCCCAGTCTGCAGAGGAAGTGGGGGAGGAAGACGACCCTCTCATGAGGCCCGGGGGTAGGGATGAGCTGCCCCGCGTTGGGCAGCCGATGCGCGACATCGCTGGAAAGGTATCCGGCGTCGCGCAGCTTGGTGATGTCTTCCTCCTTAGCAGTGGAGACCAACCATTTACCTCCCGCTCCGGACATATTCGGAGAAGGTCGAGGCGAGATGCGCAGACTTGAGCGTTGGAGCTTGAGTCGCGGGGATGGATAAGCAGAGGAGGAAGAAGGCGTATGTGAGAAGGTAAATCCTTATCCCATATATATAGGCGGACCAAACTATGCGTCCCCCACCAGCCTGGTAAAACTCGCTTATCTCCCAAGCGCCACCATCAATGGCGCGGTTGGGTTACCCACGTCCTTATTGATGAGAATCCCGGAATAAAGGGAAACACGATCTCTGCTTCGACAAGACGTGCCAAGGAAACCGCTTCGCTAAACATGCTGAGGTGGAATAAGTAAAAAACGATTCAAATGAGGGCTTGGTAGCGGTGTGATGTCATGCCGCATAATACGTCAGCAGATTGAATCAGTGTATATGTCTCTACGGTGGAATGTGGAAATTATTTTTGCAGAGCCGGACACTATCCTGGTGTTCATTATCTTCTCTGGATTATTCAAGGGAGGAACCCGCCTTGCAATGCGAACATTATGCATGCGGACTTATCGTCATTGAAGACTGGTTCGGGACTCTTGAGGAGTCTGGACTAGGGGTGTCCGGACAGCCGGACTATCATTATCCGCCGGACTCCAAGACTATGAAGATAGAAGATTGAAGACTCGGCTCGTGTCCCAAGGTACTTTCCTTGGCGTGGAAGGCAAGCTTGGCAATACGGATATGTGGATCTCCTACCATTGTAACCGACTACTGTGTAACCCTAGCCTCTCCGGTGTCTATATAAACCGGAGGGCTTTAGTCCGTAGGACAACATACATTACAACAATCATACCATAGGCTAGCTTCTAGGGTTTAGCCTCCTTGATCTCGTGGTAGATCTACTCTTGTACTACCCACATCATCAATATTAATCAAGCGGGGCGTGGGTTTTACCTCCATCGAGAGGGCCCGAACCTGGGTAAAAACATTGTGTCCCTTGTCTCCTGTTACCATCCGCCTAGACGCACAGTTCGGGACCCCCTACCCGAGATCCGCCGGTTTTGACACCGACAACCACCAAGAGAGAGAAGGAGTAGAGATGATCGTTATGAACGAAGACCCTCACGGAGAAGCAAGGATTCGGAAAGGAAGGACAAGTCATCAAGGAGCTACACAAAACGAATACATCAAGCTCATGTTGGTGAATGGGTATCCGGCTCCAACTCCGACAATCACTCCGAGAGAAGCTATCACTCCGACTCTGAATATACTCAAGATGAAGGTGTTGCTGGTCTAGCACTTGTGTCAACCAACTCCTACGACATATTTGATTCACCAAATGAAGGAATTGGAAGATGCTTCATGGCCAAAGGTCCAAAGGTAACACATCCTGAGTATGTTGATTTCAATAGTGATGAAGATGACTTGCTTGTGGATGATGATTTACTTGTTGACAACTCTAGTGATGAATACTATGATGAAACGTCAATTAATCATGCTAATCAAGATAAAACGAATGACAATGATAAGGAGAAGATTGAGCCTCTAACTAAAGAACTAAACACTCTTAAGTTGGCTCATGAAACTATCTTCGAAGATCATCGAGAACTTTTAAGGGCTCATGAGAAGTTACGCTTTGAAAAGCTCAATCTTGAGCAAGAGCATGAGTTCTTAAAATCTATCAATGATGATCTCCGTAAGAAAAGTTCTTCTTACATTGCCAAGCGTTTACTCTTATCTACTTACATGCCTCAAGTCAAGTCTAGTAACAAGTACAAGAAAGATACTTCCTCTAGTAGTAACAATAACAATGTCAAATCCAATATTGTTGCTTCTAGTAGTTCTCTTGATTCCACTAATGATTCTCTTAGCCAAGTTACACTTGAGCAAGAAAACAGCTTATTGAAGGGAATTATAGAAAGGTGTTTACAAGAGCCTTCTTTGGAGTAAGCAATTCGAGGAAATTATGCATAAGCAAGGAAGGCACCGAAGAATCAAGGTGTTGGTTTTGAATGAAAGTTCAATGCCAATGGAGTTGAGTGGGAAGAAGATTAATACCTCAAGATGAAGTTTGTTCCTCAACAAGAGAAGTATGATCCTACTTCCTTCAAGGGAACACAATCCCAAGATGATCTTCCACCACAAGACCACAAGAACAAAGGCAAGGACAAGCTTCAAGAGGAGATTGATGCATTTGAAGAAGCACCTAAGGCCTCATTCAAGTGGGTTCCCAAGACTACGTCAAGTTCTACTTCATCAAGTACAACTACAACTCCAAGGATTCCCATCAAGATGATGTGGATCCCGAAGAAGAAGAACTAGAGAGTTCTTGAGGGTGACTCCGCCAACATTCTTCACTCATATCATTACGGCAAGAACAAGTGCAATCAACTTCCACATCTTGCACTAGTTCAAGGAGTCACAAACCCTCATGTTGGTAAGGCAAGGGACAAGGTAACCTAATGATTTCATGGACATCATCTTGTGTGTGCATCACTCTATGTCTATGGATATTTTTGTTGCTCCTTGTGGGACTAACCGATGTAGGTAAGTTGAAAGTGCAACTCACTCCAAAGGATTGCTCCAAATGATCTACATCAACATTGAGCATCCACATCTTCAACACCTACATGAAGTCATCATCGACAAAACCCAAGGTTAGTTCATCCCTCTAAGGGGGGATCTCACATCTAGGGGGAGCTTAACTCTAAGAATTGAGTCAAAGCAACTCTAATGGTGTGAACACATCAATGCATTATGTAAAAGTGGTAACCCCACTTGAGCTTAAACGATGAGTATGACCTATGATCAAATGTCTCTCATTTGACTCCTAAGTCAATATACTCATATATAGATGACCTAGTCATCGCCAATTGTTTGATAGATGCTAGAATTGGTTGTGCATGTCTTGCCACATATTTCATTTGCCATCTTATTGTGTGAGCATGTTGGTGCATATTTTACTCATTCAAGGACATCCACTTGTTGTTTTGATTGTTTGGCTTCTTTTCTTTTTGCCAAGTGGATGAACAAGAATGCCTAAGAACCTTCTCTAGCTATCTATGCTTTTCTCGTCTCAAACTCTATTCATGCTACATCACAAAATTTGATCAAGTCGATTCGAACCACTCGTGTGAGGAGCACTTTCGAGTCCCGATTAGTCATAGACTTAAACTTCCAAAACTTCTTTGTGATTCTCGGTCTGACCGATTCCTCCAATTCGGTCCTACCGAGATCATTAAGTTGATCTAAGTTTTCAATCTCGGTGCAACCGATTTGAACTTTTTGGTCACACTGAGTTGCTGTAACTGTACACAGTTATGCATCTCGGTACCACCGAGTTGTTCCACTCGGTCACACCGACAGGGTCGGGCTATATATAGTCACGGGCAAAAATTTGGAAATTCCTCCAAACCCCTTCGCCCGCGCAATAGCTCACTCTACCTCGAAGGTCTCCGGATCGTCTTCTCGTTGCCAGCCGCCTCCTGTCGCTGGTCTTCGCCGCCGTCAACAGATTTCGCCCCCGCCGTTGCCGCCGTAGCGAGTTCATCGCCAAGCTAGGGTATGGACTCGATCATTGTACTATCCTCGTCTGATTCCTAGCACATTGAGTTCTTATTGATTCTTGCCACGATTGAAACACTCCTATCCAGTCAATGTAGTCCGTAGAATAGATGAGATTCAAAACTTTAGGGTTAGGTTTCCGCCGAAACCATCTCGGACCCACCGAGTTGAAAAACTCGGTCTCACCGATTTGGCTTATGCCATTGCACTAGTAACTCTCGGTCTGACCGAGAATTGATAATCGGTGCGACCGATTTTAGGACTTTGTGAAACCCTAGCAGTCTCGGTGCCACCGAACTGTGACTCGGTCTAACCGAGTTCATCAGTTTAGGTTCCAAAACTGCTTCGGAATCACCGAGTTTGAAAATCGGTTGATCCGAAATGCTTTCTGTGGAAAACTAAAACTGAATTTTTCAATCATTCTTTTTGCAAAAATCTCTGCATTTTGTGATGCTCATCCACTCTATCTCATCTATAACTCTTCACAGGGTCAGCAGTCAGTGTTTGCAGCATGTCAGACCAGAGTGATAGCCAGAACAGGTCAGAAGAGCAGATTGACATAAGCAAGGGCACTAGTCCCTCAAGTTCTACAGATGAAGGAAGCAGAAGCACTCCTAGCAACCTGCCCAAGGCTGCTACCAGGCAAAGGAGGAAGAGAACTTCACACTTAGAGGATGAGAACTACAAAGCTGAAGAAAATGAGGCTACTTCCAAGAAAGTAGTGCTCAAAAAGGAATATGGCTCAGCAAAGAATACAAAGCCTGGACTAAAAAAGAAAGTTCCTGCCAAGAGGACACCAATGCCCAAGGCCAGAAGGTCCACTCAAGTGCCAGAACAGACTGAACCCAAAGAGGCACCTGAAAAGAAAGTCACATCTTCAAAACCCAAGAAAGTTCCTACTGGAGAAACAATGAAGTTTACCATTGAGTCAGAGGATGAAGGTGCTCAGGACAAGAAGAAGAAGAGAGCAAGAACCACAACTGCCCAGGTCCTTGGAAAGCCCTCTATGAGAAGAGATTCTGATAAAGAGGAAGAGGATGCTGCACCAGCACCCAAGGCACCAAAGCCTATGGGTGATGCTATTAGATAAGGGGCTGCAACATCTAAGCCCAAGGAAGCACCCAAAGTTGCCTCCAAGGCCAAGCTTGCACCAAAGAGGGATACCATGAGTATTCCAGCTGCTGAGAAGAACAAGGCCCCAGTGCCTAATGTTGCTGATGAAGAAGATGAAGAAGGACAGGTCCTAAGGAAGCTCAAGCCCAAGATACCAGACCACAATGATGCCCATCCTGTGGCTGAGGACATGAGGATCAGGAAGGACTCAGGGTTGAGGATATGGAGGATGGAAGATCCATATGCCTCAAGGAGAAGAACTGCTGTTGATTACAGGTTCCATACAAAGGAACAGCAGGACTTCTGTGAGACAATCTTGTTGGATAAGAAGCCCATAGTATGTGATATGAGGTGGGTCAACTGTACCTACATCAAGGACAATGAAGAGCACTATCCTGGAGTGCAAGACAGCTTTGTTGCTTGTGGAGTTGCTGATTTTGTTGGGCAAAAGCTCACCAACTGGAATGATGAACTTATCATGCAATTCTACTCCACAGCACACTTCTATCCAGATGGAAGGATAGTTTGGATGTCAGAAGGCACCAGATACCAGTCAACTGTTGAGGAATGGGCAAGTCTGATCAATGCCCCAAAGGAGAATGAAGATGACCTGGATATTTATGCTAAGAAGAAGATGGACCACAATTCCATGGCACACATGTACAAGGAGATCCCATACAAGGCTGTTGAAACACATAAGTTCGGATCAGTCCACTTCCTACTGTCAGGGCTGCCAGCTATCAATTGGATCCGAAGGCACACTCTGTTGCCTAAGTCTGGTGACCACAACATGATCAAAGGGCATGCCATCAACATGTTGCATGTGTTTGATGTGCCACAAAAGTTCAAAGTCATGAGCCTTATGATTGAAACCGTTAAGAGGACAGCAGCAGATCAGAAGAGGAGCTGTGGATATGCCCCTTAGATTCAGGAGTTGATTAACTCAAAGATGGGCACAGGGAAATATCAATTGGATAAGGAACATTTTCCACTTTATCCAGACTTTGAGGACAATCAAGTTGTCATGAATGAGAATGATCCATCATTAGTTCAAGCTCAAGAGAAGAAAGAGAAGGCAATGAAGGAGAAGGCTGCCAGGATGCCAACTCAAGAGGAGGCATCTGAGTATTTCTTGAAGAATAAGCAGGAGCAGCTTGGTTACTTGATAGCATCAACACTGAGGATTGAGAAGGGATTGGACACCCTCACTCAGAATCAGGAGAGCATGGAGAGAATCATGGAACTCAAATTCCATGACCTTGATGTCAAAGTAACTGAGTTTCAGTCAGTTGTAGAGCAGCTACAAGATGACATGCAGGAAAGGCAGGGCAAGACAACAATTAATGTGTTTGCCAGAATGCCCAGAGCCCATAGATCAGTTGCAGTGCCTGTGACAGACACTAGAGCAACATCATCTGCACCAGCTACAGCACCTACAGCTCTAGTGCAACCAGCTCCAGCATCAACTCCAGCACCCTCTACTTCAACTGAAGCCTTCATTCTTGGAGTTATCCCGGACACCACCACCTGAAGATCAAGCCTGAGAGTCGATCTAGCACTATGCATTTTCTATGAACTTTTTGGTAACTTGTTGCCAAAGGGGGAGAAAAATGTATAGATCATAGGCTTCGAGAGAGAGAGAGTGTGTGTGTGTGTTGCTTTTGTTCTCTCTTGTTTTGATTTGGTGGTTAAAACTTGTCTGCTTTTGATTGCTTGAGATAGTATGCTTGTGAGACATTGATGATCATGTGTTTGATCATAAGCTACACTTACGCATGCTTGGTGATATTATCTTATCTATCCTATGTGATCATTCACTTTGCTTGGTGATGAGTGCATGAATTCAATCTTTATTATTTTTGAGCGCTCCACCAAGATGTATGTGACATGTAAGAGTAACCCATGAGCCTAATTCATTGTGCATTTGCAGTCCAAAGCAAATCTTAAACTATGCACAAATTTAGGGGGAGCTCTTGCTTATCACATACTTCTCAAAGTGACGATGTGTTTAAATCTTATTATCATTTGTCGAAGCTTTGATCTATATGTTGTCATCAATTACCAAAAAGGGGGAGATTGAAAGTGCAACTATCCCTAGGTGGTTTTGGTAATTCATAAAAACATATATCTCATTGAGCTAATGCTATTCCAAGACTATTATTTCAGGAAAGCTCAATGAATGGCATGCATGGATGATGAAAGTGGATCCCTCAAAATACTAAGGACAAAGGATTGGCTCAAGCTCAAAAGCTCAAGACTCTTCATTTTATATTTTAGTGATCCAAGATCACATTGAGTCTATAGGAAAAGCCAATACTATCAAGGAGGGATGAGGTGTTGCTTAATGAGCCTCTTGCTTCATGTGCTTAGTGATATGCTCGAAAACCCTCAGCTACTTTCCAACATCCACAAATGACCTAAACCTAAAGCCAAAATCGGTCACACCGATTCTTCCTATCCGGCGCCACCAATTTCAAAAGTCATAGCCATTGCCACAAACCCTAAGCAAATCGGTCTTACCGATAGGGATCTCGGTCTCACCGAGATGGGATTGTAATCTCTCTGTTTCCCTTCGTAACGTTTCGGTCTAACCGAAGTGAGCGATCGGTCCCACCGAGATTGCAATGTAAACTCTATGTTTCTCTTTTGTAACATTTCGGTCTCACCGAAAAGAGCAAATCGGTCCCACCGAGTTTACCTGACCAACTCTCTGGAAAGCTTATTACCAAAATCGGTCTCACCGAGTTTGAGTAATCAGTCTTACCGAGATTACATTATGCCCTAACCCTAACTGAATCGGTCTCACCGAGTTGCATGTCAGTCCCACCGAAAATCTAACGGTCACTAGGTTTGCTAAATCGGTCCGACCGAGTCTGCTGAATCGGTCCCACCGAGTTTGGTAAATTGTGTGTAACGGTTAGATTTTGTGTGGAGGCTATATATACCCCTCCACCTCCTCTTCATTCGTGGAGAGAGCCATCAGAACAAACCTACACTTCCAACTTACCATTTCTGAGAGAGAACCACCTACTCATGTGTTGAGGCCAAGATATTCCATTCCTACCATATGAATCTTGATCTCTAGCCTTTCCCAAGTTGCTTTCCACTCAAATCTTCTTTCCACCAGATCCAAAACCTATGAGAGAGAGTTGAGTGTTGGGGATACTATCATTTGAAGCACAAGAGCAAGGAGTTCATCATCAGTGCACCATTTGTTACTTCTTGGAGAGTGGTGTCTCCTAGATTGGCTAGGTGTCACTTGGGAGCCTCCAACAAGATTGTGGAGTTGAACCAAGGAGTTTGTAAGGGCAAGGAGATCACCTACTTCGTGAAGATCTACCGCTAGTGAGGAAAGTCCTTCGTGGGCGACGGCCATGGTGGGATAGACAAGGTTGCTTCTTCGTGGACCCTTCATGGGTGGACCCCTCCGTGGACTTGCGCAACCGTTACCCTTCGTGGGTTGAAGTCTCCATCAACGTGGATGTACGATAGCACCACCTATCGGAACCACGCCAAAAACATCCGTGTCTCCAATTGCGTTTGAATCCTCCAAACCCTTCCCTTTACTTTCTTGCAAGTTGCATGCTTTAATTTTCGCTGCCTATATACTCTTTGCATGCTTGCTTGAATAGTGTGATGATTGCTTGACTTGTCCTAAGATAACTAAAATCTGTCAAACTCTAAAATTGGGAAAAGGTTAAGTTTTTAATTGGTCAAGTAGTCTAATCACCCCCCCTCTAGACATACTTCAAGGTCCTACAGCTACGGAGAGTCCGATGGGCTCTAAACTCCCGTCTTCGGACTCGGCGAGGTGTTCCGGATCTAAGGCCGGAGCTGCATTGAGGCCACGAACCCTTGGAAGATCAAGTCTCCTCGGATATCAGCGACGTAGTTTAGGTTTCCAAAACTGATGTGATGACCAGGGGCATAGCTGTCGATCTACTCCAGATGGCCAATCGAATTGGCACGTAGTGCAAAGCCGCCGAGTACGAAGATTTGGCCGGGGAGAAAAGTCTCCCTCAGGGCGGTATTGATGTTGATGGTTGATGGAGCCATCGAGCCTTCTAGTGATGACATAGTGGAACTCTTAATGAAAGCACCAATGCCGGTGTCAAAACCGACAGATCTTGGGTAGGGGGTCCCGAACTGTGCGTCTAAGGATCGAAGGTAACAAGGAGGCAGGGGACACAATGTTTACCCAGGTTCGAGCCCTGTTAATGGAGGTAATACCCTATTTCCTGCTTGATTGACTTTGATGAGTATAGGGGTTACAAGAGTTGATCTACCTCGAGATCGTAATGGCTAAAATCCTAGATGTCTAGCCTGTATGATTGTGTTCCTGCCCTACGGACTAAACCCTCCGGTTTATATAGACACCAGAGGGATCTAGGGTTGTACAGAGTCAGTTTACAAAGAAAGGAAGGTGCATGATCTGAACGCCAAGCTTGCCACCCACACAAAGGAGAGTCCCATCTAGACACGGGGAAAGGTCTTTAATCTTATATCCTCACGGTCCATTAGTCCGGCCCATATCACATAGCCCGGACGCCCGTGGACCCCTTAGTCCAGGACTCCCTCAACCATGAACGTCCATATCGATCCCTATGAGCACACGAATGATATTCGAGTGAATCTTTGGTTATCATGTGATGTTCCCTTTGCTTCATGGTACTTCTCAAAACCTGGGATGCATCAATATCCTAACGAGTCATCACCATGCTCACTATACCAAAATCCTAGTTACCAATTTTGTTCTTCTTTCTCGTTATTGTGTTACTTAAGGAAATATGCCCTAGAGGAAATAATAAAGTTGTTACTTTATATTTCCTTATATCTTGATAAATGTTTATTACTCATGCTAGAATTGTATTAACCGGAAACTTGATACATCTGTGAATACATAGACAAAACACCGTGTCCCTAGTATGCCACTACTATACTAGCTCATTGATCAAAGATGGTTAAGTTTCCTAGCCATGGACATGTGTTGTCATCTGATGAACGGGATCAACTCATTAGGAGAATGATGTGATCGACAAGACCCATTCGTTAGCTTAGCATAATGATCATTCAGTTTTATTGATACTACTTTCTTCATGTCAAATGCATATTCCTTCGACTATGAGATTATGCAACTCCTAGACACCGGAGGAATGCCTTGTGTGCTATCAAATGTCACAATGTAACTGGGTGATTATAAAGATGCTCTATAGGTATCTCCAAAGCTGTTTGTTGGGTTGGCATAGATCGAGATTAGGATTTGTCACTCCGAGAGAGGTATCTCTGGGCCCTCTCGGTAATGCACATCATATGAAGCCTTGCAAGCAATGCAACTAATGATTTAGTTGCGGGATGATGCATTACGGAATGAGTAAAGAGATTTTCCGGTAACGAGATTGAACTAGGTATGAAGATACTGACGATCGAATCTCAGGCAAGTAACATACCGATGACAAAGGGAATAACGTATGTTGACATTGCGGTTCGATCGATAAAGATCTTCGTAGAATATGTGGGAACCAATATGAGCATCCAGGTTCCGCTATTGGTTATCAACCGGAGAGGTGTCTCGGTCATGTCTACATAGTTCTCGACCTGTAGGGTCCACACGCTTAACGTTTGATGTCGATATGTATTATATGAGTTATGTTTTTTGGTGACCAAAGGTTGTTCAGAGTCCCAGATGAGATCAAGGACATGACGAGGAGTATCGAAATGGTCGAGAGGTAAAGATTGATATATTGGAAGGTAGTATTCAGACACCGGAAGGGTTTCGGAGTGTATCGGATACATACCGGAGTATCGGACGGGTTACCGGAATCCCCCGGGGAAAGATATGGGCCATATGGGCCATAGGAGGGAGGCTAACCAGCCACAAGGGGATGGCACCACCCCCCCCCCACAAGGGAGGAGGCCGAATTGGATTAGGGAAGGGGGGCGGTGCCCCCCTTTCCTTCTCCTACTCCCTCTCCTTCCCCCTTTTCCCCTCCAGTAAAAGGAAGGGGGGCGAATCCTACTAGGAGCCCAAGTGGGACTCCTCCCACTTGGGGCGCGCCTAGGGCCGGCCGCCTCTCCCTCCCTCCTTTATATATGGGGGGCGCCCCTAGAGGACACACCAATTGCTCCAAGCCATGTGCGGCACCCCCCCCTCCACAGTTTACGCCTCCGGTTATATTCCCGCGGTGCTTAGGTGAAGCTCTGCGTGGATCAAATCACCATCACCGTCATCATGCCATCGTGCTGACGAAACTCATCTTCTCCTTTGACCCTCTGCTGGATCGAGAGCTCGAGGGACGTCATCGTGCTGAATGCGTGCAGAACTTGTAAGTGCCATACGTTCGGTACTCGATCGGTCGGACCAAGAAGACGTTCGACTACATCAACCGTGTTGAGCAAACGCTTCCGCTTTCGGTATACAAGGTTACGTGGACACACTCTCCCCCTCTCATTGCTATGCATCTCCTAGATAGATCTTGCATGAGCGTAGGAAATTTTTTAAAATTGCATGCTATGTTTCCCAACAGTGGCATCCAAGCCAGGTCTATGCGTAGATGACATGCACGAGTAGAACACAAAGAGTTGTGGGCAGTGATCGTCATACTGCTTACCACAAATGTCTTATTTTGATTCGGTGGTATTGTTGGATGAAACGGCCAAGACCAACCTTACATGACCGCGTTCATGAGACCAGTTCCACCGACAGACATGCAACTAGTTTTGCATAAGGTGGCTGGCGGGTGTCTGTTTCTCCAACTTTAGTTAAATCAAATTTGACTGTGGCCGGTCCTTGTTGAAGGTCAGCAAACTTGATAAATCACCATTGTGGTTTTGTGCCGTAGGTAAGAACGGTTCTTCCTAGAAGCCCGTAGCAGCCACGTAAAACTTGCAACAACAAAGTAGAGGACGTCTAACTTGTTTTTGCAGGGCATGTTGTGATGTGATATGGTCAAGACATGACGTGATATACGTTGTTGTATGAGATGATCATGTTTTGTAAAAGTTATCGGCAACTGGCAGGAGCCTTATGGTTGTCGCTTTATTGTATGAAATGCAAATGCCATGTAATTGCTTTACTTTATCACTAAGCGGTAGTGATAGTCGTAGAAGCAATAATTGGTGAGACGACCACGACGCTATGATGGAGATCAAGGTGTCGAGCCAGTGACGATGGAGATCATGATGTTGCTTTGGTGATGGAGATCAAAAGCACAAGATGATGATGGCCATCTCATGCCACATATTTTGATTGCATGTGATGTTTATATTTTTGCATCTTATTTTGCTTAGTACGGTGGTAGCATTATAAGATGATCCCTTAACTAAATTTCAAGGTACAAATGTTCTCCCCGAGTATGCACCGTTGTGAAAGTTTTTCATGCTGAGACACAACATCATGATTGGGTGTGATAAGCTCTACGTTCAAATACAACGGGTGCAATCCAGTTTTGCACATGCGGAATACTCGGGTTAAACTTGACGAGCCTAGCATGTACATACATGGCCTTGGAACACTAGAGATTGAAAGGTCAAACATGAATCATATAGTGGATATGATCAACATAGAGATGTTCACCATTGATGACTACTCCATCTCGCGTGATGATTGGACATGGTTTAGTTGATTTGGACCACGTATCATTTAGATGACTTGAGGGATGTCTATCTAAGCGCAGGTTCTTAAGTAATATGATTAATTGAACTTTAATTTATCATGAACTTAGTCCTGATAGTATTTGCAAATTATGTTGTAGATCAATAGCTCGTGTTGTAGCTTCCCTATGTTTTTGATATGTTCTGATAGAAAACTAAGTTGAAAGATGATAGTAGCAATGATGCAGACTGGGTCCGTGATCTGAGGTTTATCCTCATTGCTGCACAGAAGAATTATATCCTTGATGCACCGCTAGGTTACAGACCTATTGTAGGAGCAGATGCAGACGTTATGAACGTTTGGCTAACTCAATATGATGACTACTTGATAGTTTAGTGCACCATGCTTTACGGCTTAGAACCGGGACTTCAAAAAACGTTTTGAACGCCACGGAGCATATGAGATGTTCCAAGAGCTGAAATTGGTATTTCAAACTCATGCCCGTGTCGAGAGGTATGAGACCTCTGACAAGTACTTCGTCTAAAAAATGGAGGAGAATAGATCAGCTAGTGAGCATGTGCTCAGAATGTCTGGGTACTACAATTGCTTGAATCAAGTGGGAGTTAATCTTCCAGATAAGATAGTGATTGAGAGAGTTCTCTATTCACCATCACCAAGTTACTGGAACTTCATGATGAACTATAATATGCAAGGGATGACGAAGTGATTCCTGAGCTCTCTATGATGCTGAAATCGACGAAGGTAGAAATCAAGAAAAAGCATCAAGTGTTGATGATTAAACAAGACCACTAGTTTCAAGAAAAGGGCAAAGGGAAAGAAAGGGAACTTCAAGAAGAATGGAAAGCAAGTTGTCACTCCCGTGAAGAAGCCCAAAGCTGGACCTAAGCTTGAAACTGAGTGCTTCTACTGCAAAGGAAATGGTCACTAGAAGAAGAACTACCCCAAATATTTGGCGGATAAGAAGGATGGCAAAGTGAATAAAGGTATATTTGATATACATGTTATTGATGTGTACCTTACTAGTGCTCGTAAGTAGCCCCTGGGTATTTGATACTTGTTCGGTTGCTGAGATTAATAACTCGAAACAGGAGTTGTAGAATAAATAGAGACTAGTTGAGGGAGAAGCGACGATGTGTGTTGGAAGTGGTTCCAAGATTGATATGATCATCATCGCAAACTCCCTATACTTCCGGGATTAGTGTTGAACCTAAATAAATATTATTTGGTGTTTGCGTTGAGCACGAATATGATTAGATCATGTTTATTGCAATATAGTTATTCATTTAAGACAGATAATAATTGTTATTCTATTTACTTGAATAAAACCTTCTATGGTCATACACCAAATGTTAATGATTTATTGAATCTCGATCGTGTAATACACATATTCATAATATTAATGCCAAAAGATGCAAAGTTGATAATGATAGTGCAACATACTTGAGGCACTACCGTTTAGGTCATATCGGTGTAAAGCGCATGAAGAAACTCCATGCAGATGGACTTTTGGAATCACTTGATTATGAATCATTTGATACTTGCAAACCATGCCTCATGGGAAAGATGACTAAAACTCCGTTCTCCGGAACAATGGAATGAGCTAATGACTTATTGGAAATAATACATACCGATGTATGATGTCTGCTAGAACTACGTCGGTATTTCCCCAAAGAGGAAGGGATGATGCAATATAGCGACGGTAGGTATGTCCCTCAGTGATGAGACCAAGGTTATCAAACCAGTAGGAGAACCTCCTAACACCACGTAAACAGCCCCTGCACACAAATAACAAATACTCGCAACCCGACGTGTTAAAGGGGTTGTCAATCCCTCTCGGGTACGACACCTCAAGTAGGCAAGATAAGGTGAGATAATTGTGGTAGATAGGATAAATAGATCACGGAATAAATAAATTGCAGCAAGGTATTTTTGTATTTTTGGTCTAATAGATCTGAAAATAAAAGCAAGGGAAAGTAGATCACAAAGGCAATATGATGAAAAGAGACCCGGGGGGCGTAGGTTTCACTAGTGGCTTCTCTCGAGAAAAATAGCAAACGGTGGGTGTCAGTGTCAAAACCGGCGGATCTCGGGTAGGGGGTCCCGAACTATGCGTCTAGGCGGATGGTAACATGAGACAAGGGACACAATGTTTTTACCCAGGTTCGGGCCCTCTCGATGGAGGTAAAACCCTACGTCCTGCTTGATTAATATTGATGATGTGGGTAGTACAAGAGTAGATCTACCACGAGATCAAGGAGGCTAAACCCTAGAAGCTAGCCTACGGTATGATTGTTGTAATGTATGTTGTCCTACGGACTAAAGCCCTCCGGTTTATATAGACACCGGAGAGGCTAGGGTTACACAGAGTCGGTTACAATGGTAGGAGATCCACATATCCGTATTGCCAAGCTTGCCTTCCACGCCAAGGAAAGTACCTTGCGGACACGAGCCGGAGTCTTCAATCTTTTATCTTCGTAGTCTTGGAGTCCGGCGGATAATGATAGTCCGGCTGTCCGGACACCCTCTAGTCCAGGACTCCCTCAGTAGCCCCTGAACCAGTCTTCAATGACGATAAGTCCGGCATGCATAATGTTCGGCATTGCAAGGCGGGTTCCTCCCTTGAATAATCCAGAGAAGATAATGAACACCAGGATAGTGTCCGGCTCTGCAAAAATAATTTCCACGTTCCACCGTAGAGAGAATAAAACACATACACTAGCTCAATCTGCTGACGTATTATGCGGCGTGACATCACACCGCTACCAAGCCCTCGTTTGAATCGTTTTTTACTTATTCCACCTCAACACGTTTAGCGAAGCGGTTTCCTTCGCACGTCTTGTCGAAGCAGAGATCGTGTTCCCCTTTATTCCGGGATTCTCATCAATACGGACGTGGGTAACCCAACCGCGCCATTGATGGTGGCACTTGGGAGATAAGCGAGTTTTACCAGGCTGGTGGGGGACGCATAGTTTGGTCCGCCTATATATATGGGATAAGGATTTACCTTCTCACCTACGCCTTCTTCCTCCTCTGCTTATCCATCCCCGCGCACTCAAGCTCCAACGCTCAAGCCTGCGCATCTCGCCTCGACCTTCTCCGAATATGTCGGGCGGGAGGTAAATGGTTGGTCTCCACCGCTAAGGAGGAAGACATCACCAAGCTTCTGTGACGCGGATACCTTTCCAGCGATGTCGCGCGATCGGCTGCCCAACGCGGGCAGCTCATCCCTACCCCGGCCTCATGAGAGGGTCGTCTTCCTCCCCACTTCCTCCGCTGGACTGGGCTTTCCGCTCCATCCTTTGTCCGGGGCTCATGTTTTACTACGGCTGGATTTCCACGATCTAGCGCGAACCGTTCTCAACATCTCGGCGTTTATCGTCGTGTGTGAAACCTTCCTCTGCATCCAGCCCCACTTGGCTGTGGCTCAAGACCTTCAACGTCAAGCGAAGGTTGTGAAGAACGCATAAGCGGAATCGGGGCGCCATGTTGGGTAAACGCCCAACGTCCCTTAGCTAGAAGGGACCTTCGTGGATTCCGTCAAGGGGTGGCAATCGGGGTGGTTCTACATCACCGAGCAGCGAGCCTACATGGGCGGCGGCCCCAATTTAGATCTGGAATCCCCACGCAGCTCACCTCTGGAAAGAGAAGGGCTGCGGTGGGGCGATCCGGTGGAGGTGACAGGACTCGGCGTGCATCAAGAAGATGGTGAGCAATAGGCTCCGGCTCGTCGGCGTGGTCCAAGTCATGCTCCTCGGCGGATTCTCCCATGCCAAGACGGGCATTCAATCATGGGAGTTCAATGCAGAACAGCACGGATGCTAAGCGGGCTCTTCGACACAACATACGAAGGTTCCTGGAGGGTGTTGTTCAAGGGCGCCGAAGCCCCCGCATCCGAGACGAAAGATCGCAGATTTAGCGCGCAGTGTCCAACTGACGCGGTAAGTGATTCAACCCCATTACGGGACACTTGTGATAATTAGATTGACTCTAGTGAGGTTTTAATCCGCCTCTTCCTTTGGTAGGAATGGATGGAGAAAGCCAAGCTGCTCATCAGCCCGCTCCCATGCCGAAGACCCGATGAGATGCCCGTTTAGCGAGGCTGCTGGTTCCGGCACCGCACGTGGTGCCGAGAAGAAACCAAGAAGGTGGCGCGGGGACTCGCAAGAGTTCCGTGTCGAGCGTCTGACGGCGACGAGGACTCCTCCCCGAGGGCGAGGAGGAGGTATTCTCTCGGAGGAGGAGAGAAGAAAGGAAGGCTTCCCCAACCGGGAGGCGAAGGGTCAAGAGGGGAGAACTATCCCCGGACAGTTTCGCCAACATCGGCGTTGGTGAGGATGAGTGGCCTCAAGGGCGAGCGTCCGGCGAGGATCGTAAGTATTCGGATCATTTATATATCGATATTGTATGTCATGCGGTGTCCTTCTAACGCCGCGTTCGCCTGTAGTCCGGCCGTTGACGATCTTCCCGACTTCGATGAGCGGGTCGTTGGCCTCGTCGGATGTAAATTCCATCCCGACCGCCTCTACCCCACGTCGATGAGGGCCGAGGTGGGATCCCATAGAGGACCCATCGGGAGGAGGCTCGGAGGTGCTGTCGGCAGCCTCCGGACTTCGTCTTGGACTCTACACCGAACCCTTGATGGCTCCAGAGTCCGGCAGTGCCCTTCGAAAGAAGGGCAGGACCACGACGCCGGGCCTCCGTCCATCCGGGCGCCGGATAGCTTTGTTGGAAGCGCAAAGGCGCTTCCATCGAGAAGAATACCGCCTTGTCATGAGTGCGGTGATTGAAAGGTTCAGCTCCAAAAGCGGGCTGACCGAACTTCTGCAGCAGCCTTCTAATAGGCTTTGAGGTAAGAAGGTAAAGTTGTGTAATGTAATACCGCATAGACGGTAGCCCGATGCTTAGTTCGGTGTTGGAAGGAAAAGCGGACTAAGGATCTAACAAGATATCTGTGAGGTTGCTAAAAATATGTCAATATGGGTTTGCAGGCTGCGTTGCTGGCCTCTGCTGCATTAACGGCGGAGGTCGAAGGGCTGAAGAAGGATCTCGAGCGGTCCGAGCAAGAGCTCGGCCATGCGAAGAAGCAGCTCGAGGAGAAAGAAGGTGAGTAACACCTCTTTGAACAAGTACCTTACAGAAAAGGATTTTGGTTGCAAACAAAATTAACAAGGATAATATGTGTATTGCAGGGGCCACTAAGGAGGTGGCAGCCACGAAGGATGCCGTGTCATGATCGAACACAATCGCCACCGAGGCGGGCTGAGCGAGAAAAGCAAGTGGCGCTGGTGGCGGAAGTTCTGCAAGACCTCCGGGCTCTCATGGAAAAGCATGAGAGTTTGGGCGTGACTCAAGACTCGAGAGTCCGAGCTTGCCTCGGCTCTTGAAAATGCCAAGTCCGCCAAGGCGGGGCCCGAAGGCCCTTCAGAGGTAGAGGATATAAAGAAGATAGCTGCGGGTAAGGCGTTTTCATGCGAGCAAGCATGTTAATGTAAATTACGGATACTTACCCGTCGGAGCTCTCGAGGCGTTTGCGGATCTGCCGCGTAGTGCATCGATGCCGCCGCATTCTATCGTGGCGAGGAGGGAGCTCGGCGGAGATGGTCTTCGGTCTTAATACGCCGAGGCGGCCATCCGGTGCCTCAAGCGACCAGGTGAAGCGGTGGTCGCACTCCTAAAAGGTAGCCGAGGAGGCCATGAAGGGTCTCATAGTCCGGTGTGGCCGGACAGCCATGCTGAAGCTACTTTGGCCTTGTGCGGCGGCTGTTGGATGCATGCCCCAGGTTGGACGTCATCAAGCGCTCCGCTTGTATTGAAGGCGCTCGTCGGGCCCTTGCCCGCATAAAGGTGCAATGGGGCAAACTGGATGCGGAGAAGCTTCTCACGGATCCACCGCCGCCGGGCAAGGAGCATCGCACGCCGGAGCGATATTATAAAGTTGTCTGAAGGAGCTGCGATATTGCGATGAGTGCCCCGAGATGTAATCTTTGAGTGAACTTCGTTGTGTTTTTATCTGGTATTTGAAAGCTTCGTTCATATCGCCATGAGCAACACTTGTTTAATTTAAAATATTACCTTCATGCGGCCGTTTTAAATCGAGAGATGGCAAGTCGTTGGCTTGACCCCCAAGCCACGAGTCTTTGGGGTGTTGGTGATAAACTTGAGCACTCTTGTTCCCATTTTGGGTCCATCTAGGGGCGCTCAACACGACGAACAAGGCAACCGGACTTATAATGCTTGAACACTCTCACTTAGCCATAGAATTCTATAATTTTAAATTTGGTGAAGCCCCGGTATTCGGAAGGCGAATCCGGGCGCTATCCACGCCTTCATCGGACATCATCACGAACTTAGCTCGAGCGGCGTGAGTCTTTAAGGACCGAAAGAACCTCTCGAGCAATGACCGGTCTCTCGCCATATCATGCCGGTCGGTTTAGCTTTCTCCTTCGAGGCGTTAACCCGGCTCAACCGGGCGCAATTGCAGTGGTTCTCCAAAGGCTACCTTAGCCGACGGAACGGAACGTAAGGCACCAAAACATGGGAGCCGGCAAACCCAACTATTGACCCAAGACATGATTGGAGCCGATTCATATAATGCTATAAGTTCGGGTGCCGCACTTGTGAAAGTGTTAGGACTTAATTACACCATAATCTGGGAACATAAGCCCTGGCGTATTCGCCATACCAAAATGTACGAGTGCAAGATGTCATATAATGAACATATAAGAGATAACATAATTGCAATAAAATGACCGCATTATTTATGAAAGAAAGTCGCTAGTGGGCGGTGATACAAATAGTCTTGATAAGCAAGGGATTTGGACTAAGTAAACACGTCCCCTCGAGGATAAGCTGCATACTTGGTGTATGTAATCGAATTTAATGCTCGTAATGGAGACCACACGAGTGTTCGCCGCAGCCTTCTTTAGTCCCCGATCACAGCATCGTGAGTTCGGCGAGTTCGCCATCGGACGAGGCTTACGTTAGCGGAGTCTGTATACGAAAGAACAAAAGATAAAAATAAAAACAAGGGGGCTAGTGTTAGCCCCTCGTGTGGTCGAGCCGCACTCTTGGTCCCTTGTGATCGTGCCCTTTCCTGCGCCCATGGTATCTCCAAAGCGTAATGGTGTACGCGAGTGTTATTCTTGCGATCATGCGCGGCGAGGTTGGGGCCGCATTACTCTGCGATGCTCGATCGCGCCAGTGGTCTTGGTTGGCATTGCTCCGGGCGTGTTTTGTGTATCCGTCTTTTTGATGCGGACTTGAGAATTGCACGAGAAGGCTGCTCAGTATACGCCACGAGCATTGTATGTTCCTCCGTTCGGAGGGCGTTCCGTATTTCCATTGACCGTGATGACTCCACGAGGGCTGGCATCTTGAGCTTTAGGTATGCGTGTCTGGCACCGCGTTGAATTTTGCAAACGCAGTTCGTCCGAGCGAGCATGATAGCGGCTATGAACGGGACTATGTCGAAGATTAACTCTTCGCCGGAAGTTATCCGGTGATCCAAGACCACTTCGGTGTGGTGAGCTGTATAGTTGGCTTCCACTCCACAGGATGACACCTTTAAAGGTTGTCTTTGTAGGTTTAATCCTTGATGGGTCTATGCCCATTTTGCACTTGTATCTGATAAAGCGAGTTCAGTTGCTACCGCCGTCCATCGGGACTCTCGTCGTGTGGAACCCATCGACGATTGGGTCTAAAACCAATGCGGCGAATCCGCCATGGCGTATGCTGGTCGGATGGTCTCTTCGATCGAAAGTGCTCGGCAAGAGGACCATGGGTTGAACTTTGGGGCGCTGGCTCCATTGCATAGGCGTCCGTGGTCGCGCTTCCTCTCCCTCTTGGGTATATGGGTCGCGTATATCATGTTCACCGTCCGCACTTGCGGGGAAACCCTTCATCCTCTATTGTTCGGGCGGCGGGTCTCTTCCTCGTCGTCGCTATTTAGCCCTTGTCATTGTTTTCGCAATTAACTTGCCGCCTGCTTGAACACCCAACAGTCTCTATTGGTGTGGTTGGCTGGCTTTTCGGAGGTGCCATGTATCGCATAGACGGTCGAGTATTCGGTCCAGATTGGACGGACCGGAGTGGTTCTTTTGAATGGCTTCTTCCACGACGGGTTTAGAGCCTCGAATCCGGCATTGACTGCCAGTATCCTCCTTATCGTCGCTGCACGCGGCGCTTGTTTTTGATTCGACGTGACCTGCCGTTGTTGTCCTTAGTATCCGGACTGCCAGAGTTTTTACGGAGATTGTTGCTGCGAGCTAACCAGCTGTCCTCTCCCGCACAAAAGGGGGTCATTAACGATGTGAGGGCTGCCATGGATTTCGGCTTTTCCTGCCCCAGGTGCCGAGCTAGCCATTCGTCTCGGATGTTATGTTTGAAGGCTGCAAGGGCCTCTGCATCCGGACAGTCGACGATTTGGTTTTTCTTTGTCAAGAACCGTGTCGAATTGTCGGCCGATTCGTCGGCTGCTGAATGATGTGGCTTAGGTCATCGGCGTCCGGTGGTCGCTTTATCGTGCCACGGAAGTTGTCGAGGAATGCGGCTTCGTGTCCTCCCAAAGACCCAATTGACTCTGCGGGCAAGCTGTTTAGCCAATGCCGAGCTGGTCCTTTAAGCTTGAGTGGGAGGTACTTGATGGCATGGAGATCGTCGCCGCGGGCCATGTGAATGTGGAGAAGATAGTCTTCGATCCAAACCGCGGGGTCTGTTGTGCCATCGTAAGATTCGATGTTTACGGGTTTAAACCCTTCGGGGATCTGATGATCCATAACTTCTTCAGTGAAGCATAGAGGGTGTGCGGCGCCCCTATATTGGGCGATATCGCGACGTAGCTCGAGAGAGCGCTGTCTATTGTGTTCGGCCCGGCCGGGATTGTTATGTCCGGCGCGACGGTATTCGTCGTGGGTAGTGGGGCGTCCGCGTGATCCGTAGATGGATCTGGATTGTCTTGCCTTGTCCTCCAATATATCTCGCAAGTCCGGCGCGTTCCCTCTTGGCTTCGTACTCTTGGAGCGATGCAGGGGTACGGATTTGGCTAGGGGCCTGGATGCCTCTCTGTCACGACCACGGGGTGGTCGGTCGATATGTGTCGGCGCCGGTGATGAAGGTATGTATGCTTCCTCCTCTAATCGGGGAGCAGCTTGCGTCTTAGGTAACTTTTGGAGGGCGTTGAGTTTATACTCTTGACGCGAGGACCTCGGTCCATCGGTCGGCCAGCGAGATCTTGATCGACTTGGAGCTGTTGCTGCTTTTCTTTAGGCTATTTGCCGTGGCTATGAGCTGCGCTTGAAGCGCTCTTGTTCGACGGGATCCTCAAGTCACGACGAATTCATCATCGTTGAGGCTTGCTTCGTCTTGGAGGGAGGCATATAGTTATCATCCTCAACCCCTTCGCCTCGCCGCCTGTCGTTAGGGCTTGCTTCGCGTCCTCTGCGCTGAGTCTTCTTTGGAGGGATTGTCTTGACACTCTCCGGAGTGTTATTGTCTCCGTGCGGAATCTCCGTTCTTCTGTGGCGGGATTTAGAGCGGCGCCGCTGACGTCGGTGTTTGGGCTGCTTCTTTAGAGAATCTGCCTCCGCTGCTTCTTCGCCATCCCCATCTTTTGGGGTGTCCACCATGTATATGTCGTATGACGAGGTGGTCTTCCAGTGCCCTGTAGGCGCTGGTTCCTGTTCGTCTCCGGCATCGTCGTCCATAGCGTCGATGTCATCGGAGTTGTAGTCTAGCATGTCGGTTAGATCCTCGACAGTGGCTACAAAGTGGGTGGTGGGTGGGCTCTGAATTTCTTCATCGCCCGAACTCCAACCGCCTTGGCCATAGTCCGGCCAAGGTTCTCCTGATAGCGAAAGACGCTTCAGTGAATTCAGGATATCGCCAAAAGGCGAGTGTTGGAAAATGTCCGCGGCGGTGAATTCCATGACCGGCGCCCAATCCGTATCAATTGGTAGGGGCGCGGGAGGTTCGGAGTCCGGCGAGGAGTCCGGCGCCTCGGAATCACGGGTTTCGCGGGGGACAAGATCGGTGTTCGGCTCCATCGCCGTGGATGTTGAAGCCCCTGTATGCACGTCTACCCACCGCCTCGATATGGGCGATCGGCTCCGGCTAATGGCGAAGCGGATCCGAGTCGGCCACCGTGGCACCGTCCGTGGCGAGCTAGATCGTGCCCATCGTCACGCAGGGCGCTTGGTGTGGCTCGAGTCCGTCGAAGATCAAGTCTCCGCGACATCGGCCGTGAAGTTTAAGCTTCGAATCGACTGACGGCCAGGGGCGTAGCTTCGATCTGCTCCAGATGGCCAAGAGAATTGCCCGCATGCAAAGCCGCCGAATCTGAAGATCTGTCCGGGAGAAAAGTCTCACCGGGACAGCGTTGTTGGTTGAAGATGCCATCAAGCCTATCGGTGATGACACAGAGGAACTCTCAATGAAAGCACGAATGTCGGTGTCAAAACCGGCGGATCTCGGGTAGGTGGTCCCGAACTGTGCGTCTAGGCGGATGGTAACAGGAGACAAGGGACACAATGTTTTTACCCAGGTTCGGGCCCTCTCGATGGAGGTAAAACCCTACGTCATGCTTGATTAATATTGATGATGTGGGTAGTACAAGAGTAGATCTACCATGAGATCAAGGAGGCTAAACCCTAGAAGCTAGACTATGGTATGATTGTTGTAATGTATGTTGTCCTACGGACTAAAGCCCTCCGGTTTATATAGACACCGGAGAGGCTAGGGTTACACAGAGTCGGTTACAATGGTAGGAGATCCACATATCCGTATTGCCAAGCTTGCCTTCCACGCCAAGGAAAGTACCTTCCGGACACGAGCCGGAGTCTTCAATCTTCTATCTTTGTAGTCTTGGAGTCCAGCGGATAATGATAGTCCGGCTGTCCGGACACCCCCTAGTCCAGGACTCCCTCAGTGGGAAAACAGTTACTGTTGGGCAATTGATAGAACTTCAAATAATCATGACGATATCCAGGCAATGATCATCATATAGGCATCACGTACAAGATTAGTAGACCGACTCCTGCCTGCATCTACTACTATTACTCCACACATCGACTGCTATCCAGCATGCATCTAGTGTATTAAGTTCATGGGAAAACGGAGTAATGCAATAAGAATGATGACATGATGTAGACGGGATCTATTTATGTAGAAATAGACCCCATCTTGTTATCCTTAATAGCAATGATACATACGTGTTGTTTCCATTTCTGTCACTGGGATCAAGCACCGTAAAATCGAACCCATCACAAAGCACCTCTTCCCATTGCAAGATAAATAGATCAAGTTGGCCAAACAAAACCCAAATATCGGAGAAGAAATACGAGGCTATAATCAATCATGCATATAAGTGATCAAAGAAGACTCAAATAACTTTCATGGATAAAAACGTAGATCTGATTCATCGGATCCCAACAAACACACCGCAAAAAGGGTTACATCATATGGATCTCCAAGAGACTATTCTATTAATAATCAAGAGAGAGAGAGAGGAACCCATCTAGCTACTAACTACGGACTCGTAGGTCTACAAAGAACTACTCACGCATCATAGGAGAGGCACGAATGGACTCCGAGACAGTGTCTAGATTGGATCTGGTGTTTCTGGACTCTGCGGCGGCTGGAATTCATTTTTGTTGACTCCCCTAGTGTTTCTGGAATATTGGGGTCTTTATAGAGCAAAGAGGCGGTGCGGGAGGCCAACGAGGAGGGCACAACCCACCGGGGCGGGCCTGGGCCCCCAAGTGCGCCCATATGGGTTGTGCTCCCCTCGAAGCTCCCCTCAGGTGCGTCGCTGGCCCACTGGATGTGTTCTAGCCCAAAAAAATCCACAAAAAGTTTTTCTGTGTTTGGACTCTGTTTGGTATTGATTTGCTGCGATGTAAAAAACATGCAGAAAATAGCAACTGGCACTGGGCACTATGTCAATAGGTTAGTACCAAAAAATGATATAAATTGACTATAAATTGATTGTAAAACATCCAAGAATGATAATATAACAGCATGGAACAATAAAAAATTATAGATACCTTGGAGACGTATCAACATCCCCAAGCTTAATTCCTACTCGTCCTCGAGTAGGTAAATGATAAAAACTTAATTTTTGATGTGAAATGTTGTCTAACATGTTCGTCACATTTCTTTTTTTATAGCATGGACATCTGGACTTTTATATGGTTCAAAGCAATAGTCTAGTTTTGACATGAAGACTTTAATACTCAAGCATACTAACAAGCAACCATGTCTTTCAAAATATAAACACTAAAGCAAGTTATCCCTAGCCCATTATGCTCAACCATTGATCCATTCATGATTTGAATATTAGCTACACCCAATGCTCAAATACGATCATAGTGCCCCTTAGTTGGTGCTTTATAAGAGAAGATGAAGACTCAAAATAAAAATAAAAATTGCATGAAGTAAAAGAAAGGCCCTTTGCAGAGGGAAGTAGGGATTTGTAGAGGTGCCAGAGCTCATAGAGAAAATTGAGAGATAAAAACATTTTGGGAAGCATACTTTTCCCACCAACTAAAATGACTTAGAGCTCCCAACACTTTCCATGCTAGATACATCATAGGCGGTTCCCAAACAGAAAATAAAGTTTATCCTTTTTCCACCATTACTTTCACTTTCCATGGCTAACCGTATCCACGAGTGCCCTCCACACCAACACTTTCCAAGGAATTTATTATTTGACAACATAAAGTAAATTCATTTTTCATTTCGGGACTGGGCATACCTAGTACCTTTGTCATACTCTCATGCAATGACAAGTGAATAAACACTCATCGTGATAATAACACATCTAGCATGGAAAATATTGGCCACCCCTCACCGCCTCGCGAGTGGTAGAGAACACAAAAGAGAAATTTATTTTGAAAATTAGAGATGGCACATGCAAATTTTCTTAGAACGACATGGAAATACCGCATATAGGTAGGTATAGTGGACTCATATGGCAAAAGTGCTTTAAAGGGTTTTGGATGCACAAGTAGTGATCATACTTAGTGCAAAATGAAGGCTAGCAAAAAGTTTGAGAAGTGACCAACCAAGAAACGAAAAATCTCATACCCAAGCATTAAGCATAAGTAACACCGAATAATGCACCACAAGTAGGATATAAATTTCATTACATAACTATTGACTTTTGTGCTTGCATAGGGAATCACAAACCTTAACATTAATATTCTTATTAAAGCATAATTACTCATCAACATGACTCACATATCATATCGTCATATCTCAAAACCAATACTAAGAATCAAATTTATTTTGTCCAATGATCTTCACGAAAATTTTATTATATCCTCCTTGGATATCTATCACTTTGGGACTATTTTTATATGTTGCTTTTGATAAGCTCAAACAAATTTAAGTGAAGAACATGAGCATAATATTCTTTTCTCTCAAAATAATCTAAGTGAAGCAAGAGATAATTTCTTAAAAAATTTACTAACTCCTAAATAAATCTAAGTGAAGCATGAGAGCATTTCTTCAAAAATAACAAAGCACACCGTGCTCAAAAAGATATAAGTGAAGAGCAATTCCATGGCTCTAAAAATTTAAGTGAAGCATAGGAGCAAGCATAACACAGTTTTTGGCTCTCTCAAAAAGGTGTGTCCAGCAAGGATTCAATACTTAAAACGCAAAGCAAAACAAGCAAAGACTCATATCCTACAAGACGCTCCAAGGAAAACTCATAATATGTGACGAATAAAAATATAGTTTCAAGTAAAATACCGATGGTTGCTAGAAGAAAGAGGGAATGCCACTCGGGGGCATCCCCAAGCTTAGTTGCTTGCTGCTTCTTGGAAATTATCTTGGGGTGTCTCGAGCATCCCTAGGATTAGCCTTTTGCTAATCCTTATTCCTTCATCCATCATAAGATCACCCAAAACTTGAAAACTTCAATCACACAAAACTCAACAAAACCTTCATGAGATCCGTTAGTATAAGAAAGCAAACCACTACTATAAGTACTGTTGCAAACCCATTCATATTTTATTTTTGCATTATATCTATTGTATTCCAACTTTTCTATGGCAAAAACTCATCAAAGAAAACCATAGAATCATCAAAACAAGCACACAACGCAAAGAAAACAGAATCTGTCAAAAACAGAATAGTCTGTAGCAATCTGACTACTTTGAATACTTATGTGACTCCAAAAATTCTGAAAAATTAGGAAGACGTGAATAATTTGTTTATTAATATTCTGGAAAAAGAATCAACTCAAAAGCACTCTTATTATAAAAACGAAAAATAATTTCGTGAGTGCAAAAGTTTCTGTTTTTCAGCAAGATCAAATCAACTCTCACCCAAATCATCCCAAAGGCCTTGCTTGGCACAAACACTAATTTAAACCACAAAAACACATCTAACCAGAGGTATAATTGTGCAATTACACAAGAACAGAAAATAAAAATCAAAAAATTATTTTATTCATTGGGTTGCCTCCCAACAAGCTCTTCCTTTATAGCCATTAAGACAGGCATGAGATTTCAATGATGCTCACATGAAAGACAAGAATTGAAGCACAAATAGAGCATCATAAAACATGTGACAAACACATTTAAGTCTAACATACTTCCTATGCATAGGCATTTTGTAGGCAACCAAATTATCAAGACAAGAAACATCTAGCATATGCAAGGAAGAAGAAAGAGACAATAGCAATATCAACATGACGAGAGATAAATTAGTAGCATGAAAATTTCTACAACCATATTTTCCTGTCTCATAATAATTACATGTAAGATCATACTCAAATTCCACAATATAGCTACCACATAACATATTCTCTATATGACCCACATGCATGCAAAGTTGACACTCTTGCAAAATAGTGGGATTATCATCAAATAAAGTCATGACCTCTCCAAACCCACTTTTATCAAAAAATCATAAGATTGATAATTCTCCAAAGTAGTGGGATCATTATTACCTAAAGTTGACACTCTTCCAAACCCACCTTCTATATTATCGCAAACATATTCATCATAAGGCTTAAATAAATTTTCAAGATCATAAGAAGAATCACCCCAATCATGGTCATTGCAATAAGTAGAGGACATATCAAAATTAGAATCCCCAAGCTTGGGGTTTTGCATATTACTAGAATAATTGACATTAATAGAATTTATTATAACACCATTGCAATCATGCTTTTCATTCAAGGAGCTATCATGAATCACTTCATAAATTTCTTCTTTTATCACTTCATCACAATTTTCAGATTCATGAATCTCAAGCAAAACTTCATAAAGATAATCTAGTGTACTCAACTCACTAGCAATTGGTTCATCATAGTTGGATCTTTTAAAAAGATTAGCAAGTGGATGTGGATCCATAAGTTTTTTGGTTTCGGATTTCCAATAAAACACACAATTATGCCAAACAAACAAGCAAACAAACCAAGAAAGACATAAGGGCAAACGAAAAAGAGGGCGAGTCAAAACGGCAAATTTTTGTGAAGTGGGGGAGATGAAAACGAGAGGCAAATGGCAAATAATGTAAATTGCGAGGAGATGACATTTGTGATTAGGAACCTGGTTGATGTTGATGATCCTTCCCGGCAACGGCGCCAGAAATTCCTTTTGATGTCTGCCAGAACTACGTTGGTATTTCCCCAAAGAGGAAGGGATGATGCAGTATAGCGATGGTAGGTATTTCCCTCAGTGATGAGACCAAGGTTATCAAACCAGTAGGAGAACCTCCTAACACCACGTAAACATCCCCTGCACACAAATAACAAATACTCGCAACCCGACGTGTTAAAGGGGTTGTCAATCCCTTTCGGGTATGGCGCCTCAAGTAGGAAAGATAACGTGAGATAATTGTGGTAGATAGGATAAATAGATCGCAGAATAAATAAATTGCAGCAAGGTATTTTTGTATTTTTGGTTTAATAGATCTGAAAATAAAAGCAAGGGAAAGTAGATCACAAAGGCAAATATGATGAAAAGAGACCCGGGGGTCGTAGGTTTCACTAGTGGCTTCTCTCGAGAAAAATAGCAAACAGTGGGAAAACAATTACTATTGGACAATTGATAGAACCTCAAATGATCATGGCGATATCCAGGCAATGATCATCATATAGGCATCACGTCCAAGATTAGCAGACCGACTCCTGCCTGCATCTACTACTATTACTCCACACATTGACCGCTATCCAACATGCATATGGTGTATTAAGTTCACAGAAAAACGGAGTAATGCAATAAGAAAGATGACATGATGTAGACGAGTTCTATTTATGTAGAAATAGACCCCATATTGTTATCCTAATAGCAACGATACATATGTGATGTTTCCCTTTCTGTCACTAGGATCAAGCACCGTAAGATCGAACCCATCACAAAGCACCTCTTCCCATTGCAAGATAAATAGATCAAGTTGGACAAACAAAACCCAAATATCGGAGAAGACATACGAGGCTATAATCACATGCATATAAGAGATCAAAGAAGACTCAAATAACTTTCATGGATTAAAACATAGATCTAATCATAAACTCAAAGTTCATTCAATGCCAATAAACACACCGCAAAAAGGCTTAAACCATATGGATCTCCAAGAGAGCATTCTATTGATAATCAAGAGAGAGAGAGAGAGGAAGCCATCTAGCTACTAACTACGGACCCGTAGGTCTACAAAGAACTACTCACGCATCATCGGAGAGGCACCAATAGACATGATGAACCCCTCCGAGATGGTGTCTAGATTGGATCTGGTGTTTCTGGACTCTGCGGCAGCTGGAATTGACTTTCGTCGACTCCCCTAAGGTTTATGGAATATTGGGGTATTTATAGAGCAAAGAGGCGATGCGGGAGGCCAACGAGGAGGGCATAACCCACCGGGGGCGCCTGGGCCCCCAGGCACGCCCTGATGGGTTGTGCTCCCCTTGGAGCTCCCCTCAAGTGCGTTCATGTCCCATTGGATGTCTTCTGGCCTAAAAAATCCACAAAAATTTTTGCTGCATTTGGACTCTGTTTGGTATTGATTTCATGCAATGTAAAAAACATGCAAAAAATAGAACTAGCACTAGGCACTACGTCAATAGGTTAGTACCAAAAAATGATATAAAATGACTATAAAATGATTGTAAAACATCCAAGAATGATAATATAACAGCATGGAACAATCAAAAATTATAGATACGTTGGAGACGTATCAATGTATGCGGTCCGCTGAGTGTTGAAGCTCTTGGAGGGTATCGTTATTTTCTGACCTTCACAGATGATTTGAGCAGATATGGGTATATCTACTTAATGAAACACAAGTCTGGAACATTTGAAAAGTTCAAAGAATTTCAGAGTGAAGTGGAGAATCATCGTAACAAGAAAATAAAGTTTCTACGATCTGATCATGGAGGTGAATATTTGAGCTACGAGTTTAGCCTTCATTTAAAACAATGTGGAATAGTTTCACAGCTCACGCCACCTGGAACACCACATCGTAATGGTGTGTCCGAACATCGTAACCGCACTTTATTAGATAAGGTGCGATCTATGGTGTCTCTTACCAATTTACCACTATTGTTTTGGGGTTATGCATTAGAGACAGCTGCATTCACGTTAAACAGGGCAGCGTCAAAATCCGTTGAGACGACACCATATGAACTATGGTTTGGCAACAAACCTAAGTTGTCGCTTCTTAAAGTTTGGGGATGCGATGCTTATGTCAAAAGGCTTCAGCCTAATAAGCTCGAACCCAAATCGGAGAAGTGCGACTTCATAGGATACCCTAAGGAAACAATTGGGTACACCTTCTACCACATATCCAAAGGCAAGATCTTTGTTGCCAAGAATGGAACCTTTCTAGAGAGGGAATTTCTCTCGAAAGAAGTGAGTGGGAGGAAAGTAGAACTTGATGAGGTAATTGTACCTTCTCTCAATTTGGAAAGTAGCTCATCCGAGAAATCCGTTCCCGTGATGCCTACACCAACTAGAGAGGAAGCTAATGATGATGATCATGAAACTTCAGATCAATTTGCTATAGAACCACATAGGTCAACCAGAGCATGATCTGCACCAGAGTGGTACGATAATCCTGTTTTGGAAGTCATGTTATTTGACCATGACGAACCTATGAACTATGAAGAAGCTATGATGAGCCCAAATTCCGATAAATGGCTTGAGGCCATGAAATCTGAGATAGGATCCATGTATGAGAACAAAGTGTGGACTTTGGTGGATTTGCCCGATAACCGGTGACCCATAGAGAATAAATGGATCTTCAATAAGAATACTGACACTGATGGTAATGTTACTGTCTATAAAGCTCGACTTGTCGCAAAAGGTTTTCGACAAGTTCAAGGAGTTGACAACGATGAGACTTTCTCACCAGTAGCAATGCTTAAGTCTGTCTGAATTATGTTAGCAATTTCCGCATTTTATGATTATGAAATCTCGCAAATGGATGTCAAAACTGCATTCCTTAATGGATTTCTTAAAGAAGAGTTGTATACGATGCAACTAGAAGGTTTTGTCGATCCTAAAGGTGCTAACAAAGTGTGCAAGCTCCAGCGATCCATTTATGGACTGGTGCAAGCATCTCGGAGTTGGAATATACGCTTTGATGAGGTGATCAAAGTATATGGTTTTATACAGACTTTTGGAGAAGCCTGTATTCACAAGAAAGTGAGTGGGAGCACTACAGCCTTTCTGATAAGTATATGTGAATGACATATTGTTGATCAGAAATGATGTAGAATTTTCTGGAAAGCATAAAGGACAGTTTGAAATGAGTTTTTTCAAAGAAATACCTCGGTGAAGCTGCTTACATATTGGGCATCAAGATCTATAGAGATAGATCAAGACGCTTGATAAGATTTTTCAATGAGTACATACCTTGACAGGATTTTGAAGTAGTTCAAAATGGAACAGTCAAAGAAGGAGTTCTTGCCTGTGTTGCAAGGTGTAAAGTTGAGTAAGACTCAAAACCCGACCACAATAGAAAACAAAAAGAGAATGAAAGTCATGAGTTTGTCATGAGTTTGTCATAGGTTCTATAAAGTATGTTATGTTGTGTACCAGACCTATTGTGTACCTTATCATGAGTTTGTCAAGGGAGTACGATAGTGATCCAGGAGTAGATCACTGGACAGCAGTCAAAGTTATCCTTAGTTACCTAAAAGGACTAAGGAAATATTTCTCGGTTATGGAGGTGATAAAGAGTTTGTCGTAAAGAGTTACGTCGATGCAAGCTTTTACACTGATCCGGAAGACTCTGAGTCTCAATCTGGATACATATTGAAAGTGGGAGCAATTAGCTAGAGTAGCTCCATGCAGAGCATTGTAGACATAGAAAATTTGCAAAATACATATGGCTCTGAATGTGGCAAACCCGTTGACTAAACTTCTCTCACAAGCAAAACATGATCACACCTTAGTACTCTTTGGGTGTTAATCACATAGCGATGTGAACTAGATTATTGACTCTAGTAAACCCTTTGGGTGTTGGTCACATGGCGATGTGAACTATGGGTGTTAATCACATACAGATGTGAACTATTGGTGTTAAATCACATGGTGATGTGAACTAGATTATTGTAACATCCTAAATTTTCAATATGGAATGTTATACATAGGTCATTATATGCATATCATATTTTCTTTGCATTTTAGTTGATCCTAGAAATTCTAAGCAACTCAAGGACCCAAGGAGAGAGTTGGGGATTTAATTTATTTTCATATTTGAATTTTCTCATATTTGAAAGAGGATCATTTTGGTTTTAGTTCTTTTCTCTCTGAAATATTTCCAATATTAAAATGAAAGAAAGGAGATCAAATGACTTCTCCAAAATAAAAGAAATATTGGAGGAGAAATGTTAAAATCAAATAAATATTTTATTTGGATTTTTATTGCTATTTTATTTGGATTAGAAAAATATGCATTTTTCAAAATTGCATTAGTAGCCCAAATAAATGTTCACTTTGTCCGAAATATTATTACAGGACCGTGAAAATTTATTTAGGGATTTTTGGGCTCCGTTTGTTAATTCTTTTATTTCTTTTACTCCGTCCATCTTAAAAAAAATCGCAACTAACCTATGGGCCGTGCCCGAGCCGGACTCCTCCGGTCGGCCCTTTAAAGGGCGAGCCCGAGGCCCCGCCTCAGCCCAGTCGCCGCCGCCTCCCGCCCGCCCTGACGCCTCCGCTGTCGCCACGACATCGCGAGCCCCACCGAGTTAGCCGCCGCCGCCGATCTTTTCGCTCGGTTAGGTAAAGGAAAGTAGCTCATCCCGAGAAGCCCAGAAGACTGACAAGGAGATTGTTGAGATAAAGGAAAGGATGAGTAAAGGAAAGGCTAAAGGATTTCGTGAGGATGAGCATGATACTTTATGTTTTGAGGATCGCATATATGTGCCTAATGACCCCGAGATCAGGAAGTTGATTCTGCAGGAGGCCCATGATTCGCCGTATTCGATTTACCCAGGAAATACTAAGATGTATCTGGATTTGAAGGAAAGCTTCTGGTGGACAGGAATGAAGAAGGATATTGCCGAGTATGTAGCAGTATGTGATGTATGTCAGAGAGTTAAGGTAGAGCATCAAAACCCAGCAGGATTGCTACAACCATTGCCGATACCCGAATGGAAGTGGGACAAGCTTGGCATGGATTTTATCACTGGATTGCCCAGGACTCGTTCGGGCTATGACTATATATGGGTTGTAGTTGATCGATTGACGAAAGTAGCTCATTTCATCCAAGTGAAGACCACCTATACGAGTGCTAAGTTGGCAAAGATATACATGACCAGGATCGTATGTCTGCATGGAGTTCCGAGGACCATTGTATCAGATAGAGGAACCCAGTTTACCTCAAAGTTCTGGAATCAGTTGCATGAGACTTTGGGTACTAGCCTTTCACCCACAGACAGATGGACAGACCGAGAGAGTCAATCAGATTCTGGAGGACATGTTGAGAGCTTGTGCACTATATTATGGATCTAGTTGGTACGACAACTTGTTGTATGCAGAGTTCTCTTATACCAACAGTTATCAAGCCAGTTTGAAGATGGCCCCTTTTGAAGCTTTGTACGGAAGGAGGTGCAAGATCCCGTTATTGTGGGATGAAGTTGGAGACCATTAGTTGTTTGGACCAGATTTGATTAAAGAGTCCGACGAGAAGGTTAAGTTGATTCGGGATAGACTCAAGGTAGCCCAGTCCAGGCAAAAGAGTTATGCGGATTCTAAACGCGAGGAGACAGTTTACGAAGTTGGAGATAGAGTATACCTTCGTGTGTCACCACTTCGAGGAGTTAAGCGTTTTGGAGTTAAGGGAAGGCTAGCACCACGTTTTGTGGGACCATGCCGAGTTTTGGAACGTATGGGAGAAGTTGCTTACAAGCTAGAATTGCCGGAAGGATTGTCAGGAGTTCACGATGTGTTTCACGTTTCCCAGCTGAAGAAGTGCCACGCAGAGATGGCCGATATTCCTCTGAGAGATATAGTGCCACTGGAAGCGATTCAGCTGGATAGTGATTTGACCTACGAGGAGAAAACAGTGAAGATTATTGAGTTTGCCAGCCGAGTCACACGCAACAAGATTATCAAGTTTTGCAAAGTTCAGTGGAGCCACCATACCAAGGATGAAGCCACCTGGGAACGAGAGCAAGATCTATGGAAGGACCACCCACACCTATTTTCTAGCCAACCCGAATCTCGAGGGCGAGATTCATCTTAAGGGGGGCAGGTTTGTAACATCCCAAATTTTCAATTTGGAATGTTATACATAGGTCATCATATGCCTATCATATTTTATTTACATTTTGGTTGATCCTAGAAATTCTAAGCAACTCAAGGACCCACGGAGAGAGTTGGGGATTTCGTTTATTTTCATATTTGAATTTTCTCAAATTTGAAAGAGGATCATTTTGGTTTTAGTGTTTTTTCTCTCTGAAATATTTCCAATATTAAAATAAAAGAGAGGAGATAAAATGACTTCTCCAAAATAAAAGAAATATTGGAGGAAAAATGTTAAAATCAAAGAAATATTTTATTTGGATTTTTATTGCTATTTTATTTGGATTAGAAAAAAGTATGCCTTTTTCAAAATTGCATTAGTAGCCCAAATAAATGTTCACTTTGTCCGAAATATTATTAGAGGACCATGAAAATTTATTTTAGGATTTTTGGACTTCGTTTGGTCTTTCTTTTATTTATTTTACTCTGTTCGTTTTTAAAAAAATTGAAACCGACCTACGGGTCGTGCCCGAACGGGATTCTTCCGGCCGGCCCTTTAAAGGGTGAGCCCGAGGCCTCGCCTCAGCCCAGCCACCGGCCCGCCCCAAACCCTAGCCGCCGCGCCGCCACCGCCTCCTCGCCCCGCGCCGCCGACTGCCGCCCACCAACATCGCCTGAGCCACAACGGAGTTAGCCGCAGCCGTCGCCGGTCTTTTCGATCGGTTAGGTAAAACGGTTCGGTTTTAAAAAAGACCCTAGATTGGTTTTTTTATTAGATCAGTTTATCTGCGGTTAGTTTAATTTGTGAACACTCGTTCGTTAACTCATTTTAATGAACGAATTCGTTCGTTTGTCTCTGTTAGCGGACGTTCGTCCGATAGATTTTTCTTTTTCTGTTTTATTTTTTGCCAGGGACCTATCCGCGATTATTTTTATTGCAGATTAGCCCCTGATCTTCAAACCCTCGCAACTTTTTAACCGTTAGTCGGAATCCAGTGAAACCAACGCCAAAATCTTCGTCTCGAGTCCCTATTTCGGCTTAATCAACTTTAAAAGGATTTTTACAAATTAAAATTTGGTTTCAAGCAGATTTGTTTTTGAACTTCTTTTGATTGTAGTTTGATTTTCGTAGCTCCGATTCGAGTGATTCTTTTTGCAAATTGAAGCTCTTCATTTGAACTTTTAGTTTGGATCATCTTATTTGAATTTTACCTATGCATCTATGCTTGAGTTCTTATGTATGCTATTGTTTGTTTGCGATAGAATTCCCGGAGTGCGAAGCGTGCTACTATGAGTCTCTAGGTTTGCAGATCGTCAGCAAGGCAAGTAACACTTTGATCATGTCCCTTTATTACCCAGTTTTTATGCATTAGTTCCAATCCTTAAACATTGCATGTTTAGGATCTGATTAACATGTGGGTTTGGGAAGTAGATGATGAGGTAGAACCTATTGCCCTTTTATTATCAAACCTTTGGGAGCTACTTCTACGTTATGCTCAGGTTGCTATGCTATGCTCGTAGACGTGGTTTGGTTGAGTGTATCCATGACAGATGTGAGGGTTGTTACTCAATGGTTAACTTAAGGTGGCTAGTTAAATACACATCTGGTTGGATTGGTTGTGGGCGCCTGGAGAATCCAGTGTTGTCCTAGGATATCCCGGAGTACCCGTGTGATCATCCTACGGTTTGCCACCCAGGCTCAAAGGGATCATAAGATTATTCATGCTAGAAACTTCTGTGTGCAGCCACAAGATATTATGGGCTCTAGCATAGTTGAGTAGGTTGCATGACCTCTTTCAGTGGTGGGCTAGCAGATGTAGGGGAAAGTAGGTGTAACTGTCCATCCAGAGTAAAGAGTTAATGTTTCTGAAAGACTGTGTCTCGATCATCCGTTTCTCAAACACCATGTAGTGCGAGAAATCCAACGGGAGGAGATCGAGTCTTGTGGGGAAAAGTGCACAAACCTCTGCAGAGTGTACAAACTAATCATGGTTAGTTGTGTCCCTGGTTATGGACATCTTGAGTATCTGGTTCTTGGATTATCATGTTGATCTCATCACTCTAAATTAATTTGTTGGGCTAATTGATACTGTTTAATTGTGATTGAGTTGGAGGAACCTTCTCAATGTTTAACAACCACCATGATAGTTAAATAAAATTTATTCCTTTATTGTAGGGAAAAATTGGCTTTATGCAAAATATTTAACCATAGAGCTCTCCACCAGCCATATATGCATTTAGTGATAGCATTCATTCTGTTCATTGCTCTTGTGTGTTACATTGCTAGCATATTCCATGTGCTGGCCCGTTTCGGGCTGCAACATATCATGTTGCAGACTTTTTAGACGAAGAGTAAGGTGCGCTAGGTCGTTGTCGTTCACTCATCTATGTCGTTGGAGTTGATGGACTCACTTTATCTTCCAAGCCTTCTGTTGTTATCTTATTTAGATGGCCTTAAGCCATATTATTGTAATAAGTTCTCTTTTGAGACATTCGATGTAATAAGTGTGTGATTGAAACTCTGTTATAAATCCTTGAGTACTGTGCGTGTCAGCATTACCGATCCAGGGATCACACTGATGCACAGCGACTTGACCGTTTGAGGTCTGGTCGCTACAATTATTGACTCTAGTGCAAGTGGGAGGCTGAAGGAAATATGCCCTACAGGCAATAATAAAGTTGTTATTTTATATTTCCTTATAGAATGATAAATGTTTATTATTCATACTAGATTGTATTAAGCGAAAACATGATACATGTGTGAATACATAGACAAAACACCGTGCCCCTAGTATGCCTCTACTAGACTAGCTCACTGATCAAAGATGGTTAAGTTTCCTAGGCATGGACACGTGTTGTCATTTGATGAAAGGGATCACATCATTAGGAGAATGATGTGATGGGAAAGACCCATCCGTTAGCTTAGCATAATGATCGTTCAGTTTTATTGCTACTACTTTCTTCATGTCAAATGCATAAACCTCCGACTATGAGATTATGCAACTCCCGGACACCGAAGGAATGCCTTGTGTGCTATCAAACGTCACAACATAATTGGGTGACTATAAAGATGCTCTACGGGTATCTCCGAAGGTGTTTGTTGGGTTGGCATAGATCGAGATTAGGATTTGTCACTCCGAGTATCAGAGAGGTATCTCTGGGCCCTCTCGGTAATGCACATCATATGAAGCCTTGCAAGCAATGTGACTAATGAGTTAGTCACGGGATGATGCATTACGGAACGAGTAAATAGACTTGCCGGTAACGAGATTGAACTAGGTATGAAGATACCGACGATCGAATCTCGGGCAAGTAACATACCGATGACAAAGGGAATAACGTATGTTGACATTGCGGTTCAACCGATAAAGATCTTCGTAGAATATGTGGGAACCAATATGAGCATCCAGGTTCCGCTATTAGTTATTGACCGGAGAGGTGTCTCTGTCATGTCTACATAGTTCTCTAACCCGTAGGGTCCACACACTTAATGTTCGATGACGATATGTAGTATATGAGTTATGTGTTTTGGTGACCGAAGGTTGTTCGGAGTCCCGGATGAGATCACGGACATGACGAGGAGTCTCGAAGTGGTCGAGAGATAAAGATTGATATATTGGAAGGTAGTATTCGAACACCGGAAGGGTTTCGGAGTGTATCAGATACATACTGGAGTACCGGAGGGGTTACCAGAACCCCCCGGGGAAAGATATGGGCCATGTGGGCCATAGGAGGGAGGCTAACCAGCCCACAAGGGGCTGGCACGCCCCCCACAAGGGAGGAGGCCGAATTGGATTAGGGAAGGGGGCAGCACCCCCTTTCCTTCTCCTACTCCCTCTCCTTCCCTCTTTCCCTCTCCGATAAAAGGAAGGGGGGTCGAATCCTACCAGGAGCCCAAGTGGGACTCCTCCCACTTGGGGTGCACCTAGGGCCGGTCTCCTCTCCCTCCCTCCTTTATATATGGGGGGAGCCCCTAGAGGACACACCAATTGCTCCAAGCCGTGCGCGGCGCCCCCCTCCACAGTTTACGCCTCCAGTTATATTCTCGCGGTGCTTAGGCGAAGCCCTGAGCGGATCACATCACCATCAGCGTCACCACGTCGTCGTGCTGACGGAACTCATCTACTCCTTTGACCCTCTGGTGGATCAAGAGCTCGAGGGACGTCATCGCGCTGAACATGTGCAGAACGGAGGTGTCGTACGTTCGGTACTCGATCGGTCAGAACGAGAAGACGTTTGACTACATCAATCGTGTTGAGCAAACGCTTCCGCTTTCGGTCTACGAGGGTACGTGGACACACTCTCCCCCTCTCGTTGCTATGCGTCTCCAGATAGATCTTGCATGAGCGTAGGAAATTTTCTGAAATTGCATGCTACGTTTCCCAACAGTTACATCATCCCCGTGACGAAGTCACGCTTGTCTAGCCAGATGATGATCATTGCCGTCACACTGAGAGAGCCCTAAGAATATATCTCCATCGTCGGAGGAGCAAATCCCACTCTCGAGCTATCCACTCGCTTGTCAAACTTTCTGATGAACCTATAAGTTGTCGTTATGATCCCCGTGTTACGGGCAAAGTTTGAGCAACCCCAAAGCCCATCGCATGGTAAGAAGTGACCATGATACTCTCATGGTCTAAGGAGCAATATCACACGTTAACACTTCGTGTTATTACAATTGAATGCAGGCGATATTAACTCGATTCATAACAAACAAGATTGGTCGATTCAGTATGATCATTCTTCTAACATCATAGTCTCAATGTTGTTTTAGGATCATTGTTACACTTAACGATATCGAAGATCCGGAAAAGTGAACACCAACAACACTTGAGCTAGTCTTGGAGGCAAGACTAGGAATCTTTTATTTAACGTTTATTATTCCACATGTGCACATGAGTTTTCCATTAAATCGCATATTCCAGGATCATAGCAGTTATAGCATAGAATATAAACTCTTAACTCTGATATGGAAATATAATCATACAAATATTCCTCTAGGGACATTTCCAACAAGTAAATCATAGTCATCGACCATAGATACAATACGCTAGATGCAAAACTTGAAGAAATAACTTCTCCATTCTACAGGATCTTGATGTTGTAATGAAGTGTTTGTTTTGGAGGAGATTAACTTTCTCTCATAAAAATATCAACTCTTAGGTTATATGATCACGTAACACAATTCTTCAACTGATTTGAGTACAAGACATGATGAACTCTATTGACTTATCATACACGCCTAAACAACAATCAGACACATCACAAGGATTCAAATCTTACCTATCCTCCAAGATTTGCTAGGGTAAAATAGGAAGGAAAGGTGGTTCCCCGTGAACCACACAACACAACAAAACACAAAGAGAGGTCAGCCCGGCATCATTTTGGGCAATGAGATAGAAACTGAAATAGTGAAATTAAGGAGTACGAAACATTTACATGTGAATAGCACTTCCTATATTTGGCACCCATTAATTTTGGCCAATCTATAAGATCCTCTGTCCATCCTCGAGTCCTTGTTGCTACGTTGGAGTTCTTGCAACTTCCAATTTATTCTGCGCCTAGCACGCCGTCCAGAGATCCTTTGCACAAGGTGTGAATTCCTAGGCTTGTTTCTTGCTATTCTTGGATTTCTGTAGGGGTTTTGCCATGTTTTGGTTGTTTATTGATGTTGGTTAGCAAATTGTGGTTAGTTTATCAAAGGGAAGAAGAAGAGATGGATATGCGTGAGGAAAGGCATGGAAAGGAGGCGATTGTGAGCGAGTTCCCACTGGGGTTGCGTGTGCTCGCTATCGACAATGATCCTGTCAGCCTCAAGGTCCTGGAGATTCTCCTGCGCATGCGCAACTACCGTCGTGAGTGTCCCTAACCACCTATTCCATCTAGATCCAAGTCGCATGGTTAAATCTATTGGGACTAATATGTTGGTGTTTCTTGGTTTTGGTTCTTATGCGTGGCAGCGACAATCATGAGGGACGCGATGACGGCCCTCCAGATGCTTAGGGAGGGGAGGGACAATTTCGATCTGGTGGTCAGCGATGTGTACCTATCGGACATGGATAGCTTCAAGCTTCTCAATCTCATCAACCTCGAGATGGATTTGCCGGTCATCGGTAAAGCCTTTTCCCTAATCTAATCTTCCATTTTCTACCTTAAATGGGTATGAACAAGAGTCCTCGACCGAGTTTTGCCTGCACAAGTTGGCATATACTTTGTGGGCGTCAAATGGTTTGGGTGGCCATGTTTCATGCGTCAACATTGGTTATGCATTTCTCTTATGCACAACCAAGTGTTTGCATACCGGCTCCACCTAAGTGGATGTACCTTTGGATGCATAACACATAAATTTAGATTGCATCTATGAACGCCCCGCACGTATGAGTTAGTGCACGCACACTTCTATTTTAGTACCAAAACGCTTTACTAGTACCCTTCCAAAAAAACATTCCATCCTATTTAGTAGACAGCGTTTCGGTGGTGGGAGGTGATACCAAAATTTGAGCCAATACAGGGACTTGGCAAGAAGGCATGTGTTGGTTGGACAATGAGCATTGGCAAAGCCAATGGAATGCTGATAGAGAACATGTTTTACAGGCTCCATGAAAGTACCCATTGTTGGTTTTGAGTTGATGCAACGCCCGTCAACAAGATGCAACAATTTGGAGAATGATGTGAATGGTGGTCTCTTTGCAATGGCAGAAAAGGCCTCAAAGAAGTCGATGCCAAAATGTTGGGTGAACCCACAGTCAATCCAAAATGTTAGCATGCATTGTTTCTCGCCAATTGGGATCCAAAGAGTAGCAGGAGTGGAGCGCTACAGTGGAGATGCGATAGTGATGGTGAGAGCGCAGTCAAATCGTATCGGGTGCTGGACTAGAAGACATGCGTTATGCCCGATTGACCATGGGGTGTGAGGGGTAGCGTGGACCTTGCTGTCGGTGACAGAGTGACACGAGAATGGTCTCAATGTTTGGGGGCACAACTAGGACATGTTCGGTAGCATGGGGTGCCATGGTAGCCATTTCAGTGGTATTGAGTGCGAAAACAGGTGTCAAGGCAGTAATTATAGTCATTACAACAGAGGCGGGCATGGTAATATAAGGGTTGTCATGTAAGAAAATAGGTGACATGATATCCTCTTCAGGTATATCAATGGTAGAAATGTGTGTCGTGGCAGCATGTCGGGGTGACATGGGCTTCCATGGCAACATCTGGTGCCATGGGATCCATTTCAGGCAGCATCTGGTAGCAGAAATGTGTGACATGGCAGTAGGTGGCCGGCACATGTCAATAGCGGTTGTGCGGGGCATGGGGCTCGGTCTATACGAGCCAGCGTGGGACATTGACAAGGAGGTACGAATGTCGGTGTCAATGTATTTGATGGAGCATGAATTTCATGAAAATGGGAAAGAATGCTCGTCAAAGTACATATATCGAGACACTATCATGTGTTGCACCACATGATCGTAGCATCAAAACCCTGTCGAATTAGGATGATAGCCAAGAAAAATGCAGGCTACCTGGCGGGGTGCAGTGGTGGCTGCAGTGGGATCATAGAGACAACCAAAGATGCATATACTATTACAAAATGGTGGCAAAAAATGGTGGTTAGGGGTGTAAATCCACCATGGGTTTCAAGGGAAAAGGTGGGGAGGAGAGTAACTATAGAGAGCGGATTGGGCTGGAATCGAGGAGGGGTGTCGGAGTGGTACATGAAGGTGCATATGCTATCGTTGAATATGCAAAGCATGTGCTTGACACGTCCATTATCCTTCGAGGTGTAGGGGCGGGTGAGACGAAGGGTCATCATGTGGGAGGAGAGGAGGGTGCAGACACCTACATTATTGAATTCTTTATCGTTGTCAGTTTGGAGATAAAGCACGAAATGAGATAAATGCATGACTACATAGGCATAAAATGAAGTGAGTGCAGGAAGTACTACCGAAAACAAGAGTTGTTAAGGATCAGTGACGTCCATACATCACAATGCATTATTTCAAAGGGAAAAGTAGCGGCCGGGGAAGAAGAACTAAAAGGCAAGCGAGCGTGTTTACCTACGTGGCAGCCATGACAAGTATGATACTCAGATTTATTACAAGAAAGAGGGAATTGTTGCAAAATCTGATGAAGAGCAGCAGCTCTTGGGTGCCAAATACGAGCGGTGCCATTGACACCAAAGACGAGCATGCTCCGGCACCGGTGTATATAAACCAATGACAGCCCTCGGAGTACGTGTACCACTGTCTAGGGTGTGTTGTTGGTGCAGTCGTGCTTCCTCTGGCGACCACAATCATGGTACGAAGAGGTAGGCCTAGGAGCTAGTTGGCTCGATGAGGAGGAAATTGGACGCAACCTGCCCAAAGTCCTGGTTGAGGACGCACATCGGGTCGGTGAGCAGTATCGAAGGAGAACCAAACAGTATAAATGTGAGCGTCATGATTTAAACCCTAGGGATGGATTCCTGCTCCCGTAGCTCCACAACCGCACCAAGAGGTGGTTCTCTGTATATCTTTTTCTAGAGAAGAGCAACTAATACGACATACTCCCTCCGTTCCGAATTACTTGTCTTGGATTTGTCTAGATATAGATGTATCTAGACTCATTTTAGTGTTAGATACATCCGTATCTAGATAAATCTAAGACAAGTAATTTAGAACGGAGGGAGTAGAAATCTAGAGAATGAATAGGATCCAACACACATTGAGTTGAACTTTTCTGGGTATATACCATACATATACTCGTGGACAATACATATACAAACTCTGTCGTGCACAACTATATGCATCTCGCGTTGGAGGTTGGGGAGTCATGGGCAACTAGATTAGGGGCCAAGTCAGTAGTCGTTAGAGAACTAACAAACTAGTAGGGATCGAGTCAAGCATACAATTATACAATCAAACAAGTTTAAGGTAATCAGATACCTATAAAAAAGGGTTGAACCAAAGACGTCCTTTAGTAACTTCAAATACTAGTTGATAACTTTTACAAACAAACAAGTTTAAGGTAATCAGGTAACATTGTAATAAGATAACTTAACAAAAAAGGGGGTTGAACCAAACACGTTCTTTAGTAACTTCAAATACTAGTTGATAACTTTGTGAAGATCATCTCCAAGGTACTTTCACTACGATCTGGTATCGCACATTCAGGGTGCCTTTTGAAGAAGCGAACAACGCACGATAATTTCCTCCTCGTTCGCCAGACCGCCCGGATGCTTCAAAAGAGAAGTTGCTATCTTGCTCAAGATCGCCATCTCCAAGGCACTTGATACAATTGCTTCTTTTTTGGAAGGTGTGGCACACTTTATTAAACTCAAATGACAGCTACTACATCACGAACCAGTTTAGCTAGAATAAAATTTGAAGCATCGCCATCCCAGAAAATACAAAATTTAAATCATAGAAACTTCTAGTTAAAGTGTGTGCCACCTTGTTTGATCCCTTGGGCAATGAGAAAATGAAACTGGCCTAATCTTATAAGCAACTTGAATGACCTCGGGACAATTAGACTCGAAAGGGACCATATGGCTTGAATGTTTGATACGGTCGCTTAGTCCTTGCTCGAGATTCTTCGGCGTATGATTTTGGACCCCAGTGGTATGTCACTCCTAGATCAAAACTTTATTGTCTTCTACCACCACGCGCATACTCTTTGATTCCTCACTGAAACCTGTCATTCAGCATGTCATGGGTTTGAGGCAAGGTAATACGATCTCCTCAATGATTTTCATCACTGCTATTAAAGGAGAGTTGGTTGTTGTATGTTTGCCTCCACCTCTGCCCCTCTCTAGTTTGTTTTTTCCTCTTGTACGCCACCCTCCCCCACGTCATGCATTAATTCAATCAAATCAAAACTTATCAAAATCTCAACTAAATAAAAAAAAATATTGCATTTTCCAACCCATACCTAAATCAAATCAAATCTCAACTAAATCAAATCAAATCATACTCCACGGGGATCGGATTGACGTAGTTGCATGAGTTAATGGATTTGAGATATGATAATTGAGGTGTCCGGTTGTGACAAGGCAAATTTGAGGCTTGACCGGTCAGTATCCGTGGACGCGCCCGGGCGCATCCGCGGGCGTTTGAGAGATCGGATTTGCAAAGTCCGGCTGCTCTTAGCCGTTAATGTCTTTGATACGAGCTTCATTCCTCCGCGATTTCCACTTCCAGTTCCGAACAGAATAGAACATTGCAGAGTTTCTTTGACACGTTTGATGTTTGTTCAACATGTATAACATGTCTGCTTACAGTTTCCTCGTCTATATATGGAAAAGACAAGAGTTCATCAAATGAACACTTTTTCTTTCTGACCTTAATCCACAGGGATCGACATTCAGTGATGCACTAGTGGCTTTTTTTTTAAATCCTGCGTTGCCAAACTGAGCCACTGATGATATGATATGATGTGTGCAGTGTTATCAGCGGACGAGAGGCCAGAGGCTATGAAGAAAGGCATAGCTCACGGGGCGTGCGAGTACCTGGTGAAACCGGTGCAAACCAAGCACCTCGATATCATGTGGCGTCATGTCATGGCGAGGAGAACCCCTGAACCATGGAGCCTCAGGAGCAGCATCCGTAATGCTGCCGCTGAGAAGGCGCAGCCTACAGGAGGACCCGGCGGCGGCGAGCAGGACGGTGCAAAGAGCACCAAGCGTGGATGGACGAAGAGTCATGAACATGATGAAGATGGCCATGATGCGAACAAGAACTTGTCACCGAACCCATCGACCTGGAAGAAGCCGAGGACGACATGGAGAAATGATCTGCATGACAAGTTTGTGGAGGCTGTCAGTCAGATCGGCATCAAGAGTAAGAGAACTTACTCGATCACACTTCTCATGGCTTACTATATTAACCAAAACGAAGCATGTGATCTTGGCATTATTGTCTCTGGTATAAAAAACTTTTTGGTTATGCGAATGTGTATATGCAGGGGCTGTTCCATCGAAGATACTGGCTGCCATGAATGTGGATAACGTCTCCAGAGAGAGTGTTGGGAGTCATCTGCAGGTTTACTTTCTACTCCTCGTGTATACTTTTTTTTATAAATAATAGGCAGTATATTGATGCATCAAGCTGATACAAAATGCAGAAACACATCCACCGCCTTAATTATACCTGACTTTTGTATGCACTGAATCCCTATCTCGTACTATATCATATTTTGCCATGTTGCTGGGTTGTGTTCATATCTCACAGTGCTGCCCAAAAACTGGAACTGGATAGGCCTGTTTCCTTTTCTTTTGTCTTAGATACCTTGTAATTATTCTTCTGTGAAAATGTGACGCGTCGGATATAATGCATGCCCCATGATTTCTAGAGTTTTTGGAGCCATGCAGCACTTTCAGTTCCTTTGATTTGTTCTCCATATATACGTCTTTAGAACAATAAAAAAACAAAATGTAAAAATATCCATGATGCGCCTCTCATCTATGTGCTCCCTTGTCTTTTGATTTCAGAAGTACAGGACGTATCTCGCAAGGACCGAGGACAGGGCAGAAGAGAGGCGCAATTTGGTTGCTGCTGAAAGGTGGAAGTCAAGTAGGGACACACTGGAAGAAGGTATCAAGTATTTCCATGGACATGGGGTATATCGGCCGTCCACAAACCCTGCCTCCTGGAACCCTGCCCCTTGGAACCCTACCAGTCTCCCCACAAGGATGGATCATCCGTCCGCGTTCGGAGCGCGTGGTGCCGGTGTCCATGGTGGCAGCATGCTCTCCAGGCCTTGGTTGTCGTGGCTGCTGCCGGGTTCGAGACAGCGGCCCTCTTCCTCCAGCGCATATGCAAACAGGACAAATGGTTCCAGCCATTCCCGCGGCGAGTCATCCTACATGGGCATGCTGCGTGGCAATCTACTGGGGGCAAACAGAGGCTTTCAGCGTAGTGGCAGCTCCCTTGCGGACGGAAATAGACACAATGGTGGGACGTCTTTGCCTGTGAATCAGTTCTCAGTGCGGCCATCTCGCCTACTGGGGTTCCAGCCTCCGGTTCAGAGAAGTCCGTATGGAGACGCCGCTAACCGCCTAGGCAACTCCTGGCAAGCAGCTGTGAAGTATCCTGATCTTAGCCGTGACTATTGGAACATCCCCAACATCAACCAGCTCACAGGCCTTGCAGCCTCACCAGCCGGCCAGATAGCTGGCCAAACACCGATGAGTCTCGACAACCTGAAGAACCAAATAGCAGCTTTCGTGAACGGCACAACATCGTTTGCAGGCTCCGGTGAGGAGATGGCGTCGTCGTTCGACGCCGATGTAGCCATCAACAACAGCACAAGCTCAGTACAGGTGCTGAATGGTGACCTCGCAATCGACGGCAATACAAGCTCGGTAGAGATGTTGAATGGTGACCTCGCAATCGACAACAACACAAGCTGGGTAGAGATGTTGAATGGTTACCTCGCAATGGACGGCGGCACAAGCTTGGTGGAGATGCCGAATGGTAACTTCGCACTTGGTAGTGCTTCAAGCATCCGTGCTGCAATGCCTGACCTTCAGATGGGCATTTCTGCCGCGCCAACTCGGATGCTGAATGATGGCGGTGCAGGCGGCGCCGTTCTCCCTGCGCAAGCACAAGGCACAGCTGATCAGGAAGCTGTTGCTGGTCAACTGAATATCGACAGTGATGATTCCTTGGAAGCTGTTGTTGATAGTTTTTCGATGGATGACATTCTTACCACGATCAACATGCTTAATGAGGTAAGAAGCTTTCCCGTTCTTTTCCTGCATGATGCCTGCCCATTTTTACCCAGCCTGCTTTCGTTTTGGCATTTACTATCTTGTCTCTAAGTTTTTCAGGCTTTGCACATATGCAAATGTACTTGCAGTATGGAGTTAGATAAGGTTGCATCTAACTAAACTTGTTTTCTGACTGCAGGATTTATCAATCAACAACAACATAAGCTCGGTGGAGATGCCGAATGGTCATTTGGCAATCAACAACAACATGAGCTCGGTGAAGATGCCGAATGGTAACTTCTTAATCAACAACAACATGAACTCGGGGGAGATGCCGAATGGTAACTTCGCAATCAACAACAACACAAGCTCGGTGGAGATGCTGAATGGTAACTTCGTACTTGGTACTGCTTCAAGCATTGGTGCTGCAATGCCTGACCTTCAGATGGGCATTTCTGCCGCACCAACTCAGATGCTGAATGATGGTGGTGCAGGCGGCATTCTCCCTGCGCAAGCACAAGGCACAGCTAATCAGGAAGCTGTTGATGGTCAACTGAATATCGACAGTGATGATTTCTGGGAAGCTGTTAATAATTGTTTTTTGATGGATGACATTTCTACCAGGAACAACATGCTTAATGAAGTAAGAAGCTTTCTCATTCTTTTGCTGCATGATGCCTGCCCATTTTTTACCTAGCCTGCTTTCGTTTTGGCATTTACTATCTTGTCTCTAAGTTTTTCAGGCTTTGCACATATATAAATGTACTAGCAGTACGGAGTTAGATAAGGTTGCATCTAACTAAACTTATTTTCTGACTGCAGGATTTATTAATCAACGATGTTAATATCTTGGGTGGAGAGCTGTAGTTCGGACGTTATTAGCCCCTAACTTCCAGAGAGATGCTCCTCTACCTGCTGATTCTTGCACATTCTGTGTGTGAAATTGTGCTAGTCAGAAGGAGTTTACTTTTATCTGTTATCCTTTGGGATCATAAATAAGGTTATCCTATATGTTAGGCAGAACCAGTTTCTATGTATGATTTCGATTAGCAGATGGCATGGCATCTGCCTGTACTGCAGTCATGGAGTTCAGTTTTACATCACATTTAACTTTTACTCGGTGGTTGTCTTTTGGGATCGGAAACAAGGTTGTGTTATGTTTGGTCGAACCAATTTTAATGTATGATTTAGACTATCAAATGGAATGTCTTCTATAAATTATCTGTAATGATGTGTGGCATTAATTTGTATCACTGCAATGCTGCTCTTTCCATGGAATTAACAAGAAAGAGCCCAAGAGTCTAAATATAAGTGCCACACATGTGGCACGAAGCAATTCTGCCCTGACATTTTTTGATGGCAACTTTAGTTACCCAGGGATGGCAACTTTAGTTGTGAAGCATGGCAACTTTCTGTTTGGATGGCAAGTTTCGGTTTTTTGGGGGTTTCGTTTTTTTTTTCGTGGCAATTTTAGTTGTAAAAACGTCAGGGCGGTGTTACTTCGTGCCACACGTGTGGCACTTATCATTTGGGTTTGTTTACTGAGGCCTTAAACTGAGTACCGAACCGAAGAAATATTCCAGTTTCAGAAATAGAAACACTTCAGCTTTTTTCTAATTGTCGTGTGAGCGTGACTCTTTAAGAATTTTCCTTGTCCGAGGCAGCAATGGCGTCTTCTTACTCTGACATCTGATCCGTCTAATGTATCCCTAGTCACCACTCATCCTCGTTGTCTGATTCCATCGGTCTCCCTCGCCTCTGGCGGCCAATTTCGGCACCGAGAGTCGTGAGAGACCATGGATTGCGCCCTCATGGGAAGCCTTGGTTTAGGTTATTAGGTTCAGTGTCCTTATGTCGCCCATCAAAACAGTGGAGGCGACAGCGCAATGGAACAAGTCCATTGCTGGCTTCGGTGCCACCTCGGGGCACGTGAGGATTGGTCTCCCAAATCAATTCCGGCAGATAATGGGGTGGAGGGGGAGGGAGGAGTCGTCAACCTTGATGCTTCCGCCTCGGCTCGCGGTGACGCCGATGGTCATGTCAATAAGATCTTTAGATGACACTTCCAGCGTGATGTGGGGTTGGTTCTCTCATCATGTCTCCGCCTTCTTCTCTAGGATGACGATTCGTGCTTCGGAACGTCATCATTGGCATCTCCTGGCAATATATGATGATTTCCTAGAGAAAGTTACAATGACTCTCTGGTTTCGGCGACAGAGGGCATGTGCGGATCAAGCTACGCCCACGACACGCCGTTGGATTGTGCGGGTCAAAGATGGTGATGAACTCCCCTTGGGCATGTTTATAAATTTCTTTGTCAAGGGTGTTCTTGTAAAGCTTGGACTTGTTTAATATATATGGATTCTAGTATTTGCAAGAAAAGAACAATCATAATCAAACATGAAAGGTCCCAAAGTGGGGCTATAGTTAAACATTAAAAGAATAGAAATGCAAGAAATCAAACCACTTAGGAGAAGACAGAGCACACATATCATCCCTCATGAGCAAGCTAAGTTCCAAAATTAATTTCCGGACGGGTCTAATCAAAACAGAGGGTAATGAGGTGATGTAATGGTGATATGGAGAACATACCAAGTCCAAAAAGTATTGCAACCAAATCATGAAAAATCCATCAATGGCGAATTCTGCAGGGAGATGTGAGCATATTATTCCTTCTGGATTCAGCCTATATCACTCTGCTACCAGAATCTCCAGATGCCATGGAAATCAAAGACTTTCACCCTATAAGCCTAGTCCATTGCTTTTCCAAGCTTATCACCAAAATGCTAGCCAATAGGCTGGCTAGGAAGCTCAAGGATTTGGTGTCTCCCAATCAAAGTGCTTATGTCAAAGGAATGTGAATTCATGAAAATCTTATCTTGGTCCAACAAATAGCCAAATTGCTCCATTGGCAAAAAGAGCAGAGAGTTCTCCTCAAGTTGGATACCTCAAAGGCCTTTGATTCCATTTCATGGCCTTTCTTGTTGCAGGTACTAAGGTACTTGGGATTTGGCCCTGTTTGGAGCAACATTCTGTTCAAACTTTAAAGGTCATCAACCACTCATAGACTTCTAATAGACTTCTGCCCTAGTGGGTTTTTGCATGAGTCTTCGCTGGAGGTATTGCATATATTTGACTCATGTTTCTGGTCAAATATATGCAGTACCTCCAGTGAAGGTAAGCTTGTTCCTATCAGCAGGGGCGGAACCGACAGTAAACTGAGTGAGGCACTCCATTTGTAAATTTGAGTGAAAACAAAATATATGGGGTGAAGTTCAGTAACACGTCTCTTGCAAGGAGAAGGAATCGTATCATGCAGGAAACAAACCATTGATGGATGAGTAACTGATTCCCCAAATTTTAGTGTTGGATTCAGAAATAAACTGATGTTGGTACTCCACCAGGAAGCTAACAAAGACCCAACAATCTGGATATATTGGAGCATCCACGCAGAAAGCAATATTTTGATTAGATTGACCAGAACAAAACTCCAAGAACATTCCAAACCTGGATGGATTCCCAGTCCACATCAGCCCAACAGAGAAGAAAAGGAGCGTCATATGCTTATGTGCAGCAGTGCAGAAGCACAAATGAATATTAAAATTGCATTGGCAAAGCTCAGGTTTTCCAGCCTGTACTTCCTGAAGGATTCAAAAACTACCAATGCCCTGAACAAGACATTAGCCTGTTGCCTGTAACTCGCAATGAGCCAAATTCAGCATTGCCATCAAAACTTTCAAAAGGTTTAGCCACCGAAAGCAGCAGAGTGAAAGTGAACTAGTATAAAAGAAATGGTGCAGTAAAACAGTGAGGTTGAAACCGCAGATTACTAAAGGTACAAAGGGGGGAAGACTAATAGAAATTTTTGGGCCCGTTTGCAAGGTAGGGAGATGGGGAATGCTGCAGATTATGATGCCTAGAATTTATACAAGTGTGAGAAGAAAACATGATTTATCATTTATGCACCATTCTGCAGCAGATGCAGCAAAGAACAAAAGAGATTGGGAGAAAATCATTCCAGACTTTCAACACAGCCATAAACATTCAGATATGTCAGTAACAGCCTAAAATTTTACTATTAACTATGCAAAGTTGGGCCCCTCATTCTCATTGGGATCTGAGGAATACTCACCAGTCATCCCCGTACGATGCCGTTGCGTCGCGCGGGGGGTGGGGGAGGGCCGCCGGTCGCGCCAAGGGCCGGGCCTCCTCGTCGCCGCCGTTTCCAAGGGAACCCGGTGTCGGTGCGCGAGTGGGACGGCCGAATGAGTGCGTGCGGTGAACGCGGCGGCACCGCGGCAACGAGCAGTGTGGTCAGTTTCTTTCATGTGGTTCGGGAGGAACGCGAGTTTCGGATACCGACTACCTGCAAACTCAGTTTTTTTTTTTTTTTTGCATGACCTGCAAACTCAGTTGGTTAGGTTTGTTATCGTGCAGCCAGCCCCGCGAATTCAAGTTCTAAAATTTAGCATTGGCGTTCATATTTTTCTAGATTTATTTTAGTCATTCCAGCAATGTTCATTCATGGGAGAAAACGTTTCCATCAACTACAAAGACATATGGTGACTTCGTCAATCTCAAAATGTTATGTCGACTTAGTATCTTAAAAATATTCATGGGAAGATGTGTGTGTGTTTATAAAGGTGAGTTTATGTGCGTATACGTCAAAAAAAAAAAGACTGCCTATGGCTTGTTGCGGGTAGATCAAAACTGCATGCAATGAATTCCTATTTGAAATAAAATCATATCTGATTCCATTTTGAGAAAAACTCATACATAGATATGAAATAACTTTTCCATACTGCAATGTATTGATTAATTTCCTAATGAATGGAATTGGAAAACTGAAAACAAAATGAAATGGAAAACATGACAGGATTACAAACGCATGAAAAATTTCAAAAGTCCACTCCTTTCATCTTTATTTTTGTTGGTTTTATTCCTGAAAGCTTCCTGCTGACTTTGCCTCTTAGCTGATCTCTCATTCGGAATAGACGCCACACTTTCTTGTGTCAATGGCCAACACAATCCAGCTGACACTCCATTTCTATCAAGAGATTCTGCTGGGCCAACACTCTCTCGTGACAATGATGAGCACAATACAACTGCTTCTTCTTCATCCAGATCGATTAGCAACTCGTTTTGATCTGGTACTTTACCTTGGTCAGTGGGTAATTTCCTCTTCTTGAATGGGTTGTTGTCAGGGGTGTTCTTAGGCTTTACTTCTTTGCATTCCACTGCCGGAGAGGAATGCTTCTGCGGTAGAAACTTGCCAAGGGCAAGGACTCCTTTGTTGCACCTCTGTTCACCACTAGTAATCTCATCAGCAGCAAATGCTGTTCAAGAAAACGAGAACTGGTTATTAGAAGTCCTGGAATAAAGGTGTTTCATCGCAGTAAAGAGCAAAGGGTACAAATGCCACTCTTTTAATTAAAAAGAAATAAGTCTTATAAAACCCTTGGTAACAAAGTAAATAATGCATAGTTTAACGATGGTTTAACTTCATATACTTTTTAGACAGTAAAAGACAACACTTGCCTATGCTGTCATCTCTGCTTTCCTCGGATGAACAGATTGTAATAGAGCTCTCTTGTGTCAAAAATTCCTGAGAACCATGCTGATTAGCAACATTGAGAGCAGAGGTATCAATAAGCTCGATGGGGCTAATGGTTCTGGAGAATTCGTCAAAAGTCTCCATTGTAACAGGATTCAAGCGCCCCTCTGCTATCGCTTTTGCCATTGATGGGGCTAGCGCTCTTTAGAAGATCAAGGAATGGGCACTGATAAGATAAGGAAATATAAAATAGTTCTATGAAACAATATTAAAACTGTGTTAATATCAGGTTGCCTATTACCAGCAAATGGATATCTTGTGAAATTGTGCATTCACTTCAGTGGTAACTTGTGGCCTGTGATCCTGTGACTAAGAAGCTATAAATATTTTTCCTTCCTCGTCTGTTTAAGGTACCAGCAAATGGATGTGTCAAAAATTGGGAGTATCAAAATCGTGTTCCATATTGGTGATGTTATTGTCTGAAAAGCAGTCGTCCATTAAATTACTGCATACAGATGTCACACACTGCAGCTCATGAATAAAAGAGAACTCTTTAAGGATACGGTCCAAGAATATCCAGGTCTCCCGCCAAGTAGTTAAGATATCGTTCCTCCAAAGGTTTTAAATGTTTCAGTGACTTGCTTTTGACGTCATATCTGGGACATTTGAAGGAAAGTGACTTGTCAGATTTTGTACAGCACAATGTCTATGTGAAATACATACGGAGTACAAGATACACATAACTAACACAAACACAATCTTACACTCTAGCATGATTGAATACTGCCAGAGTTTTCCAGAAGGAATCAATGTAATCATCCGGCACGGAATACCGCTTGTCAAGCTTCAAGGTTGATAACACCTGCCAATAATTATATTAGAGATGCTAGGGGGCATGTTTCTTCATGAGAATGAATGATTTTTTGAAATATCTGGATGACACAACATTAATCACTGCAGATTAAACAATGCTGAGAATATGCTTTGAGATTTACAAATAGCAGGGAATCAGTAAAGTAGTTATTCTTAGTTTCTTACAAGGTCAATATTTTTATGTTTTGAGATGAGAGAATATGCCCTTTTAGTACCAATGCCAGGCACCGAAGGAAGAAAGTCACATCCTGCAAGGATGCACATGCCTGTCCAGATAAAAATTGAAAACGTCAATAGAAACAAAAAATTGGGGGTGCACTGCATACAGGGTGAGAACTGAGAAGATATCGCAAAAAGGAAGGCCTAATTGCACAAGAGCTGGATTGATCTAAGATGACAGCATGCCCCTATCCTACAGAGCAAATTAAACTAGCAACTGCCTGCTATGAACAGAAGCAAGAAAAATAAATGCTTCTTTAACAGGTGAACCAATCAGTCACGCCATAGTGCTCTAGTTCAAGTCTTCAAGATGCAGAAATGGTGTTTACCAGTAAAAAGGTTTTGATCAAAATCCTGGAAGCAAAGACCATCTTTTACAGTCTCCAAGGTTTTCTCCATTATGAATTCTTCACCATTCCCGAAGCGATCCATCTTAAATATAATCTACAACTTAAAATGCATTAGATAAAATGAAGGAATCAAGAACAAAAAATGAAGACCAAAGTGAATATCTCACAGCAGTGCAACCATATGCTATTAAGTCACTGTCTTCTGTTATAACAGCAGCTATGCCCCCTTGATCAGCATCTAGAGTAGCTAGATATGCCAACTGTGCATCTGCTTCGTATGGAGCAACCACGAACTCAACCTTTTCTGTCTTTAAAATCTGGGTTTACAAAGATTAGATTTTGCTACATAAGGTAAGGAACTGTTACATGGAAGAGCTTTCAAAGAAGCACCTGAATCAGTTGATAAGCCATCGATGGAGTAATTTGCACAGCTTTCTGCAGATGAATGAGATTGGGATGCTTTAACAGACATAATCAAAACTGCACTGAAATTTAGAAACATCAACTTTAAAGCGGTAGAAAAACAAGTCATCGGCTGCTCAAAGGAACTTTGTGCTGATATTTTATAATGTTAAACACAGTGCGAAAGGTCCGGGTTGAAAGGAGGATACTTAGAGAATGATGAGGCCATAAGCTGGAATGGTGATTTTAAGATAACAACTGAAGCGTCCATTTGTAAATTTGTAAGGATCTCCTAACAAACCTGAACATATGAGTTAACGGACAAGCATAATTCCACATTTGTAATTCAATCTAATTAGGTCAACGTGATGAATGGAAAATCTTGTTTTTTCTCTTGCGGACCAGAATGACACAGCTAGTAATAGAAAATACATTGGAAAAAGAAAAGAAAAAGGAAACATCAAAGTTCAAGTGCATGTTAAATTGTTAATAATAGTTGTGCATTTTGTGTTTGTCCTTTTGTTGTAAAGAGTGTTTTATTGATTTAATAATATTCCACAGTAACAAATTACTGAACCCCATGTCTGTTGTCAAGTCGGTGCTCAGTGCGATACCGATCCATCAACTGCTTGTGCTAGCGCCTCCAAAGAAAACCCTGAAGCAACTGGAGAAAATTCAGCGCGGTTTCCTTTGGGCCGGCCGTGCGGACGCCCACGGTGGTCACTGCCACGTCAACTGGCGCCGGGTCTGCCGTCCACTCGAATATGGCGGCCTCGGCGTTCGGGACCTCGAACGCACGGGACTAGCGCTCCGGCTGCGCTGGCTATGGCTCGCGCGCACGGACTCGGATCGAGCTTGGCAGGGGCTGGACCTACAATTCACGACGGAGGAGCGAGCGCTCTTTTACGCTTCCACGACCATGGCTATCAGTGACGGCAGGACAGCCCTTTTCTGGGAGGACCGCTGGCTCGACGGCCAATCCGTCCACGAGATCGCGCCCATGCTTATCCTGTGCATCCCCAAACAGCGCAGGAAGTCCACAACGGTGGCGGAGGCCCTCGCCGGCAACAGATGGGCGCGTGACATCCATGGCCTGCTCGGCGTCCCGGAGATTGGCCAGTACCTAAAGCTTTGGCACCGTGTCCAGCATGTCGAGCTGTCCAATGAGCCAGACAGGCTACTCTGGAGATGGACAACCAATGGTGTTTACACAGCCCAATCCTGCTACCGGGCAACCTTCCAGGGCGCGACGAGCTGCAATTCTTGGAAACTCAACTGGAGGAGCTCGGCGCCGCCCAAGGTGAAGTTCTTCCACTGGCTGGCATGTCAAGATCGCTGCTGGACCGCGGAGAGACTCGCGCGCCGCGGCCTGCAACACCACCCACGGTGCCTCCTGTGCGACCAGGAACCGGAGACGATTGGACACCTGATGCTTGCGTGCCCATTCACCAGGCAGACTTGGCACGAGGTCCTCTCTTGGCTACGCCTACCGGCACCGACGCCCGACCACGACGGCTCGCTCATGGATTGGTGGCTGCGCGCTAAGGAATCCACACCGCCAGCGCTTCGCAAGGCGCTCAAATCTGTGGCGCTCTTGGTGCCGTGGATGGTCTGGAAGCATAGGAACGCGTGTGTTTTCGACCATGTGAGGCCTTCGCTGAATGAGCTTGTAGACAGGATTAAAGACGAGACCAGATGTTGGGCAAAGGCCGGAGCCCAAGGGCTCAGGGTCGTTTTGCCACCATCCTGGGATGTCCACTGAGGCCCCCTTGGCTGTGTAAAACTACCTCCTAGGAGGATGTATATTCCCCTTCCTTTCCAATGCAATGAAACGCAAAAGCCATTTGCGTTTTCTCAAAAAAATTACTGACCCCACCCCTGAAACTCTCATTGCTTGACAGTCTACAGCTTGCAGTTAATTTCAAAATATATTGAGCACATATATATATGCACTGTTCAAGAAGGCGCTATTAGGCGCTCGCCTAGGCACGCTTAAGCGCTGGGCGTTGGCATAGCGCCTCGCTTTGCCCTAGGCGCTCAAAAGCGGCCGCGAGGTCCTCCGGAAAATCAGCCTCTCGGCGAGGAATCAGCTTCGAGGTGAGAAATCAGTCTCCCGGCGAGATTCGACCTCCCTGCGAGATTCATCCTCGCCGACGAGGGATTCAACTGCCCGACGACAAATCGAGCTTCTCGGCGAGGATTGAGCTTCTCCGGAGGATCGAGCTTCTCGACAAGGGACAGAGGAAGAGGGAGGGAGGCAGCCTCGTGCAACGAGACAGAGAGGACGAGGGGGGGAGGCGGCGTGAGGAGGAAACCTAAATTTCCTATCGACTGCAGCAGACGAGAGCTTTTAGTAGGAGGATATGAAGATGGGCCTATGGTTTAGTGGGCTAGCCCAGCCCATCTAGCTTATTTCTTCACGTTACAGTACTAACGCCTAATTGCGCCTAATTTCGCCTAATCACGCCTAAGCTAGAAAAGCACAAGTAGGTGCCCAAACGCATAATTAGCGCCTAGCGCTTTTTTGAACTTTGTATATATGTACACATATTTTAACTTTACCTGGAAATTATATTAGTAAATTTGTGACTCCGAAGTATTTCTAAGTCATTAGAAGTTCAATAATTTTGCTGACATCAAATCACATTTTAAATTTGGACAAGGAATACACATAAAGATATTATGTTTCTCACTTAATATTATTAGATTCCAACAAAAGTATTTCCACACCATTGCATTTTCTTAAACGTTTGTTTCTAACATATGTCTTAGTTACCTATGCATTGAATGCCTGAATATATCAAGTATTCAAAATTTTCTTGGTCTGGTAAATACTGCAAGGATAATTAGATGCTTACCCGGAAAAGGTCGATTGCAGCAGCTGTATTTCCTTGCTCAAGCTTTTCTTTCCCCAACACCAAACTGAGTTCCCTCTTCCTGAATTTTAGTAACCAAGTGACTTAGAAAATTGTATGTATCAGAAACAGGACGTTAACCTTATTTTCGTTGCATTTAAATCCATCATAGAAATTTGTGCATCAGGGCAATATTGTATTTATTTTTTGGACAACAAAACAATCTTCAAGGAACATAAATAACAATCGTGGATGGCAGATTGTACTGTCCAAATATTAAGACTGAAAGCCAGCTACCAAAAGAGACTCCCCAGTGCTGACTAGGACCGAATCCTCTGTATCCATGCATACTTCCAATGTGAGTTGCCTAACATACTACTCCCTCCGTACTGAAATACTTGTAGTTGGGGGAGACTAGTACAAGTTCCCCCAACTACAAGTATTTCGGTACAGAGGGAGTAGTAACAAATCATTTGATCTCAAACCATCGCACCAACACCAAGTTACAAGGCGATAGATGAAACAGCACATAAGGAAGGGCAGAAAAGGGACTGCATTTCTTAACCAAATACAGTAGTATTGACGAATCGAATGGGCGTACTTGTGCCGGTCTTCATCCGTGGCCGACTTGCAAGGCATGCTGCCCCCGTCAAAGACGACGACGGGCACGACCTTGTGGTGCCGCAGGAGGTTGACATGGTGCATGAAGTAGCTGATGTAGCGCCTGGCGCCGGCGCTCTTGGGGCTCATGCACAGCTCCATGCTGCACGAGTAGGCCCCCTTGTGGAGCCAGGAGTAGGCGTCGATGCCGACCTGCGAAGGCGGCGGAGGAGAAGAACGAATGAACGGATCCGCGGAAGACCAGAGATGCAACAGAACCTTCGGGATTTTGGGGGGATCTGCTTACCCGCTGGCCGGCGTACTTCTTGATGTGCACGGGCTCGATGAACGGCTTCATGAAGCGGAGCAGGTTGGGGATCCCCATCGGCCTGCCGAGACGACGGTAGGCCGGCCGACTCCGGCTCGTTTCGGGGAGGATTTGGGCTGGGATTTGGGAGGGCGGGGGCGAAGCGGGGCACAGGCGGCTGAGGCGGGGGGAGATGACGCTCAAAGCTCGAGGAGGCAGGGCGAGGGCTGTGACAGGTTTAGCGGGAGTTTGGGTCCCACGATTGCCTGGGGAAATTGACGAGCGAACGTTTTTGCTTCGCGGGCTCGGATTCATTTCCCGCGCCTCTCACTTCTCAGTTAGGCCTTTGTTTTTGTTTGTTTTTTTGAAAATGTCCAGCAATTGCTGGCTATTTCATTGATTCATAGCGGGGAGAACATGGTGATAACAAAAGGTGCGTGACGGTCAGGGGACCAAAAAGAAAATGGAGAGAAAAATAAAAGGAGAGGCCTCTGAAAACCTACAATCTCACGGTGTATCCCCGAAGGGGCTCTCAATACAGCTCACTCCCGCGAGTCTCCATTAGGCCTTTGTTTGACAGGAGGGGATTGTGGAGGTTTTGGGAGGAGGGGATTGTGAATCCCCCTCTTTCATCCAATCTCTTTGAAACCATAAATCCCCCTCCAGCCACGCATCCCCTCCGTACAGAACATTGTGCCACACATTCCTTCCATACAGAACATCGTTTGACAGTAAGGGATTATCATATTGAATTAAAATGGTGTAAAACAGTTAAAAATCTAATCTTGCAACAGTTCTACACGTCAACTACATAATTTGCTTGACTTGGAATCAAATATATCATCACATAATTGTGCAGTCAGATAACATCAACATAACCTCTCACGCTAGCATGACTTGGAACAGAAATATCTCATAGGTATTTGGCATTCGCAGGCCCCAGGAAAGACATGCGTACATTTAAGCATGCTGAAATATTTGTGCAACATTGAGAAAAGCATCACTTGATCCTCTGCAGCGATTGTTGGAAGAGAGTACATGACAGAAGCATAAATTCCAACCACAAGACAGCAGTGGCGCTGACACAAAAGCAATCGAGGAGACTCTCAAATAGACGAGTTAGAGGAACCATGCAAACGTCCCATTATCCCTCTGCTTGCTCCACTTCTCAACCTGATTCAGTGAGATCAGAAAAGGCTGATGATACTGAAGAAAACAATGTAATGTTGCTACTGTTAACAATAGAAGTTCCATGAATTTGCTTGCTTTTGAACCAAAGAGAGATGATAGATATGGTGAATATATGCGTCCGGCTGAGAACAAAAATAACTACTCGAGCAGGCATAGTGAATATATGCATCTCAGAAAACAAGGTTCAACATTTTTGTAGTTGTATAATAAATGAAGCCATTGCCAATTTCCCAAATGGAAGCTTGATGTGCCTTGTGTTTTTATTTCTAGATTTACAAACTACTTTCATTTCATCAGGTCAATTCATTGGCAAGGGAAGTAACAGGTTTACTCTTGTTGAATCCTAATTATTCTACATTAGTAGATTTCTATACACCAATTCAATAAACATATAACCAAAATCCAGAATAATAAGACTACAAGAGCTATCAAGTAGGTTACAATACTTTGGTTAAGACTTAAGAAACAAGGTAAAGAGGCCAAAAATCGTGTGTACATTACCGAAGTTAGGCGTGACAACTGGACCCCAATATGGAGGCAACTCGTCCACCCCAACAAGAATCCAAGTAGCGGGTCTCTGTCAAAATAAGAACATACCAGCAGCATGTAAGATGACACACAATCATTCATATGTACTATAGAAACAAACGTCCCTCCTGCATTGTTCCACCAACACTCGCGGAGAATTAACCGAAATTTACATCTTGCCACGGAAAAGGCTAGCTCTTCGGTCGGGGTTAAGGAGGCTGGTGGTGGTGGAGCGTGGGAGAGGCTGCAAGGTCCATGGAGGGAGAACAAGTTAGCAAGGTCCATTACATAGATTCAGTTCAATGGAAATGAACCAAGTTAGCTGGCTAGCTAGATAAAAAAGATGCCATAAATAAGAACCAATCTGCGTGATACCGTCAAGAAACTACAGCCAGAGGACTCTTTGCTTCACCAAAAGTGCACAAAAATCAGACTTGTAACTTGTAGTTGATAAACAAGGAGGGGGCAGGCAAGTAGTCCAGATCTTCGCTGTTGTTGAGGAAACAATAGGCGATAAGAAATGAACAACACCTCTATAACTTAATTTTGTGAACTGGCTCCGCACAAAGTTAATCAAGACATCATTGATTTCTACACATTCACAAACCAGAGAGCATTCCCACCAAGCAATTGCAATTAGCACACATTTAAGAGTAACACCATTGTGTATAACACCAATCTGCTTCAGCCTAACCAATTGATTGATATGAGTTGCTAGTACTGAATAAGCAACTCTAACTACCACCAGAATAAGAAACTACCTCACCTTGTCACGCAACCCTACCTACTGTCGATAGATTATGAATATGGAAACATACATTTACATTAATGTAAATACAAACACATTAGACAAAGATCATGACAACCACTTAGTTTCTACTAAATCAGGGTAGAAATCTATAAACACGATAGTAGAAATATATCATTGATTTGAAATCCTAGCTTGCCAAAAGCTGCACAAATTCAATTAACATGAACGGGCCAAAGAAGCATTGGCAACCACGCCAATTATCATCACAATGGGAACGCTCAGCGACAACATGCAATTAAACAGAACCATTTAACAACGCAGCAAGTTCTGCACCTGACGCAAAGATCATTGCACGGATGTACTAGGTACTTTTCTTTGTAGCAACCTACAACTGAAGCATGTGCCAAATAGCAAGAGCAACAGTATACAGCACCTCGGTTGAGCTCCCTGCAATGCAGCTGAATTTCAAGAAATGGCCAATGAATGAAACAACCAAACCGATTTCTTCAGCCAAGCCGCCAAATGTTTCTCGAAGTCTACAACAACAAAATCATATGGTGACAACATAACATCAACTACCTTCACATGAAAGAGCTCACTCAGAACAACTAGTACAAAACCAAGTTTTCCCAAAAGATGCATGAGATCATTGTTGTTTTAGATCGATCAGTCACATGACGCGGCAACATCACCAACCCAACTACAAACTAAACAACATTCCACCAATTTCCATAGAGCAACACTAATTCTTGATAAACAACACCCAACTGCAGTTGCTAGACATGCATCTACGAGGATGTGAACATGGTGTCGGCCTTGGTGCCCTTGGAGACGGCGTGCTTGGCAGGCTCACCGGGGAGGACGAGGCAGCAACCATGGTCGGGCGAATGGAAGAAACCTATATAACAAGGGGAAAGGATGGGAGGGGAGGCGAGGACCTACCACCAAGGAGAAGGCCAGTATGGCAGAGGAGGTATGCCGGCGTCAAGGCATCGGTCGGTGGCGTGTTGAGGAGGAGTCGGGCGGCGACGCGTTGAGCAAGCGACAGTACCGTTGTCTCCTCCAAATCCCCGAGTCCCCCCTCGAGGGTTGAGAGTTGTGTGGAAAGGAGGGGTTCGGAGGGATTGGGCCGTGAAAACCCTGCGTACCAAATAAGCCAACAGGGATTTGTGAGGGTTCTGGGCCACGCGAGGAAAATCCGCTGACCCCCCCCCCCCCCGTCCCACTTCTACCAAACGAGGCCTTAAGCAGATTCTTTTCGCGGGTATTAAGTAGATATTCACTGCCACAAAAACTTAAACATGTTAAAGTTTATTGGTTCTAGGGTTTGCCCGTGAGGTATGATGCCCTTAAAATTCAGTTTTCAGTTTTTGAAGCATAATTGCATTCTCAATTATGCTGCAGTTAGCAAAGTGTCGAGACATGGTGCAAAGTATAATGTTACATAGATCATGTTTGCTGCATACGAGCGGCTGATGCACAAGCATTCGGCTCAGTTAAAACCCTTGTATCTTGCAAAACCCTTGGTGAGTCTAAAATTATTTTTATTTGACTCTTATGTGGATGAACCCACTGATCCCAGTGTTTATATTTGCCCCCGTTGCAAAATGTTTGCTAAGATTTTGCCCCTGGTGCAAAGGGTTAACTAATTAAGGTTTTGTGGGTAGTCTTTTTCTTTCTTTCTCGCTATTTTTTGTAAAGTTTTTGCCGAGGCTACTAAAGATGTGGGTTTCATTGTTTCTAGTTTGAGAGCAACGTAATAATATTTGTCCATGCTAGTTAGTGGTTGTTGTATCATGTTATTCTTTTGCTCAGTTTGAGTAGTAATAAAAGTTCCAAGAGTATATGATACGTCTCCAACGTATCTATAATTTTTTATTTTTCCATGCTATTATCTGTTTTGGATGTTTTATATGCATCAATATGCTATTTTATATTATATTTGGGACTAACCTATTAACCTAGAGCCTAGTGCCAGTTCCTGTTTTTACCTTGTTTTTGATTTTCGCAGAAAAGGAATACCAAACGGAGTCCAAATGGAATAAAACTTTCGCGATGATTTTTTTTGGACCAAAAGACAACCAGGAGACTTAGAGATGAATTCGGAGGAGCCACAAGGCGGCCACATGGGGGGTAGGGCACGCCCACCACCCTTGTGGTCCCCTCGTGCACCTCGTGACCTAATTCTTTCGCCTATATATACCCATATATCCCCAAATCAACAAGGGCATCCACGAAAACACTTTTCCACCACCGCAACCTTCTGTACCCGTGAGATCCCATCTAGGGGGCTTTTCCGACGTCCTACCGGGGGGGATTCGATCACAGAGGGCACCTTCATCAACACCATTGCCCTTCCGATGAAGCGTGAGTAGTTTACCACAGACCTACGGGTCCATAGCTAGTAGCTAGATGGCTTATTCTCTCTCTTCGATTCTCAATACCATGTTATCCTCAATATTCTTGGAGATCTATTGGATGTAATACTTTTTTGCGGTGTGTTTGCCGAGATCCGATGAACTGTGGATTTATGATCAGCTTATCTATGAATATTATTTGAATCTTCTCTGAATTCTTATACACATGATTTGATATCTTTGCAAGTCTCTTTGAATTGTCGGTTTGGTTTGGCCAACTAGATTGGTTCTTCTTGCAATGGGAGAAGTGCTTAGCTTTGGGTTCAATCTTGCCATGTCCTTTCCCAGTGACAGTAGGGGCAGCAAGGCACGTATTGTATTGTTGCCATCGAGGACAAAAAGATGGGGTTTTCATCATATTGCTTGAGTTAATTCCTCTACATCATGTCATCTTACTTAATGCATTACTCAATTCTTTATGAACTTAATACTCTAGATGCATGCTGGATAGCGATTGATGTGTGGAGTAATAGTAGTAGATGCAGAATCGTTTCGGTCTACTTGACACGGACGTGATGCCTATATTCATGATCATTCCCTTAGATGTCGTCATAACTTTGCGTTTTTCTATCAATTGCTCGACAGTAATTTGTTCACCCACCATATTATTCTCTATCTTGAGAGAAGCCTCCAGTGAAACCTATGGCCCCCGGGTCTATTTTCCATCATATAAGTTTCCGATCTACAATATTAGTTTCCGATCTACTATTCTTGCAATCTTTTACTTTCCGATCTATAAATAAAAAATACCAAAAATATTTACTTTATCGTTTATCTATCTCTATCAGATCTCACTTTTGCAAGTAACCGTGAAGGGATTGACAACCCCTTTATCGCGTTGGGTGCAAGTTTGTTTGATTGTTTGTGCAGGTATTCGGTGATTTGTGCGTTGTCTCCTACTGGATTGATACCTTGGTTCTCAAAATGAGGGAAATACTTATCTCTACTTTGTTGCATCACCCTTTCCTCTTCAAGGGAAAAACCAATGCAAGCTCAGGAAGTAGCAGGAAGGATTTCTGGCGCCATTGCCGGGGAGATCTACGCCAAGTCAAGACATACCAAGTACCCATCATAAACTCTCATCTCTTGCATTACATTATTTTCCATTCGCCTCTCATTTTCCTCTCACCCACTTCTAAAACAATTTTTGAAAAGATTTGCCTTTTTATTCGCCCTCTTCCGTTCAATCTTTTGTTTGCTTGTGTTACCATGTGCCTTATTTTTGCTTGCATCTTCGCTTGCTAAAAGTTTATGGATCCCCATCCACTTGATAATCTTTTTAAGAGATCCAATTATGATGAACCAATTTATAGTGATTTGAGTGCACTAGATTATCTTTATGAGGTTTTTCTTGAAATTCGTGAATCCGAAAAGTGTGATGAAGTGTTGAAAGAAGAAAAATTTAAAGTGATTCACGATAGTGACTTGGATGAAAAGCATGATTGCAATGATGTTAGTATAAATTCTATTAATGTCAATTATGCTAAAAATATGCAAAATCCTAATCTTGGGGATGCTAGCTAGTTTTGCTATGTCTACTACTTGTTGCAATGATCGTGATTGAGGTGATTCTTCTTATGATCTTGAAAATTTATTTAAGCCCTGATACGTCTCCAACGTATCTATAATTTTTGATTGCTCCATGCTACTTTATCTACTGTTTTGGACTATATTGGGCTTTATTTTCCACTTTTATATTACTTTTGGGACTAACCTATTAACCGGAAGCCCGCCTGAATTGTTGTTTTTGCCTTTTTCAAGATTTCAAGAAATGAATATCAAACGGAGTCCAAACGGAATGAAACCTTCGGGATCATGATTTTGCAACCGAACGTGATCCAGGAGACTTGGGCCCTACTCCAAGTAGTGCCCGAGGAGGTCACGAGGGTGGATGGCGCCCCCCCTGGGCGCGCCCCCCTACCTCGTGGGCCCCTAGGAGCTCCACCGACGTACTCCTTCCTCCTATATATACCTACGTATCCTCGAACGATCAGAACAGGAGCCAAAAACCTAATTCCACCGCCGCAACCTTCTGTATCCACGAGATCCCATCTTGGGGCCTATTCCGGAGCTTCGCCGGAGGGGGCATCCACCATGGAGGGCTTCTACATCATCACCATAGCCCCTCCGATGAAGTGTGAGTAGTTTACTTCAGACCTTCGGGTCCATAGCTAGTAGCTAGATGGCTTCTTCTCTCTTTTTGGTTCTCAATACAATGTTCTCCCCCTCTCTCGTGGAGATCTATTCGATGTAATCTTCTTTTTGTGATGTGTTTGTTGAGACCGATGAATTGTGGGTTTATGATCCAGTATTATCTATGGAAAATATTTGATTCTTCTCTGAATTCTTTTATGTATGATTGAGTTATCTTTGCAAGTCTCTTCGAATTATCCTTTTTGGTTTGGCCAACTAGATTGGTAGTTTTTGCGATGGGAGAAGTGCTTAGCTTTGGGTTCAATCTTGCGGTGTCCTTACCCAATGACAGAAGGGGCAGCAAGGCACGTATTGTATTGTTGCCATCGAGGATAACAAGATGGTTTTTTTTATCATATTGCATGAATTTATCCCTCTACATCATGTCATCTTGCTTACGGCGTTACTCTGTTTTTAACTTAATACTCTAGATGCATGCTGGATAGCGGTCGATGAGTGGAGTAATAGTAGTAGATGCAGAATCGTTTCGATCTACTTGTTTTGGACGTGATGCCTATATACATGATCATTGCCTAGATATACTCATAACTACGCTCAATTCTGTCAATTGTTCAACAGTGATTTGTTCACCCACCGTAGAATACTTATGCTCTTGAGAGAAGCCACTAGTGAAACCTATGGCCCCCGGGTCTATTCTCATCATATCAATCTATATCACTTTATTTACTTGCTTTGATTTTAATTTGCTTTTACTTTTTACTTTGCATCTATCTATCAAAAATACCAAAAATATTATCTCTATCAGATCTCACTCTCGTAAGTGACCGTGAAGGGATTGACAACCCCTAAGCGTTGGTTGCGAGTTGCTATCATTTTGTGCAGGTACGAGGAACTTGTGCGTGGTCTCCTACTGGATTGATACCTTGGTTCTCAAAAACTGAGGGAAATACTTACGCTACTTTGCTGCATCATCCTCTCCTCTTCGGGGAAATCCAACGCATTGCTCAAGAGGTAGCAAGAAGAATTTCTGGCGCCGTTGCCGGGGAGGCTCATGCAAGCAAGTCAACTATACCAAGTACCCGTCGCAATCCCTATCTCTCGCATTACATTATTTGCCATTTGCCTCTCGTTTTCCTCTCCCCCACTTCACCCTTGTCGTTTTATTTGCCCTCTCTTTCCCAATCTCCTCCTCTCTTTCCCGTTTGCCTTTTCCCCTTTGCCTTTCTGTTTGCTTGTGTGTTGGATTACTTGTTGCCATGGCGCAAGATAATACCAAATTGTGTGATTTCTCTAATACCAATAATAATGATTTCATTAGTACTCCGATTTCTCCTCTTAATAATGATGAGTCTTGTGAAATCAATACCGCTTTGTTGAATCTTGTTATGAAAGATCAATTCGCCGGCCTTCCTAGTGAAGATGCCGCTACTCATCTAAACAATTTTGTTGATTTGTGTGATATGCAAAAGAAAAAAGATACGGATAACAATATTGTCAAATTGAAGTTATTTCCATTTTCACTTATAGATCGTGCTAAAGTTTGGTTTCCATCTTTGCCTAAAAATAGTATTGATTCTTGGAACAAGTGCAAAGATGCTTTTATCTCTAAGTATTTTCCTCCTGCTAGGATTATCACTCTTAGGAACGACATCATGAATTTTAAACAACTTGATCATGAGCATGTTGCCCAATCTTGGGAAAGAATGAAATCAATGCTTCACAATTGCCCTACTCATGGTTTGAATTTATGGATGATCATACAAAAATTTTTATGCCGGATTGAGTTTTGCTTCTAGAAATCTTTTACATTCGGCCGCGGGAGGCACTTTTATGGAAATTACGTTAGGGGATGCTACCAAATTGCTTGATAATATTATGGCTAATTATTCTCAATGGCACACCGAAAGATCTTCTAGTAAAAAAGTGCATGCTATAGAAGAAATCAATGTTTTGAGTGAAAAGATGGATGAACTTATGAAGATGTTTGCTCCTAAAAATACTCCTCTTGATCCCAATGATATGCCTTTATCTACTTTGCTTGAGAATAATAATGAATCTATGGATGTGAATTTTGTTGGTAGGAATAGTTTTGGAAACAACGCTTATAGAGGGAATTTTAATCCTAGGCCCTATCCTAGTAATCCTTCTAATAATTATGGAAATTCCTACAACAACTCTTATGGAAACTTTAATAAGATGCCCTCTGAATTTGAGAGTAGTGTTAAAGAGTTTATGAATTCACAAAAGAATTTTAATGCTTTGCTTGAAGAGAAATTGCTTAAAGTTGATGATTTGGCTAGGAACGTTGATAGAATTTCTCTTGAAATTGATTCTTTAAAGCTTAGACCTATTCCTCCTAAGCATGATATCAATGAGTCTCTCAAAGCCATGAGAATTTCCATTGATGAGTGCAAGGAAAGAACCGCTAGGATGCGTGCTTCCAAAGATGCCTTTATTAAAGTGTGTTCTTCCAATCCCTATGAAAATAAAGATGAAGATCTAAAAGTTATTGTTGTGTCCCCCATTAAATCTTTGTTTTGCAATATGAATCTTGATGAATCTGAAGATTATCTTCCTTTACCTAGAAGGCGTTCTAAGAATTCGGAGTTTCTAGATCTTGATGATGAAATTGATGAAAGTGGGATTGAAATAAATAAAAATCGTGATGTTGCTAAACCCACTATTTTGGATCTCAAGGAATTTAATTATGAAAATTGCTCTTTGATTGGTTGTATTTCCTTGTTGCAATCCGTGCTAGAATCTCCTCATGCTTATAGTCAAAATAAGGCCTTTACCGAACATATTGTTGATGCTTTGATGTAATCTTATGAAGAAAAACTTGAGTCGAAAGTTTATATCCCTAGAAAACTCTATGATGAATGGGAACCTACTATTAAAATTATAATTAAAGATTTTGAGTTTCATGCTTTGTGTGATTTGGGTGCTAGTGTCTCTACTATCCCCAAAACTTTATGTGATTTGCTAGATTTCCGTGATTTTGATGATTGCTCTCTAAACTTGCATCTTGCGGATTCCACTATTAAAAAACCTATGGGAAGAATTAATGCTGTTCTTATTGTTGCAAATAGGAATTATGTGCCCGCAGATTTTATCGTTCTTGATATAGATTGCAATCCTTCATGTCCTATTATTCTTGGTAGACCTTTCCTTAGAACGATTGGTGCAATTATTGATATGAAGGAAGGGAATATTAGATTCCAATTTCCCTTAAAAAGGGTATGGAACACTTCCCTAGAAAGAAAATAAAATTACCATATGAATCTATCATGAGAGCCACTTATGGATTGCCTACCAAAGATGGCAATACCTAGATCTATCCTTGCTTTTATGCGTAGCTAAGGGCGTTAAACGATAGCGCTTGTTGGGAGGCAACCCAATTTTATTTTGTGTTTTTTGTTTTTGCTTCTGTTTAGGAATAAATAATCCATCTACCTTCTGTTTACATGTGGTTTTATGTTTTAATTAGTGTTTGTGCCAAGTAGAACCTATAGGATAACCTACGATGATAGTTGATTTGATTCTGCTGAAAAATAGAAACTTTGCGCGCACCAATTTAGTTATGATAAATCACAGGTACGTGATTTTGCGTTGATTCTTTTTTCTGATGATCAATAAACAAATTTTCCAGGACTTCCTATTTTGGTAGAAGTTTTACAGTTCCAGAAGTTTGCGTTAGTTACAGATTGCTATAGACTGTTCTGTTTTTGACAGATTCTGTTTTTCGTGTGTTGTTTGCTTATTTTGATGAATCTATGGCTAGTAAATTAGTTTATAAACCATAGAGAAGTTGGAATACAGTAGGTTTAACACCAATATAAATAAATAATTAGTTCATTACAGTACCTTGAAGTAGTCTTTTGTTTTCTTTCTCTAACGGAGCTCACGAGATTTCTGTTGAGTTTTGTGTTGTGAAGTTTTCAAGTTTTGGGTGAATTCTTTTGATGGATTATGGAACAAGGAGTGGAAAGAGCCTAAGCTTGGGGATGCCCATGGAACCCCCAAGATAATCCAAGGACACCAAAAAGTCAAAGCTTGGGGATGCCCCGGAAGGCATCCCTCTTTAAATCCACTTCCATCGGTAATTTACTTGGAGCTATATTTTTATTCACCAACATGATATGTGTTTTGCTTGGAGCGTCTTGTATTATTTGTGTCTTTGCTTGTTAGTCTACCACAATCATCCTTGCTGTACACATCTTTTGAGAGATCCATACATGATTTGGAATTTGTTAGAATACTTTATGTGCTTCACTTATATCTTTTGAGCTTGATAGTTTTGCTCATAGTGCTTCACTTATATCTTTTGAGCGTGATAATTTTTGCTCTAGTACTTCACTTAGATCTTTTAGAGCACGGTGGTGGATTCATTTTAAAGAAACTATTGATCTCTCATGCTTCACTTAGATTATTTTGAGAGTCTTTAATAGCATGGTAATTTGCTTAATGTTAATATACTTGGTGCTCAAGATATGTGAAACTTTCTTTTGAGTGAATTGAATACTAAGATAAGTTTGATGCTTGATAATTGTTTTGAGATATGGAGGTAATAATATCAAAGTCGTGCTAGTTGGGTGATTATGAATTTTAGAAATACTTGTGTTGAAGTTTGCAAGTCCCGTAGCATGCACGTATGGTTAAAGTTGTGTAACAAATTTGAAACATGAAGTGTACCTGGCTTGTGCATCCTTATGAGTGGCGGTCGGGGACGAGCGATGGTCTTTTCCTACCAATCTATCCCCCTAGGAGCATGCGCGTAGTACTTGAATTTTTGATGACTTCTAAATTTTCGCAATAAGTATATGAGTTCTTTTGACTAATGTTGAGTCCATGGATTATACGCACTCTCACCTTTCCGCCTTTGCTAGCCTCTTGATGCACTGCATCGCCCTTTCTCACCTTGAGAGTTGGCGCAAACTTCGCCGGTGCATCCAAACCCCGTGATACGATATACTCTATCACACATAAACCTCCTTATATCTTCCTCAAAACAGCCACCATACCTACCTATCATGGCATTTCCATAGCCATTCCGAGATATATTGCCATGCAACTTCCATCATCATCATCATGACATACATTACTTTTGTCATGTTGCCATTACATGATCTTGTAGTTGACATCATATTTGTGGCAAAGCCACCATGCATTATTTTCCATACATGTCACTCTTGATTCATTGCACCATCCCGGTACACCGCCGGAGGTATTCATATAGAGCCATATCTTGTTGTAAGTTTCGAGTTGTAATCCTTGTGTTGTAATCAATAGAAGTGTGATGATCATCATTATTAGAGCATTGCCCAAATAAAAAAAGAGAAAGGCCAAAAAGAAAAAAGAAAGGCCCAAAAAAAGAAAATAAAAAAGGCAATGCTACTATCTCTTTTTCCACACTTGTGCTTCAAAGTAGCACCTTGTTCTTCATGAGTGAGTCTCATATATTGTGCTTCAAAGTAGCACCTTGTTCCTCATGTAGTGAGTCTCATAAGTTGTCTTTTTATACTAGTGGGAATTTTTCATTATAGAACTTGGCTTGTATATTCCTACGATGGGCTTCCTCAAATGCCCTAGGTCTTCGTGAGCAAGCGAGTTGGATGCACACCCACTAGTTTTCTTTTGTTGAGCATTCATAGCTCTAGTACATCCGTTGCATGGCAATCCCTACTCCTCATGTTGACATCAATTGATGGGCATCTCCATAGCCCGTTGATTAGCCTCGTCAATATGAAACTTTCTCCTTTTTTGTCTTCTCCACACAATCCCCATCATCATATTCTATTCCACCCATAGTGCTATATCCATGGCTCATGCTCATGTATTGCGTGAAGGTTGAAAAGTTTGAGATTATTTAAGTATGAAACAATTGCTTGGCTTGTCATCGGGGGTATAGAAGTTGGGAACATCTTTGTGTGACGAAAATGAAGCATAGCCTAACTATATGATTTTGTAGGGATGAACTTTCTTTTGCCATGTTATTTTGAGAAGACATGATTGCTTTGATTAGTATGCTTGAAGTATTATTATTTTTGTGTCAATATGAACTTTTGTCTTGAATCTTTCAGATCTGAATATTCATATCACAATTAAGAAGATTTACATTGAAATTATGCCAAAGTATCACTCCGCATCAAAAATTCTTTTTTATCATTTACCTACTCGAGGACGAGCAAGAATTAAGCTTGGGGATGCCTGATACGTCTCCAACGTATCTATAATTTTTGATTGCTCCATGCTACTTCATCTACTGTTTTGGACTATATTGGGCTTTATTGTCCACTTTTATATTACTTTTGGGACTAACCTATTAACTGGAGGCCCAGCCCAGAATTGTTGTTTTTTGCCTTTTTCAGTATTCGAAGAAACAGAATATCGAACAGAGTCCAAACGGAATGAAACCTCCAGGATCGTGTTTTTCCAACAGAACGTGATCCAGGAGACTTGGACCCTACTCCAAGTAGTGCCCGAGGAGGTCACGAGGTGGAGGCGCCCCCAGGCGCGCCCCTACCTCGTGGGCCCTCGAGCTCCACCGGCATCCTTCCTCCTATATATACCTCGTATCCCGAACGACTGAGCAGAGACAAAACCTAATTCCACCGCCGCAACCTTCAGATCCACGAGATCCCATCTTGGGGCCTGTTAGGAGCTCACGAGGGGGCATCCACCATGGAGGGCTTCTACATCATCACCATAGCCCCTCCAATGAAGTGTGAGTAGTTTACTTCAGACCTTCGGGTCCATAGCTAGTAGCTAGATGACTTCTTCTCTCTTTTTGGATCTCAATACAATGTTCTCCCCCTCTCACGTGGAGATCTATTTGATGTAATCTTCTTTTTGCGGTGGTTTGGTGAGTACGATGAATTGTGGGTTTATGATCCAGTATTATCTATGGAAAATATTTGAGTGACAAAACCTAATCTCGAAATACGCCAACCCAACATGTACCTTTGGAGACACCTGTAGTACTCCTTTATAATCACCCAGTTACATTGTGACGTTTGGTAGCACCCAAAGTGTTCCTCCGGTAAACGGGAGTTGCATAATCTCATAGTTACAGGAACATGTATAAGTCATGAAGAAAGCAATAGCAACATACTAAATGATCAAGTGCTAAGCTAACGGAATGGGTCAAGTCAATCACATCATTCTCCTAATGATGTGGTCCCGTTAATCAAATGACAACTCTTTTGTCCATGGCTAGGAAACATAACCATCTTTGATAAACGAGCTAGTCAAGTAGAGGCATACTAGTGACACTATGTTTGTCTATGTATTCACACATGTATTATGTTTCCGGTTAATACAATTCTAGCATGAATAATAAACATTTATCATGAAATAAGGAAATAAATAATAACTTTATTATTGCCTCTAGGGCATATTTCCTTCATGTTTGTGCAGGTATTCGGTGATTTGTGCGTTGTCTCCTACTAGATTGATACCTTGGTTCTCAAACTGAGGGAAATACTTATATCTAGTTTGCTGCATCACCCTTTCCTCTTCAAGGGAAAAACCAACGCAAGCTCAAGAAGTAGCAGTATACTCGATAGTTTGACGATTACTATTGCTAGCTCAATTATTAAAATAGTTGAAGTTCTTGATTTGCTAGGACATGATGGTTGATACGTCTCCAATGTATCTATAATTTTTGATTGTTCCATGTTGTCATATTATCATTCTTGGATGTTTTACAATCATTTTATAGCAACTTTATATCATTTTTTGTGATAGACCTATTGACATAGTGCCGAGTGCCAGTTGCTATTTTTTGCTTGTTTTTTACTTTGCAGAATACCAGTACCAAATAGAGTACAAATGTAGCAAAACTTTTTGGAGAATTTTTCTGGACCAGAAGACACATATTGGACCAAAGAAGTACCAGAGGGGGATCCGAGGGGAGCACAACCCACAAGGGCACGCCCAGGTGGGTTGTGCCCACCTTGGTCGCCTCCCGCACCACCTCTTTGCTCTATAAATACCCCCAAAATCCAAAAACCCTAGGGAGTCGATGGAACACAATTCCAACCGCCGCAAGTTCCAGAACCACCAGATCCAATCTAGACACCATCACAGAGGGGTTCATCATCCTCTCATTGGTGCCTCTTCGATGATGCGTGAGTAGTTCATTGTAGACTATATGATCGAAAGTAGGTCTTGAGGGGGTGATTAGACTACTTGACCAAATAAAAATCTAGCATGTTCCCAATTTTATTTGTTGGAAGATTTAGCAACTAGTACAAGTCAAACAATCAACCTACACATGCAATTCTAAGAGTATAGCAGTGGAATGTAAAGCATTGCATATGAAGGGAAAGCAAAGGGATTGGAGAGTGCATACACGGAGTTTTTTTGCGTGGTTCCGATAGGTGGTGCTATCGTATGCCCACGTTGATGGAGACTTCAAGCCACAAAGGGTAACGGCTGTGCAAGTCCATGGAGGGCTCCACCCATGAAGGGTGCATGAAGAAGCAAACTTGTCTATCCCACCATGCCATCGCCTACGAAGGACTTGCCTCACTCGGGTAGATCTTCACGAAGTAGGCGATCTCCTTGCCCTTACAAACTTCTTGGCTCAACTCCACAATCTTGTCGGAGGCTCCCAAGCAACACCTAACCAATCTAGGAGACACCACTCTCAAAAAGGTACTAGATGGTGTGTTGATGATGAACTCCTTGCTCTTGTGCTTCGAATGATAGTCTCCCCAACACTCAACTCTCTCACACAAATTTGGTTATGGTGGAAAGATGATTTGAGTGGAAAGCAACTTGGGGAAGGCTAGAGATCAAGATTCTTGTGGTAGGATTGGAATATCTTGGTCTCAACACATGAGTAGGTGGTTCTCTCTTAGAAAATGAGTAGTGGAAGTGTAGGAACGTTCTGATGGCTCTCATAAATGGAGATGGGGGTGGAGGGGTATATATAGCCTCCACTCAAAATCCAACCGTTACACACATTTGACCCAACTCGGCCAGACCGAATAGACGAACTCAATGAGACCGATTTAGTTCAAAATGTGAACGTTAGGAATCTTGGTGGGACCGACTCGAACAACTCGGTGTGAACGATGTGCTAGGGCTTAGGGCAAACATCAACTCGGTCGCACCGATTGCATCAAATTGGTGAGACCGAAGTGAAGCAATAGGACAATAGAGCGAATGTCAAGCTAACTCGGTGTGACTGATTGCACTAACTCGGTGAGACCAAAAGAGCGCAACAAGTCACAAGGAGGTTGCAAGGCCATCTCGGTGTGACTGCAATCTATATCGGTGTGACCAAACTGTTAGGGTTTCTGGCAGTGGCTATGTTAAATGAACTCGGTGGCACCGGATAGGAGATTTCGGTGGGGCCGAGTTTAACTTTGAGTTTTGGACATATTTGGAAATGAGAAAGTGGTTGAGGGCTTTGGAGCAATATCACTAAGCATTTTGAGCAAGTAGACCATTAAGCAACACCTCATCCCCTTTTAATAGTATTGACTTTCCTGTGGACTCGATGTGATCTTGGATCACTAAAATATAAGTGAAGAGTCCTTAGCTTTTGCCAATATGTGTCCTTAGCATTTTGAGGTGTCCACATCTCTAGTCCATGCCATGCCATTCATTGAACAATCTGAAATATTGAACTTCAATGGATGTTAGTTCAATGACCTATATGTTGTTATGAATTACCAAAACCACCCGGGGATTAGTTGCAATTTCAATCTCCCCCTTTTTGGTAATTGATGACAAGATATAGATCAAAGCTTTGACAAATGATAATATGAATGAAATACATCATCGCTTTGAAAAGTGTGTGATAAGCAAGAGCTCACATGCAAGCACACATTAAACATAGTGTGATCAAACACATGACCACATAAGTATCTCACGAGCATAGCATACATTGTAGAATAGGAATCAAACGACCAAAGTAGCAAGAGTGGTAAATGAATCCAACAAAAAAGCAAGAGGCACTCTCTCTCTCTCTCTCTCTCTCTCTCTCTCTCTCGGAGCCTATGATCTATACATTTTCTCCCCCTTTGGCAACAAGTTACCAAAAAGTTTGAAAATGTATAGTGTTATACGACACTATAGTCACGATCTCTGGGAGCTCCTGAAGGGGTCTTTTGGCTCGTTGCTCTAGTGTGCGTAGACTGCATGGAGAGGAGGGCATCTGCAAATGCCTCTAAAGAAGTCAGTGGAGATGGTGGAGTTGACACTGGAGGTACAACTGTGGCAGTGGTTGCAGGTGCTGAAAGTGTAGTCCTGGAGTCTCTAGAAACTAGCGCAGCTGATGATCTTTGTGACCTTGGCACTCTCTGGAATGTGTCTGTCGTGCGTCTATCATCTTGTCCTCAGCATCCACTTGAAGCTTCTCCATAGTGGTTTGAATCTCAGTGACCTTCACATCTAGATCATGAAGCTTAGTCTCAATGATCCTCTCAAGACTTTCCTGATTTTGAGTCAAGGTGGCCAAGCTCTTCTCAATCCTCACTGTGGCCTCAAGAAGATAACTGAGTTGATCTTGCTTGATCTTGAGATTAGCAACTGAAGCATTTGGGGCACTTGCTGGCTTTGCTGCTTTTGCAGCCTTTGCCTTTTCTATCTTCTCCTGGGCATCTGCATAGGTAGGATGTGAATCATCCATGACAACCTCATTGTCCTCAAAGTCTGGCCTCGGGGGAAGATGCTCTTTGCCTAGTAGATATGTCCCAGTTCCCATCTTGGAATTGATCAACATTTCAATGTGAGGGGCATATCCACAAGACCTCTTCTAGTCTGCAGTTGTTCTCTTCACATTCTCTACTATCAACCTCATCACCTTGATTTTTTAGGAACATCAAACAAGTGAAGCAGGTTGATGGAGTGACCACGAATCATCATATGATCTCCTGACTTGGGCAATAGAGTGTGCCTCAAGATAGTGTTCATTGTGGTCAAGCCAGCAAGCAGATAGTTTAGATCCAAGCTTGTGAGTCTCCAAGGCTTTATCAGGAATTGGCTTGTACATGTTAGCAATGGAGTTGTGATCCTTCCCAGGCTTGCCATGTCATTAACCTCTTCCTTGTGGGCATTGATCAACTTGTCCCATCATGAGATTGTTGCCTGATATCTAGTTCCTTTTGTCATCCACACAATCTTACCATCGGGGTAGAAGTGAGTTGTGGAGTAGAATTATATCATCATCTCATCGTTCCATTTAGTCAGCTTCTGACAAACAAATGTATCTACTCCATTCAATCTGAAGCTCTCATGAACAGTTGGAAAATATTCTTCATTATCATTAATATATTTCCAGTCTACCCATTTCATGCCACACACAATGGGTTTCTTGTCCAAAAGAACAGTCTCATAGAAATCCTACTGTTCCTTGGTGTGAAAGCGATAGTCCACAACAGTCCTTCTCCTGATAGCACATGGATCTGTCTGTCTCCACAGTCTAAGACCATGATCATTTCTCAACTTCATGTTCTCTGCCACAGGATACGCATCATTATGGTCTGGAATCTTGGGCTTGAGCTTTCTTAGCACTAGTGGCTTCTTCTTCTTGAGCTTCATGCACTGGGGCCTTGTTCTTTTCAGCAGCAGAAATATTCCTTTGATCTATTCGGTGCAGTTGTCTTGGGGGCTTGAGCTTGAGCTGGAGGCTTGGGGGCAAACTTGGGCTTAGAAGGAGCAACCCCGGTCCTGATGGCATCTGCCATCACCTTCTGAGTATTGGCAGGAGGTGCAACAGGCTCCTCCTCATCATCATCTTCATCATCACTCCTTCTCATGGAAGGATGTCCAAGCACTCTGGGAGTGGTGGTTCTAGCTCTCTTCTTCTTATTTCCATCTCCAGCTACCTCATCATCATCAGATTGCTCAATGGTAAACTGCATATTCTCTTGTGTAGGAACTTTCCTGGGTTTAGACATTGGAGCTCTCCTAGGTGGAGCTTTCTCCCGAGGACCAGGCTTCGTGGCAGCAGCAACATACTCCTTCCTGAGCACTTTCTTCTTGGAGGCCACTTCCTCCTCAACAAAATCTTCATTCTCAGAATCAAATGTTCTTTTCTTCCTTTGCCTAGTAGCTACCTTAGGCAAATTGCTAGGAGTGCTTCAGCTCCCCTCATCATGGCCATTAGAGGAACTAGTGCCCTCACTGAGGTTGAGTTGCTCTTCAGACTTGTTCTGACTGTCACTGTCCTATGACATAGCTGCAACTGACCCTTTGAATAGATGGGTATGTATAGAGTGGATGAGCATCACAAAGTACAACTTGTTTTGCAGAAATATTGAGACAAAAACTTAACTTTAGTTTTCTGCAGAAAGCATTTCAGAGCTACCGATTTGACAAACTGGGTGACACCGAAGCAACATCAGAGTCTAAACATGCAATTTCGGTCAGACCAAGACATGGTTTGGTGACTCCGAGATGCTAGGGTTTCACAGAGAAAGTGATTTCGATCTCACTGATTAGTACACTTTGGTTAGACCGAGTTGTACTAGTGCAATGGCCAGGGCCAATCGGCGTGACCAATATCCTCAGATCGGTCGGTCCGAGATGGGTTTGGCGGAAACCTAACCCTAAGTTTTTGCATCAAATCTACTATAAGGAATTTGTTTGGTGGATAGATTGATCTCATACGTGGGAAGAACATAGGCATTATACTTTGTGCAAGAATTGGAGCAATGGAAAGCACAAAGGGTCAAATCCGTACCCTGACTTGGTGACAGACTTGCTACGGCGGCAACGACGGTGATGATTTCGTTGATGGCGGCGGAAACCAGTGGCAGAGGGTCACTGGCGACAACGGCGATGATACTTAGACCAAGGGGGCGGTATTGCTGGGGCACGAGCTCATGCGGTTTGAAGTAATTTTCAACCATAAGGGCACACGAGGAATATATACCCAGTCAGTGTGACCGAGTGGAATGACTTGGTGGCACCAAGATGCAAAACTGCTTGCAGCTGCTACAACTCGGTGTGACCGAATAGTTCTAACCGGTTGCGCCGAGATAAAACCTATATCAACTTAATGATTTCGGTGAGACCGAGTAGGATGAGTTGGTATGACCGAAAGGCATTAAGAGGTTTTGGAGGTTAAGCCCTTGAAGGATCGGTGGCTCCGAGTGCTCGTCACCCGGAGGGTCCGAAAGACTTGTTCAAACTTTGTGATGTAGCATGAATAGAGTTTGAGACGAGAAAAAGCATAGATGGCTAGGAGTACTTAGGCATTCTTGTCCATCCATTTGGCCAAAGAAAAATCCAAACAAGCAAAACTACAAATGGATGTCCTCGAATGGGGAAAATTATGCATTCAACATGCTCATACAATAAGATAGCAAATAAAACATGTGGCAAAGCATGCACATACACTCTAGCATCTATCAAGGAATTGGAGATGACTAGGTCATCTATATATGAGTATATTGGCTTAGGAGTCAAATGAGAACATTTGATCATAGGTCATACTCATCGTTTAATCACAAGTGGGGTTACCACTTTTACATAAAGCATTGTTGTGCTCACACCATTAGAGTTTCTTTAGCTCAATTCTTAGAGCAAAGCTCCTCCTAGATGTGATATCCCCCTTAGAGGGATGAACTAACCTTGGGTTTTGTCGATGATGACTTCATGTAGATAGTGAAGATGTGGATGACCAATGTTGATGTAGATTGTTTGGAGCAATCCATTGGAGTGAGTTGCACTTTCAATACCTGCATGGGTTAGTCCCACAAGGAACGTGCAAGAATATCCATAGACATAGAGTGAAACTCAAATGTGATGATGTCCATGAAAGCATTATGTTACCTTGTTCGTTGTCTTACCAACAAGAGGGTTTGTGACTCCATGAACTAGTGCAACATATGAAAGTTGATTGCACATGTCCTTGCCAAAATGAATAAGAGTGAAGTATATTGGCGGAATCACCCTCAAGAACTCTCTAGTTCTTCTTCTTTGGGATCCACATCAACTTGATGGGAATCCTTAGAGTTGTAGTCAGACTTGATGAAGTAGAAATTGATGTAGTCTTGGGAACCCACTTGACCATGGCCTTAATTAGGAGCTTCTTCACATGAATCAATCTCTTCTTGAAGCTTGTCCATGCCTTTTAGCTTGTGGTCTTGTGGTGGAAGATCATCTTGAGCTTGTGTTCCCTTGAAGGAAGTGGGATCATACTTCTCTTGTTGAGGAACAAACTTCGTCTTGGGGTATTGATCTTCTTCCCACTCAACTCCATTGGCATTGAACTTTCATTCAAAACCAACACCTTGATTCTTCCGGTGCCTTCCTTGCTTACACACAATTTCCTAAAATTGCTTACTTTTGGCAAGGCTCTTGTAAACACCTTTCTTTATAATTCCCTTCAATAAGCTATTTTCTTGCTCAAGTGTAACTTGGCTAAGAGAATCATTAGTGTAATCAAGAGAACTACTAGAAGCAACAATATTGGATTTAACATTGTTATTTTTACTACTAGATGAAGAATCTTTCTTTCTCTTATTGCTAGATTTTACTTGAGGCATATAAGTAGACAAGAGTAAACGATTGGCAATGTAAGAAGAACACTTCTTTCGAAGATCATCATTGATAGCTGATACGTCCATTTTGCATCATGCTTTTATATCAATATTTATTGCATTATGGGCTGTTATTACACATTATATATCAATACTTATGGCTATTCTCTCTTATTTTACAAGGTTTACCATGAAGAGGGGGAATGCCGGCAGCTGGAATTCTGGCTGGAAAAGGAGCAAACATTGGAAACCTATTCTGCACTGCTCCAAAATCCTGAAACTCCACGGAACTTATTTTTGGAATTAATAATAATTATTGAGCGAAAGAAACACCTGAGGGGGCCCACACCCTGGCCAGGAGGGTGGGGGCGCGCCCACCCCTACTGGGCGCGCCCCTTGTCTCCTGGTCCCCCTGGTGGCCCTCCAGTGTCCATCTTCTGCTATATGAAGGCTTTTACCCTGGAAAAAATCGTGGGCAAGCTTACGGGACAAAACTCCGCCGCCACGAGGCGGAACCAATCTAGGGCTCCAGCGGAGCTGTTCTGTCGGGGAAACTTCCCTCTGGGAGGGGGAAATCATCACCATCGTCATCACCAATGATCCTCTCATCGGGAGGGGGTCAATATCCATCAACATCTTCACCAGCACCATCTCCTCTCAAAACCCTAGTTCATCTCTTGTATCCAATCTTGTATCAAAACCACAAATTGGTATCTGTGGATTGCTAGTAGTGTTGATTACTCCTTGTAGTTGATGCTAATTGGTTTACTTGGTGGAAGATCATATGTTCAGATCCTTAATGCATATTATTACCCCTCTGATAATGAACATGAATATGCTTTGTGAGTAGTTACGTTTGTTCCTGAGGACATGGGTGAAGTCTTGCTATTAGTAGTCATGTGAATTTGGTATTCGTTCAATATTTTGATGAGATGTATGTTGTCTTTCCTCTAGTGGTGTTATGTGAACGCCGACTACATGACACTTCACCATTATTTGGGCCTAGAGGAAGGCATTGGGAAGTAATAAGTAGATGATGGGTTGCTAGAGTGACAGAAGCTTAAACCCTAGTTTATGCGTTGCTTCTTTAGGGGCTGATTTGGATCCATATGTTTAATGTTGTGGTTAGGTTTACCTTAATACTTCTTTTGTAGTTGCGGATGCTTGCAATAGGGGTTAATCATAAGTGGGATGCTTGTCCAAGTAAGGGCAGTACCCAAGCACCGGTCCACCCACATATCAAATTATCAAAGTACCGAACGCGAATCATATGAGCGTGATGAAAACTAGCTTGACGATAATTCCCATGTGTCCTCGGGAGCTCTTTTCTCATTATAAGAAATTGTCTAGGCTTATCCTTTGCTACAAAAAGGATTGGTCCACCTTGCTGCACTTTATCTACTTTCATTGCTTGTCACTCGTTACAATTTATCTTATTAGAAAACTATTTGTTACCTACAATTTCAGTGCTTGCAGAGAAAACCTTACTGAAAACCGCTTATCATTTCCTTCTGCTCCTCATTGGGTTGGACACTCTTACTTATCGAAAGGACTACGATAGATCTCCTACACTTTTGGGTCATCAAGACTCTTTTCTGGCACCGTTACCAAGGAGTGTAGCGCTTTTGGTGAGTGGAACTTGGTAAGGAAACATTTATATAGTGTGCTGAAATTTTCTGTCACTTGTTACTATGGAAACTAATCCTTTGAGGGGCTTGTTCGGGGTATCTTCATCCCGACCAGAAGAGCAAAGAGTTGCTCCTCAACCTACTGAACCTACTAAAAATATTTACTTTGAGATTCCTTCGGGTATGATAGAGAAACTGCTAGCAAATCCCTTTGCAGGAGATGGAACATTGCATCCCGATTTACACCTTATCTTTGTGGATGAAGTTTGTGGATTATTTAAGCTTGCAGGTATTCGTGATGATGTTGTCAAAAGGAAGGTCTTCCCTTTATCTTTGAAGGGACATGCATTGACATGGTATAGGCTATGTGATGATACGGGATCTTGGAATTATAAACGACTGAAGTTGGAATTTCACCAGAAGTTCTATCCTATGCATCTTATTCATCGTGATCATAATTACATATATAATTTTTGGCCTCGTGAAGGAGAAAGTATCGCTCAAGCTCGGGGGAGGCTTAAATCAATGTTATATTCATGCCCCAATCATGAGCTCTCTAGAGAAACAATTATTCAAAAATTTTATGCTCGACTTTCTCTCAATGATCGCAACATGCTCGATACTTCCTGTGCTGGTTCTTATATGCTGAAGACTATTGAATTCAAATGGGACTTATTGGAAAGAATTAAACGCAACTCTAAAGATTGGGGTTCCGACGATGGTAAGGAGTCAGGTATGACACCTAAGTTTGATTGTGTTAAATCTTTTATGGATACCGATACTTTTCGTGGATTTAGCGCTAAATACGGACTTGACTCTGAGATAGTAGCTTCTTTCTATGAATCTTTTGCTACTCACGTTAATCTCCCTAAGGAGAAGTGGTTTAAATATAATCCTCCCGTTGAAGTAAAAGTAGTTGCACTTATTACAGTTGAAGAAAAGACTGTCACTTATAGTGATCCTAATGTTCCTACTACTTATGTTGAGAAACCTCTTTTTCCTGTTAGGATAAAGGATCATGCTAAAACTTCGACTGTTGTTCGTAAGAGTAATACTAGGACTTATACACCTCCTGAGCAAATCAAATTTGAACCTAGTATTGCTATGGTTAAAGATCTCTTGGATGATGATTTAGATGGGCATGTTATTTATTTCTTTGGTGAGACTGCTAATATTGTTAAACCAGATGCTAAGATTCATAGACCTATTGTAGGCATGCCTGTTATTTCTGTTAAAATAGGAGATCATTGTTATCATGGTTTATGTGAAATGGGTGCTAGTGCTAGTGTAATACCCTATGACTTATATAAAGAAATTGTGCATGACATTGCACCCGTTGAATTGGAAGGTATTGATGTTACTATCAAACTTGCCAATAGAGATACTATTTCACCAATTGGGATTGTTAGAGATGTTGAAGTCTTGTTTGGGAAGGTTAAATATCCTGCTGATTTTCTTGTTCTTAGTTCCCCACAAGATGATTTTTGTCCCATTATTTTTGGTAGACCCTTCTTGAATACAGTTAATGCTAGGATTGATTGTGAAAAGGATACTGTTACAATTGGCTTAGAGGGTATGTCTCATGAGTTTAATTTTGCTAAGTTTCATAGACAACCTCGTGATAGAGAATCACCTAGTAAAGATGAGACTATTGGTCTTGCTTCTATTGCCATGCCTCCTACTGATCTGTTAGAACAATATTTGCTAGACCATGAAAATGATATGTTTATGAAGGAAAGCAGGGAAATAGATAAAGTGTTCCTTCAACAGGAACCTATGCTTAAACACAACCTACTCATTGAAATTCTAGGGGATCCCCCTCCACCCAAGGGTGACCCCGTGTTTGAACTCAAACCATTACCTGATACTCTTAAGTATGCTTATCTTGATGAAAAGAAAATATATCCTGTTATTATTAGTGCTAACCTTTCAGAGCAAGAAGAAGAAAGATTATTGAAAACTCTGAAGAAGCACCGTGCTGCTATTGGATATACTCTGGATGATCTTAAGGGCATTAGTCCCACGTTATGCCAACACAAAATTAATTTGGAGGACGATGCCAAACCAGTTAGAGATCCTCAACGACGATTGAATCCTAAAATGAAAGAAGTGGTAAGAAAGGAGATATTAAAGCTCCTTGAGGCAGGTATAATTTATCCCGTTGCTGATAGTGATTGGGTAAGCCCTGTCCATTGTGTTCCTAAAAAGGGAGGTATTACCGTTGTTCCTAATGATAAAGTTGAATTGATCCCGCAAAGAATTATTACAGGTTACAGGATGGTAATTGATTTCCGTAAATTAAATAAAGCTACTAAGAAAGATCATTACTCTTTACCTTTTATTGATCAAATGCTAGAAAGATTATCCAAACACACACATTTCTGCTTTCTAGATGGCTATTCTGGTTTCTCTCAAATACCTGTATCAGCGAAGGATCAATCAAAAACTACTTTTACTTGCCCTTTCGATACTTTTGCTTATAGGCGTATGCCTTTTGGTTTATGTAATGCACCTGCTACCTTTCAAAGATGTATGATGGCTATATTCTCTGACTTTTGTGAAAAGATTTGTGAGGTATTCATGGATGATTTCTCCGTCTATGGATCCTCTTTTGATGATTGCTTGAGCAACCTTGATCGAGTTTTGCAGAGATGCGAAGACACCAGTCTCGTCTTGAATTGGGAAAAGTGCCCCTTTATGGTTAATGAAGGCATTGTTTAGGGGCATAAGATTTCCGAGAGAGGTATTGAAGTTGATAAAGCCAAAGTTGATTCTATTGAAAAGATGCCATGTCCTAGGGACATAAAAGGTATAAGAAGTTTCCTTGGTCATGCCGGTTTTTATAGGAGGTTCATTAAGGACTTCTCTAAAATCTCTAGGCCTCTGATTAATTTATTGCAAAAGGATATTCCTTTTGTCTTTGATGATGATCACTGCACCTATTGTTCAGCCACCTGATTGGAATTTACCCTTTGAAATTATGTGTGATGCTAGTGATTATGATGTAGGTGTTGTTCTAGGGCAAAGAGTTGATAAGAAATTGAATGTTATCCAGTATGCTAGTAAAACTCTTGATACTGCCCAGAGAAATTATGCTACTACTGAAAAAGAATTCTTAGCAGTTGTGTTTGCATGTGATAAGTTTAGACCTTACATTGTTGATTCCAAAGTTACTATTCACACCGATCATGCTACTATTAAATATCTTATGGAAAAGAAAGATGCTAAGCCTAGACTCATTAGATGGGTTCTCTTGCTCCAAGAATTTGATTTGCATATTATTGATAGAAATGGAGCTGAGAACCCTGTTGCAGACAACTTGTCTAGGTTAGAGAATGTCCTTGATGACCCACTGCCTATTGATGAGAGCTTTCCTGATGAACAATTAGCGGTCGTTAATGCTTCTCGTACTGCTCCTTGGTATGCTCATTATGCTAATTACACTGTTGCTAAATTTATACCACCTAGTTTCACATACCAGCAAAAGAAAAAGTTCTTTTATGATTTAAGACATTACTTCTGGGATGACCCACACCTTTATAAAGGAGTAGATGGTGTTATTAGACGTTGTGTACCTGAGCATGAACAGGAACAGATCCTATGCAAGTGTCACTCTGAATCATATGGAGGACACCACGCTGGAGATAGAACTGCACATAAGGTATTGCAATCTAGTTTTTATTGGCCTACTCTCTTCAAATATGCTCGTAAGTTTGTTTTATCTTGTGATGAATGTCAAAGAATTGGTAATATTAGTAGATGTCAAGAAATGCCTATGAATTATTCTCTTGTTATTGAACCGTTTGATGTTTGGGGCTTTGATTATATTGGACCTTTTCCTGCCTCTAATGGTTACACACATATTTTAGTTGCTGTTGATTACGTTACTAAGTGGGTAGAAGCTATTCCAACTAGTAGTGCTGATCATAACACTTCTATTAAAATGCTTAAAGAAGTTATTTTTCCGAGGTTTGGAGTCCCTAGATATCTTATGACTGATGGTGGTTCACATTTTATTCATGGTGCTTTCCGTAAGATGCTTGCTAAGTATGATGTTAATCATAGAATCGCATCTCCTTATCACCCGCGGTCTAGTGGTCAAGTAGAGTTCAGCAATAGAGAGCTCAAATTAATTTTGCAAAACACTGTCAATAGATCTAGAAAGAATTGGTCCAAAAACTTGATGATGCATTATGGGCCTATAGAACCGCATACAAAAATCCTATGGGTATGTCTCCGTATAAGATGGTTTATGGAAAAGCATGTCACTTACCTCTAGAACTTGAACATAAAGCATATTGGGCTATTAAAGAGCTCAACTATGACTTCAAACTTGCCGGTGAGAAGAGGTTATTTGATATTATCTCACTTGATGAATGGAGAACCCAAGCCTATGAGAATGCCAATTCAAATAAAAAGTCAAACGCTGGCATGACAAAAGGATACAAAAGCGTGAGTTTAACGTAGGTGACCATGTGTTATTATTCAACTCTCGTTTAAGATTTTTTGCAGGAAAACTTCTCTCTAAATGGGAAGGTCCTTACGTTATCAAGGAGGTCTATCATTCTGGTGCCATAAAAATCAACAACTTCGAAGGCACAAGTCCGAGGGTGGTGAACGGTCAAAGAATTAAGGGATAATTAGATTTATGCCCCTAGTTGTGTCCCACTCGTCTGTTTTACCCCTAATTCCCAAAATTCACCGGTTCTGTCCAAGTCACTTTGCTCCTCTTATGCTTTTGCCCTTTGACCGTTTGACCATCAGTTTGAAAACTTCATAACTAATTCATACTAAATCAAAAAAATGCAAATAAGATACCAAAATGTTCAGAAAAACATCTCCTATATGTGAGTGTCATTTGCATTCATGAAAAAAGTGTTGGAAAGTGCCCATCTGAGTTATAGCTCTTATGCTACCACCATGGATAGTAAAATCTAAAAAAGTTCAAAAAAATTCAAAAAAAATTGGTGGCAAAGAATGAGAAATGTTTTAAGTGCCTGCCAAGTTTCATCAGGGAATAACATTCGTGGGTGCCGCGGCAAAAAAAACAATCAGCACTCCAAAATAGATTATTTTTTTGCCACGACTTCCACGAATGTCGTTCCGTAATGAAACCTGGCAAGCACTTAGAACATTTGTCGTTCTTTGCCACCATATTTTTTTTAATTCTTTTAGAGTTTACTATTCATGGTGGTATCAAAGAGTTAAAACTCAGATGTGCACTTTCCAACACTTTTTTCATGAATGCAAATGACATTGACATATAGGTGATGTTTTTCTGAACATTTTGGTATCTTATTTGCATTTTTCTGATTTAGTATGAATTAGTTATGAAGTTTTCAAACTGATGGTCAAATGGTCAAAGGGCAAAAGCATAAGAGGAGCAAAGTGACTTGGACAAAACCGGTGACTTTTGGGAATTAGGGGTAAAACAGACGAGTGGGACACAACTAGGGGCAGAAATCTAATTATCCCAAGAATTAAACATTATATCTCAGGTAATCCTATCAATGTTGAAACTAATATTATTGAAACCGTAACCCCGGAGGAATACATAAGAGACACTTTCCAGAACGTTCCATACTCCGAAAAGGAATAGGTATGTGGTACGGTAAGTAAACCGACTCCAAAACAATTCTAATGGCAATTTTTATCAGTTTTGGAATATTTCTTAAGAATTTTAGGAAGAAGGAAGTAGTGCGGGAAGGACACGAGGCCTCCACGAGGGTGGAGGGTGCGCCCACCCTTCCTGGGCGCGCCCCCCTGTCTCGTGGCCACCTCGTGTGCCTCCCGGACTCCGTTTTCTTGCATGTTACGCATTTTGGTCGGTAAAAATTCATATATAATCTCCCGAAGGCTTTGATCACCGTATCACGCAAATATCCTCTATTTTCGTTTCGAGCTGTTTCTGTTACAGATCTAGAGCATCATGGCGTCTCCAAGCGCTCTCAAGGACAAGTTTTTCGAGAGGGTTATCAACCCCTATCTCGCGGAGGTGCTGCAACACCCTCAAACCATTGAGATGCGTGAGGGGGTGCTGCACATCCGCGATGTAGAGGGACCAAGGCGTACCGGAAGCGTGGAGACAAAGCTCGAAGCCGTGGAGCAGCAAGTTTTCAAGTGCCAAGGGATGGTGGAGCATGGACTCAACGCCAACCAGATGATGATCACGGAGTTCACCAACAACCACAAGCTAGATGCCAAAGTCATTGGGGAGACCATCTTCAAGCTTCAAGAGAAAATCGAGCACCTCCAAGCCCAGATCTATGACCTGCAAAACCAGAACTGTGAGTATGAATATAGATTCAAGGGGATGAGTTTGGCTGCAAATTTAAGGATCCCGGAGACTCGATCATCCTTCTATATATGATGGGGAGCCTATGCCTTGGAAGATGGACGACAAGCCTACATCATCAACAACTCCTACTTCACCACCTCCGAGGACATGATCACATGGGTATGGACACTCCCCTTGGCAACTGCCAAGCTTGGGGGAGGTGCCCCGGTATCGTATCACCATCACACTCCTATCTTTACCGTTTTATTTAGCTCGATCCTTTTTAGTAGTATCTTGATCTAGTAGATTGAAGTTTTAGTATCAAGTAGTTTTGAGTTTTGCTTTGTGATCTCTTTATGTAAACGAGTCCTTGAGCTATCTATATAAAGATTAGTGTTGAGTCAAGGGCTTTGCCATCTTACCATGATCTTGAGGAAGTAGAAAGAATGAAAGAGTTCATATTGATCTTATGGATAGTAATAACTTCACACATATAAAGTATGAGGCATAGAAGTTGTTGAGAGTTGACAAACGTAGTTTTAGTCATCGTTGCAATTAATAGGAAGTAATAAGGAAAGAGAGGTCTCACATACGAATATATCATCTTGGACATCTTTTATGATTGGGAGCACTCATTAAGTATGACATGCTAAAAGAGTTGACGTTGGACAAGGAAGACAACGTAATGGTTTATGTTTTCTCACATCTCAGTTAAATTATATTGTCATTGACCTTCCAAACATGTTGAGCTTGCCTTTCCCCCTCATGCTAGCCAAACTCCTTGCACCAAGTAGAGATACTACTTGTGCTTCCAAATATCCTTAAACCCAGTTTTGCCATGAGAGTCCACCATACCTATCTATGGATTGAGTAAGATCCTTCAAGTAAGTTGTCATGTTGCAGGCAATAAAAATTGCTATCTAAATATGTATGACTTATTAGTGCAGAGAAAATAAGCTTTATACAATCTTTTTATGGAAGCAATAAAAGCGACGGACTGCATAATAAAGGTCCACATACAAGTGGCAATATAAAGTGACGTTCTTTTGCATTAAGATTTTATGCGTCCAACCCTAAAGCACATGACAACCTCTGCTTCCCTCTGCGAAGGGCCTATCTTTTACTTTATGTTTTTACTTTATGCTTGAGTCGAGGTGATCTTCACCTTTCCCTTTTTCATTTTATCCTTTAGCACGCTCCTCATGTTTGAAAGATCTTGATATATATATATATATATATATATATATATATATATATATATATATATATATATATATATATCCGATCGGTTGTAAGTTAGCATGAATTATTATTGTTGACATCACCCAAAGGTGAATACGTTGGGAGGCAACACAATAAGCCCCTATCTTTCTCAGTGTCCGACTGAAACTCCATAACCACAAGTATTGTGTGAGTGTTAGCAATTTTAGAAGACTACATGATAGTTGAGTATGTGGACTTGCTGAAAAGCTCTATTCTTGACTCTTTCTGATGTTATGATAAATTGCAATTGCTTCAGTGACTGAGATTATAGTTTGTTAGTTCCCAATGAAGTTTCTGAACCATACTTGACATTGTGAATTGATTGTTACTTGAGTACAAGAAATCATATGATAAAATCTATTTATGTTGCTGTTATAAGAATGATCATGATGCCCTCATGTACATATTTTATTTTTATCGACACCTCTATCTCTAAACATGTGGACATATTTTTCGATATCGGCTTCGGCTTGAGGACAAGCGAGGTCTAAGCTTGGGGGAGTTGATACGTCCATTTTGCATCATGCTTTTATATCAATATGTATTGCATTATGGGCTGTTATTACACATTATATATATCAATACTTATGGCTATTCTCTTATTTTACAAGGTTTACCATGAAGAGGGGGAATGCCGGCAGCTGGAATTCTGGCTGGAAAAGGAGCAAACATTGGAAACCTATTCTGCACTGCTCCAAAAATCCTGAAACTCCATGGAACTTATTTTTGGAATTAATAAGAATTATTGAGCGAAAGAAACACCTGAGGAGCCCACACCTTGGCCAGGAGGGTTGGGGGCGCGCCCACCCCTACTGGGCGCACCCTGTCTCCTGGGCCCCCTGGTGGCCCTCCGGTGTCCATCTTCTGCTATATGAAGGCTTTTACCCTGGAAAAAAAACGTGGGCAAGCTTACGGGACGAAACTCCGCCGCCACGAGGCGGAACCAATCTAGGGCTCCAGCGGAGCTGTTATGCCGGGGAAACTTCCCTCCGGGAGGGGGAAATCATCACCAACGATCCTCTCATCGGGAGGGGGTCAATCTCCATCAACATCTTCACCAGCACCATCTCCTCTCAAAACCCTAGTTCATCTCTTGTATCCAATCTTGTATCAAAACCACAAATTGGTACCTGTGGGTTGCTAGTAGTGTTGATTACTCCTTGTAGTTGATGCTAATTGGTTTACTTGGTGGAAGATCATATGTTCAGATACTTAATGCATATTATTACTCCTCTGATTATGAACATGAATATGCTTTGTGAGTAGTTACGTTTGTTCCTGAGGACATGGGTGAAGTCTTGCTATTAGTAGTCATGTGAATTTGGTATTCGTTCGATATTTTGATGAGATGTATGTTGTCTTTCCTCTAGTGGTGTTATGCGAACGTCGGCTACATGACACTTCACCATTATTTGGGCCTAGAGGAAGGCATTGGGAAGTAATAAGTAGATGATGGGTTGCTAGAGTGACAGAAGCTTAAACCCTAGTTTATGCGTTGCTTTGTTAGGGGCTGATTTGGATCCATATGTTTAATGTTGTGGTTAGGTTTACCTTAATACTTCTTTCGTAGTTGCGGATGCTTGCAATAGGGGTTAATCATAAGTGGGATGCTTGTCAAAGTAAGGGCAGTACCCAAGCACCAGTCCGCCCACATATCAAACTATCAAAGTACCGAACGCGAATCATATGAGCGTGATGAAAACTAGCTTGACGCTAATTCCCATGTGTCCTCAGGAGCTCTTTTCTCATTATAAGAAATTGCCCAGGCTTATCCTTTGCTACAAAAAGGATTGGGCCACCTTGCTGCACTTTATTTACTTTCATTGCTTGTCAGTCGTTACAATTTATCTTATCAGAAAACTATCCGTTACCTACAATTTCAGTGCTTGCAGAGAAAACCTTACTGAAAACCGCTTATCATTTCCCTTTGCTCCTCGTTGGGTTCAACACTCTTACTTATCGAAAGGACTACGATAGATCCCCTGCACTTGTGGGTCATCAATAGCTTTTAGGAACCCATGCTCTTGCTCTAAATTTAGCTTCTCGAAGCGTAGCTTCTCATGAGTTCTTAGGAGCTCTCTATGATCCTCTAGAGTTGTTTCATGAGCTAACTTAAGAGTGTTTAGTTCTTTAGCTAGACGCTCAATCTCCTTCTTATAATTGTCAGTCATTTCATCTTTATTAGCATGATTAATAACAATTTCATCATAGTTTTCATCTCTAGTGTTGTCAACAAGTAAATCACCACCACCTAGCAAATCATCCTCATCACTATTGAAATCAACGTACTCGAGGTGTGATACCTTGGGGCTTTTAGCCATGAAGCATTGTAGGATCGAAAGTATGTCTAGAGGGGGGGAATTAGACTACTTGACCAAATAAAAATCTAGCCTTTTCCCTATTTTAGTTCTTGGCAGATTTTAGCAACTTAGCACAAGTCAAGCAATCAACGTACACATGCAATTCTAAGAGTATAGCAGTGGAATGTAAAACAATTGCATATGAAGGTAAAGGGAGGAGTTTGAGGAGGCAAACGCAATGTTGACACGGAGATTTTTTATCCGTGGTTCCGATAGGTGGTGCTATCGTACATCCACGTTGATGGAGACTTCAACCCACAAAGGGTAACAGTTGCGCGAGTCCACGGAGGGCTCCACCCACGAAGGGTCCACGAAGAAGCAACCTTGTCTATCCCACCATGGCCATCGCCCATGAAGGACTTGCCTCACTAGGGTAGATCTTCATGAAGTAGGCGATCTCCTTGCCCTTACAAACTCCTTGGTTCAACTCCACAATCTTGACGGAGGCTCCCAAGTGACACCTAGCCAATCTAGGAGACACCACTCTCCAAGAAGTAACAAATGGTGTGTTGATGATGAACTCCTTGCTCTAGTACTTCAAATGATAGTCTCCCCAACACTCAACTCTCTCTCATAGGATTTGGATTTGGTGGAAAGAATATTTGAGTGGAAAGCAACTTGGGGAAGGCTAGAGATCAAGATTTATGTGGTAGGAGTGGAATATCTTGACCTCAACACAAGTGTAGGTGGTTCTCTCTCAGAAAATGTATGTTGGAAGTGTAGGCATGTTTTGATGGCTCTCTCCATGAATGAAGAGTGGGTGGAGGGGTATATATAGCCTCCACACAAAATCTATCCGTTACACACAACTTACCAAACTCGATGGGACCGAATCCTGAAACTCGGTCGGACCGATTTAGTAAATAATGTGACCGTTAGGATTTTCGGTTGGACCGACATGTCAACTCGGTAGGACCGATATGGTTAGGGTTAGGGCATAATGTAATCCCGGTGAGACCGATTTTGGTAATAGACACACAGAGGGTTGGTCAGGAAAACTCGGTGGGACCGATTCGCTCATCTCGGTTGGACCGAAACGTTACAAAAAGGAAACAGTGAGTTTGCATTGCAATCTCGGTGGGACCCATCGCTCATCTCGGTTTGACCGAAACGTCACGAAGGGAAACAGAGAGATTACAATCCCATCTCGGTGAGACCGAGATCCCTATTGGTGAGACCGAAAAGACTAGGGTTTGTGGCTGTGGCTATGTCAACAGAACTCGGTGGCGCCGGATAGACAGTTTTGGTAGGGCTGAGTTAGAGTTTTGGTTTGGGACATATGTGGATGTGAGAAAGTAGTTGAGTGCTTTGGAGCATATCACTAAGCACTTTGAGCAAGAAACTCATTAAGCAACACCTCATCCCTCCTTGATAGTATTGGCTTTTCCTATAGACTCAATGTGATCTTGGATCACTAAAATAGAAAATGTAGAGTCTTGGCATTTTGAGGGATCCACTTTTCTCATCCATTCCATGCCAATCATTGAGCTTTTCTGAAATATTTATCTTGAAATAGCATTAGCTCAATGACCTATATGTTGTTAGGAATTACCAAAACCACCCAGGGATAGCTGCACTTTCAATCTCCCCCTTTTTGGTAATTGATGACAACATATAGATCAAAGCTTCAACACATGATAATAAGATTGAAAAACATCGTCGCTTTGAGAAGTATGTGATTAGTAAGAGCTCCCCCTAAATTTGTGCATTATTTAAATTTGCTTTGGACTACAAATGCACAATGTGTTAGGATCATGGGTTACTCTTCCATGTCACATACATCTTGGTGGAGCGCTCAAAATAATAATAATTAAACACATGCACTCATCACCAAGCAAAATGAATGATCATACGAGGATATAAGGGATAATATCATCCAACAAGCATTAAGGTAGTTGTCGGCGTTACAGGAACGGGGTCCCAGACTTGCTCTGCGGCCTCATGGCGTGGCTCAAAGGGGCCCAGTCGCGCCCATCTTCATCAACACAAGCTCAAGACCCTTGCGAGGGGCAAGCCTCATGGGCGATGACAAGGAGCTTCCTCAGGCACGGCCTCATCAGGCTGGCTCACAAGGAGGCGGAGAGTTCAAGGCGGGGTACCTCACGAGGTGCCCATGACGCAAGCCATGATGACCAGGGGCGCCAATCGGGCGCCAGCCCGTGCAGTATCCTCCTTTCCTCTTTGGTGCAAAGGGAGCAACCGCAGGCAAGAGCATCAAGCAAAGGCATCCATTTCGGTGCTACAAGACCAAGACCAGCCCAACGGCAGGGAGGAAGTCATTGTGGAGCCCAAGCTGGCGTCACCACTAGAGCCTTTGGTAGGCGAGGACCAACTTTAGTCAGGATAAGTGTACCAGATGTTCCCCTTCAAAATGGCCAATTGTTGGCGCCCTTCCCGCTCAATATTTGGGGAGAGGCCCAGGGACTTTGCCTATAAATAGGACAAGCCACCCCCAGCGTAGAGGCATCGAGAATCCAAGAGCCAGAACCAAGTAGCACCAACCAAGAATAGACCCTCGCGAGGCTGTTCTTCCTTGTATTGTTCATCATCAGCCCAAGAGGCAATCCACCACACCACACACTGGAGTAGGGTATTACACCACAATGGTGGCCTGAACCAGTATAAACTCTGTGTCTCTTGTGTTGTTTCTTCCGTAGTTTAGATCGTAGCGATTCAGCGAGGAGCAAGTAGGCAGAGGGTGAAATCTCCACGCGCACCCCAGTGTTCGAACCTCAAGGGTCTGTCGGAACCCGAACCGACATTTGGCGCGCCAGGTAGGGGTGTGCCGGAATTCGCCTTCCGTCGTCTTGTTCTTCTCCGACCATCGCATCCATGTCTGACGCTCGTCGGGCTCGCACCGAGCGCCGAGCCGCCCTCACTTCCCGCGTCGCCCAGATGGCTCCTGTCGGCGGGCGCCCTCGTCATTCCCCGTCACCTGCCGTCAATGCCGCCATCGGCCCGGCAGGGAACGACCAGCAAGCATCGTCCCAGCATCCATCCATGAGGCGAGACGGCCGAACTGCCACACCCTCGCTCACCCCCGCTGGTTCTTCGTCCCGCACGCCATGGAGGCCCTTGCTGCGCTCATCGCAGCAAACGAGCTCCTGCGCTACCGCCCAATCAACGACATCTATGAAGAGTGGCTCGACCGAGTCGCCGAGCTCGTCCGCGCCGCTGGGGGCTCCCCCGCACCGTCCTTCTCGCTGCACCACGCCCGCCTGCTGGCAATGAAGCTCTGGGCGCCTCCGCCTCCTCCTCAAGAAGGCGCCTAGCCCCAAGGCGTCACGGCCTGGCGGAACCCGCCCGTCAGCGCCAGGCGTGGCAAGAGCAAGTCCTCGCCCTCGAAGCCGCCCGGCGCTCCTGCTCCAAAGACGTCAAGACCCGCGCTGCCCCTGTGCAGCGCGCATGGGGACCCGCAGGACCAAGCTCTTTGTCGCCCGAGGCCTCCTGTGTCCACAGCGGGCTGCCGCACCTTCACCTCCGAGCTACGCAGCGTCGCATGGCCCGGCAAGTTCAAGCCAGACCTGCCTCCTTGCTATGACGGCACGGCTGACCCTGCAGTTCCTCCAGCTCTACGAGCTGGGCATCGAGGCTGCCAATGGAGACGAAAAGGTCATGGCGAACTGGTTTCCCATGGCGCTCAAGGACGGGGCCCGCACCTGGCTCCTGAATCTGGCTCCAGGCACGATCTCCTCCTGGGACGAGATGCGCACCCGCTTCATCGCCAACTTCCAGGGTACTCGCGACCGGCCACCCGCCGTGAGCGACATGCGCCGTATCAAGCAGCAACGGGAAACCTGCGAAGTACATCCAGCGCTTCAACAATGCGCGCCTCAAGATCCCAAAGGTAACGGAGGAGGCCATCATCTCGGCCTTCTCCGACGGCGTCTTGACGTCAAGATGAAGGAGGAGCTGGCGATGCATGAAGACCGTGCACCTCCTTGAGCTGTTCAACTTGGCGACCAAGTGCGCCAGGACTGAGGAAGGACGCCTCTCCCTCCTCGAGCTGCCTGCCGTAGACCCAGAAGAGAAGAAGCCCAAGGCCAAGGACGTGAAGTGCAAGGGGGCTGCCGTGCTCGCGGCAGAGCCCGACACCAAGCGGGGTAGAGATCATCCCGAATCCTCCAAGGGCAGTCGGTACTGTGTGTACCAAGACCTCCGCACCCACAACACCAATGAATGCCAAGAGCTCCGGGACGTGCATGAAGGAAGGGTCGGCAGACGTCCCGACCGCAGCGACCGAGGCTACGGCCGAGGAGGAGGAAGGAACGCAGGACGCTGGGAAGACCACGGCCCATGCCAAGGCTGGCGCGACCAACCTCGCGAGGATCGCTGGCAGGACCCGCCTCGCGAAGGAGGCTGGAGGGATCAGCCTCGCGAGGATCGCCCGCAAGGGAACGCAGGCCTCCCTCCGCTGCCACCGCAGCCAAGGAGAAATGAAGACCATCATCAGGACGAGGGGGCTGGGGGCTTCCAGGAACCACGTGCAATCGCCTGCATCCTGGGTGGAGCTCAAGCCCCAGCCTCTCAGCGCATCTTCAAGTAGTTCGCCCGTGAAGTGAATGCAGTCCTCCCCAAGCTCGAGGCCACGCACCCTCTCAGGTGGTCAGCATGCGCCATCACGTTCAGCTCAGCGGATCAGCTCAAGTCTTGCGCCACACCGAGTCCTCCGATGCTTTGTTCCCCAATCATCGCAACGTGGTCACGGTAACCCTCATCGGCGGTGGGGCGGGGCTCAACGCCCCGTCTGTGGAAACGCTCAACAATCTCCACGTGCCCTCTGATCGCCTTCAGCCAACCAAGCCTTTCTCCGAGTCACCGACGGCTCCACGGTCCCGATTGGGCAGGTCCGCCTCCTGTCACCTTCGGGCACGCGACAACTTCCGACCGAGCTCATCGACTTCGATGTCGCCCACATCCGCCGCCAGATAACGCCATCCTCGGGTACCAAGGCCGCCAAGTTCATGGTCAGAACCCACCATGGCTACAACATCCTCAAGATGCTAGGAAGTGGCGGGGTCATCACGGTGCCCTGCGAGGAGAGAGACGCAGTGTGCTCCCTGGAGCGAGCCTTTCAGGCCGCATCGCTGGAAGACCCGAATCGCGGAAGCATGAGGCTTCCCGAGGCCGCCCCCAAGAAGAAGAAGACATCGTTCGGCCCGGCCCCTCAGGAGGCAGGCCCCTCAAGGCCCGCGCCTGCTCAGGGGGAGCCTCCTTCCATCGCATAGGGAAGCGCGCCCGGCGCCCTCCTCAGGCAGGGCTCGGGGGCTCTCCCCTGGAGGGCCGTCGACCTCGCCAAGGTCACGAGGGAGGCGCTTGGGCACCACGTGGAGGCGTGTTTCGAAGCACGTTTCCCTCAAGAAGGAGCAAGGCAAGGAGGGCCAAACCCTCAGGAGTTCGTCAGCAAGGCCATTCAGGAGCTGCAAGAGTCAAGAGTCATGAGAGGCAACCGCAACTTACCCGCTGTGGCCCCCCATCCAGGCGAGGATGGTGGGCTGCGCGTCTGCATCGACATACCAGGGCTCAACCGAGCCGCGTCTCAGGAGCGCCTCTGGCCCTCGCAAGTGGGACGCTGCGAGGGTCCACCCCACAGCTACGTTCGCATGCCTTATGGCTTGCCGAACGCGGCTGCCGCGTACCAGCGCGTCATGAGGGCCATCCTGGAGGCTCAAGAGATCAGGCGTTCCGCAGCCCTGGTGGAGATGGAGATGGTCCGCGAGGAGCCGCCAGCGCCTCCGGAGCCTCCCGAGTCTGCGACACCAACACCCCTTCGTCCCCAACATCATCAGGTGACATCTTTCAAGTTTCATTTCCAGCTGGGAGCGCCCTCAGGGCCGCATTATTCCCAGGCCGCGTGGGTCCGTCCCTGTGGTGTGTATCCCTTTTATTTCATGTTCTTAGCTTACCTTATTGGGGGCGCCTCACGGGCTGCATCATCCCCAAGTCGCTCGGGTCTGACCCAGCGGCGTGTACCCTTCTTGTGTTTATCTTAGGGCCATGCTTTCGACCCGTCATGCTTGTTATTTGGTGCCAGTCCGCGGCACCTTTTCTCCTGGATGTCGGAAGCTTGCGCGTTAAAGGGGGGGGGTGCCTGAGCATCGCGACTCAGGGCTCCTACCGGCTCTCCAGCCCTCACCCTCTGGTCTTGTCCACGGCATCGCGACCTGGCATACCAGCGACGGCTGAGACCAGCTCGAGGGCCGGGACCCGAGGACGTAGAGCACCGGCATCTAGCCAAATTTGCAGGAACATACTCCAAGATAAGGCCCAGTGCCGGGCGCAACCCGCCCTGGTGTTGGGCCCCGTGAGTCCCGCGCTAGCTCACGGGTGCCCCAATACACCTCGCCAGGCCTTTCGTGCCTCGTCGCCTCTCCAAAGCAACTAACGGCTAACTGTTGTTTGCCACGGCGAACTCTCGTTCCTTTTGTGATGAGCCTGCAGGGTCCCTCCAAGGAGCGTCGCCAGGCGAGGCCCTCATCGTACCTTCTTCACTCTCGTCCGCGCAACCCGCTTGCATGTTAAAGGGGGGGGGGGTACCTGAGCATCGCGACTCAGGGCTCCTACTGGCTCTCCATCCCTCACCCTCTGGCCTTGTCCACGGCATCGCGACCTGGCATACCAGCGACGGCTGAGACTAGCTCGAGGGCCGGGACCCGAGGACGTAGAGCAGAAAGGGGAGCGAAGGCGAGAGGGGAGGAGCACGCGAGGACCTCGCCAAGCAACCCCTCGCCGGCCAAGGCACGGACCTAGCGCCGCACCAGGAAGCGTTTCCTGACCCTCGAGATAAGTCACTCTCCGGAAACACTAGTTATCGCAGCACCATCCCCGCACCTAATGCAATCCCGTGTTAGCAACGTCGCACTCCTTTCTCAACGAAGGATGGCTGCTTGAGCGCTAAGGGGGACCTCCTGAGCATCGCGACTCAGGGGCTCTTACCGGACCTCGGGCCGCTCACCTCCTGGCCTTGACCACGACATCGCGACCTAGCATACCAGCGACGGCTGAATCCGCCTTGGGACTGGGACCTGTCGACACAGAGCATCAAGCCCTCACGAGGTCTGAAAGGAAGAAACTAAGCTAAGACAGAATAAGCATCTCGTACTGCTTCACAATAAGGATCATATTGACAAACGGAGCTACAAACATCTTACAAGCCCCCGCGGGGTACATTCTTGGCTCCTCGCAGGAACAAAAGACGCGAATCCTAAGGAGTCCTACCTACAGGGACCACTGCGGCAGACGCCATCATCAACAGTGGGCCGTCCGGCACCGGCGCCAACCCCATCCAGATCAGGGGCGGCGACGGCCTGATGAGCCCGCCCTGCTCCGGGAGCGACGCAGGCTCGGGGGCTCGTAGCTGTCGTCGCTCGTCTCCGGAGTCGCAAGGAGCTCGACGGAGTCGCTGGATCCTCCGGCGCTCCCGTCGCCTGAGGAGCTGCCAAGGGAGTGGTTGACTGGCCTCTGTCTCATCGCCGCAGGGTCCCGACCACCTCTTCCGGGGCAGCACCCCAGCCAGCGACCCTCCACATCGAAGACCTTGAAGGACATCACCGAAGCACCGTCGTACTCCAGATGGATCGCGAGGGCGCCCCTTGCTGTGCAGACCCGGGCGATCTCGCCCCAGCCTCGAGTCTTGAAGACCTCGCCCGGGGCAACGACCGCGGCCTCTGCCCCGGTCGCGAGGGTGTTGCAGCCGGCATGCTGCAGCCAAAGCCCCAGGGGTTCCCCCTGCGGGATGGCGGAGGCGAAGAAAGGGGGAAGGCGAATCCAAGACTTAGGAGGCGTGGCGGCGCGAAGCACGAACTCTCGGGAGGAGACTTCAGCGTGGACTCCAGGGGGAAAGACGCACACCTTCGTGACCGCCGGCGCCGACGGCAGCGCCGCCCGTGGCGTTCGGTGTCAACTTCTTCAGAGCCCTCGATATGGGCGTACAAGGGAAGTGGGAACCCCGGTGGTGGCCGCTCACACCAGGGCCTCGACACTTCCAGGCGGGCGCCCTCACCCCAATGGCAGAGGGCAAGCCGTTTCTTCGGTGGAAGCGGGTCAGGATCCTCTTGGGGAGCCTTTCCCCTCTCTGCCGTGGAGAACCGGCGGATCGAAGCCATTGCAGCAAGACGGAGCAAGGACCAGGAAGAAGGAGAAGCGAGGAGAGATAGACTTGAAGGGCGCGCGCCGTTCCGTACTTATAGCCGATGAAGACCAACCGTCGACCTCCACGATCACAGGTAATCATAACCAGCTTTGCATGCAGGGACTTGTCGAATCCGTGCAGTTATCGAGGCATTGGGGGGAAGTGGAGGCGCCCACGTCCAATCAACCGCCACGCGGCGTCCAAGGCCGCAGGCTGTTAGGGCCCGCGATGCTTTGCACTTGCCCTTTCGCCTCTCTGCTCGGCCAAGTCCGGGTGCACCGTGGGCCCGGGGGCTACTGTCGGCGTTCTGGGAACGGGGGTCCCCAGACTTGCCTGCCTGCGGCCTGCGGCGTGGCTCAAAGGGGGCCCAACGCGGCCCATCTTCATCAACACAAGCTCAAGACCCTCGCGAGGGGCCAAGCCTCGCGGGGCAGACGTCAAGGAGCTTCCTCAGGCACGGCCTCATCAGGCTGGCTCACGAGGAGGCGGAGAGTTCAAGGCGGGGTACCTCACGAGGTGCCCATGACGCAAGCCATGACGACCAGGGGCACCAGTCGGGCGCCAGCCCGCGCAGTGTCCTCCTTTCCTCTTTGGTGCAAAGGGAGCTAGCGCAGGCGAGAGCACCAAGCAAAAGCATCCATTTCGGTGCTACAAGACCAAGACCAGCCCAACGGCAGGGAGGAAGTCATTGTGGAGCCCAAGCTGGCATCACCACCAGAGCCTTTGGCAGGCAAGGACCAACTTTAGTCAAGATAAGTGTACCAGATGTTCCCCTTCAAAATGGCCAATTGTTGGCGCCCTTCCCGCTCAATATTTGGGGAGAGGCCCAGGGCCTTTGCCTATAAATAGGACTAGCCACCCCCAGAGTAGAGCCATCAAGAATCCAAGAGCCAGAACCAAGTAGCACCAACCAAGAACAGACCCTCGCGAGGCTGTTCTTCCTTGTATTGTTCATCATCAACCCAAGAGGCAATCCACCACACCACACACTGGAGTAGGGTATTACACCACAATGGTGGCCTGAACCAGTATAAACTCTGTGTCTCTTGTGTTATTTCTTCTGTAGTTTAGATCCTAGCGATTCGGCGAGGAGCAAGTAGGCAGAGGGTGAAATCTCCGCGCGCACCCCAGTGTTCAAACCTCAAGGGTCTGCCGGAACCCAAAATCTGACAGTAGCATAGCATATGATCAAACACATGATGATCCAAGTATCTCACAAAAGGCATAGTGTATCAAGAAAACACACAATAAAGAAGTTCAACCACCAAAAATAAGAGAGATCAAAAGCAACACTCTCTTTCGAAGCCTATGATCTATACATTTTTCTCCCCCTTTGGCAACAAGTTACCAAAAAGTTCAAAAAAGCATAGTGCTAAACGACTCTCAGGCTTGGTCTTCATGAGGTGGTGTAGAGATGAATCCAAGGATGAAAGCATCAGTTGATGTAGCTAGAGCTGGTGGAGTGGCTTCTGGAGCTGGTGGCACTGAAGCTATGGCAGCTGGTGCAGATGATGTAGCTCTAGTATCTGGAACAGGCACTGTGTCCTCTGGGCACTCTAGCAAATGCATCTACAGTAGACTTGCCCTTCTTCTCCTCCACATCCTCCTGAAGTTGCTCAACTGTAGTTTGTATCTCAGTGACCTTCACATCAAGAGCATAAAACTTCTGCTCAATGATCCTCTCCAAGCTCTCCTGGTTTTGAGTCAGGGTGGCCAAGCCCTTCTCAATTCTCAAGGTGGAGGCAAACAAATAGCCAAGCTGATCTTGCTTGCTCTTCAGGAACACTTGAGATGCCTCTTCAGCAATTGACATCTTTGCAGCTTTCTCTGCCCTTGCCTTATCTCTCTTCTCATGTGCTTGTACAGATGATGGTTCCTCCTCATTCATCTCAGCTGTGTTATCTTCAAACTCAGGGTATAAGGGTAGATGCTCCTTATCCAATAGATATGTGCATGTGCCCATCTTTGGGTTAATGAGCTCCTGAATGTGTGGAGCATACCCACAACTTGTCTTCTGATCAGCTGCTGTTCTCTTGATTGTTTCCACAATTAGACTCATGACTTTGAATTTTTGAGGTATATCAAACAAGTGCAGCAAGTTGATAGCATGTCCTCTGATCATCTTGTGATCTCCAGACTTGGGAAGCAATGTGTGCCTAAGAATCCAGTTGATTGTAGGCAGACCAGACAACAAGAAGTGTACAGATCCAAGCTTATGAGTTTCCAAAGCTTTATCTCGGATCTCTCTATACATGTGTGCCATAGAGTTGTGGTCTTTCTTCTTCTCAGCATATACATCCAAGTCATCTTCACTTTCTTTTGGAGCATTGATCAACTGAACCCATTCTTCAACAGTGGATTGGTACCTAGTACCTTCAGACATCCATATGATCTTCCCATATGGGTAGAAGTGAGCTGTGGAGTAAAACTGCATGATGAGCTCATCATTCCACTTGGTGAGCTTCTGGGCAACAAATTCATCAACTCCACATGATTTGAAGCTGTCATATACTCCTGGATAGTGAGCTTCATTCTTCTTGATGTACTCCCAGTTGATCCATCTAATGTCACACACAATGGGCTTCTTGTCAAGCAAAATTGTTTCATAAAAATCTTATTGCTCCTTTGTGTGAAATCTATAGTCAACTGTTGTCCTTCTCCTCACAACATATGGATCTGACTGTCTCCACAACCTCAGTCCAGCATCCTTTCTGATGTGCATGTCTTCAGCTACTAGATGAGCATCATTATGGTAAGGAATCTTGGGCTTCAAATTTCTCAAAACAAGAGAATCATCATCTTCTTCAGCAGCTTCAGGCACTGGGGCCTTGTTCTTCTTTGATGCGGGTATATTTCTGGTGTTCCTCTTGGGTTTAGGCTTTGGTGCTGGAGCAGCAGCCTTGGGAGCAACTTTGGGCTTAGATGGAGCAGCCCCTGACTTAATTGCATCTCCCATGAGCTTCTGAGCTTTGGGTGCTGGTGCAGCATCCTCTTCCTCTTCTTCTTCATCAAAATATCTCCTCATGGAGGGCTTGCCAAGAACTTTGGCAGTAGTGGTTCGCACCCTCTTCTTCTTCTTATCTTCACTAGCAGCTTCTTCTTCGGACTCAATCGTGAACTTCATGGTTTCACCAGTGGCAACCTTCCTAGGTTTGGATGTGGGCACTCTCCTGGCAGGTGCCTTCTTGTTCATGCCTGGCTTTGTGGTAGCAGTTGTGCCATACTCCTTTTTCAGCACCTTCTTCTTTGAAGTGGCCTCATCTTCAACAGCAATGTAGTCCTTATCTTCAGAATCTGAGGTTTTCTTCTTCCTTGTCCTGGTGGCTGCTTTTGGCAAATTGCTGGGTGTGCTCCTGCTTCCCTCATCGTAACTGCTTGAGGGACTAGTGCCCTCACTCATCTGAGCTTGCTCCTCTGACGTGTTCTGGCTATCACTTTGATCAGACATCTTCAGGCAAACTCACTGACAGCAAACCCTGTGAATAGGTATAGATGAGGTAGAGTGGATGAGCATCACAAAGTACAGAGGTTTTTGCAAAACAATTGAGTCAAAAACTTAGTTTTAGTTTTCCGCAAAAAGCATTTCGGAGCTACCGATTTGTAAACTCGGTGATACCGAAGCAGCTTTTGGAACCTAAACTAGTGAACTCGGTCAGACCGAGTCACAGTTTGGTGGCACCGAGACTGCTAGGGTTTCACAAAGAATCAATCTCGGTCACACCGATTTGCAATTCTCGGTCAGACCAAAAATCACATGTGCAATGGCCTAAGCCAAATTGGTGAGACCGATTTCTACAACTCGGTCGGTCTGAGATGAGTTCGGCGGAAACCTAACCCTAAATTTTCAAATCAAATCTAATCTACGGAATGCTTTCGCTAGATAGAATGATTTAAAACGTGGCAAGAATCATGGCAAAGCAATGTGCTAGGAATTGGAGTTAAAGATTAGCACAAAATTTCAAGTTCATACCGTAATGCGGCGGTGAACTTGCTACGGCAGCAACGGCGGGGCAGAATGTCGTTGACGGTGGCGGAGACCAGTAGCGGGAGGTTGCTGGCAGCAAGGAGGACGATCCGGAGACCTAAGGAGGCAGAGCCGGCTATGAGCGGGCGAAGTGTTTCGGAAATTTTTCCAAAATTTGACCCGTGAGTATATATAGCCTGACCCTGTCAGTGTGACCGAGTGGAACAACTCGGTGGCACCAAGATGCAAAACTGCAAGCAGTTACTGCAACTCGGTGTGATCGAAAAGTTCTAATCGGTTGCACCGAGGTTGAAAATCTAGATCAACTTAGTGATCTTGGTGTGACCAAAAAGGGTGAATCGGTCAGACGGAAATGCACAAAGAGGTTTTGGAAGTTTAAGTCTATGACGAATCGGGGACTCCGAGTGCTCCTCACACAGAGTGGTTCGAATCTGACTTGATCAAACTTTGTGATGTAGCATGAATAGAGTTTGAGACGAGAAAATCATAGATAGCGAGAGAAGGTTCTTAGGCATTCTTGTCCATCCACTTGGCAAAAGGAAAGAAACCAAACAATCAAAACAACAAGTGGATGTCCTTGAATGAGTAAAATATGCATGCTCACACAATAAAATGGCAAATGAAATATGTGTCAAAGCATGCACAACCAATTCTAGCATCTATCAAACAATTGGCGATGACTAGGTCATCTATATATGAGTATATTGACTTAGGAGTCAAATGAGAACATTTGATCATAGGTCATACTCATCGTTTAAGCACAAGTGGGGTTACCACTTTTACATAAAGCATTGTTGTGTTCACACCATTAGTGTTGCTTTAGCTCAATTCTTAGAGTAAAGCCCCCCTAGATGTGAGATCCCCCCTAAGAGGGATGAACTAACCTTGGGTTTTGTCGATGATGACTTCATGTAGGTGTTGAAGATGTGGATGGTCAATGTTGATGTAGATCATTTGGAGCAATCCATTGGAGTGAGTTGCACTTTCAATACCTACACGGGTTAGTCCCACAAGGAACAAACAAGGATATCCATAGACATAGGGTGAGGCACACACAAGATGATGTCCATGAAAGCATTAGGTTACCTTGTCCCTTGTCTTACCAGCAAGAGGGTTTGTGACTCCTTGAACTAGTGCAAGATGTGGAAGTTGATTGCACTTGTCCTTGCCAAAATGATATGAGTGAAGTATGTTGGCAGAATGACCCTCAAGAACTCTCTAGTTCTTCTTCTTTGGGAACCACATCATCTTGATGGGAATCCTTGGAGTTGTAGTTGTACTTGTTGAAGTAGAAATTGATGTAGTCTTGGGAACCCACTTGACCAAAGCCTTAGGAGCTTCTTCAAATGCATCAATCTCCTCTTGAAGCTTGTCCTTGCCTTTTTTGCTTGTGGTCTTGTGGTGGAAGATCATCTTGAGCTTGTGTCCCTTTGAAAGAAGTAGGATCATACTTCTCTTGTTGAGGAACAAACTTCGTCTTGGGGTATTGATCTTCTTCCCACTCAACTCCATCGGCATTGAACTTTCATTCAAAACCAACACCTTGATTCTTCCGGTGCCTTCCTTGCTTGCGTACAATTTCCTCGAATTGCTTGCTTCCGGCAAGGCTCTTGTAAACACGTTTCTCTATAATTCCCTTCAATAAGCTATTTTCTTGCTCAAGTGTGACTTGGCTAAGAGAATCATTAGTGGAATCAAGAGAACTACTAGAAGCAACAACATTGGATTTAGCATGATTATTGTTACTACTAGAAGAAGAATCTGTCTTGTTCTTGTTACTAGACTTGACTTATGGCATGTAAGTAGATAAAAGTAAATGCTTGGCAATGTAAGAAGAACTTTTCTTGCGAAGATCATCATTGATTGCCTTTAAAAACTCATGCTCTTGCTCAAGGTTGAGCTTTTCAAAGCGTAACTTCTTATGAGTCTTTAAAAGTTCTCGATGATCTCCCAAGATAGTTTCATGAGCTAACTTAAGAGTGTTTAGTTATTTAGTTAGACGCTCGATCTTCTCCTTATCATTGTCATTCGTTTTATCTTGATTAGCATGATTGTTTGACGTTTCATCATAGTATTCATCACTAGAGTTGTCAACAAGTAAATCATCATGACCTAACAAGTCATCTTCATCACTATTGAAATCAACATACTCGGGGTGTGATACCTTTGGGCCTTTAGCCATGAAGCATCTTCCAATTCCTTCATTTGGTGAGTCAAATATGTCGTAGGAGTTGGTTGACACAAGTGCTAGACCGGCAACACCTTCATCTTGAGTATATTCAGAGTCGGAGTGATAGCTTCTCTCGGAGTGACTGTCGGAGTCGGAGCTGGATACCCATTCACCAACATGAGTTTGATGTCTTCATTTGGTGTAGCTCCTTGATGACTTGTCCTTCCTTTCCGAATCCTTGCTTCTCCGGGATGTTCTTCATTCATAACGATCATCTCTACTCCTTCTTTCTCTTGATGGTGATTCTTCTCTTCTACTCCTTCTTTTCGGAGAATCTTCTCTTCTTTTGTAGGGAGCCGTACACTCATTGGAATAGTGTCTGGGTCTTCCGCAATTGTAGCAATTACGCTCACGACTAGAAGATCTTTTGTCACTGTAGGACCTTGACTTGGAACTTCTTTCCTTGCTTCTACTCTTGTAGAACTTGTTGAAGTTCTTCACCATTAGGCTCAACTATTCATTGAAGGTTTGTTTCTCACTTGATGATGTGGGAACTTCACATGAGGCTTTGTAAGCACCACTTGACTTGTTGTGGAGCTCCTCCTTATCCTTGAGTGACATCTCATGAGCAACAATTCTTCCAATGACTTTCGTTGGCTTGAGATCTTTGTAATTGGGCATCATTTGGGTCAATGTGCACACGATATCATATTTTCCATCCAAAGCTCTTAGGATCTTCTTGATGATGAATTTGTCGGTCATCTCTTCACTTCCTTAGCCGGCAATCTCATTTGTAATGAGAGCAAGGCTAGAGTACATTTCAGTGACGCCTTCACCATCCTTCATTTTGAACTTGTCAAGTTGACTTTGAAGCACATCCAATTTGGATTCCTTGACGGAGTCGGTACCTTCATGCATGTCAATCAAAGTATCCCAAATTTCCTTTGCATTCTCAAGACGGCTGATTTTGTTGAATTCTTCGGGGCACAATCCATTGAAGAGGATATCACAAGCTTGAGCATTGTATTCCAGCATCTTCAACTCTTCCGCGGTAGCTTCATGGTTCGATTCTCTCCCATCAAAGAATTCACCTTGCAAGCCAATACACACAATAGCCCAAACGGCGGGGTTATGTCCAAGAATATGCATTTTCATATTATGCTTCCAACTAGCAAAATTTGTGCCATCAAAGTAAGGACCTGTACGGTGGTAATTTCCCTCGCTAGACACCATACTCTCCTAGGTTGTGAAACCAAGGCTATGACCACCAAAAGCTATGGAAATCAAAGCAAATGGAGACCAAGGCTCTGATACCACTTGTAGGATCGAAAGTATGTCTAGAGGGGGGGATTAGACTACTTGACCAAAAAAAAAATCTAGCCTTTTCCCAATTTTAGTTCTTGGCAGATTTTAGCAATTTAGCACAAGTCAAGCAATCAACCTACACATGCAATTCTAAGAGTATAGCAGCGGAATGTAAAACAATTTCACATGAAGGTAAAGGGGGGAGTTTGAAGAGGCAAATGCAATGTTGACATGGAGATTTTTTATCCATGGTTCCGATAGGTGGTGCTATCGTACATCCACGTTGATGGAGACTTCAACCCACGAAGGGTGAGGGAGTCCTGGACCAGGGGGTGTCCGGACAGCCGGACTATCATCGTCCGCCGGACTCCAAGACCACGAAGATACAAGATTGAAGACTCCGTCCCGTGTCCGGATGGGACTTTCCTTGGCGTGGAAGGCAAGCTTGGCAATACGGATATGTAGATCTCCTACCATTGTAACCGACTCTGTGTAACCCTAGCCCTCTCCGGTGTCTATATAAACCGGAGGGCTTTAGTCCGTAGGATATAACCTCCATTACAACATTCATACCATAGGCTAGCTTTTAGGGTTTAGCCTCTTTGATCTCGTGGTAGATCTACTCTTGTACTACCCATATCATCAATACTAATCAAGCAGGACGTAGGGTTTTACCTCCATCAAGAGGGCCCGAACCTGGGTAAAACATCGTGTCCCTTGTCTCTTGTTACCATCCGCCTAGACGCACAGTTCGGGACCCCCTACCCGAGATCCGCCGGTTTTGACACCGACATTGGTGCTTTCATTGAGAGTTCCTCTGTGTCTTCATCGATAGGCTCGATGGCTTCTTCGACCAACAACGCCGTTCAGGGCGAGACTTTTCTCCCCGGACAGATCTTCAGATTCGCAGCTTCGCGATCAAGGGCCAACTCACTTGGCCATCTGGAGCAGATCGAAGCTACACCCAGCCATCGTGTCGTTCGAAGCCTAAACTTCACGACCGACATCCGCGGGACTTGATCTTCGACGGACTCGAGCCACAACCGAAGCGTCTTTGTCTTTATCACGATGGGCATGATTTAGCTCTATCACGGATAGTGCCTGGTGGGCGCACACGAATCCGCTCCGACCTTCAGTCCGGAGCCGATCGCCCAGATCAAGGACCGGTGGCTGGACACCGCCTCGGGGGCTGCACCTTCCACGGCAATGGAGCTAAACACTAACCTTGTCCCTTGTAAAGCTTGTGACTCTGAGGTGCCGGACTCCTTGCCGGACTCTGAACCTCCTGCGCCCCTGCCAATCGAATCTGATTGGGCACTGATCATGGAGTTCACGGCCGCGGACATCTTCCAACACTCACCCTTTGGCGACATCCTAAATTCGCTAAAGCATCTCTCGCTATCCGGAGAACCCTGGCCGGATTATGGCCAGGATGGTTGGGATGCGGACGACGAAGAAATTCAAAGCCCTCCCACCACCCACTTCGTAGCCACTGTCGACGATCTAACAGACATACTAGACTACGACCCCGAAGACATCGACGGTATGGACGCCGATGCCGGAGACGATCAAGAACCAGCGCCTACAAGGCACTGGAAGACCACCTCGACACATGACGTATATATGGTGGATACCCCAAAAGGAAGCGACGACGAGGAACAACGGGGTGCGGCCAAGGATAACCCCGCCGATAAACAACCAAAACGGCGACGCAAGCACCGCCCTAAGCCCCGCCTCGACAAAGACAACACTCCTAATGACCCAGCGTTAGAGCAGCGCAAACCAGTGGATGACGAACATGCAACCAAGCAGCCGTCCGAACAGGGCGAACCAGATAATCAATCCAATCCCGGCGAAACCAACAGTTTGGACGACCTCACACCGGACATACTACCGGAACACAAAAACCTTCACGGAAGACTCGTCGCCACCGCAAGAAGCCTGAAGAAGGAAAAACGGAAGCTCAAAACAGCGGAAGACATACTCAGAAAGAGGTGGAGCAAAGTGCTCAAAACCGCAGACAAATACGGCAATGGCCATCAATCAAAGAGCTATCCGCGCAAGTTGCTACTGAATTTGACGAGGAAGCCATAGAGCCCCACAAAAAAAACAAAGAGGCCGCTGGCGGATAGACGGCCATATGATAGGCCCAAATCTACAAGCGGCGCCGCACATAAGCGATTCATGACCCGGGAAAACGGATGGCCCAGCCAGTCCATTTACGGGCCAAAAAGAGGGCCCTGGAAAGAGCACAACACGTCAAGTGTTCAAGACAACAGCACACCCAAATACAGCGCCAGACACCCACTATGTTTCACCAATGAGGTGCTTGGATCTTGAATTCCCAGCAGGGTTTAAACCCATAAACATAGAGGCTTACGATGGAACAACAGACCCTGGAGTCTGGATAGAGGATTATATACTACACATACACATGGCTAGAGGAGATGATCTCCACGCCATAAAATATTTACCCCTCAAGCTCAAAGGGCCAGTCCGTCATTGGCTCAAAAGCCTCCCAGAAAACACTGTTGGAAGTTGGGAAGAGCTTGAGGACGCGTTTAGAGCAAATTTTCAAGGGACTTATGTCCGCCCCCCGGATGCAGATGATCTAAGTCATATAACTCAACAACCCGGAGAGTCAGCGTGCAAATTCTGGAACATGTTCCTTACTAAAAAGAACCAAATAGTCGACTGTCCGGACGCCGAAGCCTTAGCAGCTTTTAAACACAACGTCTGAGATGAATGGCTTGCCAGACACCTCGGCCAAGAGAAGCCGAGGACAATGTCTGCGCTAACAAGCCTCATGACCCGCTTTTGCGCGGGAGAAGACAGCTGGCTAGCAAGGTGCAGCACCAGTGACCCGAGTACGTCCGAAATTAGAGATGGAAACGGAAAATCACGGCGTAGAAAGGATCAGCGCCGGAATAAGGAAAAAAGCCCAAAGAATACGGCGGTCAACACCAGATTCAAAAGCTCGCGGCCAAACAACAAAACACTACCTCTTAAGGATAACAGTGATGAGCTATCGAACTTAAGCAAAATTTTGGGCCGGATATGTCAAATCCACAGTACCCCCGGAAGGCCTGCAAACCACACCCACCGAGATTGTTGGGTTTTCAAACAGTCCGGCCGACTAAATGCCGAACACAAGGGGCTCGACGTATCAAGCGAGGATGATGACAAACCCCACAAGCAGAGCCCCGGAAAACAAAAGACTTTCCCACAAGAAGTCAAAGCAGTAAACTCACTTCATGTGATGATACGGAAAAACAATGCGGCACCCGCTAAAAAGGGTCCCGCACGGTCCACCCCTGCGGAACCTCGAGATTGGATGTCAAAACCAATCACTTTCGACAACCTGGATAACTCTAGAAATATTCGGAATGCAGGCTGGACTACTCTGATATTGGATCCCATAATCGACGGACTACAATTTACACAAGTCCTGATGGACGGAGGCAGTGATTTAAACCTGCTATATCCAAACACAATCCGCAAGATGGGGATAGACCTTACTAAAATTCGGCATAGCCGCACCTCCTTTAAAGGAGTAATGCCAGGCCCTTACGCCAAGTGCGCAGGCTCCTTATTACTAGAAGTTGTGTTCGGGTCACCGAACAACTTCCGACGCGAAAAACTAATCTTTCATGTCGCCCCATTTAAAAGTGGCTATCAAGCACTATTGGGACGTGAAGCTTTTGTCCGCTTCAACGCCATACCACATTACGCGTCTCTCACACTTAAAATGCCCGGTCCACGTGGCATCATTTCATTGCGAGGGTCATGTAAAGACCCCGGACACGGTTAGACGAGTCCGACTCAAATAAGCTAGGGGCTCCCTAGCCGCACGCCCCTTTACAAGGGGCTGAGCGTATAAGCGACAACGAGCTAATATAGACTCCGCTTTACTTATTAATATTTTTCATATATACCTTTTTTCGCACGATTTCCTTTCAAACTAAGTTCCTCTCTTTTTACAGATAAACAATGTGCACCCGTCCAGGATAACGGCACAACGGAGACACAGGCGCAGACGTGCAGTAGGGACCCGTTGCAAGGATTCTTTTCAGATTAAGACCCTGCGTAAACCTTTTTTTACTGTCTCTTGTTGCTATAATCCCCTGGTTTCTCATTATAACCCGAGTGGAGCCTGACGTTTTGGCATCGGCAGCGTCAGATGACCCTGCCCGTACCTGGACACTAGGGGCTTATGGCATTGTTCTGCCCATTATTATAAAGACCGAACACCTTAGGGAGTGTTCGGCGTCTCGAGTTAGGCCTTATATGCATCAGCTCCGAATCATGTCTTTGGTCAAATGTTGGGTTTGCTCGGCTCCTGTGTTTTGCTGCCTTACGTTCCGTATCATCGGCTAACGCGCACCGGGAGAACTATCGCGACAGTGCCCCGCCTAATTGGGCGGCACCTCGAGAGAAAGCCGAAAACTAACTGTCATGATACAGCGAGAGACTGGTCAACCACTCGATCGACCACCGGAATGTTTCCGCTTTGACGAAGGACCGTTTCCCGGTCAGGCACATACACGCCCCGAATTCGGAGAGCGCGGTGCCCCCAGGGGCTATATCGTAGCCCCACCCTCGAACTCCAATGGCCAAGTGAAAGTGATAAAGCATCATAGTCCGGATTGCCTCGTTTGCTATGCTACCACCTCCTCCACAGGACCGAGACGTCAGATTAAGTGTGAAAATGCGCTATTTTTGCGAACACCCCCGCACCTTGTGCGTGGGGGCTGAAGCCGAAGACTGCCATCTTTCAGGTTATACACATGTATACATAAACGACCGCATAGGAGATATTTCAATACTTGGAACGCACAAGTATAAAAAGCAATTACATCATAATCATTGTTTTACAAAATAAAAAACGTTCATCTGAACGTGACATTTTTTGAGCACTGCGACTCTATTACACGAGCACCATGCATAACTTCCCCAAAATAGTGCTCGGCGGGTAACCGACTTTCGTCCGAACCCTGGGTGGCTACAGCGGCCGCATCCATCTCTGTCCAATGTGTCTTCACACGGGCAAGGGCCATCCGCGCACCCTCTATGCAGGCCGACCGCTTCATCTCCTTTATATGCGGCATCGCCCCAAGAAATTGCTGCAATAAGCCAAAATAGCTCGTCGCCTTGGGCCTCTCTGGCCAGACATGCGCCACGATATCCGTCATGGCAAGTCCGGATAGCCTGTTCAGCTCAGCCCATTCGGCCAACCTATCGGTCAGCGGAAGTGAACGATCCGGACTATGGAATTGAGACCAAAATAGCTCTTCCGTCTTGTGATCCTTCTGGCTTCGGAAGTGCACAACCAAGATCTGCCGCTTTTCGCCGCTAAGTCCATATATGGATCCTCCGGACCCCACAACGGCCAAGCTGGACATACTTTGGACCGTAAACTGCGGCGAAGCGAAAAGGCTTGCCAGCCACAATGTCTCCAAACAAGCAGCTCCTCCTTCATAGCCCGCATTGCGAATCGGACATCCTTGGCTTCGCGGTGGCCCTCACCAGTCCTCCGCTCCCGATAGGCGCCCTTTCAAGAGCCTCATTGTGGTCGGCAGCGTCCTTCAATTTAACGGCCAATTCGGCCACCTCTCCCCTGCTTTGGCAGTGTGTAGCCCTTTTGGCTTCTAACTCCTCGGCCGCCCTCGAGGCAGCCGCGTTCCTTCTTCTGGCCTGCTCCTTGGCTTGAGCAAGTTCTGCCCGAAGGCTCTCCACAGCAGCAGCACCATCTGTGTCATGCATAAATATTGTAAGAGGTGAGCTTTAGCTCCCTTAATGGGTGACTGCGGAGAATTAATTTACCTTGCGACTCATCAAGTCGCTTGTTGACTAGCGCGGTGTCTGCATCCGCTACATCGAGTTGCCGCATTAATTCGGCAACTCCATCAGTCCGGCTAGCCCCCGGACTATCCGCCACCTGCATAGGAAAGGTGACGCTCAATACCTGCGATTTTGATCCTCGGCACGCTGTCGTTTCCGGCAACCTACCGAGTCTCAGGGGCTACTATCTATACAGGGCGCACTTTCATGTGCAAAACTGTCAAAAAGGCGCATCGTTCTCATGTACCTCAAACCCCGCCAGCAAACTCCTGACTACATTGTGCAATCCGCTTTCAGCGGGCGAAATCCTTCCAATCACCATGCTCATCAACGCACGGTGATCCTCTGAGATGGACGCCCTCTCAAGCAGATCCTTCAGCTCCCCGGCCGAACACTAGTCAGCGCCGGACTCTCCGGCTCCTCCGGGCTCGGGGATACCCTCCGTGACGACACTTCAGGCTCGTCCGCCCTATCCGGCGGCGCGGCAGACAGAGGCATCTTGCTCTCCATCATCTCCGGGTGAAGATCCCCCGAGGACGAACACATCTGAGAAGGTTGCAGATCCGAACTACAAGGTAAAAATTTCGGTTATCTTCAGAGGCACATATAGGGATGTTTTTCATTAATGAATTCCCCTTTTCCTACCCACGGCTCGCTAGAGAGCTGATTCTTCAGAGAAGACTACCCCGGACGCAGGACCCTTCGGCGAAGATTTCTTCCCCCGCTTAGGTGTTTTGGCCTCCGGGTCTTCGGATGCAGTCCTCTTCTCCCCCTGGAGGGAGGGATTCTCGATCCCCCCTTCTTCGAGCGCCCCCTTGGGTGGGGCGGTAGCTTCTCTGTTCTCCCCCTCGCCTCCTTCTGAAGGCGCAACCTCCAACATTCTGACCAGCACGGGCTCCGGTGCGGTCTCTGGGAGGGGGGCCGGACACCTTATCAGCTTTGCTTGTGCAATCCACTCCTGTTGGAGGATAACGGGTTAAAAAGCGAATTATGAAAAGCAAAAAAACGGTACATGCAAGCACGGATCTACTTACTCGAGTATCCGGGCGATTGCAGCTTAGGTCGGCATCCTCGGTCAATTCCGGACACACCACCTGTGATCCGAAGAACAACTTTTACATCTTCATGGGTGTCATACCCATGAAGTGTTGGAGAATCCTTGGTCCCTCCGGATTGAACTCCCATAACCGGAGAGGACGGCGCTTGCGTTGCAGGCAGAGACGCCTAATTAGCATGACTGCACCACCACGATCGATCGATCTCCCTCGCCTGGAGGTCTCGAATCCGGCCCTGCAATAGGGGCACGTCTTTTGACGGCCCCCAATTGAGCCCTTGGTTGACCCACGACATCAACCGTCGTGGAGGTTCCGAGCGGAACGGATGCGGCGACTTCTGCTTGCTGCCCCTCGGAGCGGTGATGTAGAACCACTCCTGCTGCCATAAGCCGAGCTCCTCTTGGAAGGAGCCCTCAGGCCACGGGGCATCGGCCCTCCTGCTTATGGCCGCCCCGCCGCATTCAGCTTGACGCCCCCGACCATCTTCGGCTCCACATTGAAGGTCTTCAGCCACAGGCCGAAGTGGGGGATGACGCGGAGGAAGGCTTCACAGACAACGATGAATGTGGAGATATGGAGGATAGACTCCGGAGCCAAGTCATGGGATTCCAACCCGTAGTAGAACATGAGCCCTCTCACAAAAGGATCCGTCGGGAAGCCTAAACCCCAACGAAGGTGGGATATAAAGACGACATACTCGCCGGGCTCGGGGGTGGGGATGGCCTGCCCTTCGGTAGGCAGCCTGTGCGCAACCTCGTAAGACAGGTACTTGGCCTCACGCAGCTTTAGCACGTCCTCCTCCGTGACGGAGGAGGGCATCCATCGGCCCTGAAGGTCGGAGCCGGACATTGTTGAAGGTCCGAAGCGCTCGTATCTAGGGCTCTGAGTGTTTGGAACTTAGAGCAAGGAGAAGATTTGATGGAAGATTGAAGAGGAGAAACAAGCCTTGGTCCAATTATAAAGAGGGAGAATACCAAGAGCTGTCGCCGTGACCGTTCGGGATTCGCCTTCGATAGAGGAGGCATGGCGACGGGCGCGGTTGGGTTACCCACGTCCGTATTGATGAGAATCCCGGAATAAGGGGAACACGATCTCTGCTTCGACAAGACGCGCCAAGGAAACCGCTTCGCTAAACGCGCTGAGGTGGTATGATAAAAAACGATTCAAGTAAAGGCTTGGTAGTGGTGTGATGTCATGCCACAAAAAAGTTAGCAGATTGAACTTGTGTACATTTTATTCTCTCTACGGTGGAATGTGGAATTTATTTTGCAGAGCCGGACACTATCCGGGTGTTCACAATCTTCTCTGGATTATTCAAAGGAGGAACCCGCCTTGCAATGCCGAACATTATGCACGCCGGACTCATCGTCATTGAAGCCAGGTTCAGGGGCTACTGAGGGAGTCCTGGACTTGGGGGTGTTCGGACAGCCGCACTATCATCGTCCGCCAGACTCCAAGACTACGAAGATACAAGATTGAAGACTCCGTCCCGTGTCCGGATGGGACTTTCCTTGGCGTGGAAGGCAAGCTTGGCAATACGGATATGTAGATCTCCTACCATTGTAACTGACTCTGTGTAACCCTAGCCTTCTCCGGTGTCTATATAAATCGGAGGGCTTTAGTCCGTAGGATATAACCTCCATTACAACATTCATACCATAGGCTAGCTTTTAGGGTTTAGCCTCCTTGATCTCGTGGTAGATCTACTCTTGTACTACCCATATCACCAATATTAATCAAGCAGGACGTAGGGTTTTACCTCCATCAAGAGGGCCTGAACCTGGGTAAAACATCGTGTCCCTTGTCTCCTGTTACCATTCGCCTAGACGCACAGTTCGGGACCCCCTACCCGAGATCCGCCGGTTTTGACACCGACAAAGGGTAACTGTTGCGCGAGTCCACAGAGGGCTCCACCCACGAAGGGTCCACGAAGAAGCAACATTGTCTATCCCACCATGGCCGTCGCCCACGAAGGACTTGCCTCACTAGGGTAGATCTTCATGAAGTAGGCGATCTCCTTGCCCTTAGAAACTCCTTGGTTCAACTCCACAATCTTGACGGAGGCTCCCAAGTGACACCTAGCCAATCTAGGAGACACCACTCTCCAAGAAGTAACAAATGGTGTGTTGATGATGAACTCCTTGCTCTTGTGCTTCAAATGATAGTCTCCCCAACACTCAACTCTCTCTCACAAGATTTGGATTTGGTGGAAATAAGTTTTGAGTGGAAAGCAACTTGGGGAAGGATAGAGATCAAGATTTATGTGGTAGGAATGGAATATCTTGACCTCAACACAAGTGTAGGTGGTTCTCTCTCAAAAAATGTATGTTGGAAGTGCAGGCATGTTCTGATGGCTCTCTCCACGAATGAAGAGTGGGTGGAGGGGTATATATAGCTTCCACACAAAATCTATCCGTTACACACAACTTACCAAACTCGGTGGGACCGAATCCTGAAACTCGGTCGGACCGTTTTAGTAAATAATGTGACCGTTAGGATTTTCGGTGGGACCGACATGTCTACTCGGTAGGACCGATATGGTTAGGGTTAGGGCATAACGTAATCTCAGTGAGACCGATTACACAAACTCAGTGAGACCGATTTTGGTAATAGACACACAGAGGGTTGGTCAGGCAAACTAGGTGGGACCGATTCGCTCATCTCGGTTGGACCGAAACATTACGAAAAGGAAACAGTGAGTTTGCATTGCAATCTCGGTGGGACCAATTGAAAGCACATTTGCTCCCTGGGTGGTTTTGGTAATTAATGACAACATACTTTGTGGTTGGACTAATGCTTTTATCAAGTATGTTTCAGGAAATTCAATCACATTGGCATGGCAAAAGGATCAAGAGGTGGACCCTCAAAATGCTAAGGCAAGCATTGGCAAAAGCTCAAGACTCCATTTTTGGTTTAGTGATCCAAGATCACATTGAGTCCATAGGAAAAGCCAATACTATTAAAAGGGATGAGGTTATGATGATGATCTTGTTGCTCAAGTGCTTAGTGATACATCTCCTAAACTATCAAGAACTTTCACCGCCATAGACACTCATAAGTAGTCTCGGTCCCACCGATATTCCAAACTCACCACACCGAGATGAACCACCTCACCATAAGCCAAACCCTAGAAAACTCGGATTTTCCGATTCGAACTCGGTCTCACCGAAACTTGAGTTGCCAAGCTTCAGAATCCTTCATCATCAAATCGGTGTCACCGAGATGATGAAGTCGGTCCCACCGAAATTGGCTTGCTCTTGTCATTGCACGAATCGGACTAACCGAGATTGTATTTTCGGTCCCACCGAAAATCCCAACGTTCACATTATTTGAACTTTCGGTCCCACCGAGTTGTCAACTTCGGTCCCACCGAGATTGCTCAAATGTGTGTAACGGTTGGATTTTGTGTGGAGGCTATAAATACTCTTCCACCCCCTCTTCATTCGTGGAGAGAGCCATTAGAAAGAACTACCACTCCTACCTTACATTTCTGAGAAGAGAACTACCTACCCTTGTGTTGAGATCAAGTTGCTCCACTCCCACCATATGAAGCTTGATCTCTAGCCTTCCCAAGTTGCTTTCCACTCAATCCTTTCTTCCACCACAGCCAAATCAATGAGGAGAGTTGAGTGTTGGGGAGATTATCATTTGAAGCACAAGAGCAAGGAGTTCATCATCATCTACACCATCTATTACCTTTTGGAGGGTGGTGCCTCCTAGATTGGTTAGGTGTCGCTTGGGAGCCTCCGTCATCGAGATGTGGAGTTGAACCAAGAAGTTTGTAAGGGCAAGGAGATCGCCTACTGTGAAGATCTACCCCGAGTAAGGCTAGCCCTCCGTGGGCGTGAGCCATGATGGAATAGACAAGGTTGCTTCTTCGTGGACCCTTCGTGGGTGGAGCCTCCGTGGACTCTCGCAGCCGCTACCCTCCGTGGGTTGAAGTCTCCATCAACGTGGAAGTACGATAGCACCACCTATCGGAACCACGAGAAAAATCACCGCGTCTCCAAATTGCGTTTGATCTTCTCCACTTCTCTTTACTACTTGTGCAATTTACTTTCCGCTGCCCATACTCTAGAATTGCATGTGTAGTGTGCTACTTGACTTGTGTGTTATGCAAAATCTGCCAAAATCTGTCCTTGATAAAAGACATAATTTATCTTGTCGAGTAGTCTAATCACCCCCCTCTAGACACTCTCACCTTCTTCGATCCTACAATTGGTATCAGAGCTTTGGTCTCCATTGCTTTGGTTTACACACCATTGGAGGAAGATGGACGGTTCACGCTTTGGGAGTGTTAGCCATAGAGTGCCTATTCTTAATGGAGTGTCCTATAACTCGTGGAGGATTGAAATGCTTATTATCTTTAAGACTTACAACTTGTGCAAATATGTTGAGACCCCCTATGTGCCTCCATTTGACCCCTTGCACCCTACCATGGATGAAGAGCTTGATTTGCTTCAGAACCTTAGAACTGTAAATCTTATCATTAGAGGGTTACCCGATAACTTGCTTAAGCTCGTTACAAACTTTGAGTGCGCCTATTCTATGTGGAAGTTCTTGGAAGAACTTTATCCGACTACTCTTTGAGAGGTCTTGATGAAATTCTATACAAGACTATTGAATTTGATATGATGCGCTCTAATGATCCCAACTTTGATAAATGCTTCTTTGAGCTTCGTGATCTTATGAAAAAGAAGGGTGATCCCGGTCTTATCAATGTTCTAATTAGAAATGCTCTTGTATTGCATTCCGATGATTATTGTCACATTGACAAAACTAATGCAAGTAGTTATCAAATTGACCTAGGTGTTGATGATGAACAATCTATGGGTCAATATGATGATGAGCATGAGCATGATGATGATTACTCCGATTCGGACACCGAGCTAGACAAGATCATGAAGAGTCTCAATCTTATGGCAAATCTGAGAGACTACATATCCGGCGGAAAAGAGTGGATTCTTGATAGTGGATGCACCGACCACATGACCGGAGACGAAGACATGTTTCGAGAGCTTGCAAAGAACGATGGTCCACGCAAGTATGTGACTTTTGGAGACAACTCGAAGGGTAAGGTACTTGGCCTTGGTAAGGTGGCCATATCTCATGATAGCTCTATTCAAAATGTCATGCTTGTAGAATCTCTTGGATACAATTTACTTTCCGTGTCTAGATTAGCTGACTTTGGATTCAATGTGCTATTCACTGAAGTAGATTGCCAAGTCTTTCGTCGTGACAATCATAACATGGCATTTACCAGTATCCATAGAGGTGATCTATATATTGTTGATTTCACTAAGAAAGCCCAACCTAGAACTTGCTTCATTGCTAAATCCGCTAAAGGTTGGTTATGGCATAGAAGGCTTGGACATGTTGGTATGCGTAATCTAGACAAGCTAATCAAAGGTGATCATATTCTTGGCGTTAAAGATGTTTTCTTTGACAAAGATAGACTTTGTAGTGCTTGTCAAGCAGGAAAACAAGTAGGTGGAAGTCATCCCGTGAAGAACATCATGACCACAAGGAGACCGCTTGAGCTTATTCATATGGATCTCTTCGGTCCCAATGCTTACAAAAGCCTTGGTGGTAACTCCTTTGGTCTAGTTATAGTTGATGATTATTCCAGATTTACGTGGGTATTTTTCCTTGATGACAAATCGCAGGTTCAGAGAATCTTCAAAACCTTTGCCAGAAAGGCCCAAAATCAATTTGAGGTGAAGATCAAGAAAGTTCGGAGTGACAATGGAACGGAGTTCAAGAACGCCAATGTAGACTCTTTTCTCGATGAGGAAGGGATTCTACATGAGTTCTCGGCTACGTACACTCCTCAACAAAATGGAGTTGTTGAGAGGAAGAACCGAATGCTCATAGGGATGGCGAGAATGATGCTTGATGAATACAAGACACCGAAGCACTTTTGGGGGGAAGCGGTCGAGACAGCTTGTCATGCTATCAACAGGCTTTATCTTCATAAGCTCCTCGGCAAGACATCATACGAGCTCCTCACCGGTAACAAACCCCAAGTGGGATACTTTCGTGTCTTTGGTTCGAAATGCTATATCCTTGATAAGCATCGTCGGTCTAAATTTGCTCCTAAAACTCATGAAGGTTTTTTTCTTGGTTATGGATCAAACTCCCACACCTACCGTGTCTACAATAATTTCACCCGAAAGGTTGAAGAGACGGTAGACGTGAAGTTTGATGAATCTAATGGCTCGCAAGTAGAGCAAATGCCTATTGATGTAGGAGACAAGGACCCATCGGAAGCTATCCAAGATTTATCTATTGGAAAGATCCGTCCCATGGAAGTGAAGGAAAGTACCTCATCTACATATGTGGAGCCCCCTACCTCATGGCAAGATGAACCTCAAGGCAACATGGAGGCCTCCACAAGTGGAACTCACCAAGATGAGGAAGTGCAACAAGAAGATCCACCACAACCTCCTTCTCCACCGCCTCAAGACAACACCAACAACAATGAAGAAGAAGAAGAGGAAGATGAAGATGATGAGGAAGCTCAGCCACAACCTCAACAAAAGCTATCCCGAGTCCGAGCAAGAGTCAAAAAAAAATCATCCCGTGGAACAAATGATGAACGACATCGACTCCGGGAGAATTACTCGCTCTAAAACTCGCTTAGCTAACTTTTGTGAGCATTACTCATTTATCTCTAGTATTGAACCTATGAAGGTAGAAGAAGCACTTGAAGACCCGGATTGGGTGAACGCTATGCACGAAGAGCTACACAACTTCGAGAGGAACAAGGTATGGACTTTGGTAGAGAAGCCCAAGGATGATCAAAACGTCATTGGAACCAAATGGGTGTTTCGGAACAAGCAAGATGAAGATGGACAAGTCATCCGCAACAAGGCTCGTCTCGTAGCTCAAGGTTACACACAAGTTGAAGGTATGGACTATGGTGAGACCTATGCCCCCGTTGCTAGACTTGAGTCCATTCGCATTCTTCTTGCTTATGCCAATCACCATGATATTACTCTCTATCAAATGGATATCAAAAGTGCTTTCCTAAATGGTGAAATTGAGGAGGAAGTATTTGTGAAACAACCTCCGGATTTGTGAATCCCAAAAGCCTAATCATGTTTACAAGTTGCACAAAGCTCTTTATGGTCTTAAACAAGCTCCTAGAGCTTGGTACAAATGCTTGACTAGCTTTCTTCTTGAAAAAGGATTTGAGATTGGAAAATAGACTCAACGCTGTTCACGAAAAGGGTTGATGGTGAACTATTTGTGTGCCAAATATATGTTGATGATATTATCTTTGGTTCAACTAACCCTCATTTTAGCGAGAAGTTTGGAAAGCTCATGTCTGAGAAGTATGAGATGTCCATGATGAGTGAACTCAAATTCTTCCTTGGGTTGCAAATCAAGCAATCTAAGGAGGGTACTTTTGTCTCACAAACAAAGTACACCAAGGATCTCTTCAAGAAGTTCAACATGCAAGAAAGAAGGTATGAGAACCCCATGCCTACAAGTGGACATAATGACTTGACAAAAGATGGAGAACCCGTTGATCAAAAGGTTTACCGATCTATGATTGGTTCTCTACTATATCTTTGTGCTTCTCGTCCTGACATAATGTTGAGTGTATGCATGTGTGCTCGATATCAAGCAGCCCCTAAAGAATGTCATCTTAGAGCTGTTAAAAGGATTGTGAGATATTTGATACACACACCAAACTTTGGCATTTGGTATCCTAAGAGGGCCTCTTTCGACCTTGTTGGCTATTCCGACTCAGACTATGCCGGTGACAGGGTTGATAGAAAGTCAACTTCGGGTACGTGTCAATTCCTTGGTCGATCCCTTGTATCTTGGTCCTCCAAGAAACAAAATTCGGTGTCATTATCCACTGCCGAAGCGGAATATATTGCTGCTGGTTCGTGTTGTGCTCAATTGCTATGGATGACACAAACGCTTAAGGATTATGGGATACATGTGAGACATGTTCCCTTGCTTTGTGACAATGAGAGTGCGATTAAAATTGGACACAATCCGTGCAACACTCTCGAATCTAAACATATTGAAGTTCGTCACCATTTCATTCGTGATCACATTGCCAAGGGTGACATCAATCTTAAGCATGTTTGTACCGACAAACAACTCGCCGATATCTTTACAAAACCTCTTGATGAGAAGGTGTTTTGTCGCTAAGGAGTGAGTTGAACATCATTGATGCTTCAAACTTGGAGTGAGAACTCCATTGATGCATGCAAGGCATGAGCCCACTTGACTAATCCTTGATATTTCTCTTATGATGATGATCATATGTCTTGGACACATTTGCCTCCTTGTATTGCATCTAACTCCTTGCGGTACTTGGATGATCTACATTCCACAAGATTACCACACACTCAAATCATGAGTAATCTTGTCATTGACCAAGTATCTAGCCCTTTGGGATGTTGAGTTCAAGGAACAAAATTCCACATATCCTTTTGACATTTTATACATCTAGTATTTCACTCTTGTCATCTTGGATATCCTTGAGTATTTCCTTGCTTGCCTAACCCATGTAGGAAGATGAACTACACAAGTGGAAATGGCGCTCCAACTTCACATTCAATGAGCACCTACATCAAGTTCACCTACATGAACAAAGCAACAACAAGCCCAAGGTATGTTCTTCACATCTTTAAGGAGCTTTGCTCAAAGACATGAGTACAAGCAGCTTCATAAGATGTGATCACATCGAATGCTTAATCGAAAAATGGCAACCCCATTTTGAGCTTAAACGATGAGTATGACCTATGATCAAATGTTCTCATTTGACTCCTAAGTCAATATACTCAAACATAGGTGACCTTGTCGCCGACCTTTATCTATATGAAGTACATATGTTTTGGAGTAGTTCTATTTTCTCTTATGTTCTCTCATTGAGTTTTCATTAAAAAAAATTCATCTAGGAATCTTTTTCATTTCCATTCTTCTGTCTTTGTGAATATCCTTTTGGCTCTGATCAATTCCTCGAAAATCATTTACAAATTCATTGCAAATCCTTTGAAACATTCCTCGCAAAGTGAGCTGAATTATTTCTGTATTTCCCAGAAATTAAAATCGGCGTCACCGATCTAAATATTTCGGTCTAACCGAAAAGGATCTACCCTAAGTCCCTGACTTTCGGACCCACCGATCCATCTTAATTCGGTGTCACCGATTTATTTCTTCCAGGATATCATCTTCTGCAGCTCCACTCAATGATTCTCTATGCATGTTGTTTTTGCCCTGTTGTGATTCTTAAGGATCCCACTTCTTTCTTTCCACCTTCCCTAACCTTCCTAGTTTGCTGTCCTTTTCGGCACTTGATGTCAAAGGGGGAGAAGACTTGGGGGAGAAGAGAAGATTTAGGGGGAGAAGAGGAGCAATCTTACCTTAAGGGGGAGAGAATCACATCAAAGCTTTGCCGTGTTTTTCCTTATAAGAGAATTTCTTGCCGTGTTTCACATTGGACATTACAATTGGCGTCTTTCTCATTTGGCATCATTCTTTTGATTTTGCTCTTTCCATCAAACCCCTTGATTTGAGAAAACTCAAAGGGAGAGGAATCTTCACAATTGATATCTTATGGAAAGCAAAATCTCTCAGAGTTCATTGAAAATCTTTTAGTTTCGGAGACATGTTTGCTGATTCAAGCTTGTGCTCAATATGAGACACTCTTTATACATGTCATCCCTGGCTTGGTACTCTTGATGTCCTTGCAGTTGGTTGAAGAAATACTCTTGTGTTATCTAACCTTGTTTTCCCAAGTTTATCTCTTTAGGTACAATGCCAAGGAGCATCAAGGTAAGTATATGCACCTTGCAGAATGTGCATGATGGTGACTTGCTTGTGAATACTTGTTTGCAAGAAATCACCATGCACATATGCATTATCACTCACTTCTTTTCATCTGCTCTGATGCATATAGCCAAGCTGCATGTAGCACATCTTGCTTCTCTCTTGTGTGCTTGTGGTAGTCCAAAACCATAATTTATGAAAATCTTGCACACTTGTAGGGGGAGCATATATACTACATGTTTGTCAAAGCTTTCGTGATAATTCTGTCTCTCTTTCAATAAGCTTTGATGTCTTGTTTAGTGTGTTGCCATCAATTACCAAAAAGGGGGAGACTGAAAGCACATTTGCTCCCTGGGTGGTTTTGGTAATTAATGACAACATACTTTGTGGTTGGACTAATGCTTTTATCAAGTATGTTTCAGAAATTCAATCACATTGGCATGGCAAAAGGATCAAGAGGTGGACCCTCAAAATGCTAAGGCAAGCATTGGCAAAAGCTCAAGACTCCATTTTTGGTTTAGTGATCCAAGATCACATTGAGTCCATAGGAAAAGCCAATACTATTAAAAGGGGATGAGGTTATGATGATGATCTGGTTGCTCAAGTGCTTAGTGATACATCTCCTAAACTATCAGCAACTTTCACTGCCATAGACACTCATAAGTAGTCTCGGTCCCACCGATATTCCAAACTCAGTCACACCGAGATGAACCACCTCAGCCATAAGCCAAACCCTAGAAAACTCGGATTTTCCGATTCAGAACTCGGTCTCACCGAAACTTGAGTTGCCAAGCTTCTGTAACCTTCTGTCATCAAATCGGTGTCATCGAGATGATGAAGTCGGTCCCACCGAAATTGGCTTGCTCTTGTCATTGCACGAATCGGACTAACCGAGATTGTATTTTCGGTCCCACCGAAAATCCCAACGTTCACATTATTTGAACTTTCGGTCCCACCGAGTTGTCAACTTCGGTCCCACCGAGATTGCTCAAATGTGTGTAACGGTTGGATTTTGTGTGGAGGCTATAAATACTCCTCCACCCCCTCTTCATTCGTGGAGAGAGCCATCAGAAAGAACTACCACTCCTACCTTACATTTCTGAGAAGAGAACTACCTACCCTTGTGTTGAGATCAAGTTGCTCCACTCCCACCATATGAAGCTTGATCTCTAGCCTTCCCAAGTTGCTTTCCACTCAATCCTTTCTTCCACCACAGCCAAATCAGTGAGGAGAGTTGAGTGTTGGGGAGATTATCATTTGAAGCACAAGAGCAAGGAGTTCATCATCATCTACACCATCTATTACCTTTTGGAGGGTGGTGCCTCCTAGATTGGTTAGGTGTCACTTGGGAGCCTCCGTCATCGAGATGTGGAGTTGAACCAAGAAGTTTGTAAGGGCAAGGAGATCGCCTACTTCGTGAAGATCTACCCCGAGTAAGGCTAGCCCTCCGTGGGCGTGGCCATGATGGAATAGACAAGGTTGCTTCTTCGTGGACCCTTCGTGGGTGGAGCCTCCGTGGACTCTCGCAGCCGCTACCCTCCGTGGGTTGAAGTCTCCATCAACGTGGAAGTGCGATAGCACCACCTATCTCGAACCACGAGAAAAATCACCGCGTCTCCAAATTGCGTTTGATCTTCTCCACTTCTCTTTACTACTTGTGCAATTTACTTTCCGCTGCCCATACTCTAGAATTGCATGTGTAGTGTGCTACTTGACTTGTGTGTTATGCAAAATCTGCCAAAATCTGTCCTTGATAAAAGACAGAATTTTTATCTTGTCGAGTAGTCTAATCACCCCCCTCTAGACACTCTCACCTTCTTCGATCCTACACCAATAGCTCATCTCGGTTTGACCAAAATGTTACGAAGGGAAACAGAGAGATTACAATCCCATCTCGGTGAGACCGAGATCCCTATCAGTGAGACCGAAAAGACTAGGGTTTGTGGCTGTGACTATGTCAACAGAACTCGGTGGCGCCGGATAGACAGTTTCGGTAGGGCCAAGTTTGACTTTTGCTTTGGGACATATGTGGATGTGAGAAAGTAGTTGAGGGCTTTGGAGCATATCACTAAGCACTTTGAGCAAGAAATTCATTAAGCAACACCTCATCCCTCCTTGATAGTGTTGGCTTTTCCTATAGACTCAATGTGATCTTGGATCACTAAAATAGAAAATGTAGAGTCTTGTGCTTTGAGATTGAGCCAATCCTTTTGTCCTTAGCATTTTGAGGGATCCACTTTTATCATTCATGCCATGCCAATCATTGAGCTTTCCTGAAATATTTATCTTGAAATAGCATTAGCTCAATGAGCTATATGTTGTTAGGAATTACCAAAACCACCCAGGGATAGTTGCACTTTCAAGCATCTTCCAAGTCCTTCATTTGGTGAGTCAAATATGTCGTAGGAGTTGGTTGACACAAGTGAAAAAACGGCAACACCTTCATCTTGAGTACATTCGAAGTCGAAGTGATAGCTTCTCTCGTAGTAGTTGTCAGAGTCGGAACCGATACCCATTCACCAACGTGAGCTTGATGTCTTCGTCTTGTGTAGCTCTTTGATGACTTGTCCTTCCTTTCTGAATCCTTGCTTCTACGAGAGGGTCTTTGTTCATAACGATCATCTCTACTCCTTCTCTCTCTTGGTGGTGATTCATCTCTTCTACTTCTCCTCTTAGGTGAATATTCTCTTTTCTTGTAGGGAGCCGTACACTCATTGGAGTAGTGTCCGAGTCTTCCACAATTGTAACAATTACGATCACGACTAGAAGATCTTTTGTCATTGTAGGACCTTGACTTGGAACTTCTCTCTTTGCTTCTATTCTTGTAGAATTTGTTGAAGTTCTTCACCATTAAGCTCAATTCTTCATTGAAGACTTGTTTCTCACTTGATGTTGTAGGAGCATCACCCGAGGCTTTGTAAGCACCACTTGACTTGTTGTGGAGTTCTTCCTTATCCTTGAGTGACATCTCATGAGCAACAATTCTACCAATGACTTCCATGGGCTTGATATCTTTGTAATTGAGAATCATTTGGATTAATTTGCACATAGTACCATATTTTCCATCCAAGGCTCTTAGGAGCTTCTTGATGATGAATTTGTCGGTCATCTCTTCGCTTCCTAAGCCGGCAATCTCATTTGTGATGAGAGCAAGCCTAGAGTACATCTCAGTGACTCCTTCACCATCCTTCATTTTGAACTTGTCAAGTTGACTTTGAAGCACATCCCATTTGGATTCCTTGACGGACTTGGTACTTTCATTCATATCAACCAAAGTATCCCAAATTTCCTTTGCATTCTCAAGGCGGTTGATTTTGTTGACTTCTTTGGGGCACAATCCGTTGAAGAGAATATCGCAAGTTTGAGCATTATATTGCGACATCTTCAATTCTTCCACTGTCGCTTCACAATACGGTTCTCTTCCATCCTCGAAGTATTGACCTTGCAAGCCAATGCACACAATAGCCCAAATGGCGGGGTTTTGACCAAGAATATGCATTTCATATTATGCTTCCAACTAGCAAAATTAGTACCATCAACGTAAGGACCTCTATGGTGATATTTTCCCTCGCTAGACGCCATACTCCCCTAGGTTGTGAAACCAAGGCTATGATCACCATAGCTATGGAAATCAAAGCAAATGGAGACCAAAGCTCTGATACCACTTGTAGGATCGAAAGTAGGTCTAGAGTGGCTTGATTAGACTACTTGACAAAATAAAAATCTAGCCTTTTCCCAATTTTATTTGTTGGCAGATTTTAGCAACTAGTACGAGTCAAGCAATCAACCTACACATGCAATTCTAAGAGTATAGCAGTGGAATGTAAAGCATTGCATATGAAGGTAAAGGGAAGGGATTGGAGAGTGCATACACGAAGATTCTTGGCGTGGTTCTGCTAGGTGGTGCTAACGTATGTCCATGTTGATGGAGACTTCAACCCACAAAGGTAACGGTTGCGCGAGTCCACGGAGGGCTCCACCCATGAAGGGTCCACGAAGAAGCAATCTTGTCTATCCCACCATGGCTATCACCCACGAAGGACTTGCCTCACTCGGGTAGATCTTCACGAAGTAGGCAATCTCCTTGCCCTTACAAACTTCTTGGTTCAACTCCACAATCTTGTCGGAGGCTCCCAAGCAATGCCTAACCAATCTAGGAGACACCATTCTCCAAAAGTTAATAGATGGTATGTTGATGATGAACTCCTTGCTCTTGTGCTTCAAATGATAGTCTTCCCAGCACTCAACTCTCTCTCACAAATTTAGCTATGGTGGAAAGATGATTTGTGTGGAAAGAAACTTGGGGAAGGCTGGAGATCTGAAAGAAATATGCCCTAGAGGCAATAATAAAGTTGTTATTTGTATTTCCTTATTCATGATAAAGGTTTATTATTCATGCTAGAATTGTATTGATCAGAAACTTAAATACATGCGTGAATACATAAACAAATACCATGTCCCTAGTAATCCTCTACTAGACTAGCTCGTTGATAAAAAATGGTTAAGGTTTCCTAACCATGGACATGTGTTGTCATTTGATAACGGTATCACATCATTAGGAGAATGATGCGATGGACAAGACCCATCCGTTAGCTTAGCATATTGATCATTCAGTTAATTGTTATTGCTTTCTTCATGTCAAATACATATTCCTTCAGCTATGAGATTATGCAACTCCCGAAACTAGAGGAATACCTTGTGTGCTATCAAACGTCACAACATAACTGGGTGATCATAAAGATGCTCTACAGGTATCTCTGAAGGTGTTTGTTGAGTTGGCATAGATCAAGATTAGGAATTGTCACTCTGAGTTTCGGATAGGTATCTCTGGGCCCTCTCGGTAATACACATCATAAGCTTGCAAGCAAAACACTACGGAGTTAGTTACGAGGTGATGTATTACCAAAAAAGTAAAGAGACTTTCCGATAACGAGATTGAACTAGTTATAGAGGTACCGATGATCGAATCTCGGGCAAGTAACATACCGGTGGACAAAGGGAATTACATATGTTGTCATAGCGGTTCGACCGATAAAGATCTTCGTAGAATATGTAGGAGCCAATATGGGCATCCAGGTTCCGTTATTGGTTATTGACCGGAGAGGTGTCTCGGTCATTTCTACATAGTTCTCGAACCCATAGGGTCCGCACGCTTAACGTTCGTTGACGATATAGTGTTATATGAGTTATATGATTTGGTGCTCGAATGTTTTTTGGAGTCCCGGATGAGATCATGGACATGACAAGGAGTCTCTAAATGGTCGAGAGGTAAAGATTGATATATAGGACGATGGTATTTGGACACCGGAAGGGTTTCGGGATGCACCAGGTAGCCATCGGGTCATTGGAAGAGGTTCTGGACACCCCTGGTAGGTGTATGGGCTTAATGGGCCAAGGGTGACAGACCAGCCCACAGGGGGCTGGTGCGCCCCTCTCCCTGACCAGGCAGCCCTAGGGAAGGAAAGAGGGGAGGGCTAGACCCTCCTACCTTTCCCACTCATGGGAGAAAGGAAAGGGGGGGGCCTCCCTCCCCTGCCTTTCCCCCGCACCTATACATGGCAGGGGGCACCAGTTGGGAAGGGACCCCAAGTAGGATTCGACCTACTTGGGGCGCCCTCCTGGCTGCTCCCTCCACCCCACCTATATATATGTGGGAGGGGGCGCCTAGAACAACACAAGATTGTCTTAGCCATGTGCGGTGCCCCCCTCCACCGTTTACACCCTCGGTCATATTTTCGTAGTGCTTAGACGAAGCCCTATGGAGATCACTTCACCAACACCATGTCATCGTGCTATCGAAACTCATCCACTACCTCACCGTCTTGCTAGATCAAGATGGCGCAGACATCACCGAGCTGAACGTGTGCTGAACATGGAGGTGTCGTACGTTCGATACTTGATCAGTTGGATCGCGAAGAAAATTCGACTTCATCAACCGCGTTGTGAAATGCTTCCGCTTATGGTCTATGAGGGTACGTAGTGATACGTTTCCAACGTATCTATAATTTTTGATTGCTCCATGCTAGTATATTACCCGTTTTGGATGTTTATGGGCTTTACTTTACACTTTTATAACATTTTTGGGACTAACCTACTAACCGGAAGCCCAGCCCGAATTGCTATTTTTTGCCTATTTCAGTGTTTCGAAGAAAAGGAATATCAAACGGATTCCAAACGGGATGAAACCTTTGGGAGCGATCTTTTTGGAACAAATGCAAACCAGGAGACTTGGAGTGGACGTCAAGAAGTAAACGAGACGGCCACGAGGGTGCCCGGCGCGCCCTAGGGGGGTGGGCACGCCCCCCACCCTCATGGGCCCCTCGTGGCTCCACCGACCTACTTCTTCCTCCTATATATATCCATGTACCCCAAGAACATCCAGGAGCACCACGAAAACCTAATTCCACCGCCGCAACCTTCTGTATCCGCGAGATCCCATCTTGGAGCGTTCGCCGACGCTCCGCCGGAGGGGGAATCGATTACGGAGGGCCTCTACATCATATCCAAGGCCTCTCCTATGAGTTGTGAGTAGTTTACCACAGACCTTCGGCTCCATAGTTATTAGCTTGATGGCTTCTTCTCTCTCTTTGATTCTCAATACAAAGTTCTCCTCGATCTTCTTGGAGATCTATTCGATGTAACTCTTTTTGTGATGTGTTTGTCGAGATCCGATGTATTGTGGGTTTATGATCAAGTTTATCTATGAGAAATATTTGAATCTCCTCTGAATTATTTTATGTATGATTTGTTATCTTTGCAAGTCTCTTCGAATTATCAGTTTGGTTTGGCCTACTAGATTGATCTCTCTTGCAATGGGAGAAGTGCTTAGCTTTGGGTTCAATCTTGCGGTGTCCTTTCCCAGTGACAGCAGGGGCAGCAAGGCACGTATTGTATTGTTGGCATCGAGGATAAAAAGATGTGGTTTATATCATATTGTTTGAGTTTATCCCTCTACATCATGTCATCTTACCTAATGCGTTACTCTATTCTTATGAACTTAATACTCTAGATGCATGCTGGATAGCGGTCGATGTGTGGAGTAATAATAGTAGATGCAGAATTGTTTTTATCTACTTGTCGCGGACGTGATGCCTATAGACATGATCATGCATAGATAATCTCATAACTATGCACTTTTCTATCAATTGCTCGATAGTAATTTGTTCATCCACCGTAATACTTATGCTATCTTGAGAGAAGCCACTAGTGAAACCTATGGCCCCCGGGTCTATCTTTTATCATATAAGTTTCCAATCTACTTTATTTGCAATCTTTACTTTTCAATCTATATCATAAAAACACCAAAAATATTTATCTGATCTTATTATCTCTATCAAATCTCACTTTCGCAAGTTACCGTGAAGGGATTGACAACCCCTTTATCGCGTTGGTTGCGAGGTTCTTGTTTGTTTGTGTAGGTATGAGGGACTTTTGAGGAGCCTCCTCTTTGGATTGATACCTTGATTCTTAAAACTGGGGAAATACTTACGCTACTTTGTCGCATCACCCTTTCCTCTTCAAGGGAAAACCAACGCAGAGGCTCAAGAGGTAGCAAGAATGATTTACGCGCCGTTGCGGGAGGTCTTCGCTCAAGTCAAGACATACCAAGTACCCATCACAGACTCATCTCCCTCGCATTACATTATTTGCCATTTGCCTCTCGTTTTCCTCTCCCCCACTTCACCCTTGCCATTTTATTTGCCCTCTCTTTTCCGTTCGTCTCTTTTTCGCTTGTTCCTCGTATTTTCTGCCGCTATGTCTGAAACTGGGGAAGTTATCGTTGATAAGAACAATAGTAATAACATGGGGAACTTTGATGCTTTTGATGATCCTATTGAAGAACCACCTATCTTACATACTAAAAAGTTTCGAATCGGTAGTGGTAATATTATCGGAAAAGGGGTTATTCAAGATTTCTTTACTTGTGCCTGTGCTTTGCCCGCTATGGGTGGATCTATTCTTCATAGAACTAGTAGTCTTGCGAATGCTATATCCTTGCTTATAGTTGAACTTGAAAGACAGTTTATGCATATGCATCCTTGCATACAAATGATTTTCCTAGAATTTTCCAATATTGAGCATTCTTCTGTTAAGCATGCAGCTACTATCTTTTTGGCTCATGAGTTCAATAATAAAAAAAGCCAAAGAAATTTTTGCACATTATAGGGTGGACGTTGGCCGTCCTCCCATAGAGGCAATCCTCTTTGATCAAGAGGACATAATGCGTTTTCAATCTTTAGATTATGTCGCTTTTAATGAAAACCTTAGAAAAAAGGTTCCTACCAATGTTCTAGTTGATAGAATTTCCAAACTTAATAATGATTTTGCTATTCGAAACAATGAGTTAGGATATTCTCTTGAGTATAGGCTCATGACTTTCTGCCAAAAGAATGCTTATAATGATGAATTGGTTGTGCAACATGAAGGGCCAAAGGAGGAACCCATACCTCCCGAGATTGATATTGGGGACTTTTGTCCCATTAAATTTAGCCTTTTGATTACTTTTGCTTACCACGAAGAAACTTTTCTGCTGTACGTAGGGAATATGAGATGAGTTTTCATGATTTATCTTATTATTATGGCAATACTTAGATCTATTCTCGCTTTTACGCCTAGCTAGGGGCGTTAAACAATAGCGCTTGTTGGGAGGCAACCCAATTTTATTTTTGTTCCTTGATTTTTTTACTTCTGTTTAGTAATAAATAATTCATCTAGCCTCTGTTTAGATGTGGTTTTATGTTTTAATTAGTGTTTGTGCCAAGTAGAACCTATAGGATAACGTACGGTGAAAGTTAATTTGATTCTTCTGAAAACAGTAACTTTTGCACGCACGAGAATATTTTTAATAAATCACAGAAACGTGATTTTGAGTTGATTCTTTTTTAAGTATATAAATAGACAAATTTCCCAAGACTTCCTATTTTTGTAGGAGTTTTAGAGTTCCATAAGTATTTGGAAGTTACAGATTGCTACAGACTGTTCTGTTTTTGACAGATTCCGTTTTTCGTGTGTTGTTTGCTTATTTTGATGCATCTATGGCTAGTATCGGGGAGTATGAACCATAGAGAAGTTGGAATACAGTAGGTTTAACACCAATATAAATAAAGAATGAGTTCATTATAGTACCTTATGTGGTGGTTTTTCTTTCTTGCACTAACGAAGCTTACGAGATTTCCTGTTGAGTTTTGTGTTGTGAAGTTTTCAAGTTTTGGGTAAAGGTTTGATGGATTATGGAATAAGGAGTGGCAAGAGCCTAAGCTTGGGGATGCCCATGGCACCCCAAGATACTTCAAGGACAACCAAAAGCCTAATCTTGGGGATGCCCCAGAAGGCATCCCCTCTTTCGTCTTCATCTATCGGTAACTTTACTTGGAGCTATATTTTTATTCACCAAATGATATGTGTTTTGCTTGGACCGTCTTGTATGATATTATTCTTTGCTTTTAGTTTACCACAATCATCCTTTCTGTACACACCTTTTGGTAGGGACACTACATGATTCGGAATTTATTAGAATACTCTATGTGCTTCACTTATATCTTTTGAGCTAGACAATTTTGCTCTAGTGCTTCACTTATATCTTTTAGAGCATGGCGGTGGCTTAATGTTGTAGAAATTGTTGATCTCTCATGCATCACTTATATTATTTTGAGAGTCTTTTAGAACAGCATGGTATTTGCTATGGTTATAAAATTGGTCCTAGAATGATGGGCATCCAAGTTGGGTATAATAAAAACTATCATAGAAAGTGAATTGGATGCTATGATCAATTTGATGCTTGATAATTGTTTTGAGATATGAGGATGGTGATATTAGAGTCATGCTAGTGGATTAATTGTGAATATGAGGAATACTTGTGTTAAAAAATGTGATTCCCGTAGCATGCACGTATGGTGAACCGCTTTGTGATGAAGTTGGAGCACGATTTATTTATTGATTGTCTTCCTTATGAGTGGAGGTCGGGGACAAGCGATGGTCTTTTCCTACCAATCTATCCCCCTAGGAGCATGCGCGTAGTACTTTGTTTCAATAACTTGTAGATTTTTGCAATAAGTATATGAGTTCTTCATGACTAATGTTGAGTCCATGGATCATACGCACTCTCACCCTTCCACCATTGCTAGCCTCTCTTGTGCCGCGCAACTCTGGCCGGTACCATACACCCACCATATACCTTCCTCAAAACAGCCACCATACCTACCTATTATGGCATTTCCATAGCCATTCTGAGATATATTGCCATGCAACTCTCCATCGTTCCATTTATTATGACACACTCCATCATTGCCATATTGCTTTTGCATGATCATGTAGTTGACATCGTATTTGTGGCAAAGCCACCTTGATTATTCTTTCATACATGTCACTCTTGATTCATTGCATATCCCGGTACTGTAAGTGCATCTAGTGCCCCTTAGTGATTTTGGTGTATTGAAGACTTATAGGTTAAGTAACTGATGCGTTTGTGAGTGTACACAGGTCTATAAGTCTATGAGGAGTTTGATATTTACGTAAAAAGTCGACCCTAAAAATGAAGTTCTTCAATCAAGACTTTGATATTCGAAGACTTTACGAAGACTTTGAAAGTGAAGAAATTGGTGTGACCTTGAAGACTTGATATTCATTCGAGGAATATGAAGCGTGAAGACTTTTGTTTTCGTAGTTTCATTTTCTCTTTCTTGAGTCATAGGAAACACCGTACGGTTAAAGGGGGTCGAGGAAATACTAAGGAAAAATTTCCATGTGATGCTCAACTCAAAATCGTACACCTACCAATCCCTTCGAGTGAAGCCATTGAAATCTCATACAGATTCAATCAATTTCTTCAAAGGATGAGACGCAGTTCTTCCGTCACTTGAGGACTTTGCTCGATCGAGGAGTTAGGAATTCGCCAGTCGAATTGCCTACACAATGAGGAACATGATAGCCCCGAGGAATTTGAGAGTCAAATTTCCGATCGTTCTTTGTCTTCTTGCGCGCCACCTGTCCAAAATATCTTATCCACCTAACGGTTATATCATTGAAGGGCATTTATGTCTTATCATGTCGCTGCTCCCTAGGCTATAAATAGCCGCCCCCTACAACCACTAGCTGGTTGGCTGCTCCGAGAGAACTTGACACTTGTCATCTGAGAGCAACCCATCCTCCGAGGACTTTGAGCGAAAATCATCAAGTGAGGAAAATCGCAAAACCAAACCCCCACAAACCCAAAGTGATTGAGCATCACTAAAGATATTGATCCTGCGTGGATCCGACACTTGTTACCTTTGAAGACTGTGCTTCTTCCAGACGGTTAGGCGTCAAGGTCTAGAGCATCCAAGAGGAATTGTGGATCGCCGAGTGACCAAGTCTGTGAAGGTTTGGAAGTCACCTGAAGACTTACCACGAGTGATTGGACGAGGCCTGCATGGTCTTAGTTCAAGGAGAATACGGTGAGGATGGGTGTCCCGAGTTGCGGCTCGAGACTGGTGTCCGGATCAGTGTCCTCGAGTTTAAAAACTCAGCCGCTCCAACCAGACGTACAACTGAGACAGCAGTTGGAACTGGTTTACCAAATCATTGTCTTCACCAACTAACTGGTTCTATTCCTCAACTCTTTCATTTCCTCATGACTGTGTTGTATGTTGTTCATATCTATGCTTGAAGACTTTGACTGAAGACTTTCACAAATTCCTCAGTTCAATTTCTTCAGTCTGTTTGTCTTCATCTTGTTATCCTGTGTTTACGCTTTTTGTACTCTGTGCTAGTCTTCATTTCATCATGATGACTATGTTTGTATCCTGTTATGTTTACTTTTGAGTACTTATTCCGCTGCAAGTAGTTCTTCGCTAAGGAATTTCCTCACCAGCAAATTCCTCAGTGAAGAATTCATAAAAATCGCCTATTCACCCCCCTCTAGTCGATATAACGACTTTCAATTGGTATCGAGCAAGGTACTCCTTGTTACGTGTGATTTTGGTTTAACCGCCGGAGTTTTAGTTATGTCGACCGCAGGTATGATCAAGGTCTCGGCTGGGTGTCCTACCTTTGATGGAACGGACTACCCCTACTGGAAGAACAATATGCGAATGCATCTTGAGGCAATTGATAACGATCTCTGGTATGTTGTGGAAAATGGTGTCCCCTCTGTCACTCCCACACTGAACGCTACCGATGTGAAGAGATTCAAACAACTCGACTCTCAAGCGAAGAATATCATATGTGGTCATCTAAGCAAAGGACAGTATGGAAGAGTGAGTGCTTTGGAAACCGCTAAACTTATCTGGGATAGGCTGTCCAAAGTAAATGAAGGAGTTTCAACTCAGCGTGACTCTCGAGTCGATGTTCTTCGAAATCTCTTCAACCGCTTCAAAAGACTCGACAATGAGAATGTCCAACAAACCTTTGATCGCCTCACTGACATCTCAAATGAGCTTCAAGCCCTCGGTGCCACTGACATCACTGATCATGAAGTTGTGAAGAAACTGCTGAGATCGCTTGATTCCTCATTTGATACTCTGGGACTGATGATACAAGAACGTGCTGACTACAAGTCGCTTGATCCTGCTGATATCCTTGAAAGGCTAAACACTCACGAGTTCCACTTGTCAAAAGAGAGATCTCTATGGCTCAAACTATGGCAAACCACGTGCCACAAGGCTAAGGTTGTGTCGACTCAATGTGAGGATTCGGTAGTAGCCTTGGTGATCTGAAGAACTGAGCCAGATCTAGCACTGCTTGTGAAGAAATTCGAAAATTCACAAGACGTGGTCGCTTTGGAAAATCCTCAAGAGGAAATGATTCCTCAACCAAAGGACTATAAGAGAAGACTTTGCCACAAATGCAAGAAGCCTGGTCACTATATTCAAGATTGTCCTCGATGGGAAAAGGAAATGAAGAAGAAGAAATACAAGGACTACGCCTGATGATGCGAAGAAGAAGAAGAAATCGTCAAAATCTTCATCATCAAAATCCTCAAAGTCTTCATCTCACAAGAAGGGCAACTCCAAGAAGGCTCGGGCATTCATTGGCAAGGAAATGGACTCTGAAGCTGAATCTGGGGAAAATGATGAAGAGGAGGAGTCTCAAGAATCTGAGTCCGTGTTGCGAAGTCGGCGTTACTCTTGCTTTCGTCGAAGAAGTCCATCTTCAACATCAAGAAACCGACATCACCGACAAGCCCGATGAAGATAATGATGGCTACGCCCCACCTACCGCTTCATGGCAAAAGGAGCTAAGGTACTCAAATACAACTCCTCGACTCTAGTGAAAATGAATCTGATGAGGATCTCAAGCCCAGCTACTCTAAACTTGCTAAAATTGATGTGAAACAACAACGGGCTCTTGAAAAGGTTCAAAACATGCTAGATAAAAGTGATGATATGTTGGGTGAAGAAATGGATCGCACTAAAGCCTTGACCGAAAATCTTCAGAGACTTGGCCTAGGCATGATAACCTTCAAGGTCATCATAACTCTCTCTTGTCTGATCATGAGAAACTTTCTTATGAATTTCTTCAAGAAAAGCAAGATCACGAGAAGCTTTCTCTTGAAGCTCTTCAAAGAAAGGAAGATCTTGAAAAGCTAAGAGTATGTTATGAAGACCTTCAGAAGGAGCGCGATTCATTACTATCTCAACAAATCAGTGCTTCTCAGGAAGAATTTGTTCCTCCATGCTTAAAGTGCATTGAACGTGAATCTGCTAATTCTTCACCTGAATGTTCAAATGCTTCAAATGTTACAAATTCTTCATCTGCCTCTGCTATCACTAATTCCTCATCCGAGGACATTGCTAGTATCACTTGACAATGCAGGGTCAAGGAATTGTACATGACATGTACAAAAGCCTCAAAGGGCATCGACACTTTGTGATGTGCTCAAAAGCGAGATCCTCAACGAAACCCTAGGAAAGAGGGTATTGCCTTTGAGAGGAAACTCAATGCCGATGGAACATATTGGAAACCCGAGCGGTATCCCAAAACCTCATGGGTTGCTGCAAAGGGACCTCCAGATTGATCCATCTAACTTATCCGGCTTTACGTGTGAATATTCTCATTCTTCCGATGAGTCATTTGACTCAACTATAAACTGTTCAAAAATCGAATGGTGAAGTATTTGCTAGATATGTTGGCACTAATCTGCAGAACGGTTCCCCATGAAGAAAATCTGGGTTCCCAAAAGCTGTGTTGAAAGTCTTGGTGAATGTCCTCATGACACCACATGTGAAGAACAGAACCCCAGATCAAATTCTTCACATGGATCAAATTCTCAAGCTGGATCAAAGTCCTCATATGATTATCATCGTGCTAACAACCTGTCTCGTAGGGTAGAGCTAAGGGCTATGAATATGTGCATTATTCTTCAAACCATTATGTTCATAAGTCTTGAAGAATTACTCGCTTATTCATATGCTTACCCTAACCCCTCTTATGCTAAGCGAAATGGTTTGGCATCTTTGCCACCTTTCTCACATGGTGCTCGCAGGATGATGAACTCTTTGCCACCCCTCCGGATGTGGGTGGTGAAGAAAAGAACTAATCTCTTCTGCAGGTCAGTCTCCGGCGTGCTCTAACGTCTCAAGAATTTCTTTGGGGACCCGACAAAAATGCTCGAAAGGACGCAGAGCGAATCATGATGAAATGAACTTTCATTTCACACGCCCTCATCTTGCTATATTTGTTTACCGCTTGATGAAATTCATCGATGAACTTGATATCATATTCTTCACTGATGAAGCATATGAGATTGTAAGCTACACTAATTCATTTGCAGGATGATCAACCCAAAACCACTGAATGGGTCCTCGATAGTGGATGTACAAATCACATGACTGGTGACAAGAATCTATTGATGGATGCTCCCTTATCACCATCACCTCTGAAGCATATCATCTTTGCTGACAAAGGCAAAAGTGAGGTATTGGGTCTTGGTAAGGTTGCTATCTCTAAGGATAAGCACATGGACAAAGTCATGCTTGTTGAGTCCTTAGGATACAATCTCATGTCAGTGTCAATGCTTTGTGATCTTGATATGGTTGTTGTCTTCGGCAAATATCGCTGTGTTGTGATTATGGAAGCTGACAATTCCAAAGTCTTCGAAGGCTTTAGGAGAGGTGATCTGTATATTGTTGATTTCTCTACTTGCAAAAGCTTCAGAAGGCTGGCTATGGCATCGACGACTAGGTCATGCAGGCATGAGGAATCTGAACACGCTTGCGAAGAAGAAGCATGTCATTGGCATTGAGAATGTCAAATTCCTCAAGGATCACTTATGCGGAGCATGCGAAGTCGAAAAATGACCAAGGCCAAGCATCCAAATAAGACTATCATGACCACTACACGTCCATTCAATTGCTTCACATGGACCTCTTCGACCTAATCATTATTCAGCGGTCACTAATGATGCATCTTTATATGGTTTTGTCATTGTTGATGATTATTCTCGATATACATGGGTACACATTGTTACTTACAAACATGAAGTGCGAAAGTCTTCAAACGATTTTCCTCAAGGGCTTCAACCAACTTTGGTGTGAAGATCAAGCATATCGAAGTGACAATGGAACCGAGTTCAAGAATTCGGTCTTGATGCCTATCTTGATAAACTTGGTATTACTCATGAGTTATCTCGCTCCCTATACTCCTCAAAGAATGGCGTCGTGGAGCGCAAGAATGAACTCTTGTTGAGATGGCTCGCACTATGCTTGATGAATACAAAAAGCCTCGGCGTTTTTGGATTGATGCAATTGATACCGCTTGCCACATCATCAACAGAGTATATCTTCACAAATTCTTCAAGAAGACGCCTATGAACTCCTCAACGACAAGAAACCCAATGTGAGTTATTTCAAAGTCTTGATTGCTAAATGTTGGATTAGAGATCCTCACCACAACTCTAAATTTGCACCGAAAGCACATGAAGGTTTTATGCTTGGTTACGGAAGGACTTGCACACCTACTGAGTCTTCAACATTGTTCTTCACAAGATTGTCGACATTGTAGATGTGCGGTTCGATGAAACTAATGGCTCGCAAAGAGAGCACCTACCTTCTATGTTAGATGAACCAGCACCGAGGATGCTATCAAGCTCAAGGCAACCGAGGATGTCATTCCTCTTCAAGAATCTGCTGAAGAATTCATTCCTGTACATGAAGAACGCCGAGTGGTGCACCAAGAACATGATGAGGAAAATGGTGTCAAGAAAATGCTGATCAAAATCCTCGTGACAACCAACTCATCCACGCGTTGCAAAAGAAGTGCAAGTGGAGAAGATCATCGATGACATTAGCGCACCAGTCCTCTCACACGCTCAAAAGCCTCACACTTATCTAACTTTTGTGGGCACTATGCTTTTGTCTCTATCACATAGCCCACTAAGGTAGATGAAGCATTTCGAGCCGAGTGGATTCAGGCTATGCAAGAAGAATTACATCGATTCGAGCTGAACAATGTCCGGAATTGGTCAATCGCCTGCACCTCGCAAGCATAATATCATTGGCACAAAGTGGATCTACCGCAACAAGCAAGATGAAAATGGCCTTGTGGTGAGGAATAAGGCACGACTAGTAGCTCAAGGCTACACACAGTTGAAGGAATGGATTTCGATGAAACTTTTGCACTGTTGCTAGACTTGAGGCTATTCGCATTTTACTTGCCTATGCTAACCATCATGATATCATCTTATATCAAATGGATGTGAAAAGTGCATTCCTCAATGGTAAGCTTGAGGAAGAAGTATATGTTGCTCAACCCCCAGGTTTTGAAGATCCCAAGAATCCTGACAAAGTCTTCAGACTCAATAAGGCCCTCTATGGCCTCAAGCAAGCCCCTCGGGCGTGGTATGATACATTGAAGGAATTCTTCGTGAAGAATGGCTTCACACCCGGTTCACTCGACCCTACTCTCTTTACTAAATCATATGATGGTGAACTGTTTGTGTGCCAAATATATGTTGATGATATTATCTTTGGCTGTACTAACCAACGATACAGTGATGAATTTGCCTATATGATGAGTGAAGAATATCAAATGTCTATGATGGGAGAGTTGAAATTCTTCTTAGGTCTTCAAATTAAATCGGCGCAAATGGCATATTCATAGCTCAGAGAAATACCTCAAAGATGTAATCGAGGAAATTCGCATGCAAGATTGCAAAGGCGTCAAAATTCCTATGCCCACAAATGGCCATCTATGCAATCGATGAAAATGGTATTGACTTGATCACAAGGTATACCGCTCCATGATTGGTTCTTTATTGTACTTATGTGCATCTAGGCGGATATAATGCTTAGTGTTTGCATGTGTGCCCAATTTCAAGCTGCACCAAGGAATCACACCATAAGGTCAGAAGCATATTCTTCGATATCTAGCTCACACACCAACACTAGGATTATGGTACCCCAAGGGCTCTGCTTTTGATCTCATTGGATATTCGACTCGACTATGCCGGTGATCGTGTGGACCGCAAGTCAACATCCGCACTTGTCATTTCCTCGACGATCCTTGGTCATTGGTCCTCGAAGAAACAGAATCTGCGTATCACCGTCTACTACTCAAGCTGAATACATTGCTGCTGGCTCATGCTGTGCTCAATGCTTTGGATGAAGCAAACCCTCAAGGACTATGGCGTCAACATGAAGAATGTGCCTCTCCTCTGCGACAATGAGAGTGCCATCAAGATTGCTCACAACCCGCCAAAGACTCAAGACTAAGCACATCAGATTCGTCATCATTTTTTTGTGATCATGTGTTGAAGGCGATATCTCCATCGAGCATGTGAAGATCAAGAACAGCTAGCTGATATCTTCACTAAGCCCTTGGATGAGAAGAGATTTAGCAAGTTGCGGTGTGAGCTAAATATCTTAGAATCTTCAATGTTCTTTGAAAAGGACACACATCCTAACCCTTATGCGTAATTGATGACTTAGATGTGCAACACATGAAGAAACGTTTTCTTCAATCAATGAAGAATAACACTCTAAGTGTGAAGAAATTAATGAAGAATTTGATTCTCGTAACCCTCGACAATTGTACGCGGTGTCCAAATCATCATTCTTATACTGTGGGTCATGCCACCACAAAAGTTGAAAATCTTCAATTTGAGTTTTTCCTCATTTTGAAATTCTTCGAGTTTTCAAATTCTTCAACTTTGCAAAATCTTCACTGTTTCCGTCGTTTTTCTTCATTGGCTATATATATATGAGTTTATGTCCTCTACAGCATTCACTTATTGCTATTTCTTCAAGTTGCGATTTCTGCTAAGTGAATGTGATCGGACCCTTCCCCCTCTATGCTATACTCAACCCAATCTATTCACAAATTCTTCATGTGCGTTCTGATTGAAACTCGTTCGAAGTCTTCACTGTGTCCTTGTCAGCTGAAGAAATTGCGAACGAATTTTTTTTCTAAAAAAAGGAACAAATCTTATCCAGATTTTCGGTTTTACCGTTCAAACCGTTCCGCATCCCATGATACATTAGTTAATTCACCCACGATCTTACACGATCTCATCTGCACAGTACGTGGGTGACACATGTCGCGTGAAGAAGAAAGGGCAGGGGCATGTTCGTCCCAAAATCTTCGGACGAACAGTTTTTACCGTGGCTATAAATACCCATCTCCCTTCCTTACTTCATTTACTCCGCTCGGTCACTGTCTCTCGCTCGAGCTCTCCTCAAACCCTAGCACCACCGCTACTCCATCGCCGTCGGTGAGGAAGAGCTTCACTGCCTCGACCTCGTCGCCGTCGTACTCGCGCCGGCTGCGGAAATCTTCACTCCGCCGCCGCCGTAGCTGTCTCCCTCTGCCAAGTTAGGGCGTGGGAGATCTAACGTGATGAACTTCACCATGGTTCATCTCTATTCGTCGTGTTCTTCAGTTCGGGTAATTAAAAGTCACTTTTATTACTCGCTTTGGTTCTCAAACTCTTCTGAAAATCTTCAAAGGTGTTTATTCTTCAAATCTTCACATATGAACACCTCACACACTGTATGCTCTTGATTTATCTCTCTAAGCACTCATTTCTTCAAGATTCCTCAATTGTGCGGATTTTCGATCTGTACAACTCTGGAACCTAAGACAAGAACGCTTAGTGAAATTCCTCAAGGCTCAACTGGTCAAATTCCTCAAAACTTGTCTTTTCGAAAAATCTTCCGAGAACGATATGACCTCTCCAAATTCCTCGCACCTACACTCTATTCACAGTACTCATGTCCGCTGCTGAATCACTAGGTTCTCATCAACTTAACTCATTTGCAGCATTCCTCAAGAAAAACTGCATACTTCTTGAGTGTTCTATTGTTCAAATTCCTCATCCAAGAAAATGGCGAAGTCAAGAGACCGCAGAAAGGAGGAAAGAAACCGGAGGTCATGATCGCTTTGAGATCCCCGATGAAATATACAAGGATTATCAGACACTGATGAAGCCAAGTTTGGCAAAGAGAATAAAAATCAGCGCAAAGTGCGATTCAGAGGATAGAACGAAGATGGGCACGAGAATGGAGGAATATCGCTATCTTACTCCCAAGTACATGAAGAAATTCGCCTTAAACCCTCCATGCCCAAGAGCTCCATTGGCACTGCCAAGTCGCTAATCCCACCAAAGATCAAGCGTGGTGAAGACTTTCTGAAGAATGGTCTAGGCGCTAAGCAAAGCTGGCAAGACAGGCCAAGGAGGCGGTGAGGAAATTCAATGAGGATTCTGCTGCTGCTGCTGCTTGCTGAGACCTCGGTCAAGCCGAGGAAGTCAATGCCGAAAAGCCGCTCGAAGCCAAGTGCTTCACCATCAGCGCCCTCACGGCCAAGTTCCTCACCGCGCCTCACGGCAAATTCCTTAGTCTCTTCGCCGCACCACCAAAGTCCTCAAGCAGCTCCTCCAAGTCCTCAACTCCTGTGCATCCGCTACATGTCAAAGGACTCGGGGTTTCTCGATTATGTCTCGTGTCTCAAAGAAGTTCCTCACCGCACTAATGTCCTCATTAGGCCCCACTCTGCTGAAGACAAAAGCAACAGCTAGACGCGGTCCTCGGCCAAGTCCAAGAAAGAAACAGGTTGCCTTCAACATGCCCTCTGATGACGAAGCTTCTATTGAAGAACTTGCAGAAATCATCAGAGACAGACTAACAAAGGCCGCTAGAGCCAAAGGAACAACTGTGCCTCTGCTTTTGGATCCAAAGAAGATCCTCGACTACATTGACTTGTGGCATAAGGATCCAAACACTCCAATGCCTGATCTGCCTCTGACTCCAGGTCAAAGTCATATGCTCAACCATTTCATCGCTCAAGAGAAATGGAAGTTTGAAAAGGCTCGTGAGATAAAGAGAGCACAAGCCAGAAAGGAGAAGCTTCTGAAGAAGAACATCGTCAACCTGACTCCTGAAGAACTTCTCAAAGCTCAATCTGAAATCCAAGCCCTCAGCAAGGATTTCGATGCTTACAATGCTGATTGGCAAGGAGCCAAGGTGAGATTCGTCAATTTGACGAAGAAAATGACAATTGTTGCAGCCCCATCGCAACAAGAAAATCCTCAGGCTGCAGACTCTGCTCAGCCTGCTGAAGAACATGCCAAGATCACGATGACTTTCACCTGGCGATGAGAATACAAGTTCGGTGGCTGATGACTCCATTCCACCACCGAAGAAATTCCTGGGGCATCCACTAGTGGTGCACTGAAGAATCAAGAGATCGAGCAATCGCACTGCACCATTCGCTGAAAAAATCGAACCACGCCCTCGGCTCCTCCTGCGCCAACACCAACTCCAATTCTTCCTTCGCCTATGAAGTGAAGAAGGCAAAGGCTGCAGAGCGAGCTGCAGTGAAGAAAAGAAAGGCATCAGCTGCGTCAAATTCTTCGGCTGCGAAGAAAATGAAGCCAATGACCAACTCGCTTGAAAATCCTATTGATGCCGTTCCCATTTCCTCCATGTCGTCTAAGGAAATTGTTCCTTATGGAGAAGACTACAAGATTCCAAGCGGATCTGATGAAGAAAATCACTCTGTTGCTACCTCAGAACAGTTTGATGAAGAAATTGAAGTGGAAGCATTCCCTTCACCGCCAGTCGTTTCCTCACCCATGCCTCAGTTCACAGCTAAAGAGGCTGGTGTTGAGGAAATTGAAAAAGAAGATGAAGACGTGGATATTGGATGCACTACACCAGTGATGAACGATGACTTTTGGGAAATTCAGCATCCCAATACTCCTCTCTTCACCCCCATTCAACAAATTCCTCAGTCCCCGGCTACAACTGTTCAAATGGGCTCTGAAGAAACTCATCCCACATCGTCTGTTCATGAAGAAATTCCAGCCGCTAGTGTCAAGAACTCTTCTTGATCCCCAAACTGCACAAGAAGAGGAACCAGAAATTCTCACCAAGCACCGAGATCGCGATTCACGAGGTTGTGCTGCAAATCATCGACATTCCTCTGCCCAAACCAAGAATCCGTTCTCGAGCAAGCAAAAATTCAAGGTGAAGACTTCTTTTACGAGCATGTGTTCTTCATCGACATAAATCCATATGACTCGCCGCATAAGGAAAAGACGCTTCGGACTGCTACTCAAGCCAACTTCTATTCCTCGGTGCTTTTGACAAGGACAAAATCTTGATCATGAGCATATTCCTCATGTGGATATGGAATCCTGCCGTGCTTCGAGCCAAGATTCGAGTTATTCACGATGCAGACTCTGAATTTCTGACCGATATCCGTGATTGGAATGAAGAACTCATTCTTCGATTCTATGCCACTTTGCATATCACCGAGATGTCAAGATGTCAATTCATGGGTGCTGGATTGATGACGAAAAACACTCACTACAAGGCACCAAAGAATGAATTGCTTCGTGTCCTTCCTCTTGATCCTCCCCATGACGAAGGCATGTTGCATCTACAATGACCGCGAATCGACCGATCATTATATGCAAGTGCTCATGAAGCCTTTGAAGCTGTGGCAGGCACCTCGAACCAAATTCCTCGTCAAGGAACTGCTGTATGTGCCTCGGACTGTCTATCGAATCCTGACTAAGACAATGACTCCTATCAAAGGCCACGACTCAAATGATGAAGATGTCGTTGGCATCATGAAGAACATGCTTTTCAACATCATTCATGGCGCTCCGTCCAACTTCCATGATTTCTTCATGAGGACTCGCTAATGTTGCAATGTCACCTTTTGAGTTTGAAGCCCTATGCGCCTTGGATTATGAGATTCATAAGGGCAAGATCTTCACTAAATTAAAGGGTGACACTCAACCATGGTAGCTACTTGTCGCCCATTGAAGTCCTCAAGCGACCGGTTTCATCATCGATGATAAGGGCAAGGCAGCTCTGTGATTGATGAAGGCACTCGTCCATTGGATGGTCAATTCCGCCTAGCTACATCTTACTCCACCAATGACGATTACAGAACACATGACACCGCCAAATACCTCGGCTAAGCAAAAGCCTCAAGCAACAAAGACCGTGGTGATGACCGACCGTGAGTTACTCCTCGCCTTCATCGGAAGGTTGAATGCAATCGAAAATGGGTGAAGCGTCAATTTGCTGCAATTCTTCACAACATGACCTCAACACATAATGCGGTGAAGAAAATCAGATCACCTTCATGAAACCCTCAACCGCACTGGCTGTTCTCACTCATGTATATTCCATGGAAGAATTGTAGATTATGGGTCTCCGGGAAGCATTTGACCGTCTGCACCACCTCCAAGAAATTCAAGAGAGTCAAAGTTCCGATCCGGTGGCTAGCTCTTATTCTTCATTGCGTGAAACCGATGAACATGAAGATTTGGGCGACATCTGCGGCAGCCCTACTTCAACAAACAACCCCGATAACGCCGGGCGCCTCCATCAACTTGAAATTCTTGAGGCGTTAGTCCTCAGTTTCGATCCTTTTGGTCATTTGATGACAAAGGGGGAGAAATCTGAGTTAGTCTTCAAGCGGGTTTATATTATGGGCGTTTTTGTTAGGTTACAACTCTCGTTCTTCCGAAAGTTTTTATTGGATCGAGTTGTAATCTTAAATCCGATGGTGCCTTGATACTTTTGGTCGTGCTCTGATGCTTTTGATGCACTGAGCTCTGAAACTTTTGATGTGCTATTCCGCATGCTTATTCCTCGTTAATATTATTGCATGCATGCTGAATCTCATCAGGCACCATATTTCATCATGCATTTCAAATTGTTCATATTATATATCAAATGCGTGTATGAATTACAAGATATAGGGGGAGATCTCCATGATTCGATTCTTCAAATGTGCATTGCCTCAAAAGCAAATTCCTCACTATGCACATATTCAGGGGGAGTTCTTCTATGTCTTGCAATCAAATTCCTCAATATCAGTATTTACACTTCATATATTTATCCCCGTTGAAAACTTAACCTATGTTGTCATCAATCACCAAAAAGGGGGAGATTGTAAGTGCATCTAGTGCCCCTTAGTGATTTTGGTGTATTGAAGACTTATAGGTTAAGTAACTGATGCGCTTGTGAGTGTACACAGTCTATAAGTCTATGAGGAGTTTGATATTTACAGAGAAAGTCGACCCTAAAAATGAAGTTCTTCAATCAAGACTTTGATATTCGAAGACTTTACAAGACTTTGAAAGTGAAGAAATTGGTGTGACCTTGAAGACTTGATATTCATTCGAGGAATATGAAGCGTGAAGACTTTTGTTTTCGTAGTTTCATTTTCTCTTTCTTGAGTCATAGGAAACACCGTCTTCGTTAAAGGGGTCGAGGAAATACTAAGGAAAAATTTCCATGTGATGCTCAACTCAAAATCCTACACCTACCAATCCCTTCGAGTGAAGCAATTGAAATCTCATACGATTCAATCAATTTCTTCATGTGATGAGACGTAGTTCTTCCGGTCACCGAGGACTTTGCTCGACCGAGGAGTTATGAATTGGCCAGTCTGAATTGCCTACACAAAGGAGGAACATGATAACCCCGAGGAATTTGAGAGTCAAATTTCCGACCGTTCTTTGTCTTCTTGCCACCTGTCCAAAATATCTTATCCACCTAACGGTCATATCATTGAAGGGCATTTATGTCTTATCATGTCGGGCTGCTCCTAGGCTATAAATAGCCGCCCCTACAACCACTAGCTGGTTGGCTGCTCCGAGAGAACTTGACACTTGTCATCTGAGAGCAACCCATCCTCCGAGGACTTTGAGCGAAAAGCATCAAGTGAGGAAAATCCCAAAACCAAACCCCCACAAACCCAAAGTGATTGAGCATCACTGAAGATATTGATCCTGCGTGGATCCGACGCTTGTTACCTTTGAAGACTGTGCTTCTTCTAGACGGTTAGGCGTCAAGGTCTAGAGCATCCAAGAGGAATTGTGGATCGCCAAGTGACCAAGTCTGTGAAGGTTTGGAAGTCACATGAAGACTTACCATGAGTGATTGGACGAGGCCTGCGTGGTCTTAGTTCAAGGAGAATACGGTGAGGACTGGGTGTCCCGAGTTGCGCTCGAGATCGGGTGTCCGGATCGTGTGTCCTCGAGTTTAAATACTCACCGCTCCAACAGGGCGCATAACCGAGACAGCAGTTGGAACTGGTTTACCAAATCATTGTCTTCACCAACTAACTGGTTCTATTCCTCAACTCTTTCATTTCCTCATGACTGTGTTGTATGTTGTTCATATCTGTGCTTGAAGACTTTGATCAAGACTTTCACAAATTCCTCGCCCAATTTCTTCATCATTTATCTTCATCTTGTTATCCTGTGTTTACGCTTTTTGTACTGTGTGCTAGTCTTCATTTCATCATGATGACTATGTTTGTATCTGTTATGTTTACTTCGAGTACTTATTCATTCAAAGTAGTTCTTAGCTAAGGAATTTCCTCACCAAAGAAATTCCTCGATGAAGAATTCATAAAAATCGCCTATTCACCCCCCCTCTAGTCGATATAACGCACTTTCAGGTACACCGCCGGAGGCATCCACATAGAGTCATATTTTGTTCTAAGTATTGAGTTGTAATTCTCGAGTTGTAAGTAAATAAAAGTGTGATGATCTTCATTATTAGAGCATTGTCCCAAGTGAGGAAAGGATGATAGAGACTATGATTCCCCCACAAGTTGGGATGAGACCCCGGACAAAAAAAAGGAAAAAAATGAGAAAGGCCATAAAAAAAAGAGAGAAAGGCCAAATAAAAAAATGGGAGAAAAAGAGAGAAGGGACAATGCTACTATCCTTTTATCACACTTGTTTTTCAAAGTAGCACCATGATCTTCATGATAAAGAGTCTCCTATGTTGTCACTTTCATATAGTAGTGGGGATTTTTCATTATAGAACTCGGCTTGTATATTCTAATGATGGGCTTCCTCAAAATGCCCTAGGTCTTCGTGAGCAAGCAAGTTGGATGCACACCCACTTAGTTTCTTTTGTTGAGCTTTCATACACTTATAGCTCTAGTGCATCCGTTGCATGGCAATCCCTACTCACTTGCATTGATATCTATTAATTGGCACCTCCATAGCCCATTGATATGCCTAGTTGATGTGAGACTATATTCTCCTTTTTTGTCATCTCCACAACCACCATTCTATTCCACATATAATGCTATGTCCATGGCTCATGCTCATGTATTGCGTGGAAGTTGAAAAAGTTTGAGAACATAAAAGTATGAAACAATTGCTTGGCTTGTCATCGGGGTTGTGCATGATTAAATACTTTGTGTGATGAAGATAGAGCATAGCCAGACTATATGATTTTGTAGGGATAGCTTTCTTTAGCCATGTTATTTTGAGCAGACATGATTACTTTGTTAGTATGCTTGAAGTATTATTGTTTTCATGTCAATATGAACTTTTATTTTGAATCATTTTGGATCTGAACATTCATGCCACAATAAAGAAAATTATATTGAGAAATATGCTAGATAGCATTCCACATCAAAAATCCAGTTTTTATCATTTACCTACTCGAGGACGAGCAGGAATTAAGCTTGGGGATGCTTGATACGTCTCCAATGTACTCCTTCCGTTCCTTTATGTAAGGTGTATTATTTTTGGCACAGTAACCAAGGCACAAAATTATAGACATGTTAGGACGAAATTACCCTTGACAAATTTTTCTGTTAGTGGCAAGTAAATCAGTTAGTCGAGGAAAGTATGAGATACATGCAATTGACAAAGAGATAGTTTCCTTCTTTTGCTACAGGGAGAGATAAAAGGGAATTATGAGGAATTAGAAGAAATGCACCTTACATTCTGAAATTTTATCAAAAAACAAATTCACCTTATATAATGGAACGGAGGGAGTATCTATAATTTTTGATTGCTCCATGCTATTATATTACCCGTTTTGGATGTTTATGGGCTTTACTTTACACTTTTATATCATTTTTGGGACTAACCTACTAACCGGAGGCCCAGCTCGAATTGCTGTTTGTTTTGCCTATTTCAGTGTTTCGAAGAAAAGGAATATCAAATGGAGTCCAAACGGGATGAAACCTTCGGGAGCGATCTTTTTGGAACAAATGCAAACCAGGAGACTTGGAGTGGACGTCAAGAAGTAAACAAGGCGGCCACGAGGGTGCCCGGCCCCTAGGGGGGTGGGCGCTCCCCCCACCCTCGTGGGACCCTCGTGGCTCCACCGACCTACTTCTTCCTCCTATATATATCCACGTACCCCGAGAACATGCAGGAGCACCAGGAAAACCTAATTCCACCACCGCAACCTTCTATATCCGCGAGATCCCATCTTGGAGCCTTCGCCGGTGCTCCGCTGGAGGGGGAATCGATCACGGAGGGCCTCTACATCATCTCCAAGGCCTCTCCTATGAGTTGTGAGTAGTTTACCATAGACCTTCGGGTCCATAGTTATTAGCTAGATGGCTTCTTCTCTCTCTTTGATTCTCAATACAAAGTTCTCCTCGATCTTCTTGGAGATCTATTCGATGTAACTCTTTTTGCGGTGTGTTTGTCGAGATCCGATGAATTGTGGGTTTATGATCAAGTTTATCTATGAGAAATATTTGAATCTCCTCTGAATTCTTTTATGCATGATTTGTTATCTTTGCAAGTCTCTTCGAATTATCAATTTGATTTGGCCTACTAGATTGACCTTTCTTGCAATGGGAGAAGTGCTTAGCTTTGGGTTCAATCTTGCAGTGTCCTTTCCCAGTGACAACAGGGGCAACAAGGCACGTATTGTATTGTTGTCATCGAGGATAAAAAGATGGGGTTTATATCATATTGTTTGAGTTTATCCCTCTACATCATGTCATCTTACCTAATGTGTTACTCTGTTCTTATGAACTTAATACTCTAGATGCATGCTGGATAGCGGTCGATGTGTGGAGTAATAGTAGTTGATGCAGAATCATTTCGATCTACTTGTCGCGGACGTGATGCCTATATACGTGATCATTCCTAGATAATCTCATAACTATGCACTTTTATATCAATTGCTTGACAGTAATTTTTTCACCCACCGTAATACTTATGCTATCTTGAGAGAAGCCACTAGTGAAACCTATGGCCCCCGGGTCTATCTTTTATCATATAAGTTTTCGATCTACTTTATTTGCAATCTTTACTTTTCAATCTATATCATAAAAATACCAAAAATATTTATCTTATCTTATTATCTCTATCAGATCTCACTTTCGCAAGTTACTGTGAAGGGATTGACAACCCCTTTATCGCGTTGGTTGCGAGGTTCTTGTATGTGTGTGTAGGTACGAGGGACTTTTGAGGAGCCTCCTACTGGATTGATATCTTGGTTCTCAAAAACTGAGGGAAATACTTATGCAACTTTGCTACATCACCCTTTCCTCTTCAAGGGAAAACCAACGCAGTGCGCAAGAGGTAGCACGTAGACACACTCTCCCCTCTTGTTTCTATGCATCTCCTTGATAGATCTTGTATGGGAGTTGGAAAATTTTGTTTTCATGCAACGTTCCCCAATAGTTGTATCAGAGCCAGGTCTATGCGTAGATGATATACACGAGTTGGACAAAGAAGTTGTGGGCGGTGATGTTCATACTCCTTACTACCAACGTCTTATTTTGATTTGGCGGCATTGTGGGATGAAGCGGCCTAGACCAACCTTACATGCCACGCACATGAGACCGGTTCCACTGACTGACATGCAACTAGTTTCGCATCAAGGTGGTCGGCGGGTGTTTGTTTCTCCTACTTTAGTTGAATCAAATTTTACTACGGTCGGTCCTTGAAGAAGGTTAAGACAGCAATCTTGATAAATCACTATTGTGGTTTTTGCCGTAGGTAAGAACGGTTCTTGCTAGAAACCGTAGCGGCCACGTAAAACTCGCAACAACAAAGTAGAGGACGTCTAACTTGTTTTTGCAGGGTATGTTGTGATGTGATATGGTCAAGACATGATGTGATATACATTATTGTATGAGATGATCATGTTTTGTAATTTATTGGCAACCGACAGGAGCCTTATGGTTTTCTCTTTATTGTATGAAATGCAAATGCCACGTAATTACTTTACTTTATCGCTATGCATTAGAAATAGTTGTAGAAGCAATAGTTGGCGAGACGATCACAACGCAACGATGGAGATCAAGGTGTCGAGCCGGTGAAGCTGGAGATCATGACGATGCTTTGGAGATGGAGATCAAAAGCACGCGATGATGATGGCCATATCATGTCACATATTTTGTTTGCATGTGATGTTTATCTTTTATGCATCTTATTTTGCTTAGAACGATGGTAGCATTATAAGATGACCCCTTCACTAAATTTCAAGATATAAGTGTTCTCCCCAAGTATGCACCATTGCGGATGTTCGTCATTTCGAGACACCACGTGATGATCGGGTGTGATAGACTCTACGTTCACATACAATGGGTGTAAGACAGTTTTGCACATGCAGGATACTTGGGTTAAACTTGATGAGCCTAGCATGTACAGACATGGTCTCGGAACACTAGAGACCAAAAGGGTGAACGTGAGTCATATAGTAGATAAGATCAACATAGAGATGTTCACCATTGATGACTACCCCATCTCACGTGATGATCTTATCTACTATATGGCTTAGAACCGGGACTTAAAAAAAATTGAACGCCACGGAGCATATGAGATGTTCCAAGACCTGAAATTGGTATTTCAGACTCATGCCCGTGTGAGGAGGTATGAGACCTCTAACATGTACTTTTCCTACAAGATGGAGGAGAATAGCTCAACCAGTGAGCATGTGCTCAGAATGTATGGGTACTACATGTCAGGACCCCGACTCAATGCCACATCGATCTAGCATGTAACACCTCATATCACTTTGCGGCCTCACGCACGATATTCCCACGGGTGTCGCCTCACCTTTGCCCGGGACCGTTTGCGCCTTTTGGCACACGTATATGATAGTGTCGCTAGCATCCATATGATAAGGAGCCCGGGCTGACATGGCTAGTCGTAAACCCAAAGTGGCACAAACTTACAGGACAGCATCCATGACCCAAAGATCGAACGTGTCGGTCATCACGAGTGAATCCAGTGCTGTAGCACTGGGCTAGCAGGACTCGTGAACCGGGCAGTAGCGGCTAACAGACTCAGATTCATCGCGTGACATTTCCCGAAGGGACGTACACAGAACGAAGAAGGACACATGTCGGCCAGCCTAAGTGTTCCGAAGTAGTAGCAAGCTACCATGGCTCAGTGGAAACACTAGGAGACATTTCCCGGTAAGAGAGGCTACTAAGGATAAACAACTAGATAGTCAGATCCCACACATACCAAGCATTTCAATAACATACACACAATATGCTCGATATGTGCAAATACAACATGGCATCACAACATGACTCTACAACTCAAGTATTTTATTCAATAGGCTGCGAGGAGCGAGATATTACAAACATGGGTCTCACGACCCAACATTCAGAGCATACAAGTCAAAACACAAGCGGAAGCTTAGCATGTCTGAGTAGAGACATCTACAAATGAAAAAGGCTGAGAAGCCTGACTATCTACCAGATCCTGCCGAGGGCACAAGATCGTAGCTGAGGTAACAAGCTAAACGTCGAAGTCCACAAGGAACTACTAGTGAGACGGAAGTCTCTCTGCGAAACATAAAATAGGCAAACGTGAGTACAAATGTACCCAGCAAGACTTACATCAGAACTAACTACATATGCATCATTATCAACAAAGGGGGTGGTGGAGTTTAACTGCAGCAAGCCAGCTTTGACTCGATGGCTAACCCGAACTACATCGCAAGTAACTCTTTTGAGGTGGCGCACAGTCCACATACTCACCATATCAATACACCACTATGGATCCGCTCCCATCTCCCTACGAGAACGCCATCCATAGCACTCACGCTATCTTGCGCATTTTAGAGTATCCACTTTCACTTGTCTACGAACCGCACAGCAACCCGAAGTCCTTTACATGGACACGGCTATTCAATAGATAATGTTAACCTGCAGGGTGTACTTCTTCACACATGCTCTCGCCACTTACCACCATGTACACCACGTGTATCTCGGCAACCTTCAAGCGGAAGCCTGGCGAGGGAGTCGGCCACGACCTGACTAACCACACAAGTCTCTAGTCCAGGTTTATCGCCTATTCGGGTTCCATCCGCAAGGAGATCCGCCGGGTGTCGCCACGGCCCCAAACGATGTGAGCAGGGTTCCCAAGCCCACCATCCGGTGCCACTTGGTACACCGTACATCAGGCCTAGTCTGTCCAAAGCCCACATGCACGGGTGCCACTTGGTAGACTACTAACACTACCTACAAACACCGAAACTAGTTGCAACTCCCGGACAGAGATCAAAGTTGATTAATAAGTCGAGAGAGCTTGGGCGCCGGAGCCCAATGTGTGGTAGTCACTGTTCATGGATCACAAACACAGAACTCAGCTCCTGAGGACGGTTTCAATGAGACAACCCACCATGTACTCCTACATGGCCTCTCACCGCTACCTTTACCAAATCGTGTTCACACACTTAGCTCTCAACAGTAGGACATGTTCACACACCTCTGATTCATCCCAGATGAATCAGACCTGACTCAACTCTAAGCAGTAGCAGGCATGACAAACAAGCATGAATGAGTAGGCACAACAAGGCTCAAACAACTCCTACTCATGCTAGTGGGTTTCATCTATTTACTGTGGCAATGACAGGTCATGCAGAGGAAAGGGGTTCAACTACCGCAGCATGTAACAGTTGAATCGTTGTTGTCCTAATGCAGTAAAAGAGAGCAGGAGCGAGAGAGTGGGATTGTATCGGAATTAATAAGGGGGTTTTGCTTGCCTGGCACTTCTGAATATAGAATAGCTCTTCATCAGTGTCATCGATCTCATCGTTGGTACCACGTCTATTGAGAGGGGACAAACACCGGCAAACAAGAAAGAATGCAATCAATGCAATGCACAATATGATGCATGATCATGACATGGCAAGATGATGTGGTTTGAGCTAATGCAACTAGCAATGGGTTAAAGGAAGTTGGTTTGAATCCAAGATTCAAATTCAAACTCCATATGTGAAGGTTTAAATGCCATTTATATGATTTGTGCTAAACAGCAGCTATAAGTTGTTCTAACATGCATGAAAATAGCATAAATGGATAGATTGGATTTTTCTGATAATTTTTCATATATAAATTATTTCATTCTGAGTTACGGTTGATTTTATATGATTTTCAGAAGTTTTGGTTATTTTCTGAAATTTCCTAAATTATTTTAAATCCAGAAAATTATTAACTGCGTCAGCATCGCGTCACTGTGACGTCAGCAGGTCAACTGCGGCTGACCAGGTCAAACCTGACCAGTGGGGTCCACCGTCACCACACGGTGCAATCTTGTCTGGTCACCGACGTGTGGGTCAGTCAATGCACCACGTCGGAGAGTCAATGCTGACGCGTGGGTCCCACTGTTTATGAATTAATCTAAACAGAAAATAAAACTAACCTAAACAGGTACATGGGCCCACATGGCAGTGGCTCTAGGGGGTTAGTCAGGGCGTCATTAGTGGCTAATGACTTGCCATGTTAGCACTGCCGGCGATTAGTCGCCGGCGACCTCAAGTCGCGGCGGAGCCCGCTTGGCAGGCCACGGGGATGGCCGGCGAGGGCACCAGGAGGAAGCCCAGGCCCGTGCGCATCTAGGGGAGGCCGCTGGGCCGTCGAGGAAGGCCTGTTGCGATGGTGGCGGTGAGGTTAGCGGCGGCCAGAGTTCGGACACGCGCGGGTTCGGTGTTCCGGTGCGCGGCAGGACCAGCTGGTGGTCGGGGTCGACTCCTAGGAGCAGCCCGAGCACGATGACGCACCCAGGCGCAATCTAAGGCGTCAATAGCCACGACGGCGACATGGCCGGCGGGCGGGAGTTCTCGGCTCCGGCGGAAGAGGCGGCTAGAGGGCGGGAACGAGCTCGAGGAGGAGGGGAAAAGGCGGCTGAGCTCACAGTGGATCGAACGGAGGGGTCGGCGAGCCCGGGGAAGGCTTGGACGGCGTCGGAGCCACGGCGGCGATCGTCGGACCCGAGGATGAAGATGACGTCGATGGCGATGATGCGGGCACCCGGCGTCTCGTGGCTTAATGGGGAGATCGAGGGAGACTTGGCAGGGCTCTTGGGCATGTCAGAGGGGCGAGGGGGGGCGGTGGCCGCGGTGGTGGCGAATGGCGGCAACGAACCCGTTCGGGTGGGTGAGGGAGAGAGGTCCACGGGAGGGGATGAGCACGGGGAAGAGCGGAAGGGGGTCGAGGGGAGCACGTGGCATCACCCGAAGAGGCCAGGGCTAAGCGGCAAGCAGGAGGTGGCGGGGCGCGTGCTCGCGTGCGGTAGCCAGGCGCGTGCTGTCCTCCTGGCGGGAGGTAGATGATGACTGGCAATGAGGCTAGTGGGCTGGGTTGTGCTAGGCCGAACCAGTAGGCGCCAGGTAAGTGGGCTGGCAGGTATGGTTCCTTCTCTTTCTGTTTCAGTTTCTTTTTCTAATTTTTGCGGTTTGTTTCTGATTTAGTTTTAGTCCCAAACCAACTCTATAAATCCTGAAAATATTTGTGGGCAGCAACTGAGTTATTTTAGAGGCCCTCATCTGTTTTCAGAATTTTTGAAGCATTCAAGCTTATTTATAGAATTTAAATGCCCCAAATCAAATACATATGATTTAATTCAAAAATCTAGGATGACCTAAAAATATGTCCATCATTGTTGGCAGAGGTTTTTACCTTTATCAAAAATCATGAACATTTTCAAAGGGCATTTTGGATTCATTGAAAATGATTTTTATTTGAACCTAGTTGAATTCTTTCTGATGCTAGGATTTGATCAATCCCCATTTCAATTTAAACATGATGCAACAAGATGCAAACACCATGCAGAACCAGATGCTAGGGATGTGACAACTCACCCCCACGAAACAAAAATCTCGTCCCGAGATTCAAGCGTAGGGTAAGATGAAGGGAAAACGCAACTAACGCAATCTTCACGATCCAGGTTGCACTTCATAGGGGCGTTGATTCGATCACCATCTTTGACTCGATGTCTTCCTCTGAGAACTCCAACTAACATAACAAGAAGAGGAAAGGAAAACTCTAGAAGAATCGATCTTCTCGAAGACCGAACAACTCAGGATCAACTCATGGGATGAGACATAGCAACATCTCCCGAGCTGAGACACGAAGCATACATCTAGAGGGATGCAGTGGAACAGATGACGAGGGTTCACCAGGTAGACAACAATTCCACACTTAAGAAGGTGGTAAACGATTGTCAACGTAGCGAGGAGTTGAGTTGCCATGATACCATAACGGGGCACCTTAGGGAAGGTGACTTGTAGAAATATCCCCTTAAGTGGCAAAAGAATTACCTTTGATTCAGAGATCATTGAAACTCTTTATACCAGCCTAAGGCAATTCACAATTGATCATTTGAACGAATTCGAAAGAATGGCATACTCAGTTTGGAAAGAAAACTAGAGTTATAAGACAACTCAACAAACGGAAGGCACATTCCAATGGATACCGAGGATATAACCTAGTGACTGAGTGTGCTCTCACGAACTTGAGCATTTCCATACCCATCAAGGTTTAACCAACATCCGTGCCAAGGATCCTAGCAACACAACATACTACCATGATGAACGGTGATGGAGAATGCAGGTGCAAAGGAGGACAACACCTTCTCAGATTTCACCTTAGCAAGGCCAAGGAATCAAAATCCGGATGATCGACCAAGAGACATTTAGCACTCCGCTTCTAATGTTCTCCTTGATGTGCTAGCACAACCCATTTATTAAAATGGTTTGGTACCTAGAATCATCAAGTAAAAGTTCAGACTTCGGGAGCACAAGAATCCATAAGGGTCAAGTAGGGAATAAATCCTACAAAATCCTTATGGGGGAGGTGGCTAACTTTCTCAATCAAGATACTACAATAGTAGGTCTTCCGGCTGGGTGTGTTGGCCACGACATCCACTTTACCGGTTACGGTGAGACCAGTATTATAGTTCTTGGGAATGTTCCAACCATCATATCTGCCTGAGATTCAGGTGTGGTTGGTGTCAGGATATTCCAGACTCTTAAAGTCTAGAAAGAAAAGTGAAAGTTTGCAACACAAATCGACGAGATGACGTTGCGAGATTCTCGGGAAATGAACTATGATAGCAAGCTCCAAAGCATGAGCTGGTTCTGCTACACACATGTGAACACGTTGTCCCAGACAAGCATGAAACACTACCGAGTTCAGATGGGGAACCATCATTAATGATATCGAAGTCTCCACGCGGAAGTCTAAAGGATTAACACTTTAGAACAGACTCCTTTATCTTGAACAAATCAATCAGTGGCTTGGCGTGCTACGGATACATATGGAATGAAGGTAGCTAGTCTCACAAACCAATGTATACTTTGCACATGCATGACTGACTTGGGATGTTTCCAGAGGAGGCAACATTGACTTTCTCGAATTGACGACGACAACTTGCATCAAATGCACATGTATTAGAGGAAGTCACTTCTTTCATCCAAACATATACTTCATGAACGGGACATGAAGATAATGCTTATAGAAGTTTCCAACACTAGCTTAATGTTCAACAAAATCATGGAGGAGATAGGGATGTTGTCGATGGGCTCAACAACAATTCATCCAGATTCCCATGGAGATGGAATTCCATAACTATGTGAACAAGGTGATAGTATTGGTCAGACCCAAAATATATAATGGTGTATGCTCGAGGAAAATCCATGAGTAAGACAACATTACGAACATCGTTGGTTCTGATTTGATTTGATGATAGCCCATATTCAAATCAAAGGTTTGGGATAAGATAATAAATCCAACTGACCACGAGGATCAACCAATGAAGACATCATCTTTCTTCAGCACACACACACAAAGATATCCCTTTGGAATGAACTGAGTCGGACAAGCTATTATCTTCCAACTCTCCAAGTTGTTGTTTAGCTTAACCAACTAGCTCAGGGTATCCGACACAGATGCTTGGAGAAAGGGTGGTTTATAGGAAACCAACTTGATCATGAGCTCAACATAGCGGTCAGGTAAAAACCTGGTGATACTTCCGAGAAGATAATCAGAAAATCACGAACCATCGATATGCTATTAAGTTCGAGAACAATCTTGCTTTTCAGGGCAAGACGAGATGATCAAATAAGCAAGGGATTGGCATAGCCCTAACTCATTGATCGAAAGGTGCACCGAAAATAAGGACTAGGTAGCACAATCTATCTTAGAATGATGGTTCAAGAACCCACACGCTAAGAATGAAATTATTGTCCTTTAACTAGCAAGCAACAAGGTTGCTAGGAGTATTGATTTCACACATCACGATTCACTTGTCGGCATCCCGGTTGCGACAACACGGAACCAAGGAATGAGTAATGATGGCGAGAAGTATCACTACGTCAAGAATTCATGAGAGATGCTGCAATTCTCATAACAATCCTGACATAAAAGGGGGTAATACTCTAGGGTAGAACAGATCAGAAGCTGGATTGGCATTTTGATCTGCGGAATACAACTGCTTTGACCCAATCCTAGAAATGGATGAGGTACTGGAGTTTGTTTCTCCTATTCATTTTGAAACAGAACGGCTTGACGGACCACAAGAATAATAAGCATCGATAACACGAATGCACAATTACTCCTGACTATCCATTGATAGACGAAGATCGAAATACGACTGAAGAGGGACATGTCAAAGGACCATATATCTTTCTGAGTTGTGGATGCATAGATTAGTATGTCAAGCAAAGCTCAACATTTCTTCCGGATAACCCATGCAGAAGGTGGAACTGGCAGATTCACAATATAGAATGGAGAACTCATCAAGAGCACTCTAGCTGTGATCTTTCGGTTCAACGAGGAACTTCTGCCATAATAGTTCATGGTATTTGGAAGAATGAAATACCACAAACCTTGAGGCCTATCACAAAGGTTACTAATATCCTAAAGGAACTAGCAAACACTATCGTCATGAAATAAGTAGGGTGAATCTCGAGTCCAAAACCCAGAAGTAGAATACCTACTAACTAAATGGCATCACGGGATGCTGTTGAGAATGATGGCCAGAATTATCACACTGGGACCACAAAACATGGCTAGATTACTAGGTGATACTCTAAGACACCTAGGGTCATAATACTAGCTCCAACATATATGTCGAGTCAACAGAGTACCTCAACACACTAGTTGGTGTGGTTAATCTGGCCAAAGGAACATCGGAATGGTAAGAAGGGATTTGCAAATGCATCAGACTATTTAGAAACCTGGGATGACTCGGACAGTATAACGGTTGTAAATGCTCAAGATGACTTGAGACATCCGACAAAATGGTGGCATAACCACTCGATCATAACAATATCAAGATTCTGAGACCAGCTATGAATACACGGAAGTAGTAGGAACTGAACCAAGGCTTAAGTCCAACAATTCTATAAGTCTATAGATTAGTAACACGTGATCCTGATAAATAGATGAGAAGGCCTAGTTCTAAATCCCCGTAGGAAAGATAAGATGACTCGGATCAGAGGGCATGAGGTATAAGGAGTAAAAAGAGCCTTACGTTCCATCCCACAATCAATTCCCTTATATATAACTAAAGCATTTCTAGACTCAACTTCGACCAGTTTGGCTTCGTAATCCTACAGGCAGTCAAGCTCTGATACCAAAGCTGTCAGGACCCCGACTCAATGCCACATCGATCTAGCATGTAACACCTCATATCACTTTGCGGCCTCACGCACGGTATTCCCACGGTGTCGCCTTACCTTTGCTCGGACCATTTAGCCTTTTGGCACACGTACATGATAGTGTCGCTAGCATCCATATGATAAGGAGCCCGGCCGACATGGCTAGTCATAAACCCAAAGTGGCACAAACTTACAAGGACAGCATCCATGACCCAAAGATCGAATGTGTTGGTCATCACGAGTGAATCCAGTCAGTAGCACTAGGCTAGCAGACTCGGTGAACCGGGCAGAAGCGGCTAACAGACTCCAGATTCATCGCGTGACATTTCCCGAGGGATGTACACAGAACAAAGAAGGACACATGCCGCCAGCCTAAGTGTTGGAGCAAGAGCAAGCTACCATGGCTCGATGGAAACACTAGGAGACATTTCCGTAAGGGAGGCTACTAAGGATAAACAACTAGATAGTCAGATCCCACACATACCAAGCATTTCAATAACATACACACAATATGCTCAATATGTGCAAATACAACATGGCATCACAACATGACTCTACAACTCAAGTATTTTATTCAATAGGCTCCGAGGAGCGAGATATTACAAACATGGGTCTCATGACCCAACATTCAGAGCATACAAGTCAAAACACAAGCGGAAGCTTAACATGTCTGAGTACAGACATCTACAAATGAAAAAGGCTGAGAAGCCTGACTATCTACCAGATCCTACCGAGGGCACAAGATCGTAGCTGACGTAACAAGCTAAACGTCGAAGTCCACACGGAACTACTAGTGAGACGGAAGTCTCTCTGCAAAACACAAAATAGGCAAACGTGAGTACAAATGTACCCAGCAAGACTTACATCAGAACTAACTACATATGCATCATTATCAACAAAGGGGTAGTGGAGTTTAAGCTCGCAAGAAGCCAGCTTTGACTCAAGGGCTAACCTGAACTACGATCGCAAGTAACTCTTTTGAGGTGGCGCTACGAGTCCACATATTCACCGTATCAATACACCACTATGGATCCGCCTCCGCCTCCCTCACGAGAACGCCATCCATAGCACTCACGCTATCTTGCGATTTTAGAGTATCCACTTTCACTTGTCTATGAACCGCATGTGCAACCTGAAGTCCTTTACCGCGAACACGGCTATTCAATAGATAATGTTAACCCCGCAGGGTGTACTTCTTCACACGCGCTCGCCACTTACCACCATGTACACCACGTGTATCTCGGCAACCTTCAAGCGGAAGCTCGGCGAGGGTGTCGGCCACGACCGACTAACCACACAAGTCTCTAGTCCAGTTTTATCGCCTATTCGGTTCCATCCGCAAGGAGATCCGCCGGGTGTCGCCACGGCCCCAAACGATGTGAGCAGGGTTCCTAAGCCCACCATACGGGTGCCACTTGGTAAACCGTACATCGTGCCTAGTCTGTCCCAAGCCCACATGCAGGGGTGCCACTTGGTAGACTACTAACACTACCTACAAACACCAGAAACTAGTTGCAACTGCTGGACAGAGATCAGGTTGATTAATAAGTCGAGAGAGCTTGGAGCACCCGGAGCCCAATGTGTGGTAGTAACTGTTCATAGATCACAAACACAGAACTCAGCTCCTGAGGACGGTTTCAATGAGACAACCCACTATGTACTCCTACATGGCCTCTCACCGCTAGCTTTACCAAATCGTGTTCACACACTTAGCTCTCAATAGTAGGACATGTTCACACACCTCTGATTCATCCCAGATGAATCAGACCTGACTCAACTCTAAGCAGTAGCAGGCATGACAAACAAGAATGAATGAGTAGGCACAACATGGCTCAAACAACTCCTACTCATGCTAGTGGGTTTCATCTATTTACTGTGGCAATGACAGGTCATGCAGAGGAAAGGGGTTCAACTACCGCAGCATGTAACAGTTGAATCGTTGTTGTCCTAATGCAGTAAAAGAGAGCAGGAGCGAGAGAGTGGGATTGTATCGGAATGAACAAGGGGTTTTTGCTTGCCTGGCACTTCTGAAGATAGAATAGCTCTTCATCAGTGTCATCGATCTCATCATCGGTATCACATCTATCGAGAGGGGACAAACACCAGCAAACAAGAAAGAAGGCAATCAATGCAATGCACAATATGATGCATGATCATGACATGGCAAGATGCTGTGGTTTGAGCTAATGCAACTAGCAATGGGTTAAATGAAGTTGGTTTGAATCCAAGATTCATATTCAAACTCCATATGTGAAGGTTTAAATGCCATTTATATGATTTGTGCTAAACAGCAGCTATAAGTTGTTCTAACATGCATGAAAATAGCATAAATGGATAGATTGGATTTTTCTGATAATTTTTCATATATAAATTATTTCATTTTGAAGTACAGTTGATTTTATATGATTTTTAGAAGTTTTGGTTATTTTCTGGAATTTCCTGAATTATTTTAAATCCAGAAAATTATTAACTGCGTCAGCATCGCGTCACTGTAATGTCAGGAGGTCAACTGGGGTTGACCAGGTCAAACCTGACCAGTGGGGTCCACCGTCACCACACGATCTCGTCGGGTCACCGATGTGGGTGTCAGTCGATCGGCCACGCCGGCAAGAAAGTCAATGCTGACGCGTGGGTCCCACTGTTTATGAATTAATCTAAACAGAAAATAAAACTTACCTAAACAGGTACATGGGCCCACATGGCAGTGGCTCTAGGGGGTTAGTCGTATGCGTCATTAGTGGCTAATGACTTGCCATGTCAAGATCGCCGGGCGATTAGTCGCCATGACCTCAAGTCGCGGCGGAGCCCGCACGGCAGGCCACGGGGATGGCCGGCGAGGGCACCAGGAGGAAGCTCAGGCCCGTGCGCGTCTAGGGGAGGCTGCTCGGCCGTCGGGGAAGGCCTGTTGCCACGGTGGTGGCGAGGTTAGCGGCGGCCAGAGTTCGGACACGCGCGGGTTCGGTGTTCCGGTGCGCGGCAGGACCAGCTGGTGGTCGGGGTCGGCTCCTAGGAGCAGCCCGAGCACGATGACGCGCCCAGGCACAATCTACGGCGTCAGTAGCCACGTCGGCGACATGGCCGGCAGGCGGGAGCTCTCGGCTCCGGCGGAAGAGGCGGCTAGAGGGCGGGAACAAGCTCGAGGAGGAGGGGAAAAGGCGGCTGAGCTCACAGTGGATCGAACGGAGGGGTCGGCGAGCTCTGGGAAGGCTTGGACGGCGTCTGAGCCACGGCGGTGATCGTCGGACCCGAGGATGAAGATGACATCGATGGCGATGATGCGGGGCACCCGGTGTCTCGTGGCTTAACAGAGAGATCAAGGGAGACTTGGCGGGGCTCTTGGGCATGTCAGAGGGGCGAGGGGGAGGCGGTGGCCGCGGTGGTGGCGAACGGCGGCGACGAACCCGTTCGGGTGGGTGAGGGAGAGAGGTCCAGGGGAGGGGATGAGCACAGGGAAGAGCGGGAGGGGGTCGAGGGGAGCGCGTGGCATCACCCGAAGAGGCCAGGGCTAAGCGGCAAGCAGGAGGTGGCGGGGCGCGTGCTCGCCTCAGGCAGCCACAGCGTCTTGCCCTCTCCAAGGGAGGTAGATGATGATCGCAATGAGGCCAGTGGGCTGGGCTGTCTTGGGCGAACCAAGAGGCGCGCTGTAAGTGGGCAAGGTATGGTTCTGCTCTTCTGTTTCAGCTTTTTTCTAATTTTTGCTGTTTGTTTCTGATTTAGTTTTAGTCCCAAACCAACTCTATAAATCTTGAAAATATTTGTGGGCAGCAACTGAGTTATTTCAGAGGCCCTCATCTGTTTTCAGAATGTTTGAAGCATTCAAACTTATTTATAGAATTTAAATGCCCCAAATCAAATACATATGATTTAATTCAAAAATCCAGGATGACCTAAAAATATGTCCATCATTGTTGGCAGAGCTTTTCACCTTTATCAAAAATCGTGAACATTTTCAAAGGGCATTTTGGATTCATTGAAAATGATTTTTATTTGAACCTAGTTGAATTCTTTCTGATGCTAGGGTTTGATCAATCCCCATTTCAATTTAAATAGAATTTAAACAAGATGCAAACGCCATGCAGAACCAGAAGCTGGGGATGTGACACTACAATCGCTTGAATCCAGTGGGAGTTAATCTTCCAGATAAGATAGTGATTGACAAAGTTCTCTAGTCACTATCACCAAGCTATTAGAACTTTGTGATGAACTATAATATGCAAGGGATGAAGAAAATGATCCCCGAGCTCTTAGCGATGCTGAAATCAGTGAAGGTAGAAATCAAGAAAGAGCATCAAGTGTTGATGGTTAACAAGACTACTAGTTTCAAGAAAAATGGCAAGGTAAAGAAAGGGAACTTCAAGAAGAATGGCAAGCAAGTTGCCGCTTGATACGTCTCCATCGTATCTACTTTTCCAAACACTTTTGCCCTTGTTTTGGACTCTAACTTGCATGATTTGAATGGAAGTAACACAGACTGACGTTGTTTTCAGCAGAATTGCCATGGTGTTATTTTTGTGCAAAAATAAAAGTTCTCGGAATGACCTGAAACTTCACGAAGAATATTTTTGGAATTAATAAAAAATACTGGTGAAAGAATCAAGGCCAGGGGGCCCACACCCTGTCCATGAGGGTGGGGAGCGCGCCCTACCCCCCTAGGCGTGCCCCCTGCCTCGTGGCCCCCCTGGAGCTCCACCGACCTCAACTCCAACTCTATATATTCACGTTCGTGGAGGAAAAAAAATCAGAGAGAAGGATTCATCGCATTTTACGATATGGAGCCGCCGCCAAGCCCTAATCTCTCTCGGGAGAGCTGATCTGGAGTCTGTTCGGGGCTCCGAAGAGGGGAATCCGTCGCCATCGTCATCATCAACCATCCTCCATCACCAATTTCATGATGCTCACCACCGTGCGTGAGTAATTCCATCATAGGCTTGCTGGACGGTGATGGGATGGATGAGATTTACCATGTAATCGAGTTAGTTTTGTTAGGCTTTGATCCCTAGTATCCATTATGTTCTAAAATTGATGTTGCTATGACTTTGCTATGCTTAATGCTTGTCACTAGGGCCCGAGTGCCATGATTTCAGATCTGAACCTATTATGTTTTCATGAATATATGTGAGTTCTTGATCCTATCTTGCAAGTCTATAGTCACCTATTATGTGTTATGATCCGGTAACCCCGAAGTGACAATAATCGGGACCACTCCCGGTGATGACCGTAGTTTGAGGAGTTCTTGTATTCACTAAGTGTTAATGCTTTGGTCCGGTACTCTATTAAAAGGAGGCCTTAATATCCCTTAGTTTCCAAAAGGACCCCGCTGCCACGGGAGGGTAGGACAAAAGATGTCATGCAAGTTCTTTTCCATAAGCACGTATGACTATATTCGGAATACATGCCTACATTACATTGATGAACTGGAGCTAGTTCTGTGTCACCCTATGTTATAACTGTTGCATAAGGAATCGCATCCGACATAATTATCCATTACTGATCCAATGCCTACGAGCTTTTCACATATTGCTCTTTGCTTAGTTACTTTACCGTTGCCGCTGTTACAATTACTACAAAACTGCTCATCATTACTTTTGCTACTGCTATCATTATTTCCATACTACTTTGCTACTAAATACTTTGTTGCAGGTATTAAGTTATCCAGGTGTGGTTGAATTGACAACTCAACTGCTAATACTTGAGAATATTCTTTGGCTCCCCTTGTGTCGAATCAATAAATTTGGGTTCAATACTCTACCCTCGAAAATTGTTGCGATCCCCTATACTTGTGGGTTATCAAGACTATTTTCTGGCGCCGTTACCGGGGAGCATAGCTCTATTCTTTGAGTCACTTGGGATTTATATCTGCTGATCACTATGAGGAACTTGAAAGACGAGAAAACCAATATTTATCCCTCAACTACAAGGGGAGGTAAGGAACTGCCATCTAGCTCTACACTTGATTCACCATCTGTTTTGAGTAAACTTGCGACACCTAAACCTGCTTCTACTATTAATTCTGATATGTCGCATGTCATTGATGATGCCACTTCTGCTATGCGTGATGCTTATGATGAAACTACTTCTATGCTTGATAATATTGTGCCATTAGGTGAATTTCTTGATGAACAACTTGCTAGGGCTAGAGAGAATGAAATTATTGAAACTGATAATATTGATGAAAGTGATGATGAAGATTCTCCCCCTAGATATGAATTGCCTGTTGTGCCTAAGGGTTATGTTATGGATGAAGAAACTGCTAGAGATTTTCTTGCTTGCAATGATAGATCTGATCTTAAGAAATTATTAGCTAAGCTGGAAGAAAAGTCTTTGAATGCTAGAATGAAATATGACCCTGCTTTTGCTACTTCACCTATCTTCATTACTGATAAGGATTATGATTTCTCTGTTGATCCTGAGATAATTATTTTGGTTGAATCTGATCCTTTTTATGGCTACGAATCTGAAACTGTTGTGGCACATCTTACTAAGTTAAATGATATAGCCACCCTATTCACTAATGATGAGAAAACTCGTTACTACTATATCCTTAAATTATTTCCGTTCTCATTAAAGGGTGATGCTAAAACTTGGTTTAATTCTCTTGATCCTGATTGTGTGCGTAGTCCCTGGGAAATGATTTATTACTTCACTGCTAAATATTTCCCCGCTCATAAGAAACAAACTGCCTTAAGGGAAATATATAATTTTGTGTAAATTGAAGAAGAGAGTCTCCCACAAGCTTGGGGGAGGCTTCTCCGATTACTTAATGCTTTGCCTGATCAGCCTCTCAAGAAAAATTTAATACTTGATATCTTTTATAATAGACTAACCGATGCTTCCAGAGACCACCTGGATAGTTGTGTTGGTTGTGTTTTCAGGGAAAGAATTGTTGATCAAGCTGAATTTATGTTGACTAATGAAAACAATTGGACACTTCATGGAACCAACTCCTAAGCCAACTCCGAAGAAAAGGGGTATTCTATTCCTCAGTCCTGAACATATGCAAGAGGCAAAGAAATCTATGAAAGAAAAGTGTATTAAAGCTGAAGATGTTAAGAATTTACCACCTATTGAAGAAATACATGGTCTTGATAACCCGACATAGGTAGTAAAGGTAAATTCTCTATAGATTTGATGAAGGTGATATTCCTCGTTACAAGTCTGCTAGCCAATGCTTGGATGAGTTTGATAATTTTATTGTTAAACAAGAAAACTTCAATGCTTATGTTGGTAGACAATTGAAACACAATGCTTATATGATTGAACACTTGAGTGATTATATGTCTAGAGTTAAAGGTGAACTTAAACTTATTAGTAAACATGCTTCTATGGTTACCACTCAAGTAGAAAAGGTGCTTAAAGCTCAAAATGATTTGCTCAGTGAATTAAATAATAAGAAAAATGATAATGCTGTTAGAGTTATGACTGGAGGTGGTAGAATGACTCAGGAACCTTTGTATCCTGAGGGCGACCCTAATAGAATTGAGCAAGATTCTTAGAGAAATAATGTTGATGCACCTAGTCCTTCTAAAAAGAAGAAAAAGAAAAATGATAGGACATTGGATGCTTCTAGTGAACCTGTTGTTGACACACTTGAGAATCCCAATGATATTTCTATTTCTAATGCTGAAACACAATCTAGTGATGAACATGAACCTAGTGATAATGTAAATGATAATGTTCATGTTGATGCTCAACCTAGCAATAACAATGATGTAGAAACTGAACCTGCTGTTGATCTTGATAACCCACAATCAAAGAATCAACATTATGATAAAAGAGACTTCATTGCTAGGAAGCACGGCAAAGAAAGAGAACCATCGGTTCAGAAACCCATGCCTTTTCCTCCTAAACCATCCAAGAAAAAGGATGATGAGGATTTTGAGCGCTTTGCTGAAATGATTAGACCAATCTTTTTGCGGATGCGTTTTACTGATATGCTTAAAATGAATTCTTATGCTAAGTACATGAAAGATATTGTTACAAATAAAAGAAAGATAATGGAAGATGAAATTTCCACCATGCTTGCTAATTATACTTTTAAGGGTGGAATACCTAAGAAACTTGGAGATCCAGGAGTACCAACTATACCATGCTCCATTAAAAGAAACTATGTTAAAACTGCTTTATGTGATCTTGGAGCCGGTGTTAGTGTTATGTATCTCTATTTATACCGTTGACTTGAATTGAATAAGTTGACACCTACTGAAATATCTTTGCAAACGGCCGATAAATCAACCGCTATACCTGTCGGTATTTGTGAGGATGTGCCTGTTGTGGTTGCAAACTTTACTATCTTAATGGACTTTGTTATTCTTGATATTCCCGAGGACGATAGTATGTTGATTATCCTTGGTAGACCCTTTTTGAATACTCCAGGGGCTGTTATTGATTGCAACAAAGGCAATGTCACTTTTCATGTTAATGGCAATATGCATACATTACACTTTCCGAGGAAACAACCTCAAGTTCACAGTATCAATTGTATTGGAAAAATTCCAACTATTACTATTGGAGGTTTTGAATTTCCTCTTCCTACTGTCAAGAAGAAATATGATATTCTTATTATTGGGGATGAACATATCCCCGTTGAGGTAACCTAGTGTTATTCGAAATTTCTCCGGTTCCATGTTATGCGAAAAGTTAACAAGACTTGATCAACCTTGTTAGTGGATTCCTTTTGATGAGCATGAGATGGAAGAAGTTAGAAAGCACAACCTTCTGCACCCTCCTTTTAATTTTCTGTCTGTTTTCTGATTTATCCTTGCAATAAAATATACCCTGAAAATAAAAGTTCTCCAAATGCCTTGAAAATGAAATATGAATTTTTCTAGAATATTTGAGAATATATGGCACTGAGAACACATCATGGGGAGCGTGCACCTGGCCACGAGGGTCCAGGGCGCGCCCCTGCCTCGTGGGCCCCTGGTGGCCCCCTCCACTTATTCCAGCACCCGCACACTCCTTCTTCCTCTAAAAAAATCACCAACCAGCTCAAGCACAAGTTCTAGCTCATCTTGCTGTCATTTTCGATCTCCTTGCTCAAAGCTCCACTCACAAAACTGCTTTGGGGGATTGTTTTTCGGTATATGACTCCTCCAATGGTCCAATTAGTTTTTGTTCTAGTGCTTTATTCATTGCAAATTTTTGCTGCTAAGGTGACCCTGTTCTTGAGCTTGCATGTCAAATTTATATGGTCCCAAGTAGTTCTAATGCATGATATAGTCCCTAGGCACTTGTGGGAGTAGTTGCTATCAATTTTGTTGAGTTTGGTTCACTTTTATTTTGAGTTACTAAAAATTTCAGAAATTTTCAGAAAATGATGAAGAGATTTTTGAGGGGCTCTTCGGGCCGAAGCTCGAAGGATAAGCAAAGTGAAGAGTATAAAAAGCCCAAATATAATCTCCCTTGTGCCATGGAGGTTCGGCCGTGTGAATGGCCTTGTGATGAGTTCTTGAGAGCAGCCGGGATTCATGATGATTTTTATTATTTGGCTGAGAATGCAGGCCTCACCGACTTCCTCCATGACCAGATCGATCAGTATCTCCTACTCACTAATATTTTTATGCAAAACTTTTACTTTCATGCTAGGAAATCACCACCTTCAGTGGAGTTTCATTTATATGATGAGGTTAAGGAGATGTCACTATATGATTTTTGTGGGGTTTCCAAGATACCCTTTGTGGGCAGCATAGAGGAACCACATCGTAGTGATGTGGATGGATTTATTGATATGGTCGCTGTAGGGGAGACAAGGAAGGTTTCCGATGCAAGAATTACTAGCATACACTTTCCTGTTCTACGTTACTTTGCAATATTTGCTAGTAGATGTTTAATTGGTCACGGGAATAGTGGAAATATTAGTGCCCCTGATATTGTTATTATGCGCCATGCTTTGTTTCGTGATACAACTTTCAGTTTAGGCGTTGTTATTGCTAAGTGATTAAGTTTGAACCGTACAAAGGGCCCCATCTTCAGTGGTATCTTTGCTTCGCACCTTGCTGCACACTTTAAGATACCTATTAGGCATTATGAGAAAGAGGAAAAGTTGATGCCCCCTATTTTTCTAGATTATAAGAGTATGGTAGCACATGAATTTATTGTTAAAAATAAGAAGATGATGCTTAAGTACAAGTTGATATTTAATACAACTCACTATGAGACTATTATCTTGCCTGCACCCTTTTTTTTAACATACTTTCAGGCACGTACCTCATCTTGCCGGAGGCTGTTTACGCATACTGGAGCCTGACACCAGCTCCAGAGCCTGAGCCGGAACCACCACTTGACCCGTATCGACAGTTCGTTTATTAGTGGGATCCGGAGGAGATCGCCAACCAGTGGCACCCAGATGACACTCCTCCGCACACTGGAGAAGGGAGTTTTTGCTCCGTGGGATTAGACCAACTTAGGCCAAAATCCTAAGCTTGGGGGGGGGTACGTGTTTCTCACCGACATTACATTCATGTTCACACACTCATGCTACTTGTTGGTGCTCATACTTTTTCATTGTACCATCCATGCTAGTTTATTTTCTTTTCTCGCTTTCTTCTTGTGTGTTTGAAGAACCTTAAGAAAAACCAAAAAATTAGTTGTATCTTTTAGCTAGTTTACTTTCCATGCTTTTAGTAGTAGTAATTAAAATAAAACTCAAAAGATTTCTCATTCTTCTTTTCCTTGTTGGGAGCTTTCCCATGTAAATAGTTTTATTTCTTCTCTTTTCTTTGGGGGTCAAGAGGAGAAGACCATGATGAAAATGAGGAGTGGCTCTCATATGCATTATTATTGATTTAACCAATAGCCCATATTACCTTGTCTTCTCCCTTGAATTGAATGTTTGCAGATTCCAGCTTAGTCCAATGCACGTCCACTATTATTATTATCCACACCATTCGGTCATGCGAGTGAAAGGCAATAATGACGATATATGATGGACTGATTGAGATGAGAAAAGCTGGTATGAACTCGACCTATGTTGTTTTTGTAAATATGATTAGTTCATCGTTCCTGATTTAGCCTATTATGAATAAACATGTTTGTGATGACAATTAGAGATTATAGTTGCCCATGCCATGCTTAATTAGCTAGGAGTTTATAATGGTTTACCTTGCGTGCCAACATGCTATTAAAATGGTTGTGATATGGTATGATAGGGTGGTATACTCCTTTGAACGATTCGAGAGACTTGACTTGGCATATGTTCACGCATGTAGTTGAAACAAAATCAACATAGCCTCCATGATTTTTATGCTCATGGTGGATTATATCCTACTCATGCTTCCACTCAATGTCTATTAATTTTAATGCATGTTCATGACTGTTGTCGCTCTCTAGTTGGTTGATTCCCAGTCTTTTTCTAGCCTTCACTTGTACTAAGCGGGAATACTGCTTGTGCATCCACTTCCATAAACCCCAAAGTTATTCCATATGAGTCCACCATACCTTCCTATATGCGGTATCTACCTGCCGTTCCAAGTAAATTTGTATGTGCCAAACTCTAAACCTTCAAATGAAATTCTGCTTTGTATGCTCGAACAGCTCATGTATCAACTAGGGCTGTCTATATCTTCCATGCTAGGTGGGCTATTCTCACGAGGAGTGGACTCCGCCCCTCACTTACGAGAAAATGGTCGGTAACCGGGATGCCCAGTCCCATGCTCAAATCAAAAATAATTGCAAACAAAACTCCCCTAGGATTGTTGTTAGTTGGAGGCACTCGTTGTTTCGGGTAAGCCATGGATTGATGCTTGTTGGTGGTGGGGGGGTATAAACTTTACCATTCTGTTTGGAAACCGCCTATAATGTGTGTAGCATGGAAGATATCGAGATATCTCGGTTGTTAAGTTGACAATGAAAGTATGCTACTCAAAATATTATTTATCTCTGTTTCAAAACTCGAGCTCTGTCACCTCTACAAATCCCTGCTTCCCTCTGTGAAGGGCCTATCTATTTACTTTTATGTTGAGTCATCATCCTCTTATTCAAAAGCACCAGTTGGAGAGCACCGCTGTCATTTGCATCCATTACTATTAATTTATATTGAGTATGACTATGACTGGATCTCTTTTACCATGAATTACAATGTCTAGTCAGTCCTTGATCTTCAGGGGTGCTCTGCATTTATGTTTTGCGGTCTTAGAAAGGGCTAGCGAGATACCATCTTGTTATATCATATTATGATTGTTTTGAGAAAGTGTTGTCATCCGAGATTTATTATTATTGCTCGCTAGTTGATTATGCCATTGTTATGAGTAAATATGAGACCTAAGTGTTATTGTGAATATGGTTAGTTCATAATCTTTGAAAACTTGAATGCTGGCTCTACATATTTACAACAACAAGATCAAACAGAGTTTGTAACAGTTTTTCTTTATCACTTTCAGTTTATCAACTGAATTGCTTGAGATCAAGCAAAGGTTTAAGCTTGGGGGAGTTGATACGTCTCTAACGTATCTACTTTTCCAAACACTTTTGCCCTTGTTTTGGACTCTAACTTGCATGATTTGAATGGAACTAACACGGACTGACGCTATTTTCAGCAGAATTGCCATGGTGTTATTTTTGTGCAGAAATAAAAGTTCTCGGAATGACATGAAACTTCATGGAGAATATTCTTGGAATTAATAAAAAATACTGGCGAAAGAATCAAGGCCAGGGGGTCCACACCCTGTCGACGAGCGTGCGGGGCGCACCCTACCGCCCTGGGCGCGGCCCCCTGCCTCGTGGGCCCCCTGGAGCTCCACTGACCTCAACTCCAACTCTATATATTCACGTCCGGGGAGGAAAATATCAAAGAGAAGGATTCATCGCGTTTTACAATACGGAGCCACCGCCAAGCCCTAATCTCTCTCGGGAGGGCTGATCTGGAGTCCGTTCGGGGCTCCGAAGAGGGGAATCCATCGCCGTCGTCATCATCAACCATCCTCCATCACCAATTTCATGATGCTCACCGCTGTGCGTGAGTAATTCCATCGTAGGCTTGCTGGACGGTGATGGGTTGGATGAGATTTACCATGTAATCGAGTTAGTTTTGTTAGGCTTTGATCCCTACTATCCGTTATGTTCTAAGATTGATGTTGCTATGACTCTGCTATGCTTAATGCTTGTCACTAGGGCCCGAGTCCGATGATTTCAGATCTGAACCTATTATGTTTTCATGAATATATGTGAGTTCTTGATCCTATCTTGCAAGTCTATACTCATCTATTGTGTGTTATGATCCGGTAACCCCGAAGTGACAATAATCGGGACCACTCCCGGTGATGAACGTAGTTTGAGGAGTTAATGTATTCACTAATTGTTAATGCTTTGGTCTAGTACTCTATTAAAAGGAGGCCTTAATATCCCTTAGTTTCCAAAAGGACCCCGCTGCCACGGGAGGGTAGGACAAAAGATGTCATGCAAGTTCTTTTCCATAAGCACGTATGACTATATTCAGAATACACGCCTACATTACATTGATGAACTGGAGCTAGTTCTGTGTCACCCTATGTTATAACTGTTGCATGAGGAATCACATTCGACATAATTATCCATCACTGATCCAATGCCTATGAGCTTTTCACATATTGCTCTTTGCTTAGTTACTTTATCGTTGCATTGTTACGCTTACTACAAAACTGCTCTCATTACTTTTGCTACCATTACCGTTACTTCCATACTACTTTGCTACTAAATACTTTGCTGCAGATATTAAGTTATCCAGGTGTGGTTAAATTGACAACTCAACTGCTAATACTTGAGAATATTCTTTGGCTCCCCTTGTGTCGAATCAATACATTTGGGTTGAATACTCTACCCTCGAAAACTGTTGTGATCCCCTATACTTGTGGGTTATCACCGCTCCCATGAAGAAGCCCAAAGCTGGACCCAAGCCTGAAACTGAGTGCCTCTACTACAAAGGAAATGGTCACTGGAAGCGGAACTTCCCCAAATACTTCGCGGATAAGAAGGATGGCAAAGTGAACAAAGGTATATTTGATATACTTGTTATTGTTGTGTACCTTACTAGTGTTCATAGTAGCCCCTGGTTATTTGGTACCGGTTCAGTTACTAAGATTAGTAACTCGAAACAGGAGTTGCAGAATAAACAGAGACTAGTTAAGGGCGAGGTGACGATTTGTGTTGGAAGTGATTCCAAGGTTGATATGATCACCATCGCACACTCCCTCTACCTTCGGGATTGGTGTTGAACATAAATAAATGTTATTTGGTGTTTGCGTTGAGCATGAATATGATTTGACCATGTTTATTGCAATACGGTTATTCATTTAAGTCAGAGAATAATTGTTGCTCTGTTTACTTGAATAAAACCTTCTATGGCCATACACCCAATGTGAATGGTTTATTAAATCTCGATCATAGTGATACATATATTCATAATATAGATGCCCAAAGATGCAAAGTTGATACACATAGTGCACATACTTGTGGCACTGCCGTTTAGGTCATATTGGTGTAAAGCACATGAAGAAACTCCATGTGGATGGACTTTTGGAATCACTTGATTATGGATCATTTGATACTTGCGAACCATGCCTCATGGGCAAGATGACTAAAACTCCGTTCACCAGAACAATGGAGCGAGATAATGACTTATTGGAAATAATGCACACCAATGTATGCGGTCCGATGAGTGTTGAAGCACGCAGCGGGTATCATTATATTCCCACCTTCACTGATGATTTGAGTTGATATGGGTATATCTACTTGACAAAACATTTGAAAAGTTCAAAGAATTTTAGAGTGAAGATGAGAATCATCGTAACAAGAAAATAAAGTTTCTACAATCAGATCGCGGAGGCGAATATTTGAGTTACGGGTTTGGCCTTCATTTAAAACAATGTGGAATTGTTTCACAACTCACGCCACCTAGAACACCACAACGTAATGCTGTGTCCGAATGTTGTAACCACACTTTATTAGATATCACTACAAAAAAAGACACATCCATGACATTTTGGGCCGAACGATTTCTTTGTTGTCATGCTTATGACACTTCTATGACGATAATTGTGACAAAACCTGGTATCATCATAGATGTGGTGGGTGTCGGTGTCAAAACCGGCGGATCTCGGGTAGGGGATCCCGAACTGTGCGTCTAAGGCTAATGGTAACATGAGGCGGGGGACACAATGTTTACCCAGGTTTGGGCCCTCTCTATGGAGGTAATACCCTACATCCTGCTTGATTGATCTTGATGATATGAGTATTACAAGAGTTGATCTACCACGAGATCATAGAGGCTAAATCCTAGAAGCTAGCCTATGATTATGATTGTTATTGTCCTACGGACCAAACCCTCCAGTTTGTATAGACACCGGAGGGGGCTAGGGTTACACAGAGTCGGTTACAGAGAAGGGAATCTACATATCCGAATTGCGAAGTTTTCCTTCCATGCAAAGGAGAGTCCCACCCGGACAAGGGACGAAGTCTTCAATCTTGTATCTTCATAGTCCAACAGTCCGGCATAAGCATATAGTCCGGCTGTCCGAGGACCCCTAATCCAGACTCCTCAAGAGCCCTCGAACCAGGCTTCAATGACGATGAGCCCGGCGCGCAGATTGTCTTCGGCATTGCAAGGTGGGTTCCTTCTCCGAATACTCCAAAGAAGATCTTGAACACAAGAATCGTGTCCGGCTCTGCAAAACAAATTCCACATACCACCATAGAGAGCACAATATTCCACAAGTCTAATCAGCTGTCAACTTTTTCATAGCGTGACATCACGCCGCGGCCTGGTCATTATTTGAACAATTTTTCTCAACTTGCTACTGCACATCTTGCGAGACGGTTTTATTGGCATGTCTTATCGAAGCAAAGATCGTGTCCCCTTATCACGGGATTCTCATCAATACGGGTGTGGGTAACCCAACCGCGCCATTAGCACAGCACTTGGGGAATAAGTGAGTTTCTAGGGCAAGTGGGGAGGCACACGACCCCTGCGGCCTTTATAAGGAGACAAGGATTCCCCTTTCTCACCCACGCCTTCCTCTTCTTCAGCCTATTCTCTCTCTCTCTCTCTCGAGCTCCAGCGCTCAAGCATTCGCCTTCTCCGCCCACAAAGGGCCTCCAAAAATGTCCGGATCTGGAGCAGGAGGCAAGTGGATGGCCTCTACCGTCCGGGAGAAGGATATCAAAAAACTTCGGGAGGCCGGGTATTTGGCCAAGAAGATCAGCCACCGCCTCCCGACGGTGGGACAAATCGTCCCTACTCCGGAACCCCACGAGAGGGTTGTGTTCCTCCCTCACTTTGTCCGCGGGCTAGGGTTTCCCCTCCACCCATTCGTGGCATTATGTATTACTATGGGATCAATTTTCATGATCTATCCCCCAATTCCTTCCTCAACATATTGACATTCATCGTCGTGTGCGAGGCCTTTCTCCACATCTATCCACACTTCGTCTTATGGCTGAAGATCTTCAATGTGAAGCCCAAGGTGGTGAGCGGCGAGCATGCTGAGTGCGGAGGAGCCATGGTAAGCAAGATGCCCAACGTCATATGGCCATCAGGTACTTTCAATGATTCCATCAAAGGGTGGCAACAACAGTGGTTCTACATCTGTAGTGACCCGACCCAAATGGATCGAAGTCTCTGTGCTTACATGTCATCCATGGATCGGTATGCTGACACACACAATACTCGAGGAATTATAACAGAGTTCAATCACACACTTTATTACATCGAGATCCTCCAAAGAGTATTTATTACAATAATATGGCCAAAGGCCATCTAAAATAAAATAACCGCAGAAGCATCGAAGGTAAATGAGTCCATCCAACTCCACGGCAAACTGAGTGCAGAACAACGACCTATCGCACCTTTAATCCTCGTCGGAAAAGTCTGCAACATGAGATGTTGCAGCCGTGTAGGCCCGCGCATGGAATATGCTGACAATTTCACACCATAGAATAATAATAATAATAATAATAATAATAATAATAATAATAATAATAATAATAATAATAAACTATCTCTATATGCAAATTTAGCTGGTGGAGGCTCCAAGTTTAATTTTTGCATAAAGCCAATTTTACCCTACAACAAAGGAATAAATTTTTATTTACTACTCCCTCCGTTCCAAATTACTTGTCGTGGTTTTAGTTCAAATTTGAACTAAAACCATGACGAGTAATTTGGAACGGAGGGAGTACTAAATTAAAATACCATTATTGAGAAGGTTCCTCCAACTCAATCCCAAAATTCCCAAGTTATTAGTAACCCAATAATTTCATTAAATAGAGTGATGAGATCAACCAATAATTCACTTCTAGATACTCAAGTTGTCCATAACAAGGACACGGCTAATCATGATTAGTTTGTACACTCTGCAGAGGTTTGCGCACTTTTCCCCACAAGACTCGACCACCTCCATGATCGGAAGATCGGGACAGTCTTTCTGAAGTATTTCCCCTTAACCCTGGGTAGACCGGTACACATACTTTCCCTACATCAGCTAGTCTACCACGGAAAGAGGTCACACAACTTACTCAACTATGCCAGAGCCCATAATGGCTTGTGGCTGCACACGGAAGTTTCTAGGCATGAAACTTTGAGCCTGGATGGTGGGCCTAGGGTAATCACACGGGTACTCTGGGATTCCCCTTGGGAAAGCACTGGTTTCTCCAGGTGCCCCAAACAATCCACCCAGATGTGTATTAAAGTTGCCACCTTAGGTTATCCCAAAATTATTAACTCTCGCAACTTGCATGGATCACACATACCAATCCCCGTCTACGAGCATGGCTAAGCAATATATGATTTAACGGATATTCCCGGGGTGATCAAAGGTCATAGGTTTCTACCAAGCATATCCACATGTTCCCAATCCTACTCATGCAATCTTTGAGGGTGAAACTAATGCATAGTAAAACTGGATATTGAAAATTATGATTAAAGTGTGAACTTGCCTTGCTGAAGATCGTTGAACCCTAAAGATTCGTAGTAGCAAGCCTCGCACTCCGGATGATCTAATGAAGCATGTAATGACACTCATAAGCAATCAAGCAAAAAGAATCAAAAAGAAAACGAATAAAAGACTTCGAAAGACTCCAAAGCATCCAAATAAAGATTCTGTACAGAATGTAATTTTTACAGCAATAAAAATAAATGATTTTGGTTTTAACAGAAAGTACATGTCACTAGCTTCGATTTGCAAAAAGAATCACCTAAAACGGAGTTACGAAACTCGAGTTACGGCCTAACGAAGTTTGAATACAGATACGTTTGAATTCAAATTTTAAAATTTTCAAAAATATTTTTGGTTTGGGTATCTGGATAGAGGATATTGTTATGAAGCGGTAGGAAAAAGAATCAACTAAATCTGATCTATAGACTAAAATATATACTAGAACCAAGAATTGGTATAGAATCTGAGATTGGAAAAACTACTGGAAAAGGAGAAATAAATTCGGCCTGATGCCAAGTGGCACTTTCTGATTGGTTGGCTGGGTGCTCACCGGACTTGTCGCCGGAGATGAGGAAGATGGTGGATCCGATGTGCTCCGGCGAAGGATGTGTGCAGGACGTTGTAGAGGACGATGAGGTGGATCCGAGCAGCAGTGCGACGGGATCGTTCTCGTCTCCTGGCGCGGTGCAGAAGCCGCCGGAATACACGAACTCCAACGAGCAATTGGCGAGGTTACGGAGGGGGAAAAGCTCCAGAAGGAGAGGGCTTCGGACGAGGGGAATTAATGTGTTTAATGGCTGCAGTATGAAGCGTTCGTGGTGGCCATTATGGCTGTCTAGGAGGCGCACTAGGGGGTGGAAACGGTCGAGGGAGTCGAGGGGATTCCATTCAGAGGGTTTTAGGGGCGAGGGAGAGGAAGGGGGGGGGGTGCGCTAGGGGGGATGCTGCGCTAGGTGCGTGCGTAGGTACTGGAGGTTGAAGACGGGAGCTCCTAATCCTGAAGGTTGGGCCTTCCTTGGGCCTTGGCTGCCCACGTTTTTTTAAACGTCTTTTTCCAAAAGCAATGAAACACCAAAAACAAGATAAATACAATTCACAAAAAATTCCAGAAAATTCCCCATAGTTATATGGTCTTATATATGACCTAGTGAACTTTTATCTGGCCTAAAATGCAAGTTTAAAAAAAACAAACAAATTTTGCTAAACTATTAAAATAAATTGCAAATAAAACCCAACAAATATATTTTGGTTCCAAATTCATATTCCAATATTTTCCTTCTGATTTTGAAGAAGTCATTTTATCTTCTATCTTTATTTTATTTTTGGAATAATGGAAATAAATTTTTGGTGAACCAAGTTTGATCCAATTTCCAAATTTTGAAATTTCAAAAGTGGGTTTTAGGGAAACTTCCAACTCTCTCGTTTGGTCCTTGAGTTTCTCAAAGTTCCTTGGATCAAAATCAAATAATACAAATGGGGCAAAAATGCATAAATCATGGATGCATATGAATGATCTATTTATAAACATCCAAATTGAAAATTTGGGATGTTACAAACCTACCCCCCTTAAGATGAATCTCGCCCTCGAGATTCGGGTTGGCTAGCAAAAAGGTGTGGGTGGTCCTGTCGGAGATCTTCTTCTCGTTCCCAGGTGGCTTCTTCTTCGGTATGATGACTCCATTGAACCTTGCAGAACTTGATGACCTTGCTGTGGGTAACCCTGCTTGCAGTCTCGAGAATCTTGACGGGCTTCTCCTCATAGGTCAGATCACTATCCAACTCTATGGCCTCTAGTGGCACTGTATCTCTCAGAGGAATTTCGGCCATCTCTGCATGGCACTTCTTCAACTGGGAAACGTGAAACACATCATGAACTCCTGACAAGGCTTCGGGTAATTCCAACTTGTAGGCAACTTCACCCATGCGTCCTAAAACTCGGTACGGCCCCACAAATCGTGGTGCCAACTTTCCTTTGACTCCAAATCGTTTTACTCCTCGAAGTGGAGACACACGAAGATATGCTCTATCTCCGACTTCATAGGTTACCTCCTTGCGTTTAGTATCAGCATAACTCTTCTGTCTGGATTGGGCTATTTTGAGTCTGTCACATATCAATTTGACTTTATCCTCTAAATCTCTAATTAAATCTGGTCCAAATAATTTACGGTCTCCAACTTCATCCCACATCAATGGTGTCCTGCACCTCCTTCCGTACAAAGCTTCAAAAGGGGCCATCTTCAGACTAGCTTGATAGCTATTGTTATATGAGAATTCTGCGTATGGCAAATTATCATCCCAACTAGATCCATAATCTAGCGCACAAGCTCTGAACATGTCCTCCAGAATCTGATTGACTCTCTCGGTCTGCCCATCTGTCTCATGGATGAAAAGTCAGATCAACTCCACTGGTACCTAAAGTTTCATGTAATCGATGCCAAAACTTTGAGGTAAATTGTGTTCCTCTATCGATCGATGGTCCTCGAACTCCATGCGCATATACGATCCTGGTCATGTATATCTTGGCTAAATTAGCACTTGTATATGTGGTTTTCACGAGGATGAAGTGAGCTACCTTGGTCAAGCGATCAACCACTACCCAAATAGAATCATAGCCTGATCGGGTCCTGGGTAATCCTGTAATGAAGTCCATGCCAAGCTTGTCCCACTTCCAATCTGGTATCGGCAAGGGCTGAAGTAATCCTGCTGGTTTCTGGTGCTCTGCCTTAACCCTCTGACATACGTCACATACTGCAACATACTCGGCAATATCCTTCTTCATACCTGTCCACCAGAAACTTTCCTTCAAGTCCAAATACATCTTGGTGTTGCCTAGGTGTATCGAGTAAGGCGAATCATGAGCCTCCTTTAGAATCAACTTTTTGATCTCTGGGTCATTGGGTACATAAATACGCTTCTCAAACCATAAGGTTCCATGTTCATCCTCACGAAATCCTTCTGCCTTTCCTTGGTTCATCCTTCTCTTTATCTCCGCAATACCTTTGTCTAACTTCTGGGCTTCTCGGATCTTTCCCAACAAAGTGGATTGAATTTCCATTGCGGCAACAAAACCTCGTGGTACTATCTCCAACCGAAGATCTCTGAGATCATCAATTAACTCCTGAGGTAATCCTCCTGCTGTGAGGGTATCGACATAGCTCTTGTGGCTCAATGCATCTGCCACAACATTAGCCTTTCCTGGGTGATAGTGCAATTTCATATCATAATCCTTTATGAGCTCCAACCATCTTCTCTGCCTGAGATTCAACTCCTTCTGTGTGAAGATGTATTTCAAACTCTTGTGATCCGTGTAAACATCACACCTATTTCCAATAAGAAATGTCTCCAGGTCTTGAGTGCGTGCACCACGGCTGCTAACTCCAAATCATGTGTGGCATAATTCCGCTCATGAGGTCGAAGCTGACGTGAGGCATATGAAACAACTCTTCCTTCTTGCATAAGAACACCTCCAAGTCCCTGACGAGAAGCGTTGCAATATACTTGGAAATCCTTGTGTATATTCGGAAGAATTAGCACTGGGTCTGTGACCAAACGTTTCTTCAGCACCTGGAAACTGGCCTCACATTCGTCGGTCCAAACAAACTTAGTGTCTTTCTTCAATAACTCTGTCATGGGCTTCGCGATCTTGGAGAAATTATCAATAATCCTCCGGTAATATCCTGCAAGTCCAAGAAAACTGCAAATCTCTCCGACTGAGGTGGGTGCCTTCCATTCGGTGACGGCTTCAACCTTGGAGGGGTCTACTGCTATTCCTTCTCCTGATATAACATGTCCAAGAAATCCGACTTCCTTCAACCAGAATTCGCACTTGCTGAACTTTGCGTATAATTGATGTTCCCTGAGCTTCTCTAGAACCAAGCACAAATGTTCCTTGTGTTCTTCTTCATTCTTCGAGTAAATCAATATGTCATCAATGAATACCACAACAAACTTATCTAAGAACTCCATGAATACCTTATTCATCATACTCATAAAATAGGCAGGGGCATTTGTCAAACCAAAAGACATGACCGTGTACTCATAAAGCCCATATCTCGTGGTAAAAGCTGTCTTGGGTATATCCTGTTCTCGAATCTTCAGCTAGTGATATCCTGATCGAAGATCGATCTTTGAGAAAACTTTTGCTCCTTGTATCTGGTCAAACAAATCATTGATCATCGGCAAAGGGTACTTGTTCTTGATTGTCACCTCATTCAACGCACGATACTCTACAACCATTCTCAAGGATCCATCCTTCTTCTCAACTAGAAGCACTGGAGCTCCCCAAGGTGATGAACTCGGTCGAATATAACCTTTCTCCAATAATTCCCTAATCTGATTCTTAATTTCCTCCAGATCATTTGGGGGCATCCAGTACGGTCTCTTGGATATTGGTCTGGTGCCTAGTAACAATTCGATCAAAAACTCTATGTCCCGATCAGGTGGCATGCCAGGTAATTCCTCGGGGAATACATCGGGATAATCCTTCACAACTGGTACTTCCTCCTGAACAACTCCCGAAAGAGAATTCACTTGAGTCCTCCTTGGCGTATGCCTCGAAACATACTTGATCCGTTTCCCCTCTAGGTGGTGAGAAGAATCGACTTACGGGCACAATCAATATCCCCTTCATACTTGGATAGCCAGTCCATGCCTAGAATTATGTCCAATCCTTGTGATTCTAGGATGATGAGGTCTGTGGGGAAAACGTGTCTCCCTATGGTCAATGGCAACTGAAAACATCCCCGACTAGCCATATACTCTGCTCCTGGGGAACTCACTAACATAGGTGACTTAAGGGCTATGATCGGCAACTTAAACTTATCCACAAACCCCCTTGATATGAATTAATGCGATGCACTACTATCAAAAAGAACAAGGGCTGTGAATGAATTGACCAAGAACTTACCAACAACGATGTCAGGCTGGTCATAAACTTCCTCCACATTGACATGGTCACCTGACCTCTGGTGAAGGGATTGGGCTTCTTGCCTCCAGAGCTTCCATTTCCATTCCCGTTCTTCGCCTCAGGGCAATCGATGGCGTAGTGTCCAGTTTTCCCGCACTTGAAACAGGTAATGTGGCTCAGATCCTTCTTTGCCGGTGTAGCGGGGTTGGACTGATGCTGATTGTTGTTTCCTCCGTTCCCATTGCCATTCCTATGGCCATTATGGTTGTGTCCATTCCCTCCATGATGTGAATGTCCTCCATGGTTATGGTGAGTGTGTCCACTATACTTGCCAGATCCTGGTCCATTATTTCCCGAGTACGGGGTATATCGGGGCTTCTGCTGAACACCAGAGTTGTACTTTCCCTGTCTGTACTTTCTCTTGCGATTCTCCACCTGCTGCTGCTTGCCTTCCAGAATGAGAGCCTTGTCGACCAACTCTTGATAATTGCTAAAGGTAGCCACAGTCAACTGAAGTCCCAGATCATCATTTAGTCCCTCCAAAAATTTCTCCTGCTTAGCGGCATCATCAGCCACATCTCTGGGAGCATACCTGGATAACTTGCTGAATTCCTCCACATAATCACCAACAGAACGATTTCCCTGGTGTAAGTTGCAGAACTCACGCTTCTTTAGACTCATAGCTCCGGCTGAAACATGTGCAGTATGGAACGCCTGCTGGAACTGATTCCAAGTCACATTGGCTATGGGGAATGTGGTGGTGTAATTCTCCCACCACGAGGCTGCTGGTCCATCCAGTTGGTGTGCGGCAAAGCACACCTTCTCAGCGTCAGTGCATCCTACGGTGGTCATCTCCCTTCCGATCTTGCGAAGCCAGTCATCTACGATGATCGTCTCCGTGCTGCTAGAGAACATGGGTGGGTTCAACCTCAGAAAATGGGTAAGGTTGTCGACCGGGGGTGGTGGCGGTGGGTTGTTGTTGTTCTGGTTCTGATTCTGGATGAGTAGCTGCATGAGGGCATTCTGGTTCTAGATCAACTAGGTAAGTTCTGGTGGAAATTTCGGGTCACGTCTTGGAGGCATCTGTTAGGTTTAGAGTGAATGAGAAATTAGAATAGAGTAAGGGCCTAATGAGAGAAATCACTACCCATATGCTTATGATAGCAAGAAAATTTCAAATCAAGCAATTCACACAGATCACACCACACAAGCAAAAACCTACAGGTAAGCTCATATCCACAAGAGATATGATCTCTTCATACTGTCTCAATCATTCGTTGGACTCAACTCGGTAGTGGTGGTCTGAACTAAATCTCCTCAAATCAATGTCAACTCTAGCTTCTTCTTCTTCATCAATGATCTCTTCATAGGTCATGGTCTCATCGGGCTGAGCAACTTGGTGATGGGGCTCGACAAATATTTTATAGAAGTGGAGAAGAGATAGAAATGAATAGAGAAGAGTACAGACCAACGGATATTTAAGGGAGTCGTAAAATAGAGTTTTCTTCCTATGGCTTTCCATTTCCTAGTGGTCACGTCCTACGTGTGCTCTGATACCATCTTCTAGCGACCCGACCCAAATGGATCGAAGTCTTTGTGCTTACGTGTCATCCCTGGATCGGTATGCTGACACACACAGTACTCGAGGAATTATAAGAGAGTTCAATCACACACTTTATTGCATCGAGATCCTCCAAAGAGTATTTATTACAATAATATGGCCAAAGGCCCTCTAAAATAAAATAACTGCGGAAGCATCGAAGGTAAATGAGTCCATCCAACTCCACGGCAAACTGAGTGCAGAACAACGACCTATCGCACATTTAATCCTTGTCGGAAAAGTCTGCAACATGAGACATTGCAGCCGTGTAGGTCAGTGCATGGAATATGCTGGCAATTTCACTCCATAGAATAATAATAATAATAATAATAATAATAATAATAATAATAATAATAATAACCATCTCTATATGCAAATTTAGCTGGTGGAGGCTCTAAGTTTAATTTTTGCATAAAGCCAATTTTACCCAACAACAAAGGAATAAATTTTTATTTACTACTAAATTAAAATACCATTATTGAGAAGGTTCCTCCAACTCAATCCAAAAATTCCCAAGTTATTAGTAACCCAATAATTTCATTAAATAGAGTGATGAGATCAACCAATAATTCACTTCTAGATACTCAAGTTGTCCATAACCGGGGACACGGCTAATCATGATTAGTTTGTACACTCTGCAGAGGTTTGCGCACTTTTCCCCACAAGACTCGACCACCTCCATGATCGGAAGATCGAGACATAGTCTTTCTGAAGTATTTTCCCTTAACCCTGGGTAGACCGGTACACCTACTTTCCCCTACATCAGCTAGTCTATCACGGAAAGAGGTCACACAACTTACTCAACTATGCGAGAGCCCATAATGGCTTGTGGCTGCACATGGAAGTTTCTAGGCATGAAATATCTTATGATCCCTTTGAGCCTGGGTGGCGGACCTAGGGTAATCACACGGGTACTCCGGGATTCCCCTTGGGCAAGCACTGGTTTCTCCAGGTGCCCCAAACAATCCACCCAGATGTGTATTAAAGTTGCCACCTTAGGTTATCCCAAAATTATTAACTCTCGCAACTTACATGGATCACACATACCAATCCCCGTCTACGAGCATGGCTAAGCAATATATGATATAACGAATATTCCTGGGGTGATCAAAGGTAATAGGTTTCTACCACATGAACTACAAAGCATATCCACATGTTCCCAATCCTACTCATGCAATCTTTGAGGGTGAAACTAATGCATAGTAAAACTGGATATTGAAAATTATGATCAAAGTGTGAACTTGCCTTGCTGAAGATCGTTGAACCCTAAAGATTTGTAGCAGCAAGCCTCGCACTCCGGATGATCTAATGAAGCATGTAATGACACTCATAAGCAATCAAGCAAAAAGAATAAAAAAGAAAACGAATAAATGACTTCGAAAAACTCCAAAACATCCAAATAATGTTTCTGTACAGAACATAATTTTTACAGCAATAAAAATAAATGGTTTTGGTTTTAGCAGAAAGTACATGTCACTAGCTTCGATTTGCAAAAAGAATCACCTAAAACGGAGTTACGAAACTCGAGTTACGGCCTAACAAAGTTTGAATACAGATCTGTTTGAATTCAAATTTTAAAAATTTCAAAAATATTTTTCGTTTGGTTATCTGGATAGAGGATATTTTTATGAAGCGGTAGGAAAAAGAATCAACTAAATCAGATCTACTCCCTCCATTCCTAAATATTTGTCTTTTTAGAGATTTCAAATGGACTACCACATACGAATGTATATAGACATATTTTAGAGTGTAGATTCACTAATTTTGCTCCGTATGTAGTCATTTGTTGAAATCTCTAGAAAGACAAATATTTAGGAACGAAGGGAGTATAGACTAAAAGATATACTAGAACCAAGAATTGGTATAGAATCTGAGATTGGAAAAAATACTGGAAAAGGAGAAATAAATTCGGCCAGATGCCAAGTGGCACTTTCTGATTGGTTGGCTGGGTGCTCACCGGACTTGTCGCGGAGATGAGGAAGATGGTGGATCCGGTGTGCTCCGGCGAAGGATGTGTGCTGGACGTTGTAGAGGACGATGAGGCGGATCCGAGCAGCAGTGCGACGGGATCGTTCTCGTCTCTGGCGCTGTGCGGCAAGCACGAATACACGAACTCCGACGAGCAATTGGCGAGGTTACGGAGGGGGAAAAGCTCCAGAAGGAGAGGGCTTCGGACGAGGGGAACTTGGTCGTCTCTGTGGGCTTTTATAGAGGGTCAGGGAAAGCCAGAGGAGAGCGGGGCATTGCCGGAATTAATGTGTTTAATGGCTGCAGTATGAAGCCTTCGTGGTGGCCATTATGGTTGTCTAGGAGGCGCACTAGGGGGTGGAAACGGTCGAGGGAGTCGAGGGGATTCCATTGAGAGGGTTTTCGGGGCGAGGGAGAGGAAAGGGAGGTGTGGGGCGCTAGGGTGGGGATCCTGCCCTCGGTGCGTGCGTAGGTACTGGAGGTTGAAGACGGGAGCTCCTAATCGTGAAGAAGGCTGGGCCTTCCTTGGACCTTGGCTGCCCACGTTTTTTTAAACGTTTTTTTTACCGAAGCAATGAAACACCAAAAACAAAATAAATACAAGTCAAACAAATGTCCAAAAAATTCGCATAGTTATATGGTCTTATATATGACCTAGTGAACTTTTATGTGGCCTAAAATGCAAGTTTTAAAAAAATAAACATTTTTTGCTAAACTAATAAAATAAATTGCAAATAAAACCCAACAAATATATTTTGGTTCCAAATTCATATTCCAATATTTTCCTTCTGATTTTGAAGAAGTCATTTTATCTTCTCTCTTAATTTTATTTTTGGAATAATGGAAATAAATTTTTGGTGGAACAAAGTTTGATCCAATTTCCAAATTTTCAAATTTCAAAAGTGGGTTTCATGGAAACTTCCAACTCTCTCTTTTGGTCCTTGAGTTTCGCAAAGTTCCTTGGATCAAAATCAAATAATACAAATGGGGCAAAAATGCATAAATCATGGATGCATATGAATGATCTATTTATAAACATCCAAATTGAAAATTTGGGATGTTACAACATCACTGAGCCACGCGGCACAAAATGGGTCGCAGCTCCCGAATTCCGATCCGGAGCTCCATTGCAACTTACGTCCTGGCCCAAGAAGGGCCTGAACTGGTCTTCACCCGATGAGTTGTCGGTGCTCCAGACACGCGTCAAGGGTATGGAAGACAAGAATATCAAACTCGTCAACGTAGTCCAGGTGATGTTAGTTCGCCGGATTCTCCCTTGCCAACACAGGGCTTGCAATTTATGAGAATTCGACCCGGCCAAGCACCAGACCCTACTAGGGTTCTTCGACTCATCGCACGAAGACATCTGGAAGGTGCTCTTTAAGTCCAGCAAATTGTGGCCGGATTCAACCGAGGACCACAGGTATCAACTGTCATGACCCACGAGTTCAGTGAGTCTCCGTATGTTGGCAAGTCATATGCTTTATCTGTATAATCCAAGGAAAACCCTCAATATATTTTTCCACAACTCTCCAAGGGCTGGACGAAGAAAGCAGGGCGGATCTACTGCTCGGCCCTGCTGCCAGAAGAACCAGCCGGCCCCCTTCTGACGAAATGCTGGTCCCGGCGCCTTATAAGACGCCAAAGAAGAAAACTGAGAAAGAGGTTAAAGAGACCAGGGGCGGCCGTCGTCGCCAAGGAACTTCGGACACAGTGTCCAAAGACTCCGAGGCCCGCTCTTCCTCCAAAGAGGACGACGAAGAGTAGGAAAGCCGATCCCCCCAGCGAGGGGAAGAAAGAAAAGGACGGCCTCCACACACTTGGAGGCTAAGTCACCCAAGAAGGGGAAAACTCCCTTTCCGGAGGGATCCGCCACCGCCATCGACAACAGCCTGGAGTGGATCCCAGGGTTCAGCCCCTGGTGAAATCATGAGTATATAAAATCCAGACACGTTTATGTATCCAGACTTACTAGCATATAGCGTTTAACGCCTCGAGTTACGCCTTTTTTGCAGTCTGGCCAGGTCCCGCACTGAACAATCCTCATCGGAGGATTTACTGGGTTCGGATGCTATGGATAGCAGGACTCTGTCGACGGCCCCCTCCCCAAAACACGTGAACGACACCGAGGCATCGTCCCAAAGGGACCCATGTTGAGGAGGGGGTGGAAAGACCGTCAAGGCGGCGCCAAAGGGTCCAACCTCGGCGGCCGGACACACGGGAGAAAAGGCTCCCATGAACACCGATGACAGGGGCTATCTTTAATTCGGCCCCCAGCCGGACACAATTTCGGAGCCCAACACGGCTCCGGAATCAGGCAGGCAGCCTCTCTCGACAGGAGGGGGTGCGCCTGTTCCACCGGCAACCTCTGCCCAACCAGAGGTGTCGGATACCTTATCAGTAGCTCTGAAGAGCGCCTCCATCGTTGAAGAACACCATGCCCTTATGGGTGCGGTGATTGAGAAGATTCAGTCCGCTGAAAGTGGGCTGAATGAAGCCTGCATCCGCCTTATAACGGGCTTTGAGGTATGTTGTGAGGTTTCAAAGAGTGTCATAGTATAGATTGTAGCCCCTGATACACTGTTCGGTGTTTCGAAAGAAAGAACCGGACAGAGGATCAAATATATGTTCGCGGGAGACTTTACTTTGTGGTACCTCTCCCTCTTGTGCTTTTTGTAAGCAGGCGTCTGTAGTGACTGCCGCCTCTCATACTACAGAAGTCTCCGGACTGAAGTAGAGTCTGGAGCGGGCCGAAGAAGAACTTGGCCAAGTGAAAAAGCAGTTGAAGGATAACCAAGGTATGCAAAAACCTTGTTCGCATTCCGCACGAATGAATAATTGAGTATGATGAAATTTTTTCATTATGTGCTCTAGGGGCGACGGCCGGAGTCGAGGCTCTTAAGAAGGCGGTAGGCGAGGCTGAGAAGAAGGCAGCCACAGAGCAGGCTCTCCGTGAGAAACATGAGGCCAGGGTTATTGAAGTTGAGCAAAAGCTCCAAGAGGTCGTGAAGAAATGCAAGACCTTGGAGCAGAGTTTAATGGAGAAAGAATCCGAACTCACCAAGGCTCATCAAGCCGCACTCGGTGCCCAGGGCGAAGCCCAAGGCGCCCTGCAGGAAATCCAGGAGGCCTGGAAGATCACGGCGCGTAAGGCTTTTTCTATGCAAAGCAAATATTTGAAGGGAGAAAATCACGTTATTAATTTGAATTGGATTTCTCCAGGGATGTTTACGGAACTGCCGCGCAGCGTATCTGGCTGCACAATTCTACCGAGCCTAAGAAAGGAGCACCGCGGAGAAGCTCTTCTGGTCGCAGTATCTGGCACCAGAGTATCCAGTGCCCTTTGCCAATCAACTGAAGCAGTTGATCGAACTGCATAGGGCGGCCGAACTAGCCATGAAGGATTTGATTATCCGGCTATGGCCCGCCGAGGCGATTCCCAGCAACTACTTCGGGCTCGTGAAGCGGCTTGTAAGTGCCTGCCCTCTACTTGAAGTAATCAAGCGGTCGGTCTGTATGGAAGGTGCACGAATGGCCTTCGCCCGCGCCAAGGTGCACTGGGCGAAGATGGATGCCGAAAAGCTAATGACCGAAGGACCGCCTGCGGGGAAGGAGCACCCCAAGCCCGAGTTATATTATGATAGTGTCCTAAAAGGGTCCCGCCTTGTAGTGGAGCAATGTGCCAAGGATATTATATTCCCATGAATACATTCATGCTATCCCATTTAGTGTTGAACAAGGTCATTTAAATGATATAATGCCTGTTATTTGAGAATTTTACCTCCTGTGCGGCCATTTTATATATTAAACCCGAGAGTCGGCCAGTCGTCGGCTTCTGCCCCCACGTAGGAAGTACGGGGGTGTTCGGGATAAACCTGAGCACTCTTTACCCCAGTTTTGGGTCCTTGAAGGAGGTGTTCAGCACAACGAACCAGGCAATCGGACTATAAGGCTTTATCACTCTCGCTTAGCCATAGGAGTTTGACAAAAGAAAGGTAGGCGCAGCCCTTGATGTTCGGAAGGCTGCACTAGGGGCTCTATAAGCACCTGATCGGAAGAAAAAGCCGATCCATCACACGCTGTAGTTATCGCATAATGCAGAAGAAATCCTTAAAGATTTTGTAACCTCTCGAACAGCTGACCAGCTCTTGCCATATCATGACAGTCAGTTTTCGGCTTTCTCTACTGAGGCGCTCGTCCGAAAGAACCGGGACGCAATCGCAGTAGTTCTCCCTTTCCTACCCTAGCCGATATAGCGGAACATAGGGTAGCAAGCAGAGGAGCCGAGCAACCCAACTATTGATCCAAGACATGATTCGGAGCCGATGCATATAATGCTATAAGTTCGGGGTGCCAAATGACCGTGAAGGTATTCAGACTTTATTGCCGTATTATGGGCACAACAAGGCCCCTGGCATATTAAGGTGCATCGTAGTGTACGGATGCCATTTGACAAAGAATATCAACAAGAAAGAACAACAAGTAAGCATCATATAAAGCCACATGTTGTAATTGAATAATACGTCGATGCGTACGAGTACAAATAGTGTGATAAAAAGGAATATGACTTCAGAACCTGCCGAGACCAGGGGAGGGAAGTTGTGTGCGGATCCGGATAATAATCATATGGTCATCAAGGGGAATATCTAATGTTTCCCTTACGCGTTCGGGCTGTTTCCTTCCTTGGTATGTTCGTCCCCTCATGGGTCTGGTCGCCATGTCGCCAGTGATGGCCTACACAAAAGTGGACCTGCAAAGAAAGTGCAAAATATGTTTGTGTGCCACGGAGCGGTTAAGCCGCATTGTGTGGCCTAGCCTGGCTTTGCCTCCGCCTACCGCTTGAGTGATTAGTTGAGCTCTTGAAGAGCTGGGCTATCCTACCGCAGAGTAGTTCGGACTCTTTTGACCGTGTCTGGGAACCTGGCTGTCGAATGAAGGTTCGATTGAAAATGCCACCTGCACTTCTCTTTGTAAAGCGGTGTGCTCTTTGTAATGCAGGGGCGTGTGGCTTTACCATTATCTGTTATGATGCCGCGTGGACCAGGCATTTTGAGCTTAAGATAAGCATAATGTGGCACCGCGTTGAATTGAGCGAACGCGGTTCGTCCGAGTAGTGCATGATAGCTGCTGTGAAAAGGGACAGTATCAAAGATTAACTCTTCGTTAAGGTAGTTATCCGGGTGTCCGAAGACTACTTCCAGAGTGAGGGAGCCTGTACAGCAGGCCTCCACGCCTGGTATCACACCTTTAAAGGTGGTTTTAGTGGGTTTGATCTTTGGAGGATCGATACCCATCTTGCACACTGTATCCTGATAAAGCAGATTCAGACTGCTGCCTCTATCCATAAGGACTCATGTGAGGCAAAATCGGTCAATTATTGGGTCAAGGACTAGTGCGGCTGAGTCGCCCTAATGGATATTGGCCGGATGATCCTTGCCATCAAAGATGATCGGGCCGGACGACCATATGTTATATTTTGGGGCGATTGGCTCCATTGCGTCGACATCCCTAAGTGTGCCCCTCTGCTCCCACTTAGGAATATGGGTGGCGTTTATCATATTCACCATTTTAATTTGCAGAGGAAACTTCTTCTGCCCTCCTGTGTTCGATGGCCTGGGCTCCTCGTCGTCGTCATCGCTTTGCGACCCCTTCTCCTTGTTTTCGGCACCTGACTTGCTGGCTTGTTTGAAGACCCAGCATTCTCTGTTGGTATGATTGGCTAGTGTTCCTGGGGTGCCGTGAATTTGGCATGGACGGTCGAGTATACGGTCTAGACTGGACGTGCCTGGACTGTTTCTTTTGAATTGTTTCTTCCTTTGACCAGTATTAGAACTGCTGAATCCGGCATTGCTGGTCGTGTGGTCGGTGTTGTCGCCATTATTTTGCCGCTTGTGTTTGCTGTGTTGGGGATTGCCGTTATTATCTTTTGGTTCAGAAGTCCCGGGCTTGCTTGAGGCGATGTTGCTATGAGCTAGCCAGCTGTCCTCGCCCGCACAGAAGCGGGTCATGAGTGTCATTTAGGGCTGCCATGGACTTTGGCCTTTCTTGGCCAAGGTGCCGGGAAAGCCACTCATCACGGATGTTATGCTTAAAGGCCGCTAGGGCTTCGGCATCTGGGCAGTCAACGATTTGGTTCTTTTTAGTTAAGAACCGAGTCCAGAATTTCCTGGCTGACTCTCCGGGCTGTTGGGTTATGTGACCTAAGTCATCAGCGTCCGGTGGTCGCACATAAGTGCCCTAGAAGTTGTTAAGGAATGCGTTTTCCAAGTTCTCCCAACTGCTGATGGAATTTACCGGCAGACTATACAGCCAATGTCGAGTTGATCCCTTGAGTTTTAGTGGGAGGTACTTGATGGCATGTAGATCATTGCCGCGGGCCATGTGAATGTGGAGAAGGAAATCTTTAATCCAAACCGTGGGGCCTGTTGTCCCATCATATGGTTCGATGTTTATGGGTTTAAACCCTTCTGGGAATTCATGCTCCATTACTTTGTCAGTGAAGCATAGGGGGTGTGCGGCGCCTCTATGGCGGGATACATCGCGACGCAGTTCGGATGACTCCGGTCTGCTGTGTTCGGCCCGAACGGATTTGTATTTAGTATATCCGGCGCGGCGGTCATCGTCACGCGTTGGGGCGCGCCCCCGCGATCCGTAGATTGATCTTGATTGTCCTGCTTTGTTTTTTAGTTTGTCTCGCAGGTCGTGAGTGTAGCCCCGGGTCTTTGTGTTTTTGTTTGATTGGCGACGGGGTGCGGGCTGGTGTTCGGGTTGATACGCCGCTTTATCTCGGCCATGAGGTGGTCGGTCACCTGCATCCTGAGCTGGTAGTATAGGCTCTAGTGCCTCGTCCTCGAATTGAGGTAACAATCTGCGCCTTGGGTAGCTTTTGGTTGGGCGCTCAAGTCCGTATTCCTCGGCCGCCAGGACCTCAGTCCATCTGTCGGTTAGCAGATCTTGATCAGCTTGAAGCTGTTGCGGTTTTTTTCTCAGGCTCTTTGCAGTCGCTATAAGCCGGCAGCTTGAAGCGCTCCTGCTTGACGGGATCCTCAGGCATGATAAATTCTTCGTCGCCGGGGCTCACCTCGTCTTTGGAGAGGGGCATTTAATTGTCATCCTCCGAGTCTTCATCCATTGCCTGTTCATCAGGGCTAGCTTGCCCGTCCTCCCGTTGGGCCTGTTCGAAACTTGGCTGGTCGGGATTGTTTTCGTCTTCGGCATCATCCAGAGTGCTATTGTCTCTGGTGCCGGCATCACTGTTTTTGCTATGGCGAGGATTAGAGCGGCACTGCTGACGTCGGCGCTTAGGTTGCTTCTCAAGAGGGCCACCCTCCATTGCATCCTTTTGATCCTCACCATTGTTTTCTTTGGGTGTGTCCACCATGTATATGTCATATGATGAGGTTGCTGTCCAGCGCCCAGTGGGCGGTGGTTCCTATTCTTCTCCGGCACCGTCGTCCATACCGTCGATGTCTTCGGAGTCGAAATCAAGCATGTCGGTTAAATCGTCGACAGTGGCTATTAAGTGGGTGGTGGGTGGGTAACGAATTCCTTCGTCATCCGCTTCCCACTCAAGCCGGACATAGTTTGGCCAAGAGTTTCCTGACAAGGAGAGAGATTTTAATGAATTTAGCACATCGCCCAAGGGCGAGTGCTGAAAGATATCCGCGAAGCTAAACTCCATGATCGGTGCCCAGTTAGATCCGATGGGCACGGATGCACGCGGTTCGGAGCCTATGGCCGGAGACGAGTCCGAAGGTCCGATGACACAGACCTCATTGGAAGTGGAATCTGTGCTCAGCACTATCACCGTTGAGTGTGCGGCTTCCGCGGCAGGGTCCATCCTCCCGTCCTCGGATGGCATGATCTGCTCTGCATTTAAAGCCGGGGCAGTTGCAGGTGTGATCTCCTGAACACCGTTCGATGATAGATCTAAGTCATGCTCGTCGCGACTGTGGGGTGCCCCTGTCATGGGCTTGAATCCGTCGAAGATCAAGTCTTCGCGGATGTCGGCAGTGTAATTCAGGCTTCCAAACCTGACCTGATGGCCAGGGACGTAGCTATCGATCTGCTCCAGATGGCCAAGCGAGTTGGCCCGTAGTGCGAAGCCACCAAATATGAAGATCTGTCCGGGGAGGAAAACCTCACCCTAGACCGCATCGTTGTGGATGATTGAAGGAGCCATCAAGCCTTATGGTGACGACACTGTGGAACTCTCAATGAAAGCACCAATGTTGCTGTCAAAACCGGCGGATCTCGGGTAGGGGGTCCCGAACTGTTCATCTAAGGCTAATGGTAATAGGAGGCGGCAGACACAATGTTTACCCAGGTTCGGGCCCTCTCTATGGAGGTAATACCCTACTTCTTGCTTGATTGATCTTGATGATATGAGTATTACAAGATTTGATCTACCACGAGATTGTAGAGGCTAAACCCTAGAAGCTAGCCTATGATTATGATTGTTATTTTCCTGCGGACCAAACCCTCCGGTTTATATATACACCGGAGGGGGCTAGGGTTACACAGAGTCGGTTACAGAGAAGGAAATCTACATATCTGAATTGCCAAGCTTGCCTTCCACGCAAAGGAGAGTCCCACCCGGACACGGGACGAAGTCTTCAATCTTGTATCTTCATAGTCCAACAGTCCGGCATAAGCATATAGTCCGGCTGTCCGAGGACCCCCTAATCCAGGACTCCCTCAGTGGGCTCCTACTTCTATGACAAAAATTCATGATAGAAAATGGGCTTTTCATCTTGGGCGGGCCGGAGAAACAACTGCATGACATTCTTTGCACCGTCCATGACGGAAAAAATCATGGTAGAAGCGAGGGCGAGGAAAATATAGGGGAGTTCCCAGTTACGGTGGGTGGTCAGGGCCGAGCGATGCACTGTGGTTTGCCTGTTTATCTCGTGTAGACGTGTGTGTGCGAGGTGTTGGGATCTAACTAAACCCGAGCGATCACACTGCTAGCTACGTTACTAAACCCGAGCGATCGATCCCTTGGCTGCTAACTGAACCCGAGAGATTCATTCGCTGCCGACTGAACCCGAGCAATTCCTTTGTTGTTGCTGCTAACTAAACCCGAGCGGTCAATCACTGTTGCTGCTTACTGAAGCCGATCGAGCCCTCATGCGAAATGTAGCCATCCGATGTTGGTTGCCTCTCGATGAACAATGTCTGTTGCTACCGTGCGCGCAGTACGTAGAACGAGTCGACACATGGTGAGTCGAGCCGGTTGGTTGGCTGTGGATGAACAGTTCCCGATGGGGGTGAAGGAATAGGACCTCGTGGTAGTAGGCCGTTGCTGCTAGATGAGCAGGACCCAAAGGAGGCCACCGCACCCCAGCCGGTTGGGGGTGGATGAACAGGACACCATGGAGGCTCTATGAACACTAGCCGATGGAGGCTGGATGAACAGTAGCTGCTGGAGGCTGGAGGTGGTTGACGGTGGATGAACAGTAGCCCATGGAGGCTGGAGCGAGGCAGTAGACGGTTGATGAACAGGACCCCGTTTCGACCATAGGCGCTCCAACAGAAGTCCGTTTCCTCTATTTTGTGGTACGCCACACCCCTCCCGATCAACAGGACCCGTTTCGACCATAGGCACTCGAACAGAAGTCCATTTCCTCCATTTTGCGGTACGCTAGACCCTTCCGATGAACATGACCCCATTTCGACCATACGCGGTCGAACAGAAGGCCCGTTTCCTCCGTTCTGCGGTATGCCAGACCTTGTTTCGGCTGTTCCGTGCAAGCCGGTTGGCTCCCGATGAACACGACGTATTTTGTTGACTCCCGATGAACACAACGCATTCCGTTGCCTCCCGATGAACACTGTGCAGTTTCTCCGTTCCGACCCAGCCGGTCGGCTTCTGATGAATAGGACACTGTTGTTGCCGTCCGTTGCCTCTCCATGTACGTGTGTGGTCATATTTCTTGGCATCTGGCTGTATGTATGTGTACACGGTTTTGACTAGACTGCCTGAACTGCTACCGCTTCTTACTCGGCCACGGTTCATCATGGCAGACAGACCGATCGACCGGTATGTACACAGACAACGCTATGTACGCTTCGATTGGATGGGTCCCAACTGTCAGGGAGGATAAGGACACACTTCCTTGCATGCAAAGATATAGCTGGTGGGTCTGAGCTGTCTGGGGGAGAAAACAATTTTTTCAGGGTAAAAATGATACAGTTGCATGCACGCGTCCATGGGCATGGTGTGTCCCCACTGTCAGCCTCTCCACGTATAGTCATCCTTCGTTGACTCTCGTTTGTTTACCACATTAACCACACCGTTGTCAGGACCCCGATCCTAAGTCACGCTGATCTAGCATGTAACACATCATATCACTTTGCGCCCTCACACACGGTATCCCCAGGGTGCCACCTTACCTGGCCCGAGACTGTTTGCGCCTTTTGTCTCACATATATGATAGTGTCGCTAGCATCCATATGATGGAGAACTCGGGCCGATATGACTAGTCGTAAACCCAAGGTGGCACTAACTTACAGGGACAGGCATACATGACCCAGCAATGCACGTGTCGGTCATCAGCGTATGAACCCAAGTCATAGCAAGCTACAAGGACTTAAAGGAACAACACGTGACATTTCCCCGAAGGGACAGACACATGAGAAAAGAAGGACACATGCCGATCATCCCATGTGTTCCGGAGCAGTAGCAAGCTACCATGGCTCAGTGGAAGCACTAGGAGACATTTCCCCATAAGAGAGGCTACCAAGAATAAACAACTAGATTGTCAGATCCCACACATCCCAAGCATTTCAAAATCGTACACACAATATGCTCGATATGTGCAAATACAACATGGCATCACAACAAAACTCTATGACTCAAAGTATTTATTTAAAAGGCTCCAAAGAGTCATACACAGTAAGAATTACAATCATGGGTCACATGACCCAACATACAAAGCATACAAGTAACGGAAGCATAACATGTCTGAGTACAGACAACTACAAATGAAAAAGGCTAAGAAGCATGACTATCTACAAGACCCTCCCAAGGGTACAAGATCGTAGCTGAGGTAACAAGCTAAACGTCGAAGTCCACACGAAACTACTAATGAGACTGAAGTCTCTCTGCAAAAACATAAATTAAGCAAACGTGGGTACAAATGTACCTAGTAAGACTAACATCAGAACTAGCTACATATGCATCAGTATCAACAAAGGGGTGGTGGAGTTTAACTGCAGCAAGCCAGCTTTGACTCAGTGGCTATCATGTACCGCGACGGCTGGTAACTCTTTGAGGTGGTGCACATGAGTCCACATATTCACCATATCAATACACCACTATGGATTAGCTCCCGTCTCCCTACGAGAAGGCCATCCATAGCACTCACACTTATCTTGCGCATTTTAGAGTATCCACTTTCACTTCTCTATAAACTGCATAAGCAACCCACTAGTCCTTTACCACGGACGCAGCTATTCAAATATATCATTTATAACCCTGCATGGGTGTACTTCTTCACACATGTTTCCACCACTTAGCATCTGCACACGACATGTACTCGGCAGACTTTAAGCGAAAGCCAACGTGGGTGTAGACCATGACGTGACTAACCACACTAGTCCCTAGTCCAGGTTTATCGCCTATTTAGGTTCCATCCGCAGGGAGTCCGGCCAAGGTTTCCACTATGGCCCCGGACGATGTGTGTAGGGTTCTCGAGGCACCAAACGGTTAACTCGGTACACCGTGCCACTTGCCTACCGCATCATAGCCCACCCCTTTGGTCAGCGCTACACACGGCCTCCATCATGCTACAAACACCAGAAACTACTTGCAACTCTTGGACAGAGGACAGGGGGTTAATAAGTTGAGCGGGGTCATATTCCAGGGCCCAACGTGTGGTAGTAGCTGTTCTTGGATCACAAACACAGAACTCAGTTCCTGAGGATGGTTTCAATGAGACAACCCAACATGTACTCGTACATGGTCTCTCACCGCTACCTTTACCAAATCGTGTTCACACACTTAGCTCCCAACAGTAGGACATGATGACCACATTCCAATTCATCCCAGATGAATCATACCTGACACAACACTAAGCATAGCAGGCATAAAAAGCAAGCATGAATGAGTAGGCACATCATGGATCAAACAACTCATACTCATGCTAGTGGGTTTCAACTATTTACTGTGGCAAAGACATGTCATGCAGAGGAAAAGGGTTCAACTACCGCATCATGTAACAGTGGAACCGTTGTTGTCTTAATGCAGTAACAGAGATCAGGAGCGAGAGAGTGGGATTGTATCAGAACGAAAAAGGGGGTTTTGCTTGCCTGGCACTTCTGAATATGATATAGCTCTTCATCGATGTCAACGATCTCAACGCCGGAACCACGTCTACTAAGAGGGAACAACACCGACAAACAAAGAAGGAACACAATCAATGCAATGCAACAGTATGATGGATGATCATGACAGGGCAATATGTTGTTGATTCTGCTAATGCAACTAGCAACCAGATTAAATGAAGTTGGTTTGAACCAAAGGTTCAAATTCTAACACCACCTGTGGTTATTTAAATGCCATTCATTTGATTTGTCCTAATCAGATGCAAAAATTTGTTCTAACATGCATGAAAACGGTACAGATGGATATATTGGATTTTTTATAATAATTTTCATATATAAATTATTTCATTTGGAGTTACGGTTTATTTTATATGATTTTTAGAAGTTCTAAAAATTTCTGGAATTTTTTGGATTATTTTAAATCCAGAAAATGATTAACTGCGTCAGCACTGTGTCACTGTGATGTCAGCAGGTCAACAAACCGGGTCCAGGTCAAACCTGACATGTGGGGTCCACACGTGAGTGACACAATTAGTTAACTAACTAGTTAGGGGTTAGTTTAGCAACTAATCCAGCTTTGACCAGGGACTGGTCCCACATGTCAGCGACTCCATGGGGGGTCAAAACCCAGTCAACACGGCTAATCCCGCCGGCGGGTCGACGCCGGCGAGGCGAAACGCTGTGGGGTGATGTATACTACGCAACCTTCTTATTGTAGACGTTGTTGGGCCTCCAAGTTCCCTCAAGTGGATGACCTAAGGTTTATCAATCCATGGGAGGCGTAGGATGAAGATGGTCTCTCTCAAACAACCCTGCAACCAAATAACAAAGAGTCTCTTGTGTCCCCAACACACCCAATACAATGGTAAATTGTATAGGTGCACTAGTTTATCGAAGAGATCGTGATACAAGTGTAATATCGATGGTAGATATAGGTTTTTGTAATCTGAAAATATAAAAACAACAAGGTAACTAATGATAAAAGTGAGCGGAAATGGTATGCAATGCTTCGAAACAAGGCCTAGGGCTCATACTTTCACTAGTGCAAGTTATCTCAAGAATGATAACATAATTAGATCATATAACAATCCCTCAACATGCAACAAAGAGTCACTCCAAAGTGACTAATAGCGGAGAACAAACAAAGAGATTATTGTAGGGTATGAAACCACCTCAAAGTTATTCTTTCCGATCAATCAATTGGGCTATTCCTATAAGTGTCACAAACAGCCCTAGAGTTCATAGTAAAATAACACCTTAAGACACATATCAACCAAAACCCTAATGTCACCTAGATACTCCAATGTCACCACAAGTATCCGTGGGTATGATTATACGATATGCATCACACAATCTTAGATTCATCTATTCAAACCAACACAAAGAACTTCAAAGAGTGCCCCAAAGTTTCTACTGGAGAGTCAAGACAAAAACGTGTGCCAACCCCTATGCATAGATTCCCAAGGTCACAGAACCCGCAAGTTGATCACAAAATATACATCAAGTGAATCAATACAATACCCCATTGTCACCACGGGTATCCCATGCAAGACATACATCAAGTGTTCTCAAATCCTTAAAGACTCAATCCGATAAGATAACTTCAAAGGGAAAACTCAATCCATTACAAGAGAGTAGAGGGGGAGAAACATCATAAGATCCAACTATAATAGCAAAGCTTGCGGTACATCAAGATCGTGCCATATCAAGAACACGAGAGAGAGAGAGAGAGAGAGAGAGAGATCAAACATAGCTACTGGTACATACCCTCAGCCCCGAGGGTGAACTACTCCCCCCTCGTCATGGAGAGCGCCGAGGTGATGAAGATGGCCACTGGTGATGATTCCCCCCTCTAGCAGGGTGCCAGAACAGGGTCCCGATTGGTTTTTGGTGGCTACAGAGGCTTGCGTCGGCCAAACTCCCGATATAGGTTGTTTTCTGGAGGTTTGGGGATTTATAGGAGAGGTTGGCGTCGAGAACAAGTCAGGGGGCCCCACGGAGAGTCCACGAGGCACAGGGGCGCACCCTAGGGGGTGGGCGCGCCCTCCACCCTCGTGGGGCCCATGGGCCTCCCCTCCGGTAACTCTTCGTTCCAGTATGTTTATATTTTCCAGAAAAAAATCTCTGTTTATTTTCATCGCATTACGAGAACTTTTATTTCTGCACAAAAACAACACCATGGTAGTTCTGCTGACAACAGTGTCAGTCCAAGTTAGTTCTAACAAAATCATAACAAAATCATGTAAAAATATTATAAACATGGCATAAATACATAAAAAATTATAGATACGTTGGAGATGTATCAACATCCCCAAGCTTAAGTCTTGCTCGTCCTCGAGTAGGTAAATGATAAAAACAGAATTTTTGAAGTGCAATGTTACCTAACATATTTATCAATGTAATCTCCTTTATTGTGGCAAGAATATTCAGATCCATAAGATTCAAAACAAAAATTTAATATTGACATAAAAATAATAATACTTCAAGCATACTAACAAAGCAATCATGTCTTCTCAAAATAACATGGCCAAAGAAAGTTATCCCTACAAAATCATATAGTATACCTATGCTCTATCTTCATCACACAAAAAAATTTAATCATGCACGACCCCGGTTTCAGCCAAGCAATTGTTTCATACTTTAGTATTCTCAAACTTTTTCAACTTTCACGCAATACATGAGTGTGAGCCATGGACATAACACTATAGGTGGAATAGAATGGTGGTTGTGGAGAAGTCAAAAGGAGGGAGATAGTCTCACATCAACTAGGCGTATCAACGGGCTATGGAGATGCCCATCAATAGATATCAATGTGAGTGAGTAGGGATTGCCATGCAACAGATGCACTATAGCTATAAGTGTATGAAAGCTCAAAATGAAACTAAGTGGGTGTGCATCCAACTTGCTTGCTCAGGAAGACCTATGGCACTTTGAGGAAGCCCATCATTGGAATATACAAGCCAAGTTCTATAATGTAAAATTCCCACTAGTATATGAAAGTGACAACATAGGAGTCTCTCTATCATGAATATCATGGTGCTACTTTGAAGCACAAGTGTGGAAAAAGGATAGTAACATTGCCCCTTCTCTCTTTTTCTCTCTTTTTTGTTTTTTTGGGGGCCCTCTCTCTTTTTTGGCCTCTTTTTTTTTGTCCGGAGTCTCATCCTGACTTGTGGGGGAATCATAGACTCCATCATCCTTTCCTCACTGGGACAATGCTCTAATAATGAAGATCATCACACTTTTATTTACTTACAACTCAAGAATTACAACTCGATACTTAGAACAAAATATGACTCTATATGAATGCCTCCGGTGGTGTACCGGGATGTGCAATGATTCAAGAGTGACATGTATGAAAGAATTATGAACGGTGGCTTTGCCACAAATACGATGTCAACTACATGATCATGCAAAGCAATATGACAATGATGAAGCGTGTCATAATAAACGGAACGGTGGAAAGTTGCATGGCAATATATCTCGGAATGGCTATGGAAATGCCATAATAGGTAGGTATGGTGGCTGTTTTGAGGAAGGTATATGGTGGGTGTATGGTATTGGTGAAAATTGCGTGACACAAGAGAGGCTAGCAATGGTGGTAGGGTGAGAGTGCATATAATCCATGGACACAACATTAGTCATAAAGAACTCACATACTTATTGCAAAAATCTACATCTCATAAAAACAAAGTACTACACACATGCTCCTAGGGTAAGGGTTGGTAGGAGTTAACCATCGCGCGATCCCGACCTCCACACAAAGGATGACAATCAATAAATAAATCATGCTCCGACTTCATCACATAATGGTTCACCATACGTGCATGCTACGGGAATCACAAACTTTAACATAAGTATCTCTCAAATTCACAACTACTCCACTAGCATGACTCTAATATCACCATCTTCATATCTCAAAACAATCATAAGGAATCAAACTTCTCATAGTATTCAATGCACTTTATATGAAAGTTTTTATTATATACCTCTTGGATGCCCATCATATTAGGGCTAGTTTTACAACCCAAGAAAATTACCACGCTGTTTCAAGACTCTCAAAACAATATAAGTGAAGCATGAGAGTTCATCTATTTTTTCAAAATAAAACCACCGCCATGCTCTAAAAGACGTCAATGAAGCACTAGAGCAAACGACAAACTACTCCAAAAGATATAAGTGAAGATCAATGAGTAGTTGAATAATTATGTAACTATGTGAAGACTCTCTATCATTTAAGAATTTCAGATCTTGGGATATCAAACAACAATCAAGGCAAAATAAAATAAAATGAAGCTCCAAGCAAAAAACATATCATGCGGTGAATAAAAATATAGCTCCAAGTAAAGTTACCGATGAACGAATACGAAAGAGGGGATGCCTTCCGGGGCACCCCCAAGCTTAGGCTATTTGTTGTCCTTGAATATTACCTTGGGGTGCCTTGGGCATCCCCAAGCTTAGGCTCTTGCCACTCCTTATTCCATAGTCCATCGGATCTTTACTCAAAACTTGAAAACTTCACAACACAAAACTCAATAGAAAAATCATAAGCTCCATTAGTATAAGAAAATAAATCACCACTTTTGGTACTGTTGTGAACTCATTGTTTATTCGTATTCGTGTAATATCTATTGTATTCCAACTTATATATGGTTCATACCCTCTGATACTACTCATAGATTCATCAAAATAAGCAAACAACACATAGAAACCAGAATCTGTCAAAAACAGAACAATCTATAGTAATCTGTAACTCTCGAACACTTCTGTAACTCCAAAAATTATGAAATAAATTTTTGGATGTGAGTAATTTGTCTATTAATCTTATTAAAAAGAATCAACTTAAAAGCACTCTTCTGTAAAAAAAATGACAGCTAATCTCGTGAGCGCAAAGTTTCTGTTTTTTATAGCAAGATCACATTAACTTCCACCCAAGTCTTCCCAAAGGTTCTACTTGGCACTTTATTGAAACAAAAGCTATAAAACATGATTAATACAGTAGCTTAATCATGTGGACACACAAAACCAGTAGGGGTAAATATTGGGTTGTCTCCCAACAAGTGCTTTTCTTTAATGCCTTTTTAGCTAGGCATGATGATTTCAATGATGCTCACATAAAAGATAAGAATTTAAACATAATGGGAGCATCATGAAGAATATGACAAGCACATTTAAGTCTAACCCACTTCCTATGCCTAGGGATTTTGTGAGCAAACAACTTATGGGAACAAGAATCAACTAGCATAGGAAGGTAAAACAAGCATAACTTCAAGATTTTCAGCACATGGAGAGGAAACTTGATATTATTGCCACTCCTACAAGCATATGTTCCTCCTTCATAGTAATTTTCAGTAGCATCATGAATTAATTCAACAATATAACCATCACATAAAGCACTCTTTTCATGATATACAAGCATAGAAATTTTACTACTCTCCACATAAGGAAATTTATTCTCATGAATAGTAGTGGGAGCAAACTCAACGAAATAACTATCAAGTGAGGCATAATCCAATTGAAAATTAAATTAAAGATGACAAGTTTCATATTTATCATTATTCTTTATAGCATACATGTCATCACAATAATCATCATAGGTAGCAACTTTGTTCTCATAATCAATTGGAACCTCTTCCGAAATAGTGGATTCATCACTAAATAAAGTCATGGCCTCTCCAATTCCACTTTCATCAATATAATCATCATAAATAGGAGGCATGCTATCATCATAATATTTTATCATCAAAACTTGGGGGACTAAAAATATCATCTTTATTAAACATAGCATCCCCAAGCTTGTAGCTTTGCATGTCATTAGAATCACGGATATTCAAGGAATTCATACTAACGACATTGCAATCATGCTCATCATTCAAAGATTTAGTGCCAAACATTTTATTGCATTCTTCTTCTAACACTTTGGCACAATTATCGGAATCCTTATTTTCACGAAAGACATTAAAAAGATGAAGCATATGAGGCACCCTCAATTCCATTTTTTTGTAGTTTTCTTTTATAGACTAAACTAGTGATTAAAAAAGAAACTAAAAGATTCAATTGCAAGATCTAAAGATATACCTTCAAGCACTAACCTCACTGGAAACGGCTCCAGAAAAGAGCTTGATGTCTACTACGCAAGCTTCTTCTTGTAGACGTTATTGTTCCTCCAAGTGCAGAGGTTTGTAGGACAGTAGCAAATTTCCCTCAAGTAGATGACCTAAGGTTTATCAATCCGTGGGAGGCGTAGGACGAAGATGGTCTCTCTAAAACAACCCTGCAACCAAATAACAAAGAGTCTCTTGTGTCCCCAACTCACCCAATACAATGGTAAATTGTATAGGTGCACTAGTTCGGTGAAGAGATGGTGATACAAGTGCAATATGGATGGTAGATATAGGTTTTTGTAATCTGAAAATATAAAAACAGCAAGGTAACTAATGATAAAAGTGAGCACAAACGGTATTGTAATGCTTCTAAACAAGGCCTAGGGCTCATACTTTCACTAGTGCAAGTTCTCTCAACAATGATAACATAATTAGATCATAAAACAATCCCTCAACATGCAACAAAGAGTCACTCCAAAGTCACTAATAGCGGAGAACAAACGAAGAGATTATTGTAGGGTACGAAACCACCTCAAAGTTATTCTTTCCGATCAATCCATTGGGCTATTCCTATAAGTGTCACAAACAGCCCTAGAGTTCGTAGTAAAATAATACCTTAAGACACACATCAACCAAAACCCTAATGTCACCTAGATACTCCAATGTCACGACAAGTATGCGTGGGTATGATTATACGATATGCATCACACAATCTCAGATTCATCTATTCAAACCAACACAAAGAACTTCAAAGAGTGCCCCAAAGTTTCTACCGGAGAGTCAAGACGAAAACGTGTGCCAACTCCTATGCAGAGATTCCCAAGGTCACGGAACCCGCAAGTTGATCACCAAAACATACATCAAGTGAATCAATAGAATACCGCATTGTCACCACGGGTATCCCACGCAAGACATATATCAAGTGTTCTCAAATCCTTAAAGACTCAATCCGATAAGATAACTTCAAAGGGAAAACTCAATCCATTACAAGAGAGTAGAGGGGGAGAAACATCATAAGATCCAACTATAGTAGCAAAGCTCGCGGTACATCAAGATTGTGCCATATCAAGAACACGAGAGAGGGAGAGAGATCAAACACATAGCTACTGGTACATACCCTCAGCCCCAAGGGTGAACTACTCCATCCTCGTCATGGACAGCGTCGGGATGATGGAGATTGCCACCGGTGATGATTCCCCTTCCGACAGGGTGCCGGAACAGGGTCCCTATTGGTTTTTGGTGGCTACAGAGGCTTGCGGCGGCGGAACTCCCGATCTAGGTTATTTTCTGGAGGTTTGGGGATTTATAGGAGAGGTTGGCATCGAGAACAAGTCAGGGGGCCCCACGGAGAGTCTGCGAGGTACAGGGGCGCGCCCTCCACCCTTGTGGGGCCCACGGGCCTCCCCTCTGGTAACTCTTCGTTCCAGTATTTTTTATATTTTCCAGAAAAAATCTTCGTTGATTTTCAGCGCATTCCGAGAACTTTTATTTCTGCACAAAAACAACACCACGGTAGTTCTGCTGAAAACATCGTCAGTCTGGGTTAGTTCTAACCAAATCATACCAAAATCATGTAAAAATATTATAACATAGCATGAATACATCAAAAATTATAGATACGTTGGAGACGTATCACGGGGCACCTTCGGTTTCACCTACAGGGCACTGTTAGGGGCGCCGTTTGGATCTACGGAGAGCTGGCGCGATGGCGCGTCGGATGGTGGCCGCGTCGCCGGATATGGTCCGTGGCGGCAGCGACGGCCGGAGCTCAGGCGATCTCGGGTTTGGCATTAGGGAGCACAACAGGTGGAGCTGGTGCATGCGTACGGCTCCTGGGACTGTGTTGAGCACAGTTGTGTGCTCGACTTTGAGCTAAAGCGGCTCAAGCCACGACGGCGACGAGGCACGGCGACGGCGAGCTTCGGCCATGGTGGTTAGTGGGGCTAGAGGACGAAATCGACGGCGGGGAGAGAGGGGTTGGGAGCAGGAGCTCATAGCAGTGTCAGGGATGGGGTCAACGAGCTCGGCGAGGTTCTGGAGCAGTCAACACGGTGATGGCGATCTCGGTGACCCGAGGAGGAAGAAGACGCCGGGGGAGATGCTTCGGGGGTTGGGGACGAGGTGCTACGGAGCCGCCGTCAAGCCCTATCTTCCTCGGGAGGGCTGATCTGGAGTCCTTTCTGGGCTCCGTAGAGGGGAATCTGCCGCCATCGTCATCATCAACCATCCTCCATCACCAATTTCATGATGCTCACCGCCATGTGTGAGTAATCCCATCGTAGGCTTGCTAGACGGTGATGGGTTGGATGAGATTTACCATGTCATCGAGTTAGTTTTGTTAGGGTTTGATCCCTAGTATCCATTATGTTCTAAGATTGATGTTGCTATGACTTTGCCATGCTTAATGCTTGTCACTAGGGCCCGAGTGCCATGATTTCAAATCTGAACCTATTATTTTTTCATGAATATATGTGAGTTCTCGATCCTATCCTCCAAGTCAATAGTCACCTACTATGTGTTATGATCCGGCAACCCTGAAGTGACAATAATCGGGACCGCTCCTGGTGATGACCGTAGTTTGAGGAGTTCATGTATTCACTAAGTGCTAATGCTTTGGTCCGTACTCTATTAAAAGGAGGCCTTAATATCCCTTAGTTTCCAATAGGACCCCACTTGCCACGGGAGGGTAGGACAAAAGATGTCATGCAAGTTCTTTTCCATAAGCATGTATGACTATATTCGGAATACATGCCTACATTACATTGATGAACTGGAGCTAGTTCTGTGTCACCCTATGTTATAACTGTTGCATGATGAGTTGCATCTGACATTATTATCCATCGTTAATCCATTTCCTATGAGCTTTTCACATATTGAACTTTGCTTAGTTACTTCTCCGTTGCCACTATTACGATTTCTACAAAACTGCTACTATTACTTTTGCCACTGTTGTCATTACCTCCATACTACTTTGCTGCAGATATTAAGTCTTTCAGGTGTGGTTGAATTGACAACTCAGCTGCTAATACTTGAGAATATTCTTTGGCTCCCCTTGTGTCTAATCAGTAAATATGGTTTGAATACTCTACCCTCGAAAACTGTTGCGATCCCCTATACTTGTGGGTTATCAAGACCTTTTTCTGGCGCTGTTGCTGAGGAGCATAGCTCTATTCTTTGAGTCACTTGGGGTTTATATCTTTTGATCACTATGAGGAACTTGAAAGATGAAAGAACCATGATTTTTCCCTCAATTACGAGGGGAGGTAAGGAACTGCCATCTAGCTCTGCACTTGATTCGCCTTATGTTATGAGTAAATTTGTGACACCTGCACCTGCTATTGATTCTGATATGTCGCATGTTATCGATGATGCCACTTCTGCTATGCATGATGCTTATGACGAAACTACTTGTCTGCTTGATAATACTGTGCCATTAGGTGAATTTCTTGATTAACAACTTCCTAGGGTTAGAGAGAATGAAATTATTGAAACTGATAATATCGATGAAAGAGATGATGAAGATTCTCCCCCTAGATATGAATTGCCTATTGTACCTGAGGGTTATGTTATGGATGAAGAAACTGCTAGGGACCTTTTTGTTTGCAAAGATAGATATGATCTTAAGAAACTGTTAGCCAAGCTGAAAGAAAAGTCCTTGAATGCTAGGATGAAATATGACCCTGCTTTTGCTACTTCACCTATCTGTGTTACTGATAAGGATTATGAATTCTCTGTCGATCCTGAGTTAATTACTTTGGTTGAATCTGATTCTTTTTATGGCTATGAATAGATTCAGTTGTGGCACATCCTACTAAATTGAATGATATAGCCACCCTATTTACTCATGAGGAAAAAAATCGCTATTACTATATCCTTGAATTGTTTCCTTTCTCATTAAAGGGTGATCCTAAAATATGGTTTAATTCTCTTGCTCCTGGTTGTGTGCGTGGTCCCCAGGATATGATTTATTACTTCTCTGCAAAATATTTCCCCGCTCATAAGAAACAAGCTGCCTTAAGGGAAATATTTAATTTTGTGCAAATTGAAGAAGAGAGTCTCCCACAAGCTTGGGGGAGGCTTCTCCGCTTACTTAATGCTTTGCCTGATCATCCTCTCAAGAAAAATGAAATACTTGATATCTTTTATAATGGACTAACCGATGCTTTCCAGAGACCACCTGGATAGTTGTGCTGGTTGTGTTTTCAGGGAAATAACTATTGAGCAAGCTGAATTGTTATTGAATAATATATTGAGTAATGATAATGACTGGACACTTCCTGAACCTACTCCTAAGCCAACTCTGAAGAAAATGTGTATTATATTCTCAGTCCTGAAGATATGCAAGAGGCAAAGAAATCTATGAAAGAAAAGGTATCAAGGCTGAAGATGTTAAGAATTTACCGCCTATTGAAGAAATACATCGTCTTGATAACCCGACATAGGTAGTAAAGGTAAATTATCTCTATAGATTTGATGAAGGTGATATTCCTCGTAATAAGTCTGCTAGTCAATGCTTGGATGCGTTTGATAATTTTATTGTTAAACAAGAAAACTTCAATGCTTATGTTGGTAGACAATTGAAACATAATACTTATATGGTTGAACAGTTGAGTGATTATATGTCTAGAGTTAAAGGTGACCTTAAGCTTATTAGTAAACATGCATCCATGGTTGCCACTCAAGTAGAACAAGTACTTAAAGCACAAGATGATTTGCTCAATGAAGTAAATAATAAGAACAATGATAATGTTGTTAGAGTTATGACTAGAGATGGTAGAATGACCCAGGAACCTTTGTATACTGAGGGCCATACTAAGAGAGTTGAGCAAGATTCTCAGAGAACTAATATTGATGCACCTAGTCCTTCTAAGAAAAAGAAAAAGAAAAATGATAGGACTTTGTTATTGACACACCTGACAATCCCAATGATATTTCTATTTCTGATGCTGAAACACAACCTGGTAATGAACATGAACCTACTGATAATGTTAATGATGACGTTCATGTTGATGCTCGACCTAGTAATAATAATGAGGTAGAGATTGGACCTACTGTTGATCTTGATAACCCACAATCAAAGAATCAATGTTATGATAAGAGAGACTTTGTTGCTAGGAAGCACGGTAAAGAAAGAGAACCATGGGGCGGAACCTACATGAAAGATATTGTTACAAATAAAAGAAAGATACCGGAAGCTGAAATTTCCACCATGCTTGCTAATTATACCTTAAAGGGCGGGATACCAAAGAAACTAGGAGATCCAGGAGTACCAACTATACCATGCTCCACTAAAAGAAACTATGTTAAAACTGCTTTATGTGATCTTGGAGCCGGTGTTAGTGTTATGCCTCTCTCTTTATATCGAAGACTTGATTTGAATAAGTTGACACCTACTAAAATCTCTTTGCAAATGGCCGACAAATCAAGTGCTATACCCGTCAGTATTTGTGAGGATGTGCCTGTTGTGGTTGCAAATGTTACCATTTTAACGGACTTTGTTATTCTTTATATTACCGAGGATGACAGTATGTCGATCATCCTTGGTAGACCATTTTTTAATACTGCAGGGGCTGTTATTGATTGTAACAAAGGCAATGTCACTTTTCATGTTAATGGTAATGAGCATACGGTACACTTTCCTAAGAAACAACCTCAAGTTCATAGTATAAATTCTATTGGAAAAATTTCAATGATTACTATTGGAGGTTTTGAATTCCCTCTTTCTACTGTCAAAAAGAAATATGATATTCTTATTGTTGGGGATATGCATATCCCCGTTAAGGTAACCTAGTGTTATTCGAAAATTCTTCGGTTTCATGTTATTCGAAAGTAGTTTGTTAACAAGACTTGATCAACCTTGTTAGTGGATTCCTTTTGATGAGCATGAGATGGATTAAGTTAGAAAGCACAGCCTTTTGTACCCACTTTTTACTTTCTGTTATTTAGGTTAAATAAAGCAAAAATAGTATTTTTTTTGTCTGGTTTCTAATTTATCCGTGAAATAGAAAATACCCTGAAAATAAAGGCTCTCCAAATACCCTGAAAATGGAGTATGATTTATTGTAGAATATTTAAGAATTTCTGGCACTTAGAACACACCAGGGGGCCCACTATTTGGACACAAGGGCACAGGGCGCGACCACCCCCCTGGGGCACGCCCCTGCCTTGTGGGCCCCACGTGGCGCCCCTCCACTTATTACAGCACCCACACACTTCGTCTTCCTCCAGAAAAAGTCATCATGTAGCTCAAACCCGTGTTCTAGCTCGTTTTGCTGCCATTTTCGATCTCGTTGCTCAAAGCTCCATTCACGAAACTGCTTTGGGGGATTGTTCTTCGGTATGTGACTCCTCCAATGGTCCAATTAGTTCTTGTTCTAGTGCTTTATTTATTGCAAATTTTTGCTGCTGAGGTGACCCTGCTTGAGCTTGCATGTCAAATTTATATGGTCCAAAGTAGTTTTAATGCATGATATAACCTCTAGACACTTGTGGGAGTAGTTGCTATCAATCTTGTTGAGTTTGGTTCACTTCTATTTCGAGTCACTAAAAATTTCAGAAATTTTTCAGAGAAAGAAAATGACGAAGAGATTGTTGAGGGTCTCCTCGAGCCGAAGCTCGAAGGATAAGCAGAATGAGGAGAACAAAAATCCCAAATACAATCTCCCTCACACCACGGAGGTTCGGCCATGCGAATGGCCTTGTGATGCATTCTTGAGAGCCACCGGAATTTACGACGACTTTTATTATTTGGTTGAGAATGCAGGCCTCACCAACTTCCTCCACGACCAGTGTGAACAGTATCTCCTACTCACTAATATTTTCGTGCAAAACTTTTACTTCCATGCTAGAAAATCACCACCCTCAATGGAGTTTTACTTATATGATGAGTTTAAGGAGATGTCACTCTATGATTTTTGTTTGGTTTGCAAATTGACCTTTGTGGGAAACATCGAGGAACCACATCCTAGTGATGTGGATGGATTTATTGATAGAATTGTTGTAGGGGAAACGAGAAGTTTCAGATGCAAGGACTACTAGTATACATTTTCCTGTTCTACGTTACATTGCAATATTTGGTAGTAGATGCTTAATTGGTCGCGGGAATAGTGGGAACCTTAGTGCTCCAGACCTTGCTATTTTGCACCATGGTTTATTTCGCGATACAACCTTCAGTTTAGGCGCTATTGTTGCTAAACGGTTAAGTCTGAACCGTACAAAGGGCCCCATCTTTGGAGGTATCTTTGCTTCATGCCTTGCTAAACACTTTGAGATACCTATTAGGTATCATGAGAAAGAGGAAAAGTTATTACCCACTATTTTGCTAGACTATAATAGTATGGTAGCACATGAATTTATTGCTAAAAACAAGAAGAAGATACTTAAGCATAACTTGATATTTGCTAAAACTAAGTGTGAAACTATTACCTTGCCTGCACCCTCTTTGTTTAACATACTTTCAGGCACGTACCTCGTCCTGCCCGAGGACATTTATGCATAGTGGGAGCTGACACAAGTCCCAGAGCCTGAACTAGAGACACCACTTGACCCATATCGAGAGTTTCTTTATCAGTGGGATCCGGAGGAGCTCACTAACGAGTGGCACCCCGAGGACCCTCCTCAGTACACCGGAGAGGGTACTTCGATCCATGGGCATAGACCAACTTAGGCCAAAAGCCTAAGCTTGGGGGAGTACATATTTCTCACCGACATTACATCAATGCTCACACTTATTCCAGTTGTCGGTGCTCATACTTTTTCAAAATACTATCCATGCTAGTTTATTTTCTTTTCTTGCTTTCTTCTTGTGTGTTTGAAAAATCTTGAGAAAAACCAAAAAAAATTAGTTGTAGCTTTCAGTTAGTTTACTTTCCATGCTTGTAGTAGTAATTAAAAAGGAAAACCCAAAAAGATTTCCCGTTCTTCTTTTGTTTGTTGAGAGCTTTCCCATATAAATAGTTTTAGTTTTCTTTGAATTTCTTTTCTGTCCTTTGGGGGTTGAGAGGAGAAGACCACGATGAAAATGTTGAGTGGCTCTCATATGCATTATTGTTTATCTAACCAAGAGCCCGTATTACCTTGTCTTCTCCTTTGTATTAAATGCTTGTAGATTCCAGCTTAGTCCAATGCACGTCCACTATTATTATTATCCACACCATTTGGTCGTGCAAGTGAAAGGCAATAATGATGATATATGATGAAATGATTGAGATAAGAGAAGCTGGTATGAACTCAACCTATCTTGTTTTTGTAAATATGATTAGTTCATCATTCCTGATTGAGCCCATTATGAATGATCCATGTTTGCAGTGACAATTAGAGATTATAGTTATTCATGCCATGCTTAATTAGCTAGGAGCTTATAATGGTTTACCTTGCATGCCAACATGCTATTAAAACGGTTGTGATGTGGTATGATAGGGTGATATCCTCCTTTGAATGATTCGAGTGCCTTGACTTGGCACATGTTCACGCATGTAGTTGAAATAAAATCAACATAGCCTCCACGATATTTATGTTCATGGCGATTTATATCCTACTCATGCTTGCACTCATTGTTGGTTAATCTTAATGCATGTTCATGACTGTTGTTGCTCTCTAGTTGGTCGCTTCCCAGTATCTTTCTAGCCTTCACTTGTACTAAGTGGGAATACTGCTTGTGCATCCACTTCCATAAACCCCAAAGTTATTCCATATGAGTCCACCATGCCTTCCTATATGTGGTATTTACCTGCCGTTCCAAGTAAATTTGTATGTGCCAAACTCTAAACCTTCAAATGAAATTCTGTTTTGTATGCTTGAATAGCTCATGTATCAACTAGGGTTGTCTATATCTTCCATGCTAGGTGGGTTATTCTCATCATGAGTGGACTCCGCTCATCATTCATGAGAAAATGGCCGGTAATAGGGATGCCCGGTCTCATGCTCAAATCAAATCAAAATAATTGCAAACAAAACTCCCCCAGGATTGTTGTTAGTTGGGCGGTACCCGTAGTTTCGGGCCAGCCATGGATTGATGCTCGTTGGTGGTGGGGGAGTATAAACTTTACCATTCTGTTTGGGAACCGCCTATAATGTATGTAGCATGGAAGATATAGAGATCTCTTGGTTGTTGTATTGACAATGAAAGTATGCCACTCAAAATACTATTTATCTCTATTTCAAAACTCGAGCTCTGGCACCTTTGCAAATCTCTGCTTCCCTCTGTGAAGGGCCTATCTATTTACTTCTATGTTGAGTCATCATCGTCTTATTAAAAAGCACCAGTTGGAGAGCACCGCTGTCATTTGCATGCATTGCTATTAATTTACATTGAGTATGACTGTCATTAGATCTCTTTTTCCATGAATTACAATGTCTAGTCAGTCCTTGATCTTTAGGGTTGCTCTGCATTTATGTTCTGCGGTCTCAGAAAGGGCCAGCGAGATACCATCTTGTTATATCATATTATGATTGTTTTGAGAAAGTGTTGTCATCTGAGATTTATTATTATTGCTCGCTAGTTGATTATGCCATTGATATGAGTAAATATGAGACCTAAATGTTATTGTGATTAGGGTTAGTTCGTAATGTTTGCTGAAAACTTGAATGCTGGCTCTACATATTTGCAACAACAAGATCAAACAGAGTTTGTAAAAGTTTTTCTTTATCACTTTCAGTTTGTCAACTGAATTGCTTGAGGACAAGCAAAGGTTTAAGCTTGGGGAGTTGATACGTCTCCGACGTATCTACTTTTCCAAACACTTTTGCCATTGTTTTGGACTCTAACTTGCATGATTTGAATGGAACTAACCCGGACTGACGCTGTTTTCAGCAGAACTATTTCTGTGCAGAAATAAAATTCCTCGGAATGACCTGAAACTCCACGGAGTCACATTTTGGAATTAAAGAATATATTGGCGAAAGAATCAACATAAGGGGGCCCACACCCTGTCCATGAGGGTGCAGGGCGTGCCCACCCCCCTGGGGCATGCCCCTGCCTCGTGGGCCCCCTGGACCTCCACCGACCTCAACTCCAACTCTATATATTCACGTTCGGGGAGAAAAAACAGAGAGAAGGATTCATCATGTTTTACGATACGGAGCCGCCGCCAAGCCCTAATCTTCCTCGCGAGGGCTGATCTAGAGTCCGTTCGGGGCTCTAGAGAGGGGAATCCATCGCCATCATCATCATCAACCATCCTCCATCACCAATTTCATGATGCTCACCGCTGTGCGTGAGTAATCCCATCGTAGGCTTGCTGGACGGTGATGGATTGGATGAGATTTACCATGTAATCGAGTTAGTTTTGTTAGGGTTTGATCCCTAGTATCCATTATGTTCTAAGATTGATCTTGCTATGACTTTGACATGCTTAATGCTTGTCACTAGGGCCCGAGTGCCATGATTTCATATATGAACCCATTATGTTTTCATGAATATATGTGAGTTCTTGATCCTATCCTACAAGTCAATAGTCACCTACTATGTGTTATGACCCGGCAACCCCGAAGTGACAATAATCGGGACCACTCCTGGTGATGACCGCAGTTTGAGGAGTTCATGTATTCACTAAGTGCTAATACTTTGGTCCGGTACTCTATTAAAAGGAGGCCTTAATATCTCTTAGTTTCCAATAGGACCCCGCTGCCACGGTAGGGTAGGATAAAAGATGTCATGCAAGTTCTTTTCCAGAAGCACGTATGACTATATTCGGAATACATGCCTACATTACATTGATGAACTGGAGCTAGTTCTGTGTCAACCTATGTTATAACTGTTGCATGATGAATTGCATCCGACATAATTATCCATCATTGATCCATTGCCTACGAGCTTTTCACATATTGAACTTTGCTTAGTTACTTCTCTGTTGCCAATGTTATGATTGCTACAAAACTGCTACTGTTACTTTTGCCACCGGTACCGTTAGCTCCATACTACTTTGCTACTAAATACTTTGCTGCAGATATTAAGTCTTTCAGGTGTGGTTGAATGGACAACTCAGCTGCTAATACTTGAGAATATTCTTTGGCTCCCCTTGTATCGAATCAACAAATTTGGGTTGAATACTCTACCCTCGAAAACTGTTGCGATCCCCTATACTTGTGGGTTATCAAGGGCGCGCCCCCTATCTTGTGTGCCCCTCGTGGGTCTCCTAACCTAATTCTTTTGCCCATATATACTCTTATACCCCAAAACCATCAGGGGGAGTGAGGGAGTCCTGGACTAGGGGGTGTCCGGACAGCCGGACTATCATCGTCCGCCGGACTCCAAGACTACGAAGATACAAGATTGAAGACTCCGTCTCGTGTCCGGAGGGGACTTTCCTTGGCGTGGAAGGCAAGCTTGGCAATACGGATATGTAGATCTCCTACCATTGTAACCGACTCTGTGTAACCCTAGCCCTCTCCGGTGTCTATATAAACTGGAAGGCTTTAGTCCGTAGGACAACATCCATTACAACAATCATACCATAGGCTAGCTTCTAGGGTTTAGCCTCCTTGATCTCGTGGTAGATCCACTCTTGTACTACCCATATCATCAATATTAATCAAGCAGGGCGTGGGTTTTACCTCCATCAAGAGGGCCGAACACAGGTAAAACATCGTGTCCCTCCTGTTACCATCCGCCTAGACGCAGCAGATTCGGACCCCCTACCGAGATCCGCGGTTTGACACCGACATTGGTGCTTTCATTGAGAGTTCCTCTGCGCGTTGCCGATAGGAAGGATGCCTCCACCCGTCTTCAAGGACGGTATTTTCGCCAAGGGCCTTGGCCGCCGCCAAACTATCCGGCTAGGTGGTTTTCTTATGACCGCTGTCCGCCACCGCTTCGACAATGACTTCTCAAGTCGGCAAAAGCAATCTTCACGTCGACTTGGAATTTGCCGGCGGTTGGATCAATAGAGCTCGCGTCATCAACGAGCTCTTGGATCGCATTGCCGCCACGAGTCGCTACGGACTACAATCAGATTGGGCTTAAAACCGATCCGAGAGAGATTAACTCTCCCGGTCACCCACCACGCGCAGTGGTAGAGGAACAATCTGGCGACTCTTCTCCTGTATTGAAAACTAGTCATGTCCGGGCTTCCGAACCCTCCATGCCGGATTCCCGCGGAGGGACGGACTTTGGTCAAGCACTGAACTTAAAGTCAGGCATTGGACCGGACTCGTTGGACAACGTCCAGCAATCCAAGCATCCAAATTTGGAAACTTCACGGCCTTCGAGCCTTGAGACGGGTAGGGTTCCGGACTTTATTCCACCCACCCGCCCAGACATATGCGATCTATCTCTAATACGGCAAGAGCCCGCTGAAACAGTACATCACTATTGGGCCAGATTCCTCCTGGTTATGGACAGGATAAAGGACTGCCGAGAGGAAAACGCAATCTCAATTTTTTGCAATAATTGCACGGACAACGGGATATTGAACGCCATCAGCCGTCGTAAAATCACACGCTTCGCCGACCTGGCGTCCATAGTATGAAAGTATTGTGCGATGGAGAGTTTCCGGAAAACCGAAAATCAGTTTTTGGACAATCCGGCCCCGAATACAACCCTAGTCCGCAACAAAAGGGTGCATCACACTCAGGCCCTAGATACAAAAATCAAAAAGCAAAAACCCCATAGAGGGCACGGAACCGTACTGGAGGGATGGCTTAGCGGACCCTGTAAAATTCACAGTACAGAGGGCGCCGTCCCAACACATGGCCTTCGAGCATGTTGGATATTACGGCAGGTGGCCAAAAGTAGCGAAGAGCTTCTAGCCCCGGAAAACCACTCCAACAATACCGGTACGGTATCAACAGTCTTCGAGACCTTCGCATCAAATAATAAGCGGAAACGAACAATCCGCGGCCTCGCCGAAGTCTACCAAGTAGCAACAACAAATCCATGGAGCGACACAGCAATCACCTTCAATGCCAGCGACGAACCTAAATTCCGAACGGCCCGAGCACTAGCCGCACTGGTGCTTAGTCCAATAGTGGACGGCTTTCGACTTACAAAGGTCCTCATGGATGGCGGCAGCGGACTAAACCTCATCTACGAGGAAACTCTTCAAAAAATGGAAATAGACTGGAGCCGCATTGAGCGAAGCAGCACAACCTTCAGAGGAATAATCCCTAGCCGGGAAGCGCGCTGCACCGGAAAAATCACACTCGATGTGGTGTTCGGCTCGCCGGACAATTACAGATCCGAAGAAGTCATGTTCCAAGTGGCCTGTTCAACAGCGGATATCACGCTATATTAGGACGAGAGGCATTCACAATTTTTCAAGCCGTACCCCATTACGGGTACATGAAGCTCAAAATGCAGGCCCAGCGGAATAATCACTCTCGTTAGTGATCCGGACATAGCACTCAGCAGAAAACAAGACAGCCGCATTAGCCCCGAGGCACTATCCAAGCCCTAGCGGCGAGAAGAACTCACCACGCTGCGCTCTACGGTGAATAGGGACGATGTGATACTTGATAAGAGATCCAAGTCCACCTCCTTTAAACCAGCAGATGAAATAATAAAATTCCGGTCCATCCAACGGACCCGACAAAGACGGCCTCCATCGGGCACAGTTGAACCTCGATGTAGACGCCAGATCGCGAGAATTCCTTCGGAAAATTGGGACATTTTACTTTGGCACCCTTCGGACATGCCCGAATCCCACGCAGATTGGCGAACACAGCCTAAACATCCTAAAGGATTCAAGCCACCAAACAGGCTCTTGACGATTTTCGAACCTAAAAGACAGCAATGGGAGAAGAGCTAGCCAAACTATTGGAAGCCGGATTCATCAGAGATATCAAACATCCGGATTGGCTAGCAAACCTAGTAATGGTACCAAAGAAGGACAAATCCTGGCGCCTATGTGTCGATTTCAAAGACCACAACAAGGCCTGCCCAAAGGATCCCTTCCCCTCCCCGATCGACAGATAATCGGCGCTACCGCAGGTTCACGATTCATCAGTGTTTCCTCGACGCATACTCCGGCTATCATCAAATCAAGATGGCGGAAGCAGACCAAGCCGCAACGACATTCATCACTCCATATGGACCATTCTGCTTCAACACGATGCCCTTCGGACTTAAAAACGCCGGTGCAACATATCAGCGCATGATCCAAACATGTCTAGCCACCCAGATCGGCAAAACAGTAGAGGCATATGTAGACGACGTAGTCGTCAAAACCAAACACGTCGAAACTTTAGTAGACGACTTGAGGCTCACATTCGACAACCTCAGAGCATATGACATCAAGCTGAATCCGGAAAAATGCGTTTTCGGCGTACCAGCCAGAAAGCTGCTGGGCTTCATTGTATCCGGTAGAGGAATTGAAGCAAACCCGGCCAAGATCCGAGCTCAGTCACAGCTGGATATTCCAAAAGACCTCAAACAGATACAAAAATTGACTGGATCCGTGGCGGCTTTAAGCCGCTTTATCTCACGCTTGGAAGAAAAGGCACTGCCCCTCTATCGCCTCCTTAGGCGCACCGAACACTTCGAGTGGACGGATGCTGCCACTGCCGGACTCGAAGAAATAAAGGCCATATTGGCAACAAATCCGGTCCTGGCTGCGCCCAACCTGGGCAAACCAATGTTGTTATACATCGCGGCAACACATCAAGTTGTACGCGCGGTACTCGTCGTCGAACGAGAGACAGAAGGGCATAAATTCCCTCTTCAAAAACCAGTGTACTATGTCTCCACTGTGTTAACCCCCTGCAAGTCCCGTTACCCACACTATCAAAAGATAGCATATGCGGTGTTCATGGCATCCCGGAAGCTCCGACACTACTTTCAAGAGTGTTCGATAACGGTGGCCTCCGAAGTACCACTCAACGACATTATAAACAACCGCGACGCGACGGGCAGGATTGCAAAATGGGCCATTGAGCTCTTACCATTCGATATAACTTACAAACCTCGGCGAGCTATAAAGTCACAAGTTTTGGCTGACTTTGTCGCTGAATGGACCGAAGCCAAACTCCCTAAAGAGTACGGCGCATACTCCAATTGGATTATGCACTTCGACGGCTCTAAAATGTTGGCCGGATTGGGGGCTGGCATCGTATTGACGTCCCCAACCGGGGACACAGTCCAATACCTACTTCAGATAATGTACACGGACTCCAACAACGCAGCCGAATACGAGGCCCTTTTACATGGCCTCTGGATGGAAATCTCCATGGGCATTCAACGCCTAGAGGTGCGCGGGGATTCAAACCTTGCAATATCTCAGATAAATGGAGACTTTGACGCCAAGGATCCGAAAATGGCAGCATATCGCAACGCCGTCCTAAAAATGTCAGCTCGGTTTGAAGGACTTGAATTCCATCACGTAGCCCGAGATAATAACCAAGCAGCCGACGTACTGGCACGCATCGGCGCAAAACGTGATGTTGTCCCTCCAAACATCTTCCTGGAACGGCTCTTCAAGCCATCCGTACTATGGGAAGAGGAGTCCGGAAATGACAAACCGGAAAAAACCGCGCCAACCGGCGATTCAGCCGATGACGTAACACCTTCAGCCCATGACATAATGGCAGTAATCGCCCCATGGACAGAACCATTCCTAGCCTACTTGCTTAGGCAGGAACTTCCAGCAGACCAAAATGAGGCCCGCTGCATAGTCCGGCAATCTAAAGCCTACAAGGTCCACGAGGGAGAACTTTATAAGAAAAACACAACCGGAGTCCTTCAAAGGTGTATCTCCGAAGAGGAAGGGCGAAACCTCCTGGCTGGAATTCATGCCGGACTAGGCGGACACCACGCAGCAGCTTGGGCCCTTGTAGGAAAGGCATTCCGTACAGGATTTTATTGGCCGACGGCCCGGGCGGATGCTCAAGACTTAGTCCAAAGATGCGTCGGTTGTCAGCTCTTTGCTAATCAGAGCCATATGCCACCCACCGCCCTCAAAACTATACCCATTACCCGCCGTTCATGATGCAGGGGCTTAACATGGTTGGACCCTTAAAGGGGAACCCACAAGCAAAGGTACCTATTGGTCATGGTGGACAAATTCACCAAATGGATAGAGGCCAAACCAGTCAAAGCGGTAGAGTCCGGACCAGTGATAGACTTTATCTCCGGGTAGTACACCGTTATGGTGTCCCCACAAAGATCATCACCGATAACGCACGAACTTCACGGCCGGCGAGGTTAAATCATGGTGCAAAAATATGGGCATTAAGCTCGATTCGCCTCGATCTATCATCCTCAAACCAACGGTCAAGTGGAGCGAGCGAGCGGTCTAATAATGGCGGCATTAAACCCGCACTAGTGTGGTCACTTACGAAATCGACACACCTTTGGGTAGAGGATCTCGACTCGTACTGGGGCTGCGGACAACGCCCAACCGTACTACCGGATTCACTCCATTTTTATGGTATACGGCGCAGAGGCGATTCGCCTGCGACATCATTCATGACTCACCTCGAGTGCGCATGTATGAAGAAAGAGAAGCTGAGCTGGATCGGCAGGACGGCTTGGACGCATTGGAGGAAGAACGCGACGTCGCCAAGGCTCGTTCCGCATTCTATCAGCAGCAGGCTCGAAGATATCAAAGCAGAGAAGTACGAGCCAAGACTTACAAAGTTGGCGAACTAGTTCTACGCCTGCCGGACAAGAAAAAGGACAAGCTCAGGCCCAAATGGGAGGGGCCCTTCATTATCGATCAAGTCCTGACCGGCGGAGCCTACCGTCTACGAAATGCATCGGACAACCGACTCGAGCCGAACCCATGGAACGCAGCCCGCCTCCGAAGATTCTATGCCTAGCGCTGGACTAAGAGTTCGTCCCCTTCCCCCGTCCAAATTTTTACACTTCAGCTATCTTTTGTTTCTCTTTCTTCTCTTAACCCTTTTCCTAAAAAGCCCATAAGGGCCTACTTGCGCATTGTTCGCACATACTTGATGTGCCATCCGCACTCATTATACCTGGGGGCTTCTTTTCCAGAAGCTCAATTATAAGGGCTTCATGCCCAGCACACGTGTCAAGCTTCCACATGTACCTTTTACTCACCATTATATGCATCGATATGACTTAAGTTTTGGCCAAGCTGGGTTGCCTGGCTCCTGTGCTTACCCCTACATTCTCGATTGTTCGGCTAGGAGGTAAAGGGAGCACCTCTGCGATTATTCTCGCCGGGTCAGCCGATGTGTACCTCGACCGGTGAAGCCGAAAGCTAGTGTTCTTAAGGGAATATTCGGTCGGTGACTTGAAAGATGATTTTTACCCATTTATTTATTTGCCCCGGATGTTTTTCTGCTTTTTTAGTCCGACATGCACTTTAGGGCATGCCTCCCGAGAAAGGAACCCTTAACGGAACTATTCTCCTGGAAGATGTTTCTTACTAACCATGTAATATAACATAACTAGTTGGGCACTTGTCTGATAAAGCACTGATGACCCCTACGCCTGGTCTCCATGCATACCACGGTTGTTTCTTAACCGATCCGGACTCTAGGGTCCTGAGGTTGAAGCGAAAAGGTTGGCAAAGACAAATGATCTACAATCTGGCTAGAAGGCATTTCACATGTCATTTTAAAATACATTGTCAAATCTACTGATTGCATTCCTCCTCAATCCCGTCTAACAGGCTGTCTAATTTATAGTCCCGTTGGGAAAATTTAGCGGCCAACTCTACTTGGTCGTATACTAAACTCACAGGGATCTCCTTCCCATCGGGCCCCACAGGTCCGACCTCGGCCATGTGGTTGGGATCCGCCTTCTTGTACCGCGTCTTCACCATGGCCCAAGCCTCCTTGGCACTTTGGCGGCAGGCCGAAATCTTCCACAAACGGAAGCGCTGCCGCATTCCCTGAAGCTTCTCCGTAAGCTCCCCAAGGCCTTGGCAGGAAAGGGCCGCCATAAAGCCCGAACGGCGCCGCTCATCACCGCCAAACTCGTTCGAGCAGCTGCAATAGTTCGGAAGTTGATCCCCGTCGTCACGGGCATCTCCTCTGCAGGCGACTGTGAGTATACCTCTGAGACATATTTTGTCAATTGACTTCCTTGCGAACTCTTCTTTTCAAAGGAGTTCGTTTAAGCACTACTATAGATGCCGCGAAGCCGTTGGTTCTCCTTAACGGAGCTGCACAGCTCGGCCCGAACACCTTTCAGCTCTTCTCCGAGCTGGGCGTGGGCATCCCGGAGCTTGTTCCTTTCTGCTCCACTCTATTCAGCACCCTCTCGCGGCCTTCACCGCGCGATGAGTTCTTACTGTCTCGATCTTGTCCAGCGATATCGCAATGTCATTATTAGACTTGCGCGCATACGCCGCCTGCCGCTTATATTTTTATAAAAAAATGTGTTACCAGGAGGGGTCTTTGTGTTTCCTCCTGCGGTAGCAAGTGCGGCCTCAAGTTGGGCCTTGCACTCTTGCAGCTCCTGAGACAGTTGGGTATTCTTCTCGGTAAGATCCTGCGTTTCAAATGATCCTTAAATCAGTTAACATAACTACTTTAAGTCTCGGGGGCTACTGGCATATATAACTGTTAAATTCTCTTACCCGTTTGTCTTTTACATATTGCTCCGTGGCTCTGGTAAAACAGCCTTGAGCAGCACGGAGGTGCGCGTCCCCCGTGTTAAAGGCATTCAACGCCTCAGGGGAGAAACACGCGTCACGAAATACTGTCCGGCGGCGCCTATGGTTCATGGCGCTCTCCACCTCAGACTTGGTGGCGGACAGTCTGTCGGCATCCTCCGTTGGAGGAGTGTCCGCTCGCGCCTTCGCCGCCTCCCCTCGAGCAGTCTTTGGAGCTCGGCTGGTAGAGGTTGGATTGGCAACCTCCACGCCCAGATTCGTGGCGCTTTTTCTCCTACAAAAAGCCACGAGCACTCAAACGCTTCCTAGGAACGTTGCTCCAAATAATGAACTGTGAGCTATACCTTTGCGGCGACGTTTTAGTCCGCGCCGTGCTCCTCTTCCGCCTACTGGTCCGGACTGGCCTTTGTTGGTCAGCCACCGCGGGCTCGGCTTCCCGCCTTGAAGGCGCTTCCTGCAAAACACCATCGTACGCTAAGGTCAGAAATGAGCAAGGAAGAGATAATGGTGTCAGGACTTCCGTCACAATCACCTGTGAAGCCGGATATAGTCCGGGGTAGTCAGCCGTAATGGCGACTAAAGCATTATCCATGCTGAGCTGGTGGAACACCCCGTCGATTAGCTCCACCTGAATGTCCGAATCCTCTTCGGAGGCCGGATCCTGGGATCTCTCTGGATCCTCGGGTTGCGGAACCGGACTTATCGTGTCCTCCACAATCTGGCGCAGCTCCTGCATCGAGGACATAATATAAGAAGCTTAAACTTTGAAAGTATGGGTCGGGCCCTTAAAGTGTTCGCTTACCCAATGCCGAGGGTTATTCATGGAGAACCCATTCAACGGGTTCGTCTGAAGTAAGTCCTCCTTCTCCCCCTTGTACAGGCCGGACAGGATCTGCACCAGATCCTCGGCCGAATTTGGTCCTTTGCGGCCATGACGGTTGGCATCGTTTTCCCCGTTGAAATCCCACATGGGGTGGCCCCTATATTGCAGTGGCTGCACCCCCCGCGTAATGCATGTTGCCATGACTCCAATCATGGTCAACCCGGAATGGGCCAGTAATCTTATTCGGCCCATCAGATAATGGACACTCTTGTCTTCCTCCAGCTGGGGGCTCTGCGGGCGCCAACTAAGGCGTTTCTTCAGAGGAGCAGAACTGAACTCCGGGAGGCCGATCGGAACAGGATCCGGCAGCGGAGCGTCTTCTATGTAAAACCATTCCGAAGGCCAGTCTTCGGATGCCTTCTTAGGGGTTCCGGATGGGTATCCGGTCCCGGCAATACACCATACTTCGGCGCCGCCCACTTGATATATGGACCCCTCGTGAGAACGGGGTACGAGGCAGAACAACCTCTTCCACAGTGCAAAATGGGGCTCGATGCCCAGAAATAGCTCGCAAAGAGCTACATAGCCCGCGATATGCAGGATAGAGGCGGGCGTAAGGTGATGGAGCTGGAGTCCGTAGAACTCCAGGAGCCCGCGGAGGAACGGATGTATAGGAAATCCGAGTCCCCTTATCAGATAGGGGACAAAGCATACGCGCTCCCCTTTGTTGGGACTTGGGGTAGCCTCCGCTTGCTTCCCACCTTGGTAGGTGGCCAACCCGGCTCGAACCGGGACCATGAAGGCCGGAGGGAGATATCCCTTTGCTTGGAGCGTCACCAGCTCGTTGTGCGGGACAGAACATCTCTGCCAGTCTCGTGGCAGTGGGCTGGGAGCGCGAGAGGAGGAGCCGCGTCGACGGTCCATGATGGAATGGATTTTTCGGTCAGAGGCGCTCCAATGAGTACTCACGGAAGGAAGATGGTGTGATTTGGATCTGGATTCTTGCCTCTCTTATAGGCAGATTATTTGCACAGCTAGGGGGTAAAACATAAAAGATACCCTGGCTTTTCGCATTCGTGTGACGCGTGGAAGATGGCCATTATTGGGCGTGGAAGCCAAGGAGCGCAACATTGATAAGGAAGTCGGACACTGTTCGGCAGGTACATGGAACTTAAAGGGACAACTCGCCTTGCAACGCCGAAGACTATATACGCGCTAGACTTATCGTCATTGAAGCCCGGTTCGGGGACTCTTGAGGAGTCTGGACTAGGGGTGTCCGGACAGCCGGACTATCATCGTCCGCCGGACTCCAAGACTACGAAGATACAATATTGAAGACTCTGTCCCGTGTCCGGAGGGGACTTTCCTTGGCGTGGAAGGCAAGCTTGGCGATACGGATATGTAGATCTCCTACCATTGTAACCGACTCTGTGTAACCCTAGCCCTCTCTGGTGTCTATATATACCGGAAGGCTTTAGTCCGTAGGACAACATCCATTACAACAATCATACCATAGGCTAGCTTCTAGGGTTTAGCCTCCTTGATCTCGTGGTAGATCCACTCTTGTACTACCCATATCATCAATATTAATCAAGCAGGACGTCGGGTTTTACCTCCATCAAGAGGGCCCGAACCTGGGTAAAACATTGTGTCCCTTGTCTCCTGTTACCATCCGCCTAGACGCACAGTTCGGGACCCCCTACCCGAGATCCGCCGGTTTTGACACCGACAGGGAGCCACGCAAACACTTTTCCACCGCCACAACCTTCTGTACCCGTGAGATCACATCTAGGGACCTTTTCCAGCGTCCCGCCAGAGGGCAATTCGATCACAGAGGGCTTCTACATTAACACCATTGCTATTTCGATGAAGCGTGAGTAGTTTACCACAGACCTACGGGTCCATAGCTAGTAGCTAGATGGCTTCTTCTCTCTCTTTGATTCTCAATACCATGTTATCCTCGATGTTCTTGGAGATATATTCAATGTAATACTGTTTTGTAGTGTGTTTGCCGAGATCCGATGAATTCTGGATTTATGATTAGATTATCTATGAATACTATTTGAATCTTCTCTGAATTCTTTTATGCATGATTTGATATCTTTGCAAGCCTCTTCGAATTATCGATTTAGTTTGGCCTACTATTGGTTTTCTTGCAATGGGAGAAGTGCTTAGCTTTGGGTTCAATCTTGCGGTGTCCTTTGACAGTAGGGGCAGCAAGGCACGTATTGTATTGTTGCCATCGATGATAAAAAGATGGGGTTTTCATGATATTGCTTGAGTTAATTCCTCTACATCATGTCATCTTACTTAATGCGTTACTCCGTTCTTTATGAACTTAATACTCTAGATGCATGCTGGATAGCGGTCGATGTGTGGAGTAATAGTAGTAGATGCAGAATCGTTTCGGTGCAATTGGGTGATAGTGTTTCTACAATTCCGAAATCTTCATGTGATGTGCTTGGTCTTACCGATATTGAAGAATGTTCTCTAAATTTGCACTTGACGGATTCTACTATTAAAAAGCCTATGGGAAGAATTAATGATGTTCTTATTCTTGCAAATAGGAATTTTGTGCCATAGATTTTATTGTTCTTGATATTGATTGCAATCCGTATTGTCCAATTATACTCGGTAGACCGTTTTTACGTACTATTGGTGCCGTGATTGATATGAAAGAAGGCAATATTAAATTTCAATTTCCACTAAGGAAGGGTATGTAACACTTCCCTAGAACAATAATGAGGCCACCATATGAATCAATCACGAGGGCATCGTATGGATCTAGAACTAAAAATAACAAAACTTAGATCCTACGCGTTATGACTAGCTAGGGGCGTAAAACGATAGCGCTCGTTGGGAGGCAACCCAACTTGTATATTTTTGCTTTTTAGTTTTCTTGCTGTTTTCAATAAAATACACAATTATGCCTCTGATATATGTGTTTTGTGGTTTAAATTAGTGTTTGTTCCAAGCAAGGCCTTTGGGATGATTTGGGTGAGAGTTGATTTGATCTTGCTGAAAAACAGAAACTTTTGCACTCATGAAATTATTTTTAATTTTTATCAAAAGAGTGCTTTTTAGTTTATTATTTATGTAGATGATTAATAAACAAATTATTCACGTCATCCTAATTTTTCAGAATTTTTGGAGTTACAGAAATATTCGAAGTAGTCGGATTGCTACAGGCTGTTTTTTTTTGACAGATTCTGTTTTCTTTGTGTTGTGTGCTTGTTTTGATGATTCTATGGTTTTCTTTGGAGAGTTTTTGCCATAGAAAAGTTGGAATACAGTATATATAATGCAAAAATAAAATATTAATGGGTTTGCAAGAATACTTATAGTAGTGGTTTGCTTTCTTATACTAACGGATCTCACGAAGGTTTTGTTGAGTTTTGTGTGATTGAAGTTTTCAAGTTTTGGGTAATCTTATGATGGATGAAGGAATAAGGATTAGCAAAAGGCTAATCTTGGGGATTCACGAGGCACCCCAAGATATTATTCATGAAGTAAGAAGCAACTAAGCTTGGGGATGCCCCCGAGTGGCATCCCCTCTTTCTTCTAACAACCATCGGTATATTACTTGGAACTATATTTTTATTCGTCACATATTATGAGTTTTGCTTGGAGTGTCTTGTATGATATGAGTCTTTGCTTGTTTTGCTTTTTGTTTTAAGTCTTGAATCCTTGTTGGACACACCTTTTTGAGAGAGCCAAAAATTATGCTATGCTTTGTCCTATGCTTCACTTAATTTTTAGAGCCTTGAAATTGCTCTAGTGCTTCACTTATATCTTTTTGAGCACGGTGTGCTTTGTTAGTTTTGAAGAAATGATCTCATGCTTCACTTAGATTTATTTGAGAGTTAGTAAAAAATTTAAGAAATTCTCTCTTGCTTCACTTAGATTATTTTGAGAGAAAGAAATATTATGCTCATGTTCTTCACTTTAACTGTTTGAGCTTATCAAAAGCAACATATGAAAATAGTCCCAAAGTGATAGATATCCAAGGAGGATATAATAAAAACTTTCATGAAGTTGGACAAAATGAACTTGGTTCTTAGTAATGGTTTTGAGGTATGGCGATATGATATGTGAGTCATGTTGATGAGTAATTATGCTTTCGTAAGAATATTGATGTTAAGGTTTGTGATTCCCTACGCCAAGCACAAAAGTCAATAGTTATGCAATGAGATTTATATCCTACTTGTGGTGCATTATTCAGTGTTACTTATGCTTAATGCTTGGGTACGATATTTTTCATTTCTTGGTTGGTCGCTTCTCAATCTTTTTGCTAGCCTTCATTTTGCACTAAGTATGATCACTACTTGTGCATCCAAAACCCTTCAAACCAGTTTTGCCATATGAGTACCTACCTATATGTGGTATTTCCGTGCCGTTCTAAGCAAATTTGCATGTGCCATCTCTAATTTTCAAAATAAATATCTCTTTTGTGTGCTCGTACCGCTCGCGAGGCGGTGAGGGGTGACCAATATTTTCCATGCTAGATGTGTTATTCTCACGATGAGTGTTTATTCACTTGTCATTGAACGGGAGTACGACAAAGGTATTCGGGATACCCAGTCCCGAAATGAAAAGCTTTATGTTGTCAAATAATAAATTCCTTGGAGAGTGTTGGTATGGAGGGTACCCGTGGATACGGACAAGCCATGGAAAGTGAAAGTAATCGTGGAAAAAGGAATAAACTTTATTTTCTATTTGGGAACCGCCTATGATGTATCTAGCATGGAAAGTGCTGGGAGCTCTAAGTCATTTTTGTTGGTGGGAAAAGTATGTCTCCCAAACTGTTTTTATCTCTCAATTTTCGCTTTCAGCTCTGGCACTTGTACAAATCCCTACTTCCCTCTACGAAGGGCCTTTCTTTTACTTTATGCAATTTTTATTTTGAATTTGAGTCTCCATCTTCTCTTATAAATCTCCAACTAAGGGGCACTATGATCGTATTTGAGCATTGGGTGTAGCTAATATTCGAGTGTGTTTCATGAATGGATCAATGGTTGAGCATAATGGGCTAGGGATAACTTGCTTTAGTGTTGATATTTCGAAAGACATGTATGCTTGTTGGTATGCTTGAGTATATAAGTGTTCATGTCAAAACTAGACTGTTGCTTTGAACCATATAAAAGTCCAAATGTCCATGCTACAAATAAAAGAAAATGTGATGAACATGTTAGGCAGCATTCCACATCAAAAATTCTGCTTTTATCATTTACCTACTCGAGGACGAGCAGGAATTAAGCTTGGGGATGTTGATACATCTCCAATGTATCTATAATTTTTGATTGTTCCATGTTGTTATATTATTATTCTTGGATGTTTTACAATCATTTTATATCATTTTTTGGTGCTAACCTATTGACATGGTGCCCAGATCCAGTTGTTGTTTTTTGCTTGTTTTTTACATCGCAGGAAATCAATACCAAATGGAGTCCAAATGCAGCGAAACTTTTTGTGGATTTTTGTTGGACCAAAAGACATCCAGTGGTCCAAAGAAGTACCAGAGGGTTGTCCCGTGGTGAGCGAAAGACACCAGGGCTCGCCTGGAGGCCCAGGCGCGCCCTGGTGGGTTGTGCCCTCCATGGTGGCCTCCCGCACCGCCTCTTTGGTCTATAAATACCCCAATATTCCATAAACCCTAGGGGAGTCGACGAAATTCAATTCCAACACCAGATCTAATCTACACACCATCTCGGAGGGGTTCATCATGTCCATTGGTGCCTCACTGATGATGCGTGAGTAGTTTTTTGTAGACCTACGGGTCCGTAGTTAGTAGCTAGATGGATCTCTCTCTCTCCCTCTCTCTCTCTCTCTCTCTCTCTCTCTCTCTTGATTCTCAATACAATGGCCCCTTGGAGATCCATATGATGTAAGTCTTTTTTGCAATGTGTTTGTTGGGATCCGATGAACTTTGAGTTTATGATCAGATCTGTGTTTTTATCCATGAAAGTTATTTGAGTCTTCTTTGATCTCTTATATGCATGATTTCTTATAGCCTCGTATTTCTTCTCCCATATTTGGGTTTTGTTTGGCCAACTTGATCTATTTATCTTGTAATAGGAAGAGGTGCTTTGTGATGGGTTCGATCTTACGGTGCTTGTTCCTAGTGACAGAAGGGGAAACGACACATATGTATCATTGCTATTAAGGATAACAAGATGGGGTGTATTTCTACATAAATAGATATTGTCTACATCATGTCATCATTCTTATTGCATTACTCTGTTTTTCCATGAACTTAATACACTAGATGCATGCTGGATAGCGGTTGATGTGTGGAGTAATAGTAGTAGATGCAGGCAGGAGTCGGTCTACTAATCTTGGACGTGATACCTATATAATGATCATTGCCTGGATATCGTCAAGATTATTTGAAGTTCTATCAATCGCCCAACAGTAATTGTTCTCCCACCGTTTGCTATTTTTCTCGAGAGAAGCCACTAGTGAAACCTACGTCCCCCGAGTCTCTTTTCATCATATTTGCCTTTGCGGTCTGTTTTCCTTTGCTTTTATTTTCAGATCTATTAAACCAAAAATACAAAAATACCTTGCTGCACTTTATTTATTTTGTGATCTATTTATCCTATCTATCACAACTTTATCACGTCTTCTCGCCAATTTGAGGCACCGTTACCCGAAAGGGATTGACAACCCCTTTAACATGTCGGGTTGCGAGTATTTGTTATTTGTGTGCAAGGGTGATACGTCTCCAACGTATCTATAATTTTTTATTGTTCCATGCTGTTATATTACCCGTTTTGGATGTTTATGGGCTTTACTTTACACTTTTATATTATTTTTGGGACTATCCTACTAACCGGAGGCCCGGCGCGAATTGCTGTTTTTTTTGCCTATTTCAGTGTTTCGAAGAACAAACGGAGTCCAAACGGAATGAAACCTCCGGAAGCGATCTTTTTGGAACAAACGTGATCTAGGGGACTTGGAGTGGACGTCAAGCAACACAGGAGGCGGCCACGAGGGTGCCCGGCGTGCCCCCCACCCTTGTGGGCCCCTCGAGCGTCCACCAACCTACTTCTTCCTCCTATATATACCCACATACCCCGAAAACATCCAGGAGCACCACGAAAACCTAATTCCACCACCGCAACCTTCTGTATCCATGAGATCCCATCTTGGAGCCTTCGCCGGCGCTCCGCCGGAGGGGGAATCGACCATGGAGGACCTCTACATCATCTCTAAGGCCCTTTCGATGAGTTGTGAGTAGTTTACCATAGACCTTCGGGTCCATATTTATTAGCTAGATGGCTTCTTCTCTCTCTTTGATTCTCAATACAAAGTTCTCCTCTATCTTCTCGGAGATCTATTCGATGCAACTCTTTTTGCGGTGTGTTTGTCGAGATCAGATGAATTGTGGGTTTATGATCAAGTTTATCTATGAGAAATATTTGAATCTCCTCTGAATTCTTTTATGTTTGCTTAAGTTATCTTTGCAAGTCTCTTCGAATTATCAGTTTGGTTTGGCCTACTAGATTGATCTTTCTTGCAATGGGAGAAGTGCTTAGCTTTGGGTTCAATCTTGTGTTATCCTTTCCCAGTGACAGAAGGGGCAGCAAGGCACGTATTGTATTGTTGCCATTGAGGATAAAAAGATGGGGTTTATATCATATTGCATGAGTTTATCCCTCTACATCATGTCATCTTTCTTAATGCGTTACTCTGATCTTTATGAACTTAATACTCTAGATGCAGGCAGGAGTCGGTCGATGTGTGGAGTAATAGTGGTAGATGCAGGTAGGAGGCGATCTACTTGTCACGGACGTGATGCCTATATACATGATCATGCCTAGATAATCTCATAACTATTCACTTTTCTATCAATTGCTCGGCAGTAATTTGTTCACCCACCGTAATACTTATGCTATCTTGAGAGAAGCCACTAGTGAAACATATGGCCCCCGGGTCTATCTTTTATCATATAAGTTTACCATCTACTTTTATTTGCATCTTTACTTTTCCAATCTACATCATAAAAATACCAAAAATATTTATCTTATCATATTATCTCTATCAGATCTCACTTTCGCAAGTGGCCGTGAAGGGATTGACAACCCCTTTATGGAGTTGGTTGCGAGGTTCTTGTTTGTTTGTGTAGGTGCGTGGGACTTTTGAGGAGCCTCCTACTGGATTGATACCTTGTTCTTCAAAACTGAGGGAAATACTTACGCTACTTTGCTGCATCACCCTTTCCTCTTCAAGGAAAACCAACGCAAGCTCAAGACGTAGCATGAAGGATTTCTAGCGCCATTGCCGGGGAGGTCTTCGCTCAAGTCAAGACATAGCAAGTACCCATCACAAACTCATCTCCCTCGCATAACATTATTTGCCATTTGCCTCTCATTTTCCTCTCCCCCACTTCACCTTTGCCTTTTCTTTCGCCCTTCTTCCGTTCGATCTTGTGTTACCATGTGCCTTCTTTTTGTTTGCATCTTCGCTTGCTAAGAGATCTATGGATCCTCATCCGCTTGCCCATCTTTTTAAGAGATCCAATTATGATGAACCAGTTGCTTTTGAGTTGAGTGCACTAGATTATCTTTATGGGATTTTGCTTGAAATTCGTGAGTCTGAAAATTGTGATGAAGTGCTTTATAAAGTGATTCATGATAGATCTTTGAATAAAATGCATGATTGCAATGATGTTATTATAAATTCTATTAATGTCAATTGTGCTAATAATATGCAAAACCCTAAGCTGGGGATACTAATTTTGCTATGTCTACTACTTGCTGCAACGATCATGATTGGGGTGATTCTTCTTATAATCTTGAAAATTTATTTAAGACCCATGATGAATATGAGATTGATAATAGTGTTTGCAATAATATTGAAAGTGGGTTTGAAAGAGTGTCAACTTTAGATCCCACATATTTGGAGAATGTTCAATCTTATGAAATTTTTGATAAAAGTGGGTTTGGAGAGGTCATGACTTTAATTATTGTTAATCCCACTATTTTGGAAGAGTGTCAACTTTGCATGCATGTGGATCGTGTTGAAAATATTTTATGTGATAGCTATTGTGTTGAATTTTCTTATGATCCCACATTTAATTATTATGAGAGAGGAAAATATGGTTGTAGAAATTTTCATGTTATTAAATTACATCTCTTCATGTTGAGATTACTACCGTCTCTTTCTTCATCCTTGCATATGCTAGTTTTTGCTTGCCTTGGTAATTTTATTGCTTATAAGATGCCTATGCATAGGAAGTTTGTTAGATTTAGATGTGTTTGTCACATGCTATATGATGCTCTGTTTGTGCTTCAATTCTTGTCTTTCATGTGAGCATCTTTGAAATCCCAGTGCCTAGCTAGGGGCGTTAAACGATAGCGCTTGCTGGGAGGAAACCCAATTTTATTTTTGTTCCTTGATTTTTGCTTCTGTTTAGTAATAAATATTTCGTCTAGACTCTGTTTAGATGTGGTTTTATGTTTTAATTAGTGTTTGTGCCAAGTAGAACCTATAGGATAACCTACGGTGATAGTTAATTTGATTCTGCTGAAAAACAGAAACTTATGCACGAACAAAAATAATTTTAGTAATTCACAGAAACGTGCACTTGCGTTGATTATTTTTGCTGTAGATCAATAGACAAATTGCCCAGGACTTCCTATTTTGGTAGGATTTTTAGAGTTCCAGAAGTATTCTAAAGTTACAGATTGCTACAGACTGTTCTGTTTTTGACATATTCTGTTTTTCGTCTGTTGTTTGCTTATTTTGATGCATCTATGGCTAGTATAAAGGGGTATGAACCATAGAGAAGTTGGAATACAGTAGGTTTAACACCAATATAAATAAATAATGAGTTCATTACAGTACCTTATGTGGTGGTTTTTCTTTCTTGCACTAACGGAGATTATGAGATTTCCTGTTGAGTTTTGTGTTGTGAAGTTTTCAAGTTTTGGGTAAAGATTTGATGGACTATGGAATAAGGAGTGGCAAGAGCCTAAGATTGGGGATGCCCATGGCACCCCAAGATATTAAAGTGTAACCAAAAGCCTAATCTTGGGGATGCCCCGGAAGGCATCCCCTCTTTCGTCTTCGTCTATCGGTAACTTTACTTGGAGCTATATTTTTATTCGCCACATGATATGTGTTTTGCTTGGAGCGTCTTGTATGATATTAGTCTTTGCTTTTTAGATTACCACAATCATACTTGCTGTACACACCTTTTGGGAGAAGCCCACTTGATTTAGAATTTATTAGAATACTCCATGTGCTTCACTTATATCTTTTGAGCTAGATAATTTTTGCTCTAGTGCTTCACTTATATCTTTTAGAGAACGGCGGTGGCTTAATTTTGTAGAAATTGTTGATCTCTCATGCTTCACTTATATTATTTTGATAGTCTCTTAGAACAGAATGGTATTTGCTATGGTTATAAAATTGGTCCTAGAATGATGGGCATCCAAGTAGGGTATAATAAAAACTATCATAGAAAGTGAATTGGATGCTATGATCAATTTGATACTTGATAATTGTTTTGAGATATAGAGGTGGTGATATTAGAGTCATGCTAGTTGGGTAATTGTGAATTTAAAGAATACTTGTGTTGAAGTTTGTGATTCCCGTAGCATGCACGTATGGTGAACCGCTTTGTGATGAAGTTGGAGCACAATTTTATTTATTGATTGTCTTCCTTATGAGTGGTGGTCGGGGACAAGCGATGGTCTTTTCCTACCAATCTATCCCCCTAGGACCATGCACGTAGTACATTGTTTTCAATGGCTTGTAGATTTTTGCAATAAGTATATGAGTTCTTTATGACTAATGTTAAGTCCATGGATTATACGCACTCTCACCCTTCCACCATTGCTAGCATCTCTTGTGCCGCGCAACTTTCGCCGGTACCATACACCCACCATATACCTTCCTCAAAACAGCCACCATACCTACCTATTATGGCATTTCCATAGTCATTCTGAGATACATTGCCATGTAACTTTCCACCATTCCATTTATTATGACATGCTCCATCATTGTCATATTGCTTTTGCATGATCATGTAGTTGACATCGTATTTGTGGCAAAGCCACCTTCATAATTTTTCATACATGTCACTCTTGATTCATTGCATATCCCGGCACACCGCCAGAGGCATTCATATAGAGTCATATCTTGTTCTAAGTATCGAGTTGTAATCTTGAGTTGTAAGTAAATAAAAGTGTGATGATCTTCATTATTAGAGCATTGTCCCAAGTGAGGAAAGGATAATGGAGACTATGATTCCCCCAGAAGTTGGGATGAGACTTCAGAATTTATAAAAAAAAAGAGAAAGGCCAAATAAAAAAAGACAAAGGCCAAATAAAAAAATGAGAGAAAAAGAGAGAAGGGACAATGCTACTATCCTTTTTACCACACTTGTGCTTCAAAGTAGTACCATGATCTTCATGATAGAGAGTCTCCTATGTTGTCACTTTCATATACTAGTGGGGATTTTTCATTATAGAACTTGGCTTGTATATTCCAATGATGGGCTTCCTCAAAATGCCCTAGGTCTTCGTGAGCAAGCAAGTTGGATGCACACCCACTTAGTTTCTTTTTTTGAGCTTTCATACATTTATAGCTCTAGTGCATCTGTTGCATGGCAATCCCTACTCACTCACATTGATATCTATTAATGGGTATCTCCATAGCTCCTTGATACATCTAGTTGATGTGAGACTATCTTCCTCCTTTTGTGTCTTCTCCACAACCACCATTCTATTCCACATATAATGTTATGTCCATGGCTCACGCTCATGTATTGCGTGAAAGTTGAAAAAGTTTGAGATTACTAAAGTATGAAACAATTCCTTGGCTTGTCATCGGGGTTGTGCATGATTAAATACTTTGTGTGATGAAGATAGAGCAACAGCCAGACTATATGATTTTGTAGGGATAACTTTCTTTAGCCATGTTATTTTGAGAAGACATGATTGCTTAGTTAGTATGCTTGAAGTATTACTATTTCTTATGTCAATATGAACTTTTATTTTGAATCATTTGGATCTGAACATTCATGCCACAATAAAGAAAACTACATTGAGAACTATGCTAGGTAGCATTCCACATCAAAAATTCTGTTTTTATCATTTACCTACTCGAGGACGAGCAGGAATTAAGCTTGGGGATGCTTGATACGTCTCCAATGTATCTATAATTTTTGATTGTTCCATGCTATTATATTACCCGTTTTGGATGTTTATGGGCTTTATTTACACTTTTATATCATTTTTGGGACTAACCTACTAACCAGACTGTGGGGACCCCGACTCATAAGTCGTGATCACCAAATGCACGTGTACAGTGATCCCAGAGATCAATGCTCACTGAACACACAGAAGCTGAATAACAAGAGTCTTACATCCATACATACCGTATTACACAAGTAGGACCATTATGGTCGAGTCTTGAGTATAACATCGCAGCGAAATCTTCGCCGATAACTTGGACCCATGCCATCTGCCTTAACCCTACAGGCATTACGACCGAAGCGTCCTAGCTCGCATGTTCGTCACCAAGTGTTCTTCATCACATCATGTTCTTCCATGCCGGTCAATTAAATAACCAAGGCAAGCCAATGAGTACTTTGAATGTACTCGCAAGCAACCCATGTTTTGGTTCAAGATACAACAATGCTTGATATAGGTAAATTTTGCAGAAAGCTAGTTTTGAGTGCAATGACATGTTCAACAACTGTGTAAGGCATGCATCAAGAGAATTCAAGTAACCATGAGGACTGGTTACAGATATCAACATAAATAGCGTGGGCACCAACCCATTTAACATAAATAGAGTGGGCACCAACCCATCTCAATCATGTCAAGTCCCTTGACTTGACACAAGCCATTTTCATCATCACACACACCTGGTTTGTAAACAAGTGGACGTAGCCCAAGAGCGGTTACCCAACTGTCCATGACCGTGGACACGGCTATTCGAATAGTTTTACACTCTGCAAAGGTTGCACACTGTACCCACAAGATCCGGGGAACTTCCGTGTCATCCACGACCCGCGATACCTCAAGTACCCGGGGTAAGCACCCGATCACTACCTTTCCCTAGACGACACTAACATGGAGTCCACTCGATTGGTAGTAACCCCCGTGCCAAACATTTCACATCATAAAATTGTGGAGCCTCGCTCCCATATTCATCACATACCACAGGCACGGGGTACCAACGGTGTGTCCGGTGCCCTGTGAAAACAGTCATGGCCTCCCTACCTGGCACGACCCCGTCCCGAGAGAGCGCACCAACAACTCTCCCGTCACTAGTAATGCAGGCTCCAAGCTAGTATCGGTCTAGGTACTCAACAATGCCCTTTCCCATATAAGGGTAGAGTGGTTGCGCATGTAAGGTTGGAATAACGGTCGCAACTTCGACCAATCCGTTTTTGAAAACAACACACACACTTGCCTCGGTACACCACTTCGTCATCAAGTGGTTACCCATCTCATCATCTCCCTCGGGCATAAGTGGCACCCGACAGGGTTTTCGAAAAGACTTTTGAAATCACTTCGTCTCCTTCACCATGCATAAACCCGTCCCTTTTTGCGTAGCAACTACTTAGCATCCTATCTACTCCCACCGGCATAACCCTCATAAGAAGGTAGGGCCATGCACAATGCAAGTATCAACGAGGAAATAACAGAGGCAACCAACCCATGTGGTTCACCATCTCACGATGATTCTGATGCAACAATAATAAAGAGCTATATATGACATGCATAAAAAGGGTTTCATAGACATGGTCAAAGGGCTGCTTGCCTGTTTCAACAAAGTCTTCGAGGTCTTCAAATATCTCTGGTCCAACTCCGAGCATTTCATCTACTTCGTCCACTATCGTCGAAAGCAACCATAATAAGCAACACAACAAGGCAGGAAATAAAAGTGCTCTAAAAATATGAGTTGGACTTTCTAGGATACCTCTGATCATATGAGGAGTGACCAAAGTGGTTTCATTGGTGTTTGATGAATGGATATCTCTGAACATTTTGATATGGTGGAATCAAGGGGTTTATGGATTTGCAAAAAGTGTACGGAAATATATTTTTGAAAAATGAGAAAAGGCACCCATTTAACAAAGGATGATTTTAGAAGCATCTAGGAATTGGTTTCACTGGATTTGGAGTTCAAATGAATTTCCTATGAATTTGCAAAGTTGATAAATATGAAGAAATGGCTCAATAATTTATATGGTACAGAAAGTATTAATAAAAATGTTCATAAACTAAATTATGAACTTAGAAACATCTAGGATTTTGAATCATGGGATTTGGATCAAGAATGGGCTCTCTGTGATTTTCTAAAGTTCATCACAGAAATAGGAAAATGGGGATTTGATAAATATTTGTGAAGGAAATGATTCTGGAAAAATGTGCAAATAGAACCATGTGATAGGGAATGATTTTATAAACTACTAGAAATTTGAATCATTGGATTTGGAGCCCATTTGAATTGTTTATGGATTTTAGAGACTGCACAGAAAAGAAAAAGGGGAAAAGGGGTTTACCCAAATGGGCTGGATCTGGCGGTGGGCGGCAAGACGGGCGGCTTAGCAAGCAGCCAGCGCCATGGCCGCCAGCTGGCTCAGCCGACGCTGCTGGGGCCACATCGAGGCGGCTTCACAAAATACGCCTTCGCTGGGGGGCGCTGGAGAAAGCGGATCGCCTCCACTTACCAGCGTGGCCCGTGGAGCTGGGCCATCGACGAGCGGGCCCGTCAGGTTAAATCCTCCACCTCCAGCAGGTGCGGCGGAAGACATAGGAGGCGCTCGGCGCGGTCGCCGGCGCTTCTGAGGCGTCTCGGTGATGCTCTTCCCATCGGCGCTTTTCGGAGGCGATCTGCGCGCCCATCCATGGGTGGCACGACCGCCGAGAGCTCGTGGTCGAGCACGGTGTTGGCCCCGCGGAGGAGGTCGTCGGCGGCGGTGGTTCTGGTGCTACGGCCTCAGGAAGGAGGGGGAGAAGCACGGGAGGGGCTCGCGGTGATGGTGGTGACGCTCTAGTGCGGTCCAGAGGGAAGGAGGAGGAGAGATGGGTGCGGATTTAGGCGAAGGCCGACGACAAGGTTCTGGCCATGCAGAAGGATGGAGGAAACGGGAGGAAGTGCGGATTGATCTAGGGGGTGCACGGGAGAGAGGGGGAGCAAATGGAGCAGAGAGGGAGGCCGGGGACTGCCTTAAGTAGGAGGGGGTGAGGTGCACCGTGGCTCGTGCGCCGGCGGGCTCCTAGCCGTTGCTGGAGGCCACGGGGGCGCGCGTGGGCATGTCTGGGGTGTTCGTGCGATTGGTCTAGGGCGAGAGGAGGGAAGAGAAGGAGCGGGGGAGTGTCAGGGCGTCGCGCGTGTGAGCTCGTCCATTGGAGCTCTCGGGTGCTTGGTGTCTGCTAGTGCGGAGGCGCGGGGAGGAGGAGAGAGGAGGGGGCCAACCGCGTAGCGTGTTGCGGACACCGAGGCACCTCGACTGGCGCGAGGGGGAGGCTCGAGGTGGTCGGGTGGCTTGGGCAGAGCAGCTACAAGTCGTGGGAGCAGCAGAAGGCCTAGAAACACGCCTTTGGCATGCCATGGCATAAAAAGGGGAAAGTGGGCGCGGCCACTTGTGTCCAGTAGTGCTTGGGGGTAGTAAAGAAGGGTGTAGAGGCATTGGATGCCCTGGGGATCCACTGGAGTGAGGAGGGAGGTTGAGAGAGAGAGAAATGAAACTGTCCAGAGAGGAAAAATGGATCTTTGCCCCCCTTCATCATTGCCTCTCGGGCAGGGAGGAACACCAGAGGTAAAGGGGGACTAGGAGGGGCTGTGGTAAAAAGTTGAGCTCATGGAGAACAAGGAAAGAGGTGAAAACATCAACTTTTAAAAATTACCAGAAGGTGTTTGATGTTGGTTTGGGCAAGAAAATAGTTTCCACTTGCCATGAGACTCCACTGGGTGAAATGACACATATAGGGCCTTCCACCAATTTGGAGATCATTTGAAGAAAGTTGACAATGCAACATTGGTAAACCCTAGAAATTAGCAGAAATGAACTTGTGTAGATTTAGTTGAGCAAATCACTTCTCCTTGATGCACCACTTGGTGTGGTAGCCTCATTTGGTCATGTGATCATGCTCACAAAAGTTGGGGTCAAGGAGAGAAAGTTGGTAATGCAAAGTTGTTCAAATTTGATTCTGGTCAGAGAGGGTCTTGAGGCACTTTGATCAAAATATCCTTTTCTCCAACCCATGCCATTTGGTCTAGATGCATTATTAGACCTTTGGAGCATGTGCACCAAGTTTCAGAACATTTGGACATGTTTGGCAATGTAAAGTTGCTCAAACTTCAAAATGGACAGAAATGGTTTTGAGAGGATTTGATGATGTTATCTTGTTCTCCAAGTCATGAGACTTGGCAAGATCATCTAATATGTCATATGTGACATGATAGAATTTTCTTGGAATATTTGGACAATATTTCCTTTGTAAATATTTCAAAAGCTTGAAATATCCAGGAAGGGTTTTAGAGGGATTTGACCAATATTTTGAACATGACCATGTGTTGAAACTCTTATATATGGAAAATATATGTCCACTGAGTTTCCCTAATTTTTGTCAAATATTTTTAAAATAATAAAATAATTTTTCCCTATTAAAGACCATTTCTGGCCTTAAGAAAAAGCATTTAAGTAAAATAGTAAAACAACTTTTAAAATTATATTTTTGTGGTTTCTGGGTATCCTATATCTAATAGGAGTCAAATATATTTTTGGAAAGATTTTTACTGCCCTTAATTAAGTACTTGCAGTGCAAACCTCAATTCAGGGGTTTTTGAAAACTAATTTTTTGAAACTGCTATTTGGCCAAATTATTTTTGTAAGAAAATACTACATTTCTCTTTACACATGGCATGATCATTGGGCAGAAGTTTTGGATCAAGGAGAAGGAGTATAAGAGTTGGAGGATTTATTTGATTTTTAGAGCACTTGCAAACAACAGTCAACCATTCAATCAAAGCAAAGGCAAAACACTCAAAAGTTTTTGTCAAACCACATTTTAGCATGATTATTGACTTAAGTGTTGTGCCATGAAAATCAGGGTGTGACACAGACCCAGCCCGAATTGCTGTTTTTTTGCCTATTTCAGTGTTTCAAAGAAAAGGAATATCAAACGGAGTCCAAACGGAATGAAACCTTCGGGAGCGATCTTTTTGGAACAAACGTGATCTAGGGGACTTGGAGTGGACGTCAAGCAACAGAGGAGGCGACCACGAGGGTGCTCGGCGCGCCCCCACTGTCGGATTTCGGGTTTCGGCAGACCCTTGAGGTTCGAACACTGGGGTGCGCGCGGAGATTCAACCCTCTACCAGCTCGCCCCTCGCCGAATTGCTAGGACCTAAACTACCAAACTGAACAGCGCGAGAGACACAAGATTTATACTGGTTCAGGCCATCATTGTGGTGTAATACCCTACTCCAGTGTGTGGTGTGGTGGATTGCCTCTTGGGCTGATGATGAACAATACAAGGCAGAACAGCCTCGCGAGGGTCTGCTCTTTGCGGGTGCTACTTGGTTCTGGCTCTTGGATTCTTGATCCGGTCTCTAGATGTCTCTACCCCGGGGGTGGCTAGTCCTATTTATAGGCAAAGGACATGGGCCTCTTCCCAAATATTGAGCGGGAAGGGCGCCAACAATTGGCCATTTTGAAGGGGAACAGCGGGTACACTTATCCTGACTAAAGTTGGTCCTCACCTTTCAAAGGCTCTGGTGGTGACGCCGGCTTGGGCTCCACAATGACTTCCTTCCGGCCGTTGGGCTGGTCTTGGTCTTGTTGCACCGAAATGGATGCCTTTGCTTGATGCTCTCGCCTACGCTTGCTCCCTTTGCACCAAAGAGGAAAGGAGGACACTGCGTGGGCTGGCGCCCGACTGGCGCCCTTGGTCGTCATGGCTTGCATCATGGACACCTCGCGAGGTACCCCGCCTTGAACTCTCCACCTCCTCATGAGCTAGCCTGACGAGGCCGTGCCTGAGGAAGCTCCTTGTCGTCCGCCCCGCGAGGCTTGGCCCCTCGCGAGGGTCTTGAGCTTGTGTTGATGAAGATGGGCTGTGCTGGGCCTCCTTTGAGCCACGCCGCAGGCCGCAGGCAGGCAAGTCTAGGGACCCCCGTTCCCAGAACGCCGACAGTAGCCCTCGGGCCCATGGCGCGCCCGAACTTGGCCGAGCAGAGAGGCGAAAGGGCAAGCGCGAAGCGTTGCGGGCCCTAACAGCCTGCGGCCTTGGGCGCCACGTGGCGGTTGATTGGACGTGGGCGCCTCTGCAACCGCGCTAGCTGATAAAGGAGCGGTATCTCCCTTGCCTCCTTTACTTTCTCTAGTTGCTGCTTAGATCCCCTTTCTTGCTCCTCTCCTCCCTGCTTCCGAAGCCTTCATATCTACTCCGCTTGCGCGCCCTAGCCAGTCATGGCGCCTCACCAAGCCCCGGCCGGAGCTTGGTACTCACCTGCCTTGGACTCGCCTAATGTGTCAGAGGCGAGCCTTGCCCTGATGCGCCAGATGGCGGAGGCGCAGGGCATCGACGGGGCGAAAGCGTTCAAGGCCGGCTCCACCATCCCTGAAGGCCGAGGGAGCACCTTATATCCGCTCTTCGTGAGAGCCATCATCGCTGGTCTGGTGCCTCCCTTTTCTGAGTTCTTCTTCTCTGTCCTCCGCCACTACAATATTCAAGCTCTGCACCTCCATCCCAACTCCGTCCTTCTTCTGGCGATCTTCGCCTACTATTGTGAGGCTCACGTAGGTGTGAAACCCTCAGTGGCCTTGCTACGCCACTACTTCTCCCTCCGGACCTCCCATGGTTCCGCCTCCGCGTGCGCGAGCTTTGTCGCGTACGGCGGCTCCATCGCCATTTCGAACCCCGGGAAGAGGATTGAGGGCTTCAGGAGCAAGTGGGTCTTGGTGGATGCTGGGCGCATCCATCCTCGGCTGATCCTGCCTACGGAGCACCCCGCAAGCTCCGACGACTGGTCCCGAGTGGAGCTTCTGGATCCATGTGCGAAGCTGGTGTTGGAAAAGATGGACGCAGATCTGAGGCCGGCCAGCGTGGAGGCGGCAAAGCTGACCGGCGCATCGCTGCTGAGGGAGTTCCTGGAGCACCAGCTGGCTCCGCCTCCGTCAGTACTCGCTTCCGATGTGGAGGCCTCACCCGAGCCCCGTGGCCTTGGCCGACGAGGATCTGGCTGCGGTCCTCCAGTCCTTGGTTGGGGGCGACGTGGCGAGGCCGGAGGGCGCCCCTACGCCCTTGTTCCTTCGCGAGGATTGGGAGCAGGTAGTGGGGTCCATGCCCATCTTCAATGGGGACGGGCCCATGCCCGCGGAGGCTCCAGAGGACCTGGTGGACGTGTCCTCCGACGACTCCAGCGAAGAGAAGGAACAAGGGGAGCAGGAAGAGGGGGTTGACTCAAAGGCGGAGTCAAGGGCTCCTCCCCTTCGGTGCAGGTCCCGCACTCTCCGCCTCCCCCAGAGTGACGACGACGAGGATGAGGATGAGCAGGGCGGCGAGAGCCTGCCTCCGATCCCGAAGAAGGACCGGACTGGGCTAATCCCCCGCGGGTCTGCCCCGGCCCCGAGGCAATCCGCAGGCGCGCCTCCTGCTCCCGGGCCCCTTGAAGCTGACCCTTGCAGCCGGCCCTCGGGCTTTAAGTACGGCCGGAGACTACTTGAGTCCACCTGCGATGACCTGTAAGTGCTCAATTCCTGTCTTGATTATTGTTCTGTTGCCGAGAATTGATGCTCGTATCTTCTGGCCAGGCTGGCGCTTGTGGCAAAGAAGCCGAAGGGAGCTCCCGAGGCCCCATCCGTGGCAGTTCCTCTGCCCGAGAAAGAAGGTGACTGTGACGCGCAGGCCTCTCCTGCCCGGGCATCCTCGCGAGGCCAGGCTGAGGCTGCTACGGTGAGCTCAGCCCCCTTGACCCAGGCGACTCCCGAGGTGCCCTTGCTTGACGCTGCCTCCACTGCCGTCGTGGCGCAGCTAGTTCCGCCTCAGGATGTTGTGGTCATGCTGCCGTCTTCTCCTGCTACTCCACCGACTGCTGCTTCCCCGAATACTGTTATGGATCGCGCCGTTGCCGGACTGGACCGTCTGCGGCAGGATCTTCTGGGCGCTGACCCTCGTTTAGTGGCCGGGCGCTTGGAGCTGGCCTCTGGCTGGATTCGCTCCGATGCTTCGATACGGGCGGCGCTGGTCCAGGCCTCGACAGCTTGCGACGAGGAGAAGCAGGCCGTCCTTGAGGCGAGGGTTGCCCGCGATGCTGCCCTGGGGGAGGCAGCTAGCGTCCAAGGTCATTGTGAGACGCTGGAGAGCGAGATGAAGGGCCTGCAGAGCTAGCTTGCCGAGGAGGCCCGCCTTCGCCAAGAGCAGGAGGAAAGCATGAAGGCTCGCGAGGCGGCCGCCAAGGACCTGGAGGCCAAGCTCAAGAGGCGCCGTGGCCGCCTAGGCGCGCTTTAGCAAGAGCTGGAGGCGAGAAAGGTTGAGCTGGACCACAAGGCCCAGGTCCTCGCCGAGGACCGCGTTGCTTTCACGGATATGGAAGAGAAGGCCCACACTTCGCTGAAGACACTTTATGACAGCGGCCTTGAGAGCCCGCTGGCCGGCGAGGAGGATGGCCCCGCCAAGTTGCTTCCCTTCCTGGTTCGCGCCCTTCAAGACGTCACCCTTGGCCTTGGCCCTACGGCTGAGGCCGAGGCACGCGTCTTGTCTTCTGCAGCGCTGACGCGGGTCTTCACCCACATCTATCTTCGTGACCCCAACATCGATCTCGACAGCCTGCTGGAGCCAGTGAGCGGTGAGCGTGCCGCTGCCGCTGCTGAGGCCGTGAAGGGTCGTGCGAAGGCTCTGCTGGGGAAGTTCCAGGCCTTCAGTACCAGGCCGAAGCGGAGCGCTGCTAGCCCTGCTGCTCCACAAGGCGAACCTGCTCCGCGCAGCTCCCCCGCCG